>JAUTXW010003575.1:0-606957 GCA_030620095.1 Kuschelorhynchus macadamiae
TGACAGATTTATCCTCTGTTAACTGTTTTTCCCACATCATCTTACACTTGAAGGCTTTCACATGATCATGCATATCTGTAGTAACTTGACGTGGTCCTTGCAATTTCGTATGTAAGTCCGACAAGTGTTTTGTGATATCTACCAAAAATGAAAGATCTTGTAAAAAAAGTAAATCGCATAATAAGCGGACATCTTCTCCTTTTGTTTCCATGAAAACGCGTATTTCTTCTTGGAGTTTCCAAAATCGGTCGAGTACCATAGAACACAAAAGCTATCGCACCTCTGCATAATATGGTAAACCAGTGTACTCACTTTCTAAATCACGTAAAAATGCAGGAAACTGTCGCTGATTAAGGCCTCGTGACCTTATGAAGTTTATAATTTTTTTTCACTTACTTTAAAACACTTTCCAACTTGATCACTTTTGAGCATAAAACTTCTTGGTGGATTATACAATGAATATGATGAAAATCTGGTTTTCACTGCCCGTTTCTCTGATCTTTGTCTGTAATATTTTAACCAAGCCATTTTTTACTCCAATCATTGAAAGAGCTCCGTATGTTGCAACGGAACACAGTTTTGACAAATCTAAATTGTACTTTTGCAGAAATCCATAAACAGCATTGAAAATATCCGTCCCAGTTGTATCACGCCATGGTACTAATTCCAGTAATTCTTCATACACATTGATATCTGTATCAACCGCACGAAGAAAATCAGTGAGTTGCGCCACACCACACACATCCGTAGTTTCGTCACTGGCAATAGAAAATGCAATAGAAGAGTCTGATCTGTTTTTACCTGATCACTTATATTAGCAGCCAACTCAGTAACTCTTTCAGCGACAGTATTCCGGGACAAGGATATATTTTGAAATACCTTCACGCTCCCGGTACTTACAATTTCCGCGGCCTTTACAAGGCAGTCTTTTATAAATTTACCTTCAACAAATGGTTTTGAGTGTTTCGCGATCAACTCCGACAGTACGTAGCTCGCTTGAAGGACAGATTGATTTTCTTGCTTTGGACGTGTAACATAAGCTGCTGATCTTTCAACCGTGATTTTAACTTTTCGTTTTTGACCATGCCTGTATGCTTGTCAAACATAGTTTTCTGAATATCATAGTGACGTTTTATATTATATAATTTTGGGACACCGACTGTACTATTACAAATCAAACAAATAATTTTTTCTTTCACTTCACAGCAAAAAACTCTAATTCCCACTTTTCTTGAAAGAGACATGGTAAAAACTGTATTCGAAATAAATTATAATAAGTACTGTTAAGTGTTGTAACAATAAGTGCGCAACTCAATTCAAAACTGTATCGCAACTGACTCATAACTAAGCACTGAACGACTCAATCGAACACGGCTTATATACGGATTGTGATTTCTCGAGTTCTTTCCAGAAAGTTCAGATAGCGTCATCTGTGTTTTTACGCGATAGAATTTCATGGAACAAGCCAGATAACGTTTGGTTTTAGGTTGGGTATGTGTAGTTCATCCTCCTAAACATAGATGGCACTATGTGCAATTGTACATTTTATTATACCAATCGTTGTTGCAGCGGCGCGCGCTTTCAAAAACGGTTTTCAACTTGTTCAGGGGCCGCATTATCTGGCTGTTTTCGAAACTGATTTGGGCCGCAGAATAATACTCACTGGGCCGCGGGCCGCATGTTTGACATGGCTGAGCTAGAGCTAGTATTCCAGCGATGGTTAGATCCATACCACTGTTCTCGGAAAATGCAAAGTCTTGTTGTGTTCCTCAAGGGTCGGCCCAAACAATATTCGCAAATTTATCTGTCGCAGCAACTGGTACGGGAGATTGGCTCAAGGAACGTCTCCGAGCATCTGGTACGGGAGATTGGCCCAAGGAATGTCTCCGAGATAGTGATGGATTTGATGGAGAAACTCACTGATATACGCCGAGTTGGTCATGACATTGTAGTCTGACATGATGAGCAGCGCCGCACTGTGGGCCAGATTCATCTTAAAATATTGAAAAATTACTAATTGAAGTTATTTAGGAGAAAAAAGAATAATACGGTGTTTATTTAGAAAACTCAATCTGAAAACGTTGTTTTTGTGTTTATTTATATAGGGTGAGGTAAAAAATATGGGCTCTTTTGGTTGTAAATGAATTTCTCTTTTTTTTTTGTTTTAGTTTATTTAGCTATTTACTATATAATTCCTTCTTCAATTAAAATATTATACATATCAAAAACCTTAATTGACACAAAATTAAATACTCTTGGCCGTTACGTGATGAAAATCCATGATAAAATTTTTTATTTTATAAAAACAACTTAAGGTATTGAGATTTTCACTTATATATTTGTTGTCAACATGACATGTTTCTCATATACAATAGCTTCTTCAGATGTTGAGGTATGACTAAAATACTACAATGCCAAGATGTAAAAGGTAAACAACAGGTAACAAATATAGAGAAAAACCCAAAGACAGTGGTGTTACAATAAATGAAAAAGCTTAAAAATTATGTGGGTTATATATCTACGACAAAAGGACGGTTTAGTGAAATAAATTTAACAAAGGAGAGTTATTTAATTCTAATTGGTCATTCAGGAAATTACCTGATGATTTTAATTTGTTTATTTCTAGAAATTCAAGCATGTTAAGTTTTATGCCTTTATTTTCGATATGTAGAATTTCAAAATTATTATTAAATGAATGATGTTCAAGTAAAAGATGATTTGCAAAGGTTGAATCAGATTTTTTATTCAAAAAACTACTTTTATGCTCTGAAATGCGTTTGTTAAACGTTCTACCTGTTTGACCTATGTACGTTTTTGGACTGTCACCGCAGGTTAATTTGTAGACACCTGATTGTTTTGTTTTACTTGTTTTGTCTTTATTATTTTTTATATATTTACCCAAACTATTGTCTGTCCTGTAAGTATTTTTTAAGCTTTTTCATTTATTGTAACACCACTGTCTTTGGGTTTTTTCCCTATATTTGTTACCTGTTGTTTACCTTTTACATCTTGGCATTGTAGTATTTTAGTTATACCTTAACATCTGAAGAAGCTATTGTATATGCGAAACATGTCATGTTGACAACAAATATATAAGTGAAAATCTCAAAAACTTAAGTTGTTTTTATAAAATAAAAAAAAGACACAAAATTAAATTATTCGATTAATGTAATAGCAAATCTGTCAAAATGTCAATATTCAATTAGATAAAAATTGATGCAAGTTCAGTTGGCAGAGGATTAAATAAAAAATAACTAACAAAAATCTGACTATTTTGATTTACAAATAAGTTAAAGTAACAACAATGAAATTGCAAACTACTTGTTTTAATTTTTAAAAAACTTAAATGGTTTGTAACAATGCTTATTTGATATGAAATACTGCTGGAAGCTAAATATACGAGTTATATCGAACAGATATTTAAATATGTAAAAAAAATGTGACATCTTGTCACGTATGACAAATAGAGCCTGAGCTGTAAAAAAATTATCAAAAACATACGTTTTTTCCTAATGAAGAAACTAAATAATAATACAAATTAACTAAAAACTATAAAACTTAATTTAAAAAAATGGGATTCTAGATTCTATTCTGATTCACTTTCGGAGGAGCTGCTATTACTACCAAGGGATTCATTAACTTTATTCGGCAAGAATAAATTTAAAGCTTTTGGACAAAACTGTTTCTTTTTCAAAATTGGTTTATTTCTAAGACTCGTGATTTTTGGATCCGAAGACACAAGTAAATTGTTGAAAATATCTATATTCGTAAGTAGTCTATTACATTTTCGTGAGTTATGCTCCCTAAACCTTCTATACTCTTTATTCCTCGCCTCTTGGGCTTGTTCTGACAATTTGCCTATTGGTACTGGTGACGACTCAATAATGGCGGATCCATGAAGAAGCACTTTATGAATTGTAGCTGGCATTCTGTACCAAGGATATAAAGATACAAAAAGATGTGCAGTTTCTAATGTGTATGTATTAAATTCAATTTTCTTGATTAAAAATCCGCTGGCAATTACTTGAAGGATGATATAAAATCGATAAATTACATTGAAATTTAGTCCTGTAATTTCTGCTGATATTGCAAAATTTTGAAAAAATTTTCTTGCGCAGTTACCATCGTTAGAAGTTCCCGCTCCTTGTTTGGGATGGTCTAAAATAATTCCCAATCGTGATCTGAATTCCGCTTGAATTTTGTTCTTTTGCCCTTTAACTATAATTTTATCCTGACCACGTGCCTGCCATTTTTCTAGAGGTAAACGGTAACTAATCTTTAAAAAACATTCGAATGATCTTATCCAAATATGTAGGGATGTTATGCCAAACTTGAGATTCTCGGTTTTTATGGGCTTGTGTACCATTTGTTCTATATTGTTCATTTCAACAATCTGTGATCGAATTAATCATTTTGTTATCAATCATGGTCATATGAAGCTGATGAATTATCTTGAGTGGTTTCTGTTGATTAGTGAAATACGTTGGAGTTAAAGCTGCAATTTCGGCCTCCATTTGTGCATATTCTGTTTTAGAAACTTCTATACTTTCTTTTAAAAACTGCATTTTACAAGGACGGCAATATCGGGTAGATGACGGTGTCGGATTACTCCAGATCACAACTCTATTATTTACCATATTTTTAGTGAATAATTCCAAAGGGACCCCACCAAGCAGGTTAACAATAAATTTGAATCTGAAAAGTTACCATGAAAAGCTTGTTTATATTCCTTTTGGCCCGAACTACCATCCTTACCCCATTTCCATACTAAAACCAGTTCTTGTGAATTAATTTTGAGATTTTCTATTTCTAAAGTTGAAAGCAATCTATAGGTTGTATGGTCTAGTAACGACTGCAATTCTACACATACTGAATTTTCTGTCGCAGTTATCTTTTCTGGGTAACACAATTTTTTTGCTTCTCGAACTTTATTGTAGGAGGGGTATAAATCTGCATTGTTTTCTTTAGCGGTGTTTCGAAGTTGTTGGTATCGATTTTTGGAAAGTCTAGCATCTACAATTAAAGCTAGCGCTCTTTCGTTAGTCAACTGATTTACAATTCTACAACTCTTTTGTTTTACGGGAACATCAGATAAATGTGATTATTTTTTTTGCTTTAGTTGATTTGCCTTCTGCTCTCATATTCATTTGTGTCGCAAAAAGTAACTCATCGGTATCACATTCACGTAATGTGGCAGTTCTTTTGTATTTAGCCGTGGAACTTAACATAGTAAAATTACTCTTAGGCCTCCCAACTTTGTTTTTTTGCTCAATACAGGGTAAAGTCACGAAATTGTTCAACCAATTTTTATATTTTTCTAAAAATGCTTTTTTAGTTCGCTTCACTGCTAACCACTTTTTTCGGAACTGCGTCGAAAATTTTTTTGACAAATATTCTATTTTGGATTTGTTTTCTGTCATACAATTTTGACATATTGCCGACAAAATAGTGTTTTTGACAGTTGTTCGATCCATTCCAGGGTCGAAAATTGCTTGGACTTTGATCTGATGAACTTTGGTATCTAAAAAAGTGGTTTTGGTTATTGGCAGATAGGTTTTTATATTATTAGAGTTTTGAAGAAGCGAAATCAAGATGTAAAAATTACCAGTGGTGAATCCAGAATTTGTTTTAGGGGGGGGCGACAAAAAAAAATTTTAGATTATGCGCTAAATATCCCTATTATGTCTATGTTTCAGACGGGTTCGAAACCTTCGCCCCCCCCCCCTCTCTAAATCCGGTACTGAAAATTACCCAAATAAAAACATAATACTAGAAGTTTCGTAAGTAATTTCAATATCCAAAAAACCCTGAGATATGTATTTTTTATTGAAATAAAATTTTATTTATACCAATTCAAAAAAAAAATTATGCACGCGCTATTGAACATAAACATGAAAATTTGGCATTGCACGGCGCGTATCGGCAAAAATATTTTATTGCAAAATGAAGTAAAAGATCCAGGGAAATTAACCCTTTATAGAGCAGTACTATTAATCTTTTAATTTTATCAAATTCACTTTAAAAACATAAAAAGGAGCACAAAATAAGCATTTTATCTTAATAACACTTAGGCAAAAAAATTAATAGTTTAGGGAGTGGGGGGTGGTCGATTTTTCAACCAGTGACTGTTAAAGGTAATAGACATCGTGTCACGATCACTGGTTGAAATATCGACCATAAAATACAAAACTTAGTATTGTAATATATATTTATTTGAAATAAACCTTTAAAAACGTATAAACATATTTAATAAAAGTCCAAACGTATGACAACATTCTGAAATGAAAATAACATTATTTCTATACATCATGAAATGGTGCAAAGCAGTTCAAACATAAAGCCGGGTCCACATCAATAAATATTTATGTTGTGCGTTGTATTTGACGCAAATTTGCTCGCGTTCGTTAAAATTTTTATAGATGTGGACTATGAATCACGCAAATATTTTCGTCAGATACAACACACGCTATCCATCGGTCTGTCGGTTTTTCTGGCTACTTCAAAGAGATTTGCGTCGAACACTTGTTTGTGTGTGGACTGGTGGTTTTAATTTTGTGTGCGTGTGTAGTTATTGGGGTGCCATCATGTCCTCCCAAATTTAAAAAAAAAAGTGCGCGGTTTATATAATCATGGATTACCTACGACGTAATAATATCAAGAAGAGACGAAGAGGAAATAATAAACCTAGACGCTACTGGATAACGAAACTTTTTCAGTACAGAAGCCAGAGTGGTGGTGAAAACCTATTAAGAACGTTAGCAATTGATGAGACAACGGGGCAATTTAAAAATTTTCTTCGTATGTCACAAGCCGATTTTGAAATTTTACTTAATTTGGTTGGACCTAAAGTGAAGAGAATGGACACAAATTTTCGAAAGGCAATATCCGTTAAAGAAAAGCTAGCTCTTACGTTACGATTTTTGGCCACAGGAGATTCATATTCTAGTTTACAATATTTATTTAAAATCTCAAAACAAGCTATTTCACAAATAGTGCCAGAAGTTTGCAGTGCAATTATTGAGTCCTTAAAAAATTATGTGAAGGTAAGTTTTTGAAAAATTGAGCTATTTCTAAGGAAAATAAAACTAATAATTTTATTCCAAAAGTAATCAATTAATTTTATTGTTTGAAATCTTAATTAACACAATAAAAACTACATTTTTATATAGGGCTGTAACTCAGTAAGTAGGTTGTCTTGTGTTTGTGACTGACCATCTGATTGAGTAGAATTCGATGAACTGTCATCAGTTGCAATGGAGTGAGTTGACCAAGGAGAACCTTGTAATGAATATGGAGAAGTATGAGGAGTTGGTACACATGTTATTTCATTTGGGTTATAGTTCGGAGAAACAGATTTTGCAGTATTATAATAATTATGTCCCCCGAATTGAGGGGGTAAGTTATCATAGTGTCCCATCTCTGCCTCAAAAATAATTTGATTTATAGCATGTTCAACCATAGATCTTGTTCTTCCCGAAAACTGCTTCAGCTTATTAGCCAAATGTTGGGTATACATTAAAGTTGGATCGTCTGGTTGTTGTAAAAAATTTAGGGCGGCCTGTAAATGACGATCATCCACGCTATCGGGTTTTGATTGTTTTTTACGTTTCGGTATTGGTGGTTTCAAGAACTTTTCCTTTTCTTTAGATTTTAATGCAGTGTCCGCGTTACTGGTTGTGCTAGTATCTTCATCATCTTGTATAGCATTTGCAGAATTTTCAGCGCTATCTTTATCGAATTCAATAGTTTCAGATGAATACTCAGGTTGAACTTCGTTGCTTTGGGTTTCATCAGAAACGGAACTTGTTTCCTCGCTGACTTCGTCCTAAAAAAAAAAAATTCTTATGTTCAGTTTACCTAGTATTTTAAATGCAAGCTAAACCACAAGAATTATTTATTATTCTTGTGGCTAAACTTTGTAGAAAAGTTGAAGTACCTAAAAAACTTTTAATAGTAATTTAAAGTGTTATAACTCAAAAACTAAATGAGATAATTGGATACAGTTTTCAGCTTAGTATTTCTTGTAGTTTTGCTTTAAGTGTCAATACATCTTATACAGGGTACACCGCTCGTATACTGAGTGGTTAAAAAAACGTATTTTTTTCGAAATTTCAACCCTTCGGTAATCTGGGAAAAATTACGAATATTTTATTCGTAACATTTTAGGGGATACGTAAGGATAACTGTAAGAAACAATTGTAAGGGATTTTTTAATTTTGGTTTGGAATAGGAAATATTCTTATAGCTAGTAAATAACGTAATTTTAAAATTATATTTATAAAATTTTATACGGAGTCTTCGAACAATCGAGTCCAGGGGTAAATATCACTTGAACTTTAAAAATACAACAGAAACTATCTTACTATCCTTACGCATACCCTAAAATGTTACAAAGAAAATACTTATTCTTAATATTTCCGAAAGTTCGAAAAAAATTCATATTTCGCCCTGTACATAAAAAGTCCACCCTCTATACGAATTCCTGACACTTCGCGCAAGTTGCCAAAACTATGAGAAATCATATGCTGAAAACTGTACCCCATTATATTATTAAATTTATTTTTTTGAGTTTTAACACTTCAAAATAGCACTAAAAATTTAACTGATGAACTTCATTTGTCCGCCAGTTTAGTTGGGCCCGTTTTATCTTTACCTGTGCTCCATAGCGTGTCACTTCATATTAGACTTCAGTGGGATAGGAAAAGTGAAATATGACGCACGTGTAAAATTAAAACGCACCAACTGTATTTATTTAGTTAATCATAAATATTTGTAGATAAGGCCTAAAAACCACCGAAAAAATGAAATAGTATTTTTTTTGTAGATGCCTACAACGTCAGAAGAATGGTTAAGTATTGCGAAACAATTTGGAATTTTCCAAACTGTGTGGGCGCGATGGATGGGAAACATATTATACTACAATCTCCTAGATGCAGTGGCAGCGACTATTACAACTACAAAGGATTTTTTAGTATTGTGTTGTTTACAGTGGTTGATGCTAATTATAATATAATTTTTGCTGACGTGGGCTGTCAAGGAAGAATTTCCGACGGAGGTGTTTTTAGAAACACTGAAATTTATCGCCGGATGCAGGCAAATCTTTTACAATTACCAATAGCAAAACCTTTGGAAAACAGACAAAAAGAAGTACCCTATGTCTTTATAGCTGACGAGGCCTTTCCTCTAGTAGCGAAAAACATAATGAAACCATACTCGGGATTACATTCAAGAGGATCTATAGAAAGAATATTCAATTATAGACTTAGCCGTGCCCGTAGAGTAGTAGGAAATGTATTCGGTATAATGGCATCAGTTTTTCGACTATTAAGGAAACCTTTGTTGTTGGAACCAACTAAAGCAGAAATTATCATTATGGCAATTGTGCACTTGCACAATTTTTTGCGAAATAGTGTATCTAAAACTTACTATTCAATGGACGAGGAGTACAACATGGACGACTTAACATCCTTTCTGCCCTTAAAAAATGTACCGCGTCGAGCACCACTCCTTGCAAAAGAAATAAGGGAAGAATTTTCACAATATTTTTCCACAAATGGTACAGTTTCATGGCAATCTGAGTATGCTTAGAAAAAAGAAACTCAAAAAAGGCAATAATTTACTAATTTTAGTTTATCATTATGGAATCAATAAAAAATGTATATTTAGGTACTTACGCATATAGTTTCAGAATTTATTGTAACCCTTGGCAAACCAATTTGTTTTATACACATCTTTGGCACCTACAAAAAAAGTATTCAGTTTTTACTACACCTCCTTATTTTAATATCTAAATCTACAGAGAAAATGAGTCAACTAGGGTGACTGGAAAATCAAGTTTAATTATTAGGTTTCTAAGTTTGTTGATTTGAGAATTTGGCATTTATGGGAACGATTGTTATAACCTGGACTTGATTTTCCTATCTCCATAGTTCTTTCTCTATACAGGGTGGCTGGTAAGTGGACGTATTCCTTCTGGGAGAGGTTTAAGTAGAGCTTATTTGTAAACGATTTAACCATATATTATCCATTATACCAAACCCAGTAGTTTTAATTTTTTTTTATTTTTTTTTTAGAAACTCGCCGGTAGAAACGCGCCGAGAACTTACCACTTACTACTACTCTTTAAAATTAGAGGATAATATATCATTTTTATAATTTTATATATAATTTTTCCCATTAGTTTAAACAGTAACGCAAGATATGTAACAAAAATGATGCCAAATATTGTGATACAATCAAAATACAAGCGTTACAATCCAAAGAGTTAAAGTTTCTAAAAAAAAGAAGATACTAATTTTAAAACTACTAGGTTTTGCATAATGGATAATATGGTTAAATTAAATTAATTGCAAATAAATTCTATTAAAACCTCCCAGAAGGAATACGTCTACTAGTCACCCTGTATACCTATGTACCTACTTACCTTTTCCCGTTCCAATAGTTTTTTTTCCTTTAGCCCTTTCTCGCCTAAATGAACCCAATAAACTTGCCATCTTCTTTTTAACTTCATCTATGTCAATACCGCATGCCTTCGCTATTTCTTCCCATGCGTCATTTTTCTTTATTTTATTAAAATGTTCCTTGTGTTTCGGATCCCATAATAATCTAAATTTTTGATACTCCTGAATGAGAAGTAAAGCATCCTCGTTTGCCCACTCCATATCGCAATGTTTTTTTTTATTTATGAACGAATTCTTATTAAAAAATCTATGGAAAATACACACCAATACACACGTGGTTTCGACGAAAATAGATCACAACAATAACACAAGCACGGCGCACATGTTTATGTCAAAATAAATGCGAAGAAAGCAAATTTGCGCCGCAAATATTTTCGCCGAATTCAAAATACAACATTCAACACACAAATTTATTGATGTGGACCCGGCTTAAGGCTGCTTCACATTTTCGGCACATAATTTGTGATCTCTTACTCTGCTTTGAAGTACTACAAGGAGCACACCTTCGGCTCGTGCCTTTTTTTAGGTAAATGTTGACCCACATCTATCTTTCTGGAAGCATGATCAACACCAACTGTACGACCAACAATTTTTTTTAATTTTCTTTGACGTTGTGGGTCCCTTCCTTTTTCTGTTAGAAAAATTTGAAATTAATTCATTTGCCAGGTTGCTGCGAAACTGTAGTTGAGACATAGTTTTTCAAAATGTCTTGTTTATAAATTATATATGAATTTACAATGGTGGCATCAATGAAATAATAAAATAGCTTAATCCACCATTTTCTTGATTTCCAGCTAATTTCATAAAAGCCCAGAGACTGATCGAAGCGATCTACGTCGCCCATATAACAATTGTAATCACGAACAACCATTGGGCATTTTATCTCTTCCTTTTCACCTCTCTTATTTCTTCTCGTTACTTTCGAGAAGTTCTCGGGATTATGAAAATTGCTTACTAGTACAACGGCCTTTTTCCCACGATCTTTCTATTTTACTATAGAAATATTTCCATTTTGTGCAAAATCCGAATCTCCTATCGTCATATGTTTATCATCTTTTAGGAGTTCTTTTGGATATCCTTTTCTATTTGATCGAAAGGTCCCACAAGCAAACGTATCCTTAGAAAGTAAAACTTTTAGCAAATGAAAAGTGCTAACAGATTATCAAAGCAAATACAGTAGATTTTGTTCAAAAAATCTTCTCATAATGATAGCACTACTTTTTCTCCCAGAGTATTACCTGAAGTTGTTTCACTGTTTGATTTTCCTTCATATACTTCGAAGGAGATCATATATCCTGTGCTAGAACAACACAAGGTCCAAACTTTAAAACCTCTTTTGGTGGGTTTTAAGGGCATATACTGTTTCAGGCTTGTCCTGCCCTTAAAACCCACCATGCTTTCATCGACTGATAAATATCGATCAGGTATGAAAAATTGTTTGAAATTATTGTTAAGTTTTTCGATGAGGGGCGTATTTTGTACAATTTATCAAAATTATTTTCACCTTTTTTTGGGGCCTTTGTATTGTCATTTAGATGAATATAGCGTAAAATTTGTAAAAATCTTTTTTGTGTCATGATCTCAGTTATTCGTGATACTTGTAAATTACTGTTGCAAGACCAGTAATGCCTCATGCTAGGTAATCTGTGAAATCCCATTATTATTAGGACTCCTATAAATGCTTTAAACTCTTCACAGCTAAAATTCATAGTTTTGCCATTTTTAGAGCCATATATATTTGTTTGCTCGACAATAATTTCCAGGGTTTTTGAACCAAACAATTTTAAAAAAACGTCGTATGGAGAATCAGAATTGACAATAAATTGACAAGAAAATTTTGAATTTAAAAATATATTGGGATTTAGTGAATTTTTACTAAACTGCAGCCCGTTAGGATTATAATCGGCTGTATCGCTTAGCTCAGATTCACTCTCACTGAAATCGAGTTCTTGAGCGACCAAACATTTTTCAGATTTCTTTGCCTCAACCTCTTCAGGTTCAAAGTCGGGATCTTCCAAAGAATCGTCGGAGTCAAAGGGCTCAGAATCCTGATGAAAACCTTTGTTTCCCTGCAGATTGTCTTTTAGGCCGAGAACTAGCAACTATTGAGGTAGTCGGGTCGGTAATTTCTAAAAGTAATAAATTATCCCGTACTCGCTTTGAAAAAATATATATAAAAATTGAAGAAAATGCTTTCCTTTTTTCTCAAATCTTACCTTCTTCTGCTGTTTTTGGATAACCTAAAGAGATTGGATAACAATGATCTGCGTCACTATCCCCCTCCGCTTCTGAATTTTCGGCCTGTTCATCTGTAAAGCCGCGTATAAACTTGAGCATTTTGCCGAACCGAACCACGTTGCGTAACAGGTCACATCTGGGGTCATGTACGCGGCGCCGCTCGTTGATAATTTTCTCAAAAATAAAATTACTTCGTATCGAGCGTCGTACGGAGCATCGCCGCGAACATTTTACCGATCCGTTTAATTTATCTAGAATCTAGTCAGTAGTATTCCGTTTATCGCCATGGAGAAAGTAGCGGCAGCGGCGTATATTTATATTTACTATGCCCTAAAAAAAAGAAAAAACCGAGACGGTGGTGGCAGGTGCAGTTCTACAGAACTAGAGAAGAACAAGGCAGTTCTAGTTTACTAGCGGATTTAAAATTTCAAGCGGTCAGTGGACACTATAAAAATTTTACGCGCATGTCACCGACCGACTTTGAATACTTAATAAATTTAGTCGGTTCCAAGATCGCAAAAAAAGATACCACATTCAGAAAGGCTATTTCAGTGCATAGGTAGATTGCCGGTGACCATACGTTTCTTGGCCACTGGAAATTCGTACAGTAGCTTGCAGTACCTTTTTAAAATTTCCAAACAATCAATAGGCCATATTGTTCCAGAGGTGTGTGAAGCGCTGGTTGAGGTTCTGAAGGATAACATACAGGTAAGAAAATGAAATGCATATTTATTAAAAAAAAAATTGTTTTACATAGTTTTTATAGTTTTCATTTAACACTGTTAGTAGTTATTTAAGGAGAGAAGCAGCTCCTCCTCCTTATATCTACTCCTCCTCCTCCTCTCTAATTTTAAATGTTATTTAATCAATATCGTTCGTTAACTTATCCTTGCCGTGAAGGTTATCCCCTCTGCGAAAATAGTACCCTAGTGGAAATATTAAGTATAAAGAATCATTACTTACGCACATTGTTAAAATGTCATTCAGTGGTGAGAACAGCGAATTAATATTAGCAATTCGAGAATTGCATAGTGAATTTATTAAATTGCTAAATGAAATCAATGACCATCAGATGAGAAGTAAACCATCTTTCTCCTTATTTTATGCCGAACTTTCAGACGAGTATTTAAAAGTAGTGACATTGTGTGATGACTATTTAAAAAATTTTGATTTATTGGAATTTGTACATGAGTTGGTGAAGTTAGGCTATTATACTGAAGTCATAAATCTAAAAAAATATATTCAAGATACAACAGTTTTAAAGGAAATATCAGTAGCAGAAACTGAAAAGGATTTTTACATTTCAATATCCCAAGAACATTTTGTCTAAGAACTTATAATGGAAAAACTAGTGACCGAAATGCTTGAAGAGTGTGTTATGTCAGAAGCTTGCTCAAGATATTTAGCGTTTGCTGGTGATGATGATAACTTGGAAGCTCAAGATTTTATGAAAAGTCACGAATATTTAAAACATGCTGAATTTTGTGAAAAAATAGTGCAAGTGTGTAAAAATTTTTTAGAAAACAGAAATAGAAAAGATTTTTTTCTGATATCGGTAATCTAGAAATACAATATAATTTTAATGTTATGTTATAATAGGCTATAAATTAGTGTAAATTTGAGAACTGCAGTAATGAAAATTTTAAATAAAACAATAGTTCATATAGTTAATATTATTTTTTATTCATTCATAAAAAAATTATCAAATAAATATAATACGTTTGAAGTGCACATATACATGATGATTTCGTGTGATAAAAACATCTTGGTTTAGATGACATTAAGACTGGTTGTTCATCTAACTCAATAACTGGGCTCTTTGAATACTTCCTTACATAGTCAGCTTTTTCCTTTCATTTAACGTAAACGAATTCAATATCCTCGGTCAATTCTTTGATTATATTTGAAAATTGATGAAGTAGGGTATACCCAGAATTCCAATATATACAGTGGTACTTTTTCATTAACCAAATAGCTTGCTTATGTAGCTCAGGTGAAAGAAAGTTTAAAGAAAAAGGTTTTTTAAAAATATAGTGGCTTATTCTGTATCCATCATAGGCTGCCAGTTCTTTAGGTATTAACTTATTTTTTTCGTCCTTAAAACCTTGAATGTCTAGTACAAGCCTTATATTTTCAATTTAGGAAATTTTTTAAAGATAAAAGTTTTTTTGGAGTAATCTTCAATGTCCTTTTTGAGTTTCCTTAGTTTTTTGATAAAAGTTTCTATTTTGCCTAATCTACGTGACATTATAAGCTAGCCACACTTTATTCTCAAACATCTAATAACAACTGACTCTTTTGTTATCTGTAAGTAATATTTAGGAATTAAACTTAAGATATCCCCCATGCGCAGATAATTTACAGTTGTTTTACAATTTTAGTAAGTGGATTGTAGCTAAAAACTTTATCATGTAATATTAGACAATACGCTGTTGTGTCTTTTTCTATGTTTTTGTTTAGTTCAAATTCTACTCTCATTACAATAGGTCCTGCTTGCAAAGATTCTTTTTGATGTGAACAATTAATGTATGCAATGGGTGCCTTGTCCTTGAATACAATGGGATCAAATAATGGTTCTTCTGTTTTTCCATAATAAGTATTCCGAAAATTGGAATACATTTCATACAAGAGAGCAAATTTATTTTTACTCATATCTAATATAAGATCATTATAAGGATACCTTTCAGAATTTAGGAATAATTTGATGTTTCTTAAGTCTATGTCATTAAATTCGCTCATATTGCTCTTTTTCTTATTCCATTTTTGTTGTTGAAATGCAACTATGACGTGACGGGGGGTTTCAACTCGAGTTGAAGTTTTAACTGGCCAATTGTGTCTATTAGTTTTTATAGTTCTGGATATTCAATTAACTCCCAACTTCGAAATGCAATAAGTATATCAGTACTTTTATCTATAATTTTGGTTAGAGATAATTCTTGGGGAATTCCTACTGATATATGAGGTATATTCCATGTAAGTTTGTTAAGAGTAATTTTCGGATTTTCACTGTCATCTGTGGTTGAAATTGCATTGTTATCGGTATTATCTCTAACAAGTATAAGTTCTTGTTTTGAATTTAAGATTACTTTTTTATAATCTTTGAAGAATCCCATTAAAATCTTAAGGGGAATGCAAACATTAAAAAAACCTGTTTTTCGTCAACGATTGAGATATTTGTTGTCGAAGTTGCGCTTGTTTCAACAGTTTTTACAGGATTCCAGCCTGCATTTCTTAATTTAGATGACTCATTTTCATTAAATGAAATATAACCTTTTAGAGTTGATGTGATACCAACATTTCTTACCGCGTCGATAGTGACACCATTTAATTGATATCTTATTTCTTTAACCCAGATATGCCTAAAGTTTTGACATTAAAAAAAATCAAATATTCTTATAGAATTTTTATTTAAGACTTATAAAATAATAATTTTTGTAACAAAACATTTTATTTTCTTTTTGGTTGATAAAAAAAAAATGGTGTACTAAATATAGTACACTAGGAAAATAGCAGGCAGTTAGGTTCACTTTGTGTGATATGACGCAAAACATTTTACATGCACCCCAACATTGCATTTTTGGCATCTAGTTGTAGTGCGATCATGACAATGACCGCATCTTGTTTGTTTTGGCTGCGGAATCACATAGTGATCATAACGATCCCATCTTATGTCCACATTTTCCAATGCCGATGGTCTGCCTCTTGAAAATGATGGTGGTTTTTTATTTTGTGTTAACAATACCGTTGCGATTCGCCTTCTAAATTTCAACTGGTCCATATCACCACCATTTTTGCGGTGTAAATGCCATGCATTTTGAATAGCCAAATCGATGCAATGGGTGAAAAGCGGAAAATACCACTTTTTACCTCTTACAGATATTCGGTATAGCCCAATGTTCTGGTCCGATCGGTCTACGCCGCCCATATTTCCATTGTATAGGTAAACTAGATGAGGTTGTTCAATCTGAAATCAAAAATATAATATTTAGAAAACTTTTTATTTTATACAAATTTAGGTTTATTGTTTACCTGAACATGTTTATTTTCCTTTCGGGAAAATCTTTTTACTTTGTGAATTGGCTTGACTCCAGCATGATTTGAACATAAACTTACTAAATTGTTGTCGTTCCATTTTACGGCAATTATATTCTGGTCAGCAATTTTAGAAAAGTCATATGAACCTCGATCTTGCTTCTTTAGTATTTTTGAGTCGACCAACGGATTACCAGATAAACGGTTTTCTCTTAGGGTACCTGTAGCTTGAAAGCCCATATCAGTGAGCTTTTCCATTAGCGGGATTGTTGTAAAAAAGTTGTCGAAGAATATATGTAATTTTTGGTCTGGCCATTTTTTTCGCAGAACTTCGGCGTATTCCAATACAACCGCAGCACCGACACCATAATCGCTATAAGCCTCACTTATATTAGTTGAAGCTCCTTGATAAGGCTCAAACCAGTTTACATACCCTAGCCTGGTTGCTCCTACCCATAGCTTATACCCGTATCTTATTGGTTTTCCGTGTATAAATTGTTTGCAACCGTGCCTCCCAAAATAAGGCACCATTGCCTCATCAACACAGTGATTCTGCTCTAAGTCACTTTTCTCCATAAACTTTTGGTTTAGATAGTCAAATAATGGTCGTACTTTAGAAAATCGATCGGATTTATCTAAGGATTGGTTGTCTTTGAAATGAATGTTTGTCAAAATATATTCAAACTTATCTCGTGTGATGGATTCCGAAATAAGTGCGTTGTGACCATCGCTTTCTCTTTCCCAATAGATTCTTCTTCTAGGAACGCAAATATAGCCACTGAGTACAAGAACGCCAATAAAAGCTTTTATTTCACGCTTTGATACTGTTTGCACGTGATTTTTTTGACCAGCATACTTGTTAGTTTCAGCAACTATAAGATCTAAAAGCTGGTCTTCAAAAAAATCCTCAAAAAGTTCTAATGGAGATTTTATATTTCCATTTGTAATATGGTCATTAGTATCAATAATACTATTTGAATAATCTGACGGCACCAGTAAATCTTCTTTGGTCCAATTGTAAACTTTTTTTTTTTTCTTTGCAAAAGATTTTTTGACTTTCAGTTTTTCTAACGGCTTTTTAGAAATCAAACTAGCTAATGGTAACTCATCTTCTGAAGAAAAGTCGCCATCGTCGTAGAATTGATGTAGATTTACTTCGGCAGGCGCTCGAAGCTGCGACCCTGGCAAATTACCCAACTCAATGAAATTTTCATCGCCTGAATCCTCATCAGTGATTTCTTCGTTTTCTGGAGGAAATAGAGTTATTCCAGACGTTCTTTGCAAAACATCATCGTCATCCTCAAGCATGCTTAGTGCCTCATTTAGTGAAAATCCTCTAAAATAGATACAATCCACTGTAATTTTGTATAGTAGTTATAAATACCTGTTATGTAGTACTTTCAAATAACGCGGTACGACCAGAAATATAGCAAATAAATAAACTATCACATCCACAATGACGTAGTTCTACTCAATCAATAAAAATACTTATTAGAAAAATAATAATTTGCGTGGAAAATAAAATATATACCAAAATCCATATATGACGTGTTTATGCCTAGCGTACTATATTTAGTACACCCGAAAATATGGCGACGAAAAAGATACCAAATGTAAAATAAGGTTATCTCTGTGATTTGTATCATAAAATAATATATTTTAGCTTTCGGATAAACCGGTCAAAAACAGTTAAAATGTATTCTAACATTTAAAAAAATACTTACTTCACAAACCGAACGCCGAAGTCACTCATTTTTTCAATTTACAGAACTTTCTAATTCCACAAGGCTGCAGTGTTAGCCTAACTCCGAAACAAACACGTGTATAGCTCGACTGTTACATCCACAATGACAATTCAATCACGCCACCTTCAAGTGGCGACATCTGGTATCCCGTTTTAATACTTTGATAACTGTACTATATTTAGTACAACAGGCATATCTGGGTTAAAAAGGAAGGCAATTGCATTATTTATTAAGCTCATTGTTTTAGAAACTGTTCCATCCTCTCTAGTTAACTTTCCTTCTATGTAAAGAAAACTATCGCAGGGTAGTGTGTATTTTTCAATTTCGTGAACGGGAATTATCTCATCATTATTTCCTAATTTGTTTGGTAAATATGGTTCGCAAGAATGAATTTCCGAATAAGTAATGGAATTATCAATTAAAAGTTTTTCTGTAACATTAAGGATATTCATAGTAAAAGTTGAAGTCCTAGAGATTTAAGAAACTTTTTATTTGTAGTTGTTAGCTCTTTAACGTTACTACGCCTACTAATGTTTTTCTTGATCAGTTGATTCCTATTATATGTTTTTTGAACAGTTCTATTTGGAATACTAAAATTTTGATTATACAGTGTGTATCAACCAAATGGAATAAATTCGATAATAAATAAATGGGGGCGTGTTCGGAAAAACGCTTGGACCCGTCGATTGGTATTTTTAGTTGCTCATTTTCTCCAATAAAAACTTTTTATACAGGGTGTGTCCTGTAACAGTGGTAAATGCCAACTTTCTTATTTCAAATGCAACACCCCGGATATTATTTAATTTTTGGATTCTTTAGGAGATTCTAAACATATTTTATGTTTAATGTCCTATACCTATCTTCAACTATTTCGGCAATATTAAGGGTTTTCAAATTTATTGCAAAAATTAAGATTAAAAAAATAAAATTATTTATTTCTTCATAATGTATAAACAAAAGTAAAAAGTTAATTTAGGAACTGTTGAATATGCTCGCCGCGAACGTCATGGCAAATTCCTAATCTTAAATAGAAATTTCTTCTAACGTTATTTAGCATCTCAGGCGTGACCGATCTAATCGCAAGCGTTATTCGTCTTCTTAAGTCAGCTAAGTCGAGGGGTTTAGTTTTGTATCCAACATTTTTAATATGTCCCCATAAGAAAAAGTCTAATGGCGTCAGATCAGGGGATCGCGCTGGCCATTCTATCGATCCTCGTCTCCCTATCCACCGATTTGGAAATATTCCGTTGAGGTACCGCCGGACATTAATTTGGTAATGGGGCGGTGCTCCATCTTGCTGAAACCATATCATATTCGCTGGAACTTGTGGGTTTGCTGGATTCGGATACAAATTTGTTAAAGTTGGCACGACATTATTTTGGAGCAGTGATAAATAATTATCGCCATTCAAATTGCCGTCAATGAAAAAGGGGCCTATGATATGATCCCTAACAATTTCTGCCCAAACATTAACCTTTTCAGGATATTGAGTATGTTCTTCGCTGATCCAGTGAGGATTTTCCCTAGACCAATAGCGGCAATTTTGACGATTTACATGACCGTGAAGTGTAAAGGTGCACTCATCCGAAAACAAAACCTGTTCTAATTGAATAACATTGTTATCTAACATAGCCATCATTTGTTCACAAAAATAAGTTCTCCTATCATAATCGTCTTCCATGAGCTCCTGAGTTGGTATCACTTTATAGGGATGCATTTTATTTTCTTTTAATGTTCTGATAATCGACGAATGGCTAATATCGAACATTGCGGCGGCTTGTCGACTAGAAATATGTGGGTTTTCCTCAAACTCAAGCATAATATCCAATTTAGTATCATCATTTATTGAATTGGCAGCTGCTTTTTTTATCTGCCTCACATGTCCAAGCTCGCGAAACTGCTTTTCTATTTTACTAATTGTCCCTTGGGATATACAGGGTGTCCCAAAAGTGATGGATCAAATTAAAGTAGGAGGTAGGGGGGTTTATTTCTAACAAAAAAAGTCCTATAGACATATGTCTGATTCCTTACCGTTTCCGAGTTATAGCTATTTTTGTAATTTTTATGATATTCTCACACTTCATCACAAATTTTTTGTTTCAAAAATTATCTGTTAATTTTTTTTCTCACATAAATTTTTAATAGCATTCCTATGAAAGGCTTCTTTATTGTGCAGAGCACTTTTTTATTTTGCTCGCTAATTACACAACCTACTGCCATTTTAAAGCACATTTTTGGGATTTTAATGGAAAAACATTAATTTTTGTAGTAATTTTTCTAAAAAAATAATCAATTGAAAAGGTGTCCCATAACATAAAAAACTACGGTCAGGAATTCTGTTTTAAATAGTGTACTTTTTAAAAATAATCAAACAATTGTTATTGCTGAAATTTGTTAAACATAATTGTAATGTCAAAAAAGTGAATTTAAATAAATACATAATATTGATTAATATCGGAGAAATAGTAAGACAATGTGATAGTAATGAGTAAGTTTATTTATAACGTAATTATTTACATAATAAAACTTACAATAATTAGGTTACAAAAGGTGTTGAAAATGTCCCCCATTGACTCTAATACACAATCTGCATCGACGTATAAAATTTCGTTTTATACGCCTTAAAGCGGGAACATTGTTACGAATTTGCTGTGCCACTACTCCTATTCTTTCACGAAGTTCATCTTCGTTATGGATTTCATGCGAATAAACCTGTTCCTTGAAGTATCCCCACAAAAAAAAAATCCAACGGATTTAAGTCCGGCGAACGTGGTGGCCATCTTATTCTTCCTCCTCGCCCTATCCACCTGTTGGGAAATGTTTGGTCAAGAAACTGTCTCACATTGCGAGCAAAATGAGGGGGAGCCCCATCAAGTTGAAACCACATATTCGCACGTATAGCAATCGGAATATCCTCCAATAAGATGTTTACATCGTCTTGTAAAAAATTAAGGTAATTTGCTCCATTCAGTCTTCTGGGTATTTCAAATGGGCCTATCAAAGTGCCGTTAAGTATTCCAGCCCATAAATTAATACAAAACTGATGTTGAAATCGATCAGCTCTAATCGCTCTTGGATTCTCCATTGCCCAGTAATGAAAATTATGAATGTTAAAAATTCCAATTCGGCTAAAACTGCATTCATCTGTCCATAAAATGTGTTGGAAAAAATTATAATCGTTTCTGGTTCGCTGCAACATTTCTCTACAAAATCGTACTCTTAATGGGTAGTCTGCAGGTAATAAGGCTTGCACTCGTTGAAAATGGAATGGATGCATTTGATTTTGTCTTAATATGCGATGGATTGTTGATCGTGGTATTCCCATAGTTCTTGCAATGCCACGAATACCTCTTGAAGAATCTTCTTCTAATTGAATTAAAACGTCTTCCACATCATCGTCATATTGCCTTGGCCTTCCTATACGTTCTATTGGGACTCCAGGTAACCTTCCAGCAACATATGCATTATGTACCCGAATAAAAACACGATAATCGGGATAGTGTTGTCGGTTCGGGTAACGTTGACGATAAAGTCTCGCAGCACGTCGAGCACGTCCATTACACAATCCATAAACAAAATGCATTTCTGCATATTCTTGCGAGGTAAAAGGCATTTTGTTAATCTTGTTAGAACTGACCACTTGTCAATACACGACTTAAATACTCTTAAAGGCAATGGAATTTTGGTAAAATAAAAACTGTAGGTATTTTCCTCGGTATTTGCAGAATTTAACTAAGCTGATAAACAGATAATTCAATTGGCAAATAAACATTTGACCCATCGAGTTTGAAGAATGTTTAGGCTATAAATAAACTTACTCATTACTTATTTCTCTGATATAAATAAATATTAAATGTATTCATTTAATTCAGTTTTTTGACATTACAATTATGTTTAACAAATTTCAGCAATAACAATTGTTTGATTATTTTTAAAAAGTACACTATTTAAAACAGAATTCCTGACCGTAGTTTTTTATGTTATGGGACACCTTTTCAATTGATTATTTTTTTAGAAAAATTACTACAAAAATTAATGTTTTTCCATTAAAATCCCAAAAATGTGCTTTAAAATGGCAGTAGGTTGTGTAATTAGCGAGCAAAATAAAAAAGTGCTCTGCACAATAAAGAAGCCTTAATAGGAATGCTATTAAAAATTTATGTGAGAAAAAAATTAACAGATAATTTTTGAAACAAAAAATTTGAGATGAAGTGTGAGAATATCATAAAACTTACAAAAATAGCTATAACTCGGAAACGGTAAGGAATCAGACATATGTCTATAGGACTTTTTTGTTAGAAATAAACCCCCCTACCTCCTACTTTAATTTGATCCATCACTTTTGGGACACCCTGTATACGGCAAATTTGCAAATTTTTCATGAAATAAGCAAGCAACTTCCACTTGTGTTCGTGTGTTATCTCCATAACCAATCATTTGTAGAATTGTTATTTTATGCATTTCTGTTAAATGAACCATTTTTGTGATATTAGGTATTATGCAGTTAACGAAATTCAAAAGACTATGACACTGACACTGACAACTACTGTCTTGCAAAGAGAAAGGCCAGGCATTTTACACAAAAGTAAACAAAACTTAAAAGTAAACAAAACTGGCTCTTTTTGTTCCATATCAATAAAAAGGAACGCTAAACTGGTTTTTGCTTACATTCTTAATATGAAGACCTAAATGGTAAATAAGTATTGAGTGTGTTGTAGCGAATTTTTGTAATCAAATAAATAGTTCAGTAACCAGAGCCACTTTCATGAATAATAATAAATTCGAAATAACTAAAATAAAAATAAATTTGAAAAGACTTAATATTGCCGAAATAGTTGAAGATAGGTATAGGACATTGAACATAAAATATGTTTAGAATCTCCTAAAGAATCCAAAAATTAAATAATATCCGGGGTGTTGCATTTGAAATAAGAAAGTTGGCATTGACCACTGTTACAGGACACACCCTGTATAAAAAGTTTTTATTGGAGAAAATGAGCAACTAAAATTACCAATCGACGGGTCCAAGCGTTTTTCCGAACACGCCCCCATTTATTTATTATCGAATTTATTCCATTTGGCTGATACACACTGTATAATATAACCATTACTAATCTAGTTTTTTTATATGCAGTCTGAGTGTAACTGTTTCGTTCCGAAAATTAACTATTTCCCCGTTTTGATCTAATATATTTACAGTAATTTACTTTCACTGTTACAGGAAAATATATAATATTTTGTGGACTTTCAATTATTTTAAATCCAGGAGAGACATTTGGAAAAAATTGATGAATAATATGAACAGGACTTCCGTTCAAGTAGGAGCCTTCGGCGATACTGCAATCGGTACATAGTGAATTAACTTTTATAATTTCTGCTGGAACATCGGAAGCTTTACTCTTTCCATCACCTTTAATAATCTGATTTTTAAATCCTAAAATTTTGCCTATACTACCCTCTTTCAAGGTGATATTGGTAGAAGATTTAATTGCCGACTGTAGAGTGTTATTATTTGCAAATAAATGAAACGAAATACCCACTTTATCAAATTGTTCTACTAAATATTTATTAATATCTTGAATTTCATAGCTTCCCGGTGGGATTTCAATAAAATCGTCACCATCTACATAGAAAAATTTATTATTTTTTTCATCAATATTTGGAATTGCATTAAAAGTTTCAAAATTGGTTAAACCTATAACATATTCTGAGTCTACATTTAAATAAATTGGAGGGTTAAAATCTGCATGTAATATTGCTCCTTGAGTGGAAAGCGCTCTCGTGAACGACATTGTAACCTAGTGTCTTCCAAAATGATTCTAAGACTATCTATTGTGTGTTTATAGAGAAAAATTAAACAAAGTTGACCACAATTTGAAGAATCATAAGATTGGTAAGAGTTATGATTATATAAAATTTTGTTTTTGCTACCATCGCTAAAAAAATAAGATATTATTTCTAAAGGAGGTCTTAAATTACCAAAACTATCAAAATAATTAATAATTTTATCATTTTTAATATAAGCAGTCCAGTGTGTTCCTGCTCCACTATTGTAATGCCGGTTTCATATTTATTGATAGTCTTTGGCATATTATTCCGCATAAATACACCACGGAAATTTGGAATTTCTAATTTCTTGACATACATTCTTAAATCAATATTAGTTAGTGGTTTGCGAGGCAGCATCTTTAACAGTTTTTTGGTTTTAAATATAATCCACATCCTTGTTTATATGGGCGCAAAAATAAATCTTTCCCTATAGATAATTGTTCTATAACCTTATTATGTCTTTTTTGTTCTTCCAGTTTGTTTTTAGCACTTTTTGCCGAGTTAACAGCTGAAGCAATTCCAGCTGCACCGCCACTAAGGGCTCCTAATGCAGATAATCCTGCAAAAAGAGGGATTAATGGCAAAACACCACCACTTTTTGGAATCGGAATAATTCGATTTGGGGATTTTTTTACTCGTCCCTTATAATTGCTGATTAGAGACAACGCATCTTGAGCTGCAATACGTAAATTTTTATATTTTTTTCCAATTATTCCTTTTTTAGCTTTTTGAACAGCCGACTGGAAAGAAATGTTTTTAATTGAATCTTTTTTCTTTTTTTTTAGTTTTATTCCCCTCCCTTTCTTAAACCCATTCCTAATTTTGATTTAGCTTTCATGATCCCCGATATTCCTAAAGCAACAATCTTTTCACTGAATGGTGCGTCAGGAGACTTGAATCTATCTAATGCCTTTGTTGCTAACACCTGATCCGCTAAGTTGCGGTGTTTTAAATCAGAAAATTTATAGTAAGCAATATCGTGTTGCGTGCACGCTTCGTCTAAAGGATTTTTGCCCTTATCTCCTCTAAATAGTCGTTTATTTAGTTTGGTTCCTGGACCACAATAATTGTATGTAGGAATATGTAATTCGAACGGTAACCTATTAATTAAAGTGTTTAATGAACCACCTCTCGTCATGAGCTTTGATCTCGTAATATGTCCACATCTACTTCAACCTTCTATTATATATACTGACGCCTAAATAAGGTTGGATATTTAAATGAAAAATATGAAGATATTTCTCAGACACGCTTTGGTTTCCCTAAAATGTGGTTAGAAAAGAAATCTTTTTCCTTGCCTGTCAAAAATCATGATGTCAATTTAGTTAATTTTAAAAAGCATGGAAAATTGTTTGGAGGTTGTTCTAAAAGAGGTTTAATTGTGGGACCTTCTGGTTCAGGAAAAACCAATGTGGTAGTTGCTCTTTTAATATCTGAAAATGGATTACGTTTTGCGAATATATATATTTTCTCAAAATCCTTGTATCAAACAAAATATGAGTTTTTAAGAAATGTAATGCAGTCAATTAAAGAAATTGGATACTTCGAGTCTACAAGCGAAGAAGACATTGTGTCACCAGATGAAGTAAAATCCAATGCAGTTATAATTTTTGATGATATTGTTTGCTGTAATCAAAGTGTGATGCGAGATTACTTTTCATTTGGAAGACATAAAAACACCGATTGTTTTTATTTGTGTCAAACTTATTCTTCAATTCCAAAACAACTGATTAGAGACCATGCAAATTTGTTAATTTTGTTTAGACAAGATTGTACGAATTTAAAACATGTTTATGATGATCACGTCACCCCAGATATGTCGTTCGACAATTTTAAAAAAATGTGTTTCTTATGTTGGGAATCTGACTTTGATTTTTTAGTTATCGATAAGGATTGCAGTTTAAAATCTGGAAGATATCGAAAAGGATTTGACAATTTTATACACTTTTAAAACATATAATATCTTACCGTAACAATAGACCTTAGTGTATGACTCGTCATATTTTAGTCAACATGAATGCAAAAGTTGCAAAAGAACTGGTAGAAGCTCGAAAAGCCGTCAAACGAAAGTATCAAGCATTAAAATCGGATTTAGCAGAGATTAAAGTTCGACAAGAAACAGAATTAAAACCAATAACTGAACCTTTGCCAGAATTAATCAAAACAATAAAAACCGAACCCTTGGTAAAGCGGGAACCCAGTTCACCACCACTCTTTTTAACTCCAGAAATCGAAAAAAACATTTTTTCAACTACGAAAAAAAGATCAGGAAGACGACAAACAAATATATATAATAAATATCTTCCTCATGATATGCCATCATTCCTACAAGATGAAGACGTTATACAAAATTATAATGAAGATGTATTCTTAGATCAACCAAGTGGTACTCAACCTAGTTATGAAACCGAATCATCTTTAGTGGAACCCACGACAGAAGATATAAGCCAAGAAATGCTTGAATTAACTAAAAGAGGTGAGGTTTACAATACGTACCTCGAAGGACATCATCCACTTGTAAGATCATTTGTTGATGACTCGATTAAAGGGAATCGGGAATTAGATCATACGCATCGTTTTGTACATGATCCATTATTAGAAAAATGGAAAATTGAAGATTCTATTGTTGAGTTTAAGGATGAAAATTTAAAACTCAAAGATCTTATTTATAAGGGAACTCCTGGATTGTATGAACTACTTTTTTTCAAAGATCCTAAAGGTTACAAACCTGTTGATTTAGAAAATTATATGGACATATTAAAACGTACAAATGCTTACAAAAGAAATTATGACCCCAAAGAGGTACTGCAGATCCGAAATATATAACCATAATTAAACCATATTTAGTTAATAAAAAATATAATTAAACCTACAAGATCTTCATCTAGCATTTCAAGTATGTCTAGTTTAAGCAAATTAAGACCTCCTCAGAGACCACGATCTTCTTCATTAAAAAAAGGTGGTATGTTAAAATTATCTAACAAGAAAATAGATTACATTTATTTCGACAATATTAATGAATTAATTGAAAGATTGAAACTACTTGTATCATCGCAAATGGCTGGTCATACAGGTCATCAAAATGAAATTGTGTCAATTTTAGAAGAACTTAGGGAAGCAAAAGTTATTAAATAAAAACTCGGTATTTCAACAAAATTTTTATTCGTCTTAGAACTTCCGTGCAAATATGTCGATTGACAAATTTGGATCACATATATTAAATAGGGACAAAAATAATTTAAATTTAAGTGATACCCCTCAAATTTTAAACGTTGTAAATATTGCCAATGCAACTTTATTTTATTTTTATAATATTGTTATGCCATTTATTGGAACCTTTGATGCAACCAAGAGAAGTTATCAACTACTTCAAGATGGAAGATTAATATATAAGTTTCCATTTACGTCAGGCGAAATAATCAAAGTTGAGTATCCCAAAGATGACGTTTTGTTAAAAATAAACAATATTCCGATTCCATACGGAAAGCAAATAAATATAAAACAGGGCGATGAAATTAGTTTTCACCGTCAAAATAGTGTTACTATACCAACTTTCTATGGTGAATTAGTAATAAAATGTCCGATAATGGTTGAAAATTAATCATTGTCCAATTTCAGTCATGAGTAACAGAATTAAAGAGGACGTTGTTAATGAACTTCACAGACCAAGTGGGAATAAATACAGACGAAGAAGAGTTATCGTGAAAGGAATAAATGATCTATGGCAAGGTGATTTAGTTGAGATGTTACCATACTGGAAATTAAATAAGGGCTACAGATACATTCTTGTAGTTATCAATGTTTTTTCAAAATTTCTGTGGGTAGAACCAGTTAAATCGAAATCTGCAAATGACGTAACTTTGGCAATGCAAAAGATATTAGAAAGAGCAAAATACAGGGTCCGGCAAAATGATCTCCCACATTTTAATCTTTAATAAAAACGCCATTGTAAGTGCTATTTAATTTTTTTTTATTATTAAATGGAAATCTACACTATGCCATTTGTTTTCATTAAGTTTTGAAAATTACAGAGTCCAAGTGGCGACCATTTTTTTCGATGCACATTCGAAGCTGATTTCTAAAGGTTTCCATCGCTTGAGCAGTTATTTGAGGCGATATTCTTGCAATTTCTTGGCGTATTGCTGCTTTCAGTTCGTCAATGGTTCGGGGATGGTGTTCAAAGACCTTCGCTTTCAGGTAGCCCCAAAGAAAAAAGTCGCATGGGGCAAGATCGGGAGAACGCGCAGGCCACCCAACATCTCCACGTAACGAGATTACGTGTCCTGGAAACATTTCCCTTAAAACGTCCATTGACCTTCTCGCCGTATGAGCTGTAGCTCCATCCTGTTGGAACCACACATCCGGATGTTCAAGTTCTCTAAGTTTTGGTTCCAAAAAATTACGTAGCATGTCGATATATCGATCAGCAGTTACGGTAACCGTTACGCCACCCTCTTCAAAAAAGTAGGGACCCTAAACGCCAAATGATCCAACAGCACACCAAACAGTAACACGTGGGCTGTGAAGTGGCTTTTCATGCAGCTGCCGCGGATTTTCTGGTGCCCAGTAGCGAAAATTCTGCTTGTTCACACAGCCAGATAAGTGGAAATGCGCTTCGTCACTCGTAATTAAGACAGCGTTTTGTGGGACGTTTTGAAGA
The DNA here is from genome assembly GCA_030620095.1 of Kuschelorhynchus macadamiae. Classification (NCBI taxonomy): domain Eukaryota; kingdom Metazoa; phylum Arthropoda; class Insecta; order Coleoptera; family Curculionidae; genus Kuschelorhynchus; species Kuschelorhynchus macadamiae. The sequence continues at coordinate 28,965 of JAUTXW010003575.1, forward strand.
ATGTCGCTAGAACATACTCTGCGATTTTCCCAGTCTCGTTCACTAAGTTCTTGCACGATCATAATTTTGTATGGGTGAAACTTCAGTTCTGCGTGTAAAATTCTTCTCACAGAACGATCTGACAAACGCAAAGCAGAAGCATGGTTACCAGCTGAACGGGTAGGAGATCGTTCCACTGCTTCTCTCACAGCTGCAATATTTTCAGGTGTCCTAGCACTTCTGGGTCTGCCAGTTGATTTTTTTTTAAGGCTGAACCTGTGGCTCTAAAGTTTGAAACCCACAACAGTATTGTTTTGCGATCTGGAACCGGAGCATGTCTACCAAGCGCGAAGTGAGTACGAAAATTTCTTTGCGACGTCGTCACAGATTCGTTATTTTTCATAAACGATTCGATAATGAATGCACGATGCTCGCCCGTCCAATTCATGGCGACAACTGAAATGGCAAGGCGCGAGCTATCGGCTAAATACACTAAGCTCCCCTTCTCTTCAGTGATTCGTGCGCAGCGGCGGTACAAAATGTGGGAGATCATTTTGCCGGACCCTGTATAAACCGAAAAATCTCCAAACCGATATGGGAAAAGAGTTTTTAAATAAATGTTTTAAAGATTTAATGGTTAAATTTAACATAAGTCACTACAACACATACTCAAACATGAAAGCTTGGGTCGTAGAGAGAGCAAATAGAACTATAAAAAATTTAATGTGGAAAAAGTTTAGTTTACGTGGAAATTATAAATGGGTGGACATTTTAGACGAAATTGTAAAAACATATAATAATACAATCCATTCTACTACTGGAAAAAAACCATGTGAAATCAGTAAAAGAAATGAAAAACAAATTCTCACAGCATCTTATACATACAAGAAGACAATTGACCCTAGGAATCCAAAATTTAAATTTGGTGATTATGTTCGAATAAGCAAACAAAGAGAAGCGTTTACAAAGGGTTATACTCCTAATTGGTCGAATGAAATATTTAAAATATACGACGTTAAACTAACAAATCCTAGAACATATTTAATTAAAGATGAAAACAATTTAGAAATTAAAGGAGCCTTTTATGAGGAGGAATTACAATTGGTTAAGCATCCAGATGTGTATTTAGTTGAAAAAGTGTTAAGACGAAAAGGAGATAAAGTTTTAGTAAAATGGCTAGGATTAGAAAACACTCATAATTCTTGGATTTTTAAAAAAGATGTTTTGTAACATTTAAAATATTTTTTGATTTTTATACACAAATAAAAAAAATCAAACAACTAAGGTTTTATTTCAAATATTTATTTAGATACATTAAATCTTTCCTTGTAAATTATATTTCTATGTTCATTATCTAAAATATTACTTATAACTTTTTCACACTGCATAATCCTATTCTTGAATCGTAGCCTGTCTAAATAAAACTTTTGATATTCACACATTCGAGCATACCTATATGCAAAACTCCACGTTACTAATAAATGAACTTTATTTCTAGCTTCATTAATATGCACTGATTTCTTCATAATATTTTCTCTTTAAGTTATTTTTCTTCAGCTTATTTTCTAATTCACATGGATATGTTATTAACATTTCTAGTACTGTGCTAACATTTTCACTGTTGGTATTTTGGCTTGGATTAATAACATTATATACATTCGTCAACAATTTGTTTCCCTCGTTATTGGATAATTGAAATATACTGAAGTACTTATCGAACTCTTGGTTTTTAAGAATTTTAATTCTATATTCAACAAGTTCTTGCAGTTCCCATAATTTATCCATTAAATCACATGCAAGACATACATAAATTCCATTCACATTTTGGATTTTTACAATAGGAGTAGCATTAATTTTTTCAAAATATAAAGTAATATCACCAATATTAAGTGGAAACGTGTCACTACCGGGCGTATAAAAATAATTTGCAATAACTCCCTGGTACATCCCTAATTTCTTCCAATGTTTCTCATTAAAATTGATCGAAAATCCATTTTGACTTCCTATTTGAATTGTTGGCGAAAAATCATCTAATCGTAATCCAACACGGAGAAACTTTGAGTTACAATTGTTCAAATAATAATTTTTAAAATTAATGAGCTTTTCAGCTGATCTTTTACAAACTTCACTTTCACTGTTTTTTTGAGTATTTAACGAATATGCACTTGCTTGGCTAGTTTTAGTGAACATTGTGTTTGCAATATTTAATATCTTATTAAAACATCTCTGAGTTTTATATAAAATCCCCCACTACTCCTTATTAGAATTCAAGGTTTTTTAAAGACCTTGAACTTTATTTCGTTTGCAAAATAATAATTTAATATTATTTATATCAAAAATAAGTTAATCCAAGATAAGTTAATATGAAAAATACTAATAAAATTATTATGATGTATAACATGTATGACATATTAAAATCGGAGTTTTCACTATGAAAATGGGTCGAATTATAAGCATATTTGCAAGAAGCATTTTCTTCAAATTTTTGAATCCAGTTTGTATCAAAAATCGTATTATTAATTATAATAATAATAATAATAATGTAATATAAAATTTTGAAAAAAGTATTGTCTTTATCAATTTGGCTTCTCTGATAAGAGAAAACAATAGTATTATTATTAATTTTTTCAGTTTTCATGAAATGGCAAGAGTGGGGCCATACAGCTTCGATGTTTTTTTTAAAACATATTTCGCTTTTTAACACTTTGGATGGATGATAGACAAATATAGAGTTCGCCACAATTGCGTATAATAGGATATGGGTATGCATAATAAAACAAACAGGATTAAATAAACTAATGTGTTTAATATTAGTACTAAGAAGAGAATGGTTAAAATACAAAAAAACAAATATATTTAAATTGATTCAATAAATCAAACTGCATTTTAAATAATGACATGCGAATCATTTTAATTCGTATACAATTGTAAAAATATACATTTAAATACTTTTAAATTACTAAACTAATTTTTAATTTAAAGTCAATACACAAATAATTACTTTATAGGAGCTTATTTTTTGATTAGTACATTTTAATCTATATTGTTCTTTATTGTTTCTACTTTTTGAAAGCCATAAACATGTAGCTAAGTCACAAGATTTGAAATATTTATAATGTTCATCAGGGCCGTAGCCAGAATTTTTTTTCGGGGGGGGTTTGCTCAGAGACATAGACAGAATTTAATTTATGGGGGGGGGCAGGCAGGGTACATAAGCGCCGCAGGCGAAAATTTTTCGGGATGCCACGCCCATAATGATTATTTTTTTTACTTTTTTATGTTTTCTCTTTTGTTAGTTAAATAGTAAAACAAACGAATTAATATAATACAAAACTAAAAATTGTATGTTATGCGCTTTTTTAAAGTAAATTTCTGAAACGACCTATAATAATAAGGTATGTATGTGTCCCTGTGGGTTTGCTGATTGAGGAATAATCAAGTATACAATAATGGTTGTATAAAACGTATTTATTAGTTCAAACATTTATAAGCGTTTATAAGGCTAAACTAAAGTGTTAAATTTAAACGACGGGCTTTTTCTACAAAAATATTAATTACTTCCTGATTGTTTATGTTTATGTTTCTATATATACTCATTAATACTAAGTCAGACATTCTTTCTTGGCCAGAACTATTTCTTATATAACTTTTAGTGCGTTTCATTGTAGAAAAGGTACGCTCTGGGGTTGCAGTAGTCACAGGTAATGTACATAAGATTTTTATTAACTCGTAAACGTTAGGGAAAAACTTCTTATCGCACATATCTAATGTCTGTAAAGCGCTTTGTGGAATATCTTTAATTTGATTTTCCCATTTAGTCTCCCAAATTTTTATTTCCGATATGGCAACTTCTTTTTCAACAAACTTGCTATAAAAATCAATGGTTCTTTGCAGCTCCTCATCAACAAGTTCTTCAATATTTTTTAGGTTTTTTGGCAACAATTTATTTAAAGATTTAAATATTTCTTTATGCTTAAGAAATCTGCTATGGATTTGTGAAAGAAAATCGTCTATAAAGGGGATAGCTATAGCGATTCTGTAGTATTCTTCAGGAGTGTGAACACTTATGTTTACACGATTAATTTGCCTTTTATTAACTCTTGGGATGGTAACGACTTCATTCACTGACTCAAGCATGTTTGTGGCATTTTCAAAAATTCCATGGAAAAAAATGTCCATGTTCTCGCGATTTTTTTCGACTTGAAGTTTAACGTTTTCAATAAAAGCAAGAGCAGACGGCAAATCAATATCGACACTTTGGAGTATCTTACTGAGGTTTATTGTATAGGCAAACAAAGATTCTGCCACACACAAACTAATAGCAAATTCACTTGAAATTACACTTTTTAAAAAAGCAGAAGCTTTTGAAGATGTTTCCATATCCCTGTATTCAGAGAGATCTTCTAATATTTCTACAATCGTAGTATAAATTTCTTTAAACCTCATAAGAGCAGTGTGATTCTCCACCCATCGAGTTTCGCACATCGGTACTAGTCGCGACCAACTCGTCTCAGGATAACTTTGTTTAATCTTTTCCTGAAGTAAGGCAGTGCGCTTAGCGGAAAGTCTAAAGTTTCCAATTGATTTTATCGTCCCTATACAATTGCGGATACTTTGAACCTGGCAAGAATGACTTATAGCTAAAGTAAGGGAGTGAGAGCTACAGTGTACATATAAAGCACAAGGGTATAATTTTCTTATTTCGGCTTGAACACCACTAAAAGACCCAGACATGGCCGCTGCACCATCATAACCCTGACCAATCATCATACCGCAATCAAGTCCAAAAGTGCTAAGTGTTTGTAATATTAAATCAGATAATCCTTTTCCGGTTGCATCTTTAACGGGTACAAATCCCAAAAAATTTTCTTTAATAACGTGTTGATTTTTTTCATTAATATCAATATATCTTATACACAAAGTCATTTGTTCTATCCTGGAGACATCAGTGGTTTCATCAGCTAGTATCGAAAAAAGACCCGATTTTGAAATATTTTTTATTATTTCTTTTATTATAATAGACCCACAAATCTTAATAAGTTCATTTTGCACAGTTGGGCTTATATATTGCGCATTAAGTCCACTTTTTTCCAAATGAGTTTTCAAAACAGTATCGGTTTTTGCACGCATACGCAATAACGCTCGAAAATTTCCGTCATTTATATCAGGCTCTGAATCGTTTGTATTAATCGCTCTGCCACTATCATTTGTGCCTCTTAAAGCGAGCTCTTGCCTGCCACACAATTTAATTATTTCAATAATCAAAATTAGTTTTTCGCGGTTCTCCATAACTTTCTGTTTATAACTTTGATTAACCTGCTCGATTACACTGGTTTGTTTTTTACAAAAAACTTGCACAAAATTTTCGGCCAATAAAAGAGATTTTTTATGATATATGTTTTGCTCATGTTGTGAAAATACTTCTATTGCATCTTTGTATTTATTAAAAGGTTTTTTTACTAAGGCTGACAACTTTTGGTTTCCTCCCTTTCCAGCTGCTTCATTTGCAAATAAAACGCAATATTTACATAGTGCTCCTTGTTCATTAAGCTTGGTATATGCTAACCACGGAAATCTAGTAAACCAAGTATATTGAAATTTTAAGTTTCTGCTACCTAAAAAAAAAACAATAATCTGGATGCACTTTAATAAGGCGGGTCTATAATTTTTTTAATGACTGATTTTTTTAATTTCTACCCTTGTCCAGCCTATAAAAAAAGCAAAAATATGTGTAATTCGTAGATTCTTACGGATTACACATTTTTTTGGGTTTTTTAATGGGCTTGACAAGGACAGAAATAGAAAAAAAGGTCATGAAAATAATAAAAAACCCGCTTTATTAAAGTGCATCCGAGATTACTGATATTTTTTTTCATACTGACAATTTTGAATCTAAAATAAAATGGCTTAATAATGTAAATAATTATTTGTTAAACATATAACAACGTATTTATTTTAGGCATAAAAAAGTTTATTTATTTTTTTAAATGCGTATTTATCAAATTTGTTAACGCATCAATTGGGGTAAAAAATAAGTCATAAGGTAAAAGTATACGTATATATCTTGTAATCTATTTTCAATCAATTTTCGTTTTTTTTTTAAACAATACCTATTTTTTTTTATTTTATTTTTTATTAAAATGTTCATTTTTATTTAAGTTATATCTTACCTTGTTTTGGAAAATCGTAGGAGGTCTTGGGCTTTCAAGGCGATTCAATCAATGTATATTTTAAGTCATCAGTTATATATTTTTGTAAACCATTTCCTATGTCAAAATCACTTTCTGTATTACTACAACTACTACAAGGTGTAACATCGGTTCTAGAAGTTAATGGGACGTCACCGATCTTAGCCGTAACGTCTGTAGTATTCTGTTCGTGTTCGTGGTTATCTTTATTGGCAATATTATCACTAACATCACTACTAGCACTACGTTTTTCAAAGCTAAAATCGAACAGAGTTGTGCTTTGCTTGCGTTTCGACATTATTTTTATTTATTCACAAAATGTGCAGCAGTACGTTACGTGCTTATAACTTAAAAAGACTGCAGGCCGTAACGAAAAACCAAAACAGATCTTGGTGATTCCCCGAAACCAAATCAAATATCGTCTGTACACGTTTGACGTTTGGCGTGTTAGCGCGCGGCTGGCTGCAATAAATATTAGTCTAGGTGTACATCTCAGAAAAAGGCTTCGACGCGAGAGCGGCAGTTACAATAATTTTTAACAAATTCGTTAAAATAGTTAGGAAATTATTTAAAGGTAATAATTTTTTTTATGTAATTAAACGGCAAGTTTTTTTTAAATAGCTTATAAAATTTGCATATTATTGAAATTTCGGGGGGGTCACAACCCCCCTAACCCCCCCCCCCTGGCTACGGCCCTGATGTTCATCAATAGGACAATCATCATATGTCCACTCAAATATTTCTGCACCACAGTAAAAACATCTGCAATTATCATTATAGGAAGTATAATAAAATCCGGCTGTTGCTAACACTTCAGGTTTCAATTTTCCCTTTCAGTTTTTAAATGAAGAAAGTCGTTTTTCGTAATTTCTAAAGAAATTGTTATAAATTTCAGAATCAAAGCTTTCTAAACACATATTTAATTCAAGTACTAAAGCAGCTGAAGAAGCAATTGAAAACTGAACTTGAGTTCTTTTGATATATAACATAACCTGTAACCTTGAAAATTAAGATAGGAAGGGAAAGTTGAATTTACAAATTGGAAAGGTCTTCATGATTCATTGACCATTCATAAAAAGGAATATCCTGATGACCCCAAGCAAGTGTGTCAAAGCTGTTTGGAATTTTAAACCTTTTATCATCAGAAGAACTTAAGGCTAATTTACTGACTAATTCAGTGTAAATTTTATGTAAACGGGATTTAAATAAATAGATTGTACAAAATGTTTTTGAATTATTTTCGACAACATCTTTATAATGAACAAAATCTAATTGTTTTTTAATACTACTGGTTTTAATTCCCTTAGCCTTTTTAATGGTATCACTCTCCGTTTTGACACAATATGCGTTGGCTGAAGTGCCGTAAAAACACTTTATTGGTTCACCAGCATATTCATCTTTAAATTTACCGACTACAGATTTTGATATTGGCATTTCATGAATATTATGTGCTTTATAATTTGATGTGTCAAATTTTTCAATATTTCGTTTTAAATCATCATACACATTTTCAGTTTGTATTCCTAATATGAAGGAGTCTGTGTCCGTATACAAAAGTTTAACTTTATCTTCATAAAGAGGTTTTAAAAAGTCGTAGAAAAAATCATACATTACAGTTTTCGATATATCTAAAATTGAAAATCCCACATAAACACGTTTATTATATTCTACTAAAACCTTTTGCATTTGAATAGCAACTAAACTCTCAGAAAACACTGTTAAGTCTTTAAAATACGGTTTAGCTATTAAATTTTCTGCCCCATCCTTCCTATGATTTTTTGACCATTGCGTAACTAACCTTATATCAATTCTTTTATCGACATTTTCCATGGTTTTGCCATATATACTGTTATTTGCTAACTTATAATTATTTCTATCGAATTCATTTGTAGACTCATTTCGTAGTTTTGTATTCAAGTCGATATACGGTTTTAGCCATGGTGACTGAGTAAACCCTAGAACTCTATGTATCCCAGTTAATTTTAATCCATGTTCAATGCATTGTTTTAAAAGTGCATAATGAATTATATATTTTTTCTTATCTTTTAAATTTGGAATTAATTTTGAGCAATTAGAATTTAGAAGTTTATAATTTTCAGGGCAAAAAGGAAAGTCGTTATGTTCATCATGCAAGTCGCTGGGATCTTCTAAATCGACTTCAAGGACATAGCCTTTTTCAGAAGTGTCGGAGAGGGCCATAATATTTAAATTGTTAATTTCTGATTTAGAAAGCCATCTAAAATTTTTCTGGGGAAGATATTGAGACATTGCATATCCATAAAGATTGGTAGCATCTAGATACATGATATATTTAGTAGGTTTTGATGGATCAAAATCAGAAAGAAATAAATTATTTGCGACCGAATTTCTACATGCGCAAGTACTAACACCTCCTCGCACACTACTTTTAAAAAAATGTAACATATCAGGGTCTGTTAGAAACTCTAATTCAACGCCTGTGTGGCGCAAACAGGAATCAAAACTCAAACCGGGAAAAGTGTAATAAAAAGCTGGATCTAGCTTATATGTTTTCATACAAGTTTTTCTAAAATTTTGAAAAATATCTGCTAAAAGTAAAACATCCGATTTTAGGTAAATATCAGAATAATCACCCAAAGTTTTACAGTTAAATAAATTCCACACTTCTGTTGCCCTTTCATATTCCTCTTTTGTAATATGTTCATGCGTCAGATCATTATAAAACTCCCCTATTTCAGGTAATGCTGTTTTATTTAATTTTGTAAGGTCTTTAATGTAACTGTATGGAAATACCCCTTTTTGTCGAATATATTTAAATTTTTCAACCTCAGTAAAATATTTTTGAACTTCTTTACATTGATGATCACTTAACTTTTCTGAAAATTTTGCAAGCGAATAAGGTAAAAATTGAAAAGAATCAATAAATCTTAAATTTAAGTATTTACTTTTTTTTAATCCCAATTTCCGATCATAGTAATTATCCACCTCTATATGTTTTTGAAAAGAAATATATTTTTCTTTGTTTTGAGCAATTACCGACAATTGTTCCTGATTTTGACATAAATTTTTTATAAATAAATGGGAATCGTAATTTTTTAGATTATGGAAAATGACTGGAATAAAATGTGGTTGCTTATAATTTAAATTGCATATAGAATGCGCAACTCCTCTATACTTTCCAGTTAAATGACAGTGGTCTGCAACTTTTTCATTATCATTTTTAAATGGTTTGTTGCAAATATGACACTCGCTTGAATACTGATAGCTTTTTTCTAGTTCTGTTAATGTTTCCATTTTTTTAAAGTTTCCTAGATACCTAATATATAAATCATGAACCTCCCTTTCTAGAAAATTAATAAACACTTGAGCACAATTAGGCTCTCTATATACTTCTAGCTTTGAAACACTATCATCAAACGAACTTTTTATGTAATATGGAAATGAATAAGGAACATGTTCAAATTTTTTTACAGTGTATGATTTATTAAAACCTAACTGATCATCATCTGTGTTATCGACAGGTTTAAGTACACATTCAAAATCGGCATAAATGACAAAGGGAACTTCCATTTGATTTTGAATATTTTCAAATTTAAGAATGTGTCCGGGTACGTTATTTCCAAATTTGTCTTTGTAATCTTTTGATGGTAGATTTATTCTTACAAAATCGCAATCATAAGTATTGTGTCTAGTTAAGTATTCTTCTGAACTAAAATATTGAAGACAGCTATCACATAGATATTTTTTTCCATTATGTTTTGAAACTTGGCTGGATATTAGCCTGCCTAAATCAGAAATGTAACAGTAATGAAAATTCCCATCATCATCACTAATTAATAATAAATTAATATGTTTTGGTTTTTTAGATTTTGAATAATGTAGGGGGCCTATAATTTCATAACTAAACTTTAAGTTTTTTCTAATCTTCTCCAAAGAATAAATATTAATAGAGATGTTGTTCTGCCTTTCAAATTCTTCAATGTCCTTTAATGCTATAGGAAAGTCAATACCTGAAATATCCAAGATTGTTTCGAAGTGTGGATATGATTCGATTTCATATTCCAATCCAGTTGGAGGATACATTGCAGCTATAACACACCATGCCAAACAATATTCATCATTATTTCGGATGTTGATAACAGCCCGTTTATGTTTAATTTCTTTAGGTGAAGACGATCGCAGTGAATATTTGTTGAAATTCATATCCAGATGCAACAGTTTTAGAAGGATCCATCCTGCAACAAAAAATAAAATTAGATCATATTTTTTATGGAATTTTATCAAAAACATATTTATAGTTTACAGAAAATTACCTGAATCTTTTTCTGCTAAGTCATCAGCTTTCCGATCTATAATTTCGCACATTTCATTGATGATTGATATAATGTCTGAGCTGATACAAATAATTTTAAAGGGAGTATTGAAGGATTTGACTGTCTGAACTCCGGTACCAGGATTGAAATAAATACCAAATAATTCCATATTTAATTTTAGGCATTTATGTGTTTCAAGAAATTTTTCTATTAAGCTTGTAATTTTGTCCGTTATGTCGTTCAAAAACGTTTGAATATTCACTTATAATGTTTCTGCCAAAATTCTATACGATATTATTTTTTTTTCAAAGGCACATTTAATAATTTCTACTCCACTTTCTTGTGCACTTAAAGCTACATTATTTTTATGGGTATTGGTCCGAAGGTGGCTCGCCCACAGTTATGTTTTAATGGATTTCTTACAGTCTTCACAGTATTTGTTGCTTTCTAAAACAAGATCATATTCTAAAAAAAAACCTAAAATCTTAAATATAATTAAAAAAGTTAAAAATACTTTTACAGCAAAAAAGTAACAGTATGTTAGCAACATAAACAGACATTTTTTTTACGGTGTTTTACTTGTAAAATGGACTAAATTACTATAAAATAGCAATGAAACTTGATATGGAATATAGGAAACTTTTATAAATTAAATATATGAAGTAAAAGCAACGTTAGGTGTTGGCTTAAAAACATAATGCTTTGCCGGGCGTATAATTAAAAATCGAAATAGAATATATCAAATAAACTCTTACCCTGCTTCTTTTTCAACTTTTGCTGGGATGAATTTTCTAAAACTTCTAGTTGCTGTTTGCCTCTTACTGACATCTTTAAACATTTACTTTTTATGTGACTAATTAAATTGTCTCGTCTAGTAAAACATTTATTACAGTGTATACACTTATTCATTTTGAACTGAAGTAAAAAAAAATGTATCTTAGCTATTTCTCTTCTTAGGAAGCAATCATTAAGTTTCTTCCCTACTGAGTTAAAAGGGTAGATATAAAACTTAAATAGGATTTTAATAGCAGTTAAAGGAGGGGAGGGAACAATAAGAAAAATTAATGAAATTTTAATTTATAGAATCTGCCCACCCATCAAATATATTTTTAATTCTATTCCAAATTTCCTCTTGTTCCTTTTCAATAGATAATTTTTGAATTGGGAATCAAACAGGTTACTTAAGCAAAAGCCAAAAGATTTCAATTTCGCCAAAGTAATGCGTGATTCTCTACTTTTAGTTTTTTTTTAATTCCAGAATTAATTTTTTTGACACAACTCGAATCTATTTGAGTCGAATTAGTCCTAAGAACATACGTTTGTTCAGGAGATTTTGGTTCTGGAGAAAATTGTTCCAAAATTGTATTTTCATTAGGCGTAAATGGTTCAGAAATATTGGTATTCTGTGACATTTGGAGAAAATTAGGACTCCTCTGTCCGCAAGTAATATCACTATCGGAATCTTGATTGTTAATAGTTTTAGAAAAAACTAAAGGAAAATTTTTACTGTGTGCATTTTCAAAAATACAACTCGGACCAACTGAGAACTCAGAACAAGAAGGTGACCTAATGGCATTGGAGGTGGGTTCTATATGTGAAATGTTGGTCGAAGGTTCAATAGAAAATTTGGAATTAGAATCATTTTGCAGAATATTAGAACAGGATATGGTATCAATATAAAAAAAAAACCCTTTAGGGTTTTAACTGTCAGTCGAAAATAGTCCAATGTAGTCTTGGTTTTTCGTCAAGTCTTCTAAATTTTGTGAAGAAACGTCAAAATGTTCGCCTTCATTAAAAAGTGGTATATCTAAATTAGGAGTGCAGGAGTTTTTTTCTAAAGAGTTTATACCCAAGTAGTCTTTAAATTTAGACAAGTTGTCTAGAATTTCGTCGGTAGGTTCGTCAATAGAATTAGAATTATTGTCATCTAAAATATTAATTAACCCTTGGATTATATTACAATGTTTTACTTGCAAATTCTCCTTAATAATTTCATTTTTTTTCTCTAGTTGTAATCGAGCATTATTTTGTACCATACCTTGTACCATGTCCCTGAAAGTTATACTACTTTGGCTTAATTTTTCACTAGAATTTAAAATTGCAGGAACATACACATTTTGCAAAATGTTAACTTTTTTACTCTCCATTATAATAATAAAAATAACAACAAAATTAAATAAATGAATATGAATGAAAAAAACGAATACTTTTAACTCACCAAGTATGTCTTAACAGGATTACGAAACTTAAGGACTGCTTAAGCTAACATCAGGCGTTCGATTTATAAAGGTTTACAGGTGACCTTTCACCGAAACTTTCTTAACTTGATTTGGTATAAAATCCTTTAATTCTCGCTTTCCAATAAAGTAAATTTTAAACCTTAAAAGTAATAACATTAAAATACAAAAAACGGCGTCCAGAACGAGTATTGAGACTATCGTTAGAGACAGCTAAGTTAGTAAAAAATAACATTACAGAAGCTATACATACCTAACCACCCGTAAGTATTAATTTTTTGTTAAGGTTTAGCTATTAATTGATTAATAATATGTACATATTGTATATCGGAATGTATCATCTTTGTAGGAAATTTTGAATTGTATAAAATTTACACATAACAAGTGTATTTTTGTGAAACAGATACACGCAATTGTACTACTTATTTAGAAACATAGGGATTGTATCCAATAAACTATTAGTATCATTTTAGTAAATATGGAAACAAAACTAATATGTAAAAATATATTTATTTTTCTGTATACCTATAAATAAAGTATACTTATCTTTTTAGTCGTCTAATAAGCTACACACTTTTGTACTGAAAGGTAATATAATTTTAGTAACGTATGTGGGTATAAAAAACAAAATTATATTTTATATTTTATTTGTTTGTACATGTGTCTAATCAGTCATAAGTAATAAAATTTCGGCTTGATTAAGTTTTAATTTAACTCCTAATAAAACAGCTTTTTCTGGTAAAATATGGGACAAAAATAATGGGTATATATATATATATATATATATATATATATATATATATATATATATATATATATATATATATATATATATATATATATATATTGCTTTTGTGCATAACTATAAATAAAGTATACTTGTCTTTTTAGTCGCCTAATAAGCTACACACTTTTGTACTGAAATATGATGTAATTTTAGTAAAGTATGTAGGTATAAAAACTTATATTTTATTTGTTTGTACATGTGCCTAATCCGTCATAAGTAATAAAGTTTCTGCTAGATTAAGTTTTAATTTAACTTCTAATAAAACATATGCTTTTGGTAAAACATGGGACAAAAATAATGGGTATATATTGTTTTTTGGATAACTATAAACAACGCATACTTGACTTTTAGTCGCCTAATAAGAGACACACTTTTGTACTGAAATGTGATGTAGGACTATTGAAGCTTAATATAAATTATTTAAAAACTGTAATTTTAGGAAAGTATGTGGATTCTGATATGCATAGCTAAGTGAATAAAAAACAAAATTTTATTTTATATTTTATTTGTGTAAGGTGGAAGCGAGTTTAAAGTTGTAAATCTAATGTTGTAAACAAGTCGAAAATTGAGAATGAAATTTTTAATATTGATACAGAATCTAATAAATACTAATTAACCATAAAAACTAAAAAAATTATATTTTTGGAACATCCTGAAATTCTATTTGCCTTGTATTTGCATTACAAAAAACACAAACGTCTGGAAGTATCATCTGATATAACGATTTCGAACAAATTGCACATCTAATATCTAAATCTGAATATCTAACTTTTCGTTTATAATGAGTATTTATATGTTCATGAGCGCCATTTTCAAGGGACAGTTGATGAATGTAATAGCATATATGACACAATGTATTCTTTTTTGTGTCTAAAAATGAACGAACTAATACATAACTTTGAACAATACAAAATATTTTATCCATAAAATGTTCACGAAAAATTGGTATTAGTCCTGTTCTCGCGGTTGCTTTTTCGTCGGCTTGGTCCATTTCTAAATCTGAATCACCCGATTCAGTCTCATTCAAAATGAAATTATTTACATCTTGAAGTTCCAAACGTTCTCCTTCAGCAAGGTTTACGCTTACACAGTCAAATATGTTCACAACTTCCAATACTTCGTTCGGTAAAATTTTGTTCCCATTGGCCATACTGTTTTAAATAAATTTCTAATTTACTTACCGAAAAATGTTCACTTTATCTTCCTTTCGATTTCTTTGCACTTTTACTTGTTTCAAAACTTTTCGAAGGATATTTTTTGTTTTACAAATTTATCAAGTTTCAGAAATACTTATTACTTTACAACTTTAAATTGAAGAAGCAAAAGCGTATTTACCTGTTTTAAACTATAACTTTAAGAGGGGAGATACTTGAAGTAACCTTCGGTAACAAGGATATGTTAACGAACGACATTGATTAAATAATCTGAAATGTTAGGGAGGAGGAGGAGGAGGAAATATTATTTTAAATCACAGGGAGGAGGAGGAGGAGGTGCTTCTCTCCTTAAATAACTACTACTGTTTTTATATTTCGGTTAATAATTTCTCAAAATCTATATTTGATTCCTGTTCTTGTTGGCGGGAAGTAGTTGGATCGTTTGGTGTTATGGCTCTAGAATAGGAGGGTGACGGGGATGACCTATGTGATGATAAATGTACAGATTCTTCGGGGGAATTCAGAGGCGGTTCAGATAAATTCGGAGGAGATATAAGCGAAGAGTGATCTGAGGAATGTTGGGATGTTGTTGGGATTGGAGGAGTTTGATAATAGTTTTGGGAATACGAAGGAAAGGTAGGATAAGGGGAATACTGATGATGTGCTTGTGTAGGATATCCTGAAGAAGGAAAATAGTTTTGGTCGAAATTACCTCTGTCTGCACTAAACAGGACATTCATTATAGCCTGCTGTACTGCACTTCGAACCTGGGGAGAGTAATTTTCTTTGATACAAATTTGCCAAAAACATGGCATTCGCCTTCTTGTGGATGTGATGCGGCGGACAGCAAATCAAACGCCTTTTGCAAACGGAGGTCCTCTACGCTAGTTTTCTTTCTTTTTTTCTCCGTTGGACGCGGTGTAGGCGGAATCGGACTTGCAGGTGGAAGAGAACTTTCACTTTCAATAGCAGTGTCTGTATTCACTGCCGCCGGTTCCGTTTGCGTCTCTTCTGTCTGCGCAGCCTGTGAACCGTCGACGTCGTCTACCGTCGTTATCTATAATAGACAGACAGTTTTCAGTGACAAAAATTAGATTCATTTGCTTTTATCTCCATTTAGCAGATCGAGTTTTTAATTTTTTGAGTTCAAAACATAATCAAATTTACACCGGGCTCTATCTTTTCTGTTTCTGTTATCTTTTAAATTACTTAAATCGTGCACTCAGCATTAAACAGTGCTCGCGGTAAAGTTTGCACCATATGGAAAACTTTTTTATAATGTATTTCTGAGAATATTTCACTTATGTACAAATTTTCGCATAAGAGAAGCGGTATTATCGAAAAATTACGGCGGAAATACCATGCTGTCTAGACAACTCTCGAGACAACTGGACGAAAAATTACAGCGGAAATACTACTTCTGTTGTGGGAAAATTTGAACATTCGTAAGTTAAAGCAAAGTTGCGCATTTAAATGCTCAATAATATCCTGTTTTAAAAATTCGAAAATTTACAGCCGTTTCGGAGTTATTCGAAAAAAAAACGAAATTTTGTAAAATCGTTTTAAATTTTTTAGTTTTAAATTTATCTGAAGAGACATTTTGAAATAAATGTCACATCATCATAACCACTTTTTCCCCTCTACATAATGGTACTATTAGATTTAGGGCCCGACGTTTCGTCTCAGAGTAACTATCATCAACTTGATTTTTTCAAATACGGACTTAGATTTTTTGTTTAAGTTTTTTGAAGGTTATGACCTCCCACATACAATGATGTATCGTACTTTCCAAAAAATGCATATTAAAGAACTTTTGAAAAAGAGAGATGGCAAAGTTGGGTTTACGGATTTCTTTAAATATTTATGTGTAAAAAATAAACAATATTTTTTGGGCAAGTGTCATATATCATTGTATTTACGAGGTCATGAACTTCAAAAAAATGAAATAAGAAAATCCAAGTCTATATTAAAAAAAAAACAAAGTTGATGATGGCGGCGCGAAGACGAAACGTCGAATCTTAAATTAAATAACGTCATTTTGTAGAAGGGAAAAGGTGGCTATGATGATGTGATATTTATTTCAAAATATCTCCTCAAATAAACTCAAGAAAAAATAAAAACCATTTTACAACATTTCGGTTTTTTTCGCATAATTCCGAAACGGCTGTAAATTTTCGAATTTTGAAAACGGGATATTGTTGAGTATTTAATTGCGCAACTTTGCCATACTTTAACCGACCCTGTATAGGGTGTTCCGAGAAAAAGTTACATATCAAAGTTGTGTTTTTTTTTTAATGGAACACCCTATATTTGACTTGAAATTTTGTTTCTACTATAAAAACGTAGTATTTTTTATGTTACATACCATATGCCTAAATTCAATTGTTTTTGAACTATTCAAGTTTGAAAATGGCGATTTTCAGATTTTGGAAGTGTGTAGAATCTATACTGTTCGAATTAGAGCAAAACGGATTGCAAATTCCTATCTAAACCTATTCTATATTTCAGATACCGACAACACAACAAGGGTGGTTAACTGTCACTGAACAATATGAGAGGATGTGGAATTTTCCACACTGTCTAGGGGCCATGGATGGGAAACACGTGGTTCTGCAAGCACCTGTTCACACTGGTAGTGAGTTCTTTAACTATAAATCTACGTTTAGTATTGTTCTTTTCGCCTTGGTAGACGCGAATTATAACTTTTTGTTTGTCGATGCGGGGTGTCAAGGCAGAATTTCGGATGGGGGCGTTTTCAGAAATTGTCAGTTGTATAAAGGTTTGGAACAAAATGCTGTATGTTTACCAGATCCAGAACCTTTAAATGGAAGACTCACAGAAGTGCCATATTACTTTATTGGAGATGATGCGTTTGCCTTAAGTGAGAATGTAATGAAAGCTTATTCAGGAATGCATCGAAAGGGCTCACCACAGAGGATATTCAATTATAGATTGTGTAGAGCAAGAAGAGTTGTCGAAAATGTAGTTGGGATCTCGTCATCAATTTTTCGAGTGCTTCGTAAACCATTGCTTCTGGAACCAAAAAAAGCTGAATTGGTCGTGATGGCTATAGTTCATCTACACAATTTTTTAAGGAACAGTTTTCGTTCGCGCCCTATCTATACACCGCCCGGGACATTTGATTATGAAATAGAGGGAAGAATAATAAAAGGTAGTTGGAGGGCTGATAACGAGTCAATGACTTTATTAACTCCCCTTAGGAGTGTTCCAAGAATATCAGGAGAAGCAGCAAAAGCCGTTCGAGAAGAATTAACCCACTTTTTTCAAAATGAAGGGCGTATTCAGTGGCAAGATAATTACGCCTAATTAGTGGAAAATCATTTTTTGCATGTAAATACAGGGTGTTTCAAAACATTCGAAAAACGTTTTCACTTTTCTTAAATAATTTAGGAGTTGAAACAGAGGAGCACTGCTCTCATACTACTTGTCAACCAAATAAAAAAATGTTGCATAACGCTTTGGAAAAAGATAAATTCTTATAGTCTGGTTCATTTAGAAACTTTTTTAACTCTTGCTCTTTTTTCATAAAACTAAAGGTTTTCAAATAAAATATAATTTATTCAATTTTAATAAAAATAATGATTCACGTTTTATTTGTTTATTTCAAAACGGTTTATTTTAAGAAAAGTCACTTTAGTGACTCATCTGTCATACTTTAATGCCGATTTAAAAAAAAAACTTTTGAAATCGGCCTAAAGTTTAAATATTAACGCACAGAACAACTTTGCAATTTTCCTAATTGATTTAACTAAAGCGACTAAAAATACAACTTGTTTGTACTTTCACTTTTATTGTATCTCGTTTCGTTTGGCAGAAAAAAATTAAAATCCAAACGTTTGCATTATGTCTGACTCAACTTCAACTAAGAAAATCAATCAACTTGAAATTCCAAGACAAAACCCATAGAATTTTAGGATCAACTCTAATTGTCTAAAAGACACTGTTTATAGCAATTTAAATAGCCTGAAAATAATAAACATATTTAAACAGGGTGCACCATAAAGAGGAAGGGCGGGGGCGCTGCATAAGGGGGGGGGGCAGAGTGCCCCCCCTAGCTACGCCACTGTGTGGTTTATTTGCCGTGGCCCTGTTCACACTCGTGATAAAAAGTTCCACTTTATTGCCTAGGTTCACAAATAATTACCATGAATCCGCCACTACAATTTCGTAATTATTTAAATAATTACTGTTTTATTTTTACCGCGATATCTCCCTAATGGTTCACTTTAGACCCCAATATAACAAACTCCCCTTTATTTTCAACAAGGAATCACCCCCTAAAGTTTTCTGTATTTGTTTTGAGCCACACTGTATAAATGTAATATT
This sequence comes from Kuschelorhynchus macadamiae, assembly GCA_030620095.1. Lineage (NCBI taxonomy): Eukaryota > Metazoa > Arthropoda > Insecta > Coleoptera > Curculionidae > Kuschelorhynchus > Kuschelorhynchus macadamiae. The sequence continues at coordinate 47,949 of JAUTXW010003575.1, forward strand.
AATAATTTAGTTTCAACTTACATTCGTATGAGATGCTTCTCGTGGTTTGTCTTTATCCAAAAGAAATTACAAGCTTTTGAAAGCAACCAGCAGTAAATCTCATCCTTTCCTGTAAATTATAAAATAACCCTGATAATAAAATAAAAATAACCATCACTGAAAATGTAATGTAATTATTTGCAGTATATTATTAAAATAATAAGTAATGCACCTTTTCCTGTTCCTACATTTTTTTTCATTTTTAATTTTTCTCTTCTTAGTGATGCTTGCAAGCCTAATATTTTCTTCCGTACTTCCTCCTCTACAGTATCAAACTCCGAAGCAACTATTTCCCAAGCGTCTTTCTTCTTTATTTTATTAAAATATAGGGGATGACGAGGGTCCCATAATAGCTCCATTTTACGGTAACTCTCTATCAGTTGCAGAGTTTTCTCTTCTGTCCATTCCATGATTATTTAAATTTTTACACAACACACAACAAACTAATCGGAAAACAAGTGATAGACTAGCAAACAACGCAAACTAGACTAGGGAACTAAAGAACGTTCGTTTCGAGACGCTGCGCCGTCCAAACTATGCCCACTTCTTGTGAACAGAGCGTCGTAACGTGCTTTGATGTTTCGACAGAAAACCGACAAATGATGGATCGCTTCGAACGTCGTAGCGAACCATAAATTACCAGGAACTGTTACGCGTTCAGAGCGGTGCTCGCTGCTGGCTCCTGTACAAACTGTTACGCAGTGAAGCTCGCGGCGTGGTTCGGTTCGACAAAATGTTCAAGTCTATACGCGGCTTTATGCCCTCAAGCCATGCATACTGCGCATCGGAAGTCAAATTTGAAAGTTTATCCAAATTCAAAAACTTTGCCATATTTATCTAAAAATGTATTATTTATTTATTTATATTTAGATAAAAAATGTAAGATCAAAGAAAAACAGTTTTTTAAAATATCTGTTTTTTTTTCTACTCGAAAACAAATCCATTTCTTCGGTAAATCACATTTTATTTTCCTTGAAACCGGATATGCTATGAAAAATGTTCGAACAGTACATGATTTGTTGACGTTTTTAAAAAATAACATCCGAGCCGTAAAAGTTGTGCATTAAATATTAACAAATTAACGTCAATAATATATTTGTTTACAAATTTTTAAATTTATATCGTACGAATATTGCATAAAAATGCGTAGACAACAATTTATAAACAATAGGTTTTTTTGTTTTTTTTAGGTTATGTTGGCATTTTTGTCTAGTATTTGTTTATACGATGATAAATATTAAATATTTTATAACTAATATGGCCTATATATTAGCACAAATGCGTAACATATAACTTACCTTTATTTATCGTAGTAAAAAACACGAAAAACAATAAATAAAAACAATATCACAGTCGACGACCGGTAACTGAGTAACACAAAGGCACATTGGTCGAATATTCAACCACTTACGCGGAGTGTACGCGCAGGTTCTGCCTGTATATAAATGTGGTCGATTTAGCGACCACCAACCTATAAAGGGTTAAATGTATGTACCCCAAACTGGAGCTCTGCTAACCTCTTAAGATAATGCTGTCAAAAAGTTGATGAATTGCTTTATATAAAGAAAATTCGAATCCCATCAGTTCAAATTGAATTATAATATTTAAATTTAAATCTAACTAAATAAAATACTTCTGTTTAAAAAGGTTAAACTTACCTCCAAATAATTCAGCCATGCTTAATGTTAAATACAAAACTTGAACTTAATTTTTCGTAGTTAGACTTTGACAAACGTTCTATTAATTTTTATAGGTGCACAGAAAAACTTTAGTGTTTGATGTTTGCTACTATGCGTCAGTGCGTAACCATGAAAACTCACAAAACAAATGCTGTTGAATTTAGACACTTTAGGGCCTACTTAATAAAAATCAAATAATGAAAATGTTAAGTTTGGAAAAAAGAATTGCCGACTTTTTCAATATTTTGAGATGACTCTGGCCCACAGTGCGCCGCCTTGGTAATGACTCTAAAGACAGGCTTGATGGTCTGCGCCGAATTGGAGATGATAATAAAGTCCGACTTAATGAGCGGCATCGGAAATATACTGTCGATACCTCCCGCGAGTGGCGCGAAGTTGAGGGCTCTGGCGATAGCCGCGAAGTTGAGGGCACTGGCGAAAGGTGCGTCACTTTTAACAATGATAAAGCAAAGGGCTTTCTCACTTTAGTTGATGAAATTGTACCAATATTGCAATCACTATCGCTTTCACTACCTGAGGGGCTGTAGTTAGGATCATCAGCTGAATCCAAGTCTTCATCACTCATGTCAATTGAATCACTATCACTAACTTTTTCTTGTCCCTGTTTTTTTATTATATATTTATATATAAGTAGTAGAGCAGGGGCGGTACTCTGACTTCCATCCACTTCTCCGCTTCTTCAGCACTTCTCCAGCACTCCTCGGCGTTGACCTTGGAAGAAGTAATGGGCGTGTCCTTTAGGATGACGACACATGCTCCACTATAATGGTTAGACCTAATTTTGGGTTCTTTTAAATGGGTGATTCATAATTTTCGCTGAAGAGGTAAAATTTCACAAGAAATGTTTTGAAAAAGTGACGCAGTAAGCTTGGCTTATTTCTACTATTGGTGCCATTTGTTGGTAGCAACTTCTAAATAAACGTTCATGTTTTGTATCATAGAAAAAATAATATATTTTTAAAATAAGTCGATTCCTATTATTTTGTCTCGGTTTGGTTCGGGTTATTTCGGTGATAATATATAAGGCGGAATAATAAGACTCTATTATCATTGTGTAAAAGTTATTGCCTTAAAAAAAGGTTTCTTAAAATAAAAATTTTCAAAATAAAATTTTAATTTTGAAAAAATATCTTATAAATTTATGATTTATTTTCAACGACATTTAAATTGGGATATTATATCTAAATCTCAAAGATTAAATTCTGATTGTATTAGAACCTTTTTGACAAAATTAAATTGAAACCTTTTGTCAAAATATCAAGAACTATCAGAAGAACTTATTGATGAATTTAGAACATGGGTTGACTGGTATAATATATTTAGATATCAAAAACTATCCCCCAGATTTATTCGAGAACATAAAAAAGAAGTGAACTGGAAACTTATAATAAAATACCAAGATTTTGATGAAGAATTTTTAGAAAAAATGAAACCGTACATTCAAAAACAGGAAGAAAATGATTCTGGTTTTGACGAACCAAATTAAATAAGTTTTGTTTATTAGAACATTCATTTTAACCATATTAATATATTGGAATAGTTTCTAATTATTATAATAATATACATGCAATTCTAATAATTAAATGTGTGAAGATTATCATATAAGAATTTTAAAAAGCAATTAACATGTAATAGAATAATTTACATCGGGTGATGTAATTTTATAAATTATTCAAATACATGTATATTGTGAGTTGTAATAAAGATAATTAGACACGTGTAAAATTTTTTAAAAGCAATTAACATGTAATAGTATATACGATAGGATATGTATGATTTTTTAAATAAAACAATAGAAGTTATTTAAGTGTGCTTTATTTTCATAACTTATGTAACATTATCTTTTGATATCCAACTATTGTGTTTATCGCTAAACCCTAACCATTTTACAAAAATTTTATTATTACGTTTTAGGATTTTCTCAACTAAATAAACGTCTGGGTATTTAACTTTTTGTAGTTGAAGTTCGTAGAATCCTCCTTTGATGTCTTAACCACTTATATCTTGTAGTAAATATGTGACGGGTTCGTAAATTGAATTTTTTTTACTTTGAATATTTCACAGGTCCAGTTTGGTTTGTATTTTTTATCAAAAACACCTCTAAATTTAGATATACGTACATGATCACCGATATGAAATTTTGGTTTAGATGTTAATTTAATTCTGTTATAAACTGTATTTAATAATATTTGTTCGTGTTTCTGTTTAATTTCAGATGGTTTAAAACCAGTTGTCCTATGTTTTTTGTTATTATAAATATTTACTATTTTTTTAAGCATATCAATCCATTTATATGTACCTTGAATGTTAAATTCTTTCCACATTAGATTTTTAAGTGTTCGATTTACACGTTCACCAATAGAAGCTTTTTTTCACTATATACTATGTAATGAATAATGTTATATTTTTTCATTAGGTTTTGTACTTCTTTTCCAGTAAATTCTCCTCCTGAATCTGTACAAAGATGAATTGGTTGTCTTTGATTTTAACGGATGTCCATACGTACTTTGAAAAACAGTATATTACAACTAAAATATATTTAAAGCCATTATTTTCATCTTCATATTCCTTCATTTCAACTAGATCTGCTTGCATTAGATCTAATAAAGATTTTATAATTACTTTTCTACGTTTAAAATTTATTCTTGCCGGTTTATGTATTTCTTCTACTATTTGTCGTTTAACATCGGAAATAAATGTTGACATTTTATTAAATTATTCTATAATATTAGCTTCACGTAATTCTTCAATAATCGATATGATTTCGTTTGTACGACCTGTGTTGCCTGCCGTTTCAGAAGCAAGTAATAGTTTGAGTCTGTTTACAAGCTCATTTGGATCATCTCAAATGACATAATTGGTTTATCAGATAGTTCCATTAACATTCCTTGCCCTTCATAACTTGATTTAGATTCTTCTTCTTCTCTTCTCTCTCTTTCTTTATTTTTTTTACTCTCCATTAATGGTTTGATAATTTTTTAAATTTAATATTTGAACTTGATTTAATATTTTTTAATACATTTGCTTTAGCCAATATACGTGAATAATTTTCAACATCATCTTTAGTGTAAACGGAGGGAATATTTTTATTAAAAAGTAAACCATAAAGTCCTTTAGTACCTTTATATTTTTTTCCTGCAATTATCAAATCGGGACCATCAAAATCAATTGATTTATTACCAATATAAAATCTTTCAATGGTTCTATCCAATTTTACTCGAAATCTTCCATCTGAATTATCACTATTTGGGTCATTAATAAATTTAATGACATATTTTAAAGGTAAATGATGATACTGGTCATAGTAATCACTTTTTCTTGTATAGTTTTATTTAGATTTTCTTCATATTCTTTTTGTTTTTGGATTTCTTCTTTTTGTAATTCGTCTTTTATATTTTTAATAATTAGTTTTCTAAGATTCATCGACGACGATGTAGGTGTTTTTTTTACCGTTGAAAAATTTAGTTTTTTCTTTAGACGTGGTGCGCTTAGAGGAATGTGTGTTTCACTCTGTATTCTTGTTATTGGTGTTGAAGAAATTGGAATAGGTTCGGAAGTTGTTGATTTTATATCATCATTGTCATAATTACCGTTTTCGGTGTCATCATTAATATTAGAAAATTCTTTTTTCATAAATTCTTGTTGATTTTCTTCATATTGGCTTATTTTTTCTTTCTTAGGTGAATAATGATAATAATTTCTCGTATTTACTATGTGTTTTATTTGTTGGTTCTAATTTGTTCTCAATTGTTTTTAAATGTTTGGTTATGGGTTCAAATAAATTTTCATGTATTATTTGACCATGTTTTAATATTTCTAATTTGTTTTTAATGCTTTTTCTTTTTCCAATTATTTTTTTTTATATTCTTCTGTGTTTGTTTTATTTTTTGTGGCATCATGTCGTTGTTGTTATCATTTACTTTCAATGCTCAAATTCAAAATGAAAATATATTATCTACTTTATATGTATATATAATGGTCAAAACAATACCGATAACGACCTTCATCAATTTTATTATCTTTAAAAATAGTTAAAAATTTAAATGGTTCTTTCCAACAATAAGAACAGGGATTTAAAAATTTCAAACGACATATCGGTTCCCACATGATCATTATATATGTGTCGTATATTTAAATCGTCTTGTTTAAATAAAACTAGAACGTTAACATTGTCTCTTATTAAATGTTTTGGTATTCTAGCATATGTCTGACAAAGATAAAAAGAATCGATATTATTATGTCGTCCCATACTAAAATATTCTTTAATGACAGCTTGTTTATCACATGCGACGTCATCAAATATAAAAATAGAATTTGGCTTTGCTTTTGAGGGTGAAATTATAGTTTCACTATTATTAAATGGGTAATAACCAATCCCCTTAATAGGTTTTAATAATTTTTCCAGATATATATATTTTGGTTGATTTAAAGATTTTGAAAATATGTATAAATTTTCAAATTTTAAACCATTCGGATGCTCAAGTAAACTTAACATTACCGATGTCTTTCCACAATTTGAAGGTCCTGTTGAAATGCATCGTATCGTTGTAGGAAATAATTTACTATGTTTAATATTATGTTCTGCACTTATTACATCATGATTTTCCACTTCTAATGTTGTTTTTTGTTTTACAATTTTTTTCATATTATTTTTCACTTATGTACAAGTTTGAGGAAAGTATAAGAATGAGTATATAAAAAAGTGATTTTATAATATATAGTCAGTTAATACATTTAAGTAATAACGATAAAACGTTAATTAGAGAAAAAAAAAAATGAAATATTATATAACACATAAAGGACAAGGATTTTTAAATTTTATTATTAATAAATTGCCTTTTGAATTACATTTGCCTGGGTATAATTTTTGTGGTCCTGGAACAAAATTAGAGAAACGTTTAAAACGTGGAGATATTGGAATTAATCCATTGGATGAGGCTTGCAAAGAACACGACGTAGCCTATTCAAAACAAAAAGAAATAGCAGATCGTCATATGGCTGATAATGTGTTGCTTAAAAAAGCTTTAGGCCGATTACGAACATCAAATAGTGATTGGAAGGAAAAATTAGCTGCCTTAGGTGTCTCTACTGCCATGCATAGTAAAATCAAATTAGGTATGGGAGGGGATTTACAAATTAAAAATGATAAATTTAATCGCAGATTAAAAAACGATAAGTATTTAAATGTAATGAAAAAGCGTAACAATATTGTTGTTGTTCGTCAAAGTTTAAATATAATGCGTCGAAGTATTAAATCTATGGGATCCTATTTGGAAAAAATGAAGTCTTTATTAAATAAATTAAGTGATATGGACACTTTAAAAGTAAAGAAAAATATTAAATTAAGAAATCAAAATTTAAAAAAGTATCCTGAAAAAGACGATACAAAATCTAAGAATTTTGAAAATTACCATGAAAAAAAAATTAAACAAAAAATTAAAATAAATCCTATTTCTTCTGAAGCAGTATCAAGCAGTAAAAAAAGAAAGTTACTTGAAAGAGAAATCGAACAGGATTTGTCAACACAACTAAATAAAGCACAAAAACGTAAATTACAATCTGAACCTTTTTATAATACACATGATGATGATGAAAATAATATTAAAAAAATTAAAATTGAACAAAATCATTTGAATTCGTTGAAACGAAAGTTTAGTGAAAACAGTGACAGTGATTATTTTAATGAGATGGAAAATAATACATCTAAGAAAATTAAGATGTCCTAGTAGTATATAAGTGAGTGTTACACGTTATATAATTTAGTATAAAATATTTTTTAAAAAGAATAGACATAATGGCAGCAACAACATTATCAATTAAAAAAAAATAAAATCAAATTAAAAAAAGGAAGACTGATCGTAATCGTCGTAGTCGTGTACATGGGCAAAGCAAACAAAAAAAAAGGGAACATTAAAAAAATTAGTGAATTTCCAAAATGTAACTAAAAAAATAAAACAAAATATGATAAAACAAAAACCAAAAAATCTTAACAGCGTACTTAAAGTAGCTCTTAAAACTGTTCAAAAAGAAAAAGGAAAAATAAAATCAGTACCGAGAGTCATTAAAATCCCAAAAACTGGTGGAATATTACCTCTTTTACCGATATTTGCTGGTCTAAGTGCCTTAGGAGCTTTAAGTGGAGGGGCGGCAGCCATTGCCAAGGCTGTTAATGGAGCCCGTGCAGCTAAAGAGCAATTAAAGGAAAATCAACGTCATAATCAAACTATGGAATCTATAGCATTGGGAAAAGGATTATATTTAAAACCATTTAAAACTGGTCTGGGTCTTTTTTTAAACCCACATACCAAACTAAAAAATTACCCATAGCACTACCTAAATATGCATTAAATAACTTTGAACTAGATATGTATGCTAAAGAATTACAAATACCTTATTTTCGAGGTGTTTTTATGAAGGATCATTTGCCAACGAAAATTAGAAATTTAGAATCAGGCATTATAAACTTGGACAATAATTCAGGACCTGGAACACATTGGACCGCTTATAAAAAATATAATACAAATATTTATTATTTTGATAGTTTTGGAAATTTAAGACCACCATTAGAAACTAAAAGATATTTTATTTCTAACGGCTCTTGTAACATTTTTTATAATTATAATTCCTATCAGTCATATAATTCTGTAAATTGTGGTCATTTATGTTTAAAATTCCTATATCACCCTGTATTATATCAATAAATATGATGTTCTTTATAATTTGTGTTTAGTTATTTTGTAAATATCCTATAGTTTACATAATATCTTATAAAATAATAATGTCTTATACTTTTACTTTGTCAGGAAAAGATTCAAAACTTTCTACAAAAATTTACCCTCCAATTTTACTGAACGAAAATGAAGAATACGTTTTAGGATTAATTAATTTTGAAAGTTATAATTCCGTTCCAAATATTGATAAGTCAAACAATATGTTTTATTATGGTGATGGACAAAAAGTAGTCATACCTGAGGGATCCTATGAAATTAAAGATATATACAATTATTTAAATAATTATTTTAACTCTAAGTATTATTCACAAAAAAATAAAATAAAAAAACAACAAGAACCTGAAATTCATTCGTTGATTGAATCGGAAAATCAACCAAATGTTAATTTAAAATATAATCTTCAAAAAAGAAGAGGAGATGAAGAAGAAGCTCTTATAGTTCTTTATTTAGGTGTAAATCATAATACTTTAAAATCAGAAATTAAATGTAATGAAAAAATTGATTTTGCAAAAGAAAATTCGATTGGTAGTTTATTAGGATTTAGTAACAAAGTTCTTGAAGTAAATAAACTGCATGTATCTGAACATCCTGTAGATATTTTAAAAATTAATTCTATATGTATTGAATGTAATTTGGTAACTAATTCTTATAATAATGGGAATCCAGTTCATATCATTCATATGTTTTATCCTACAGCTCCACCTGGTTTTAAAATAATTGAAAAGCCAACAAACGTAATTTATCTACCAATAAGCACACGGTATATCGATGAAATTATTCTTAAAATAACAGATCAACATGGAAATGTAGTCAATTTTAGAAAAGAGCTCATAACGATACGTTTACATTTAAAGAAATTAGCTTAACTCATTAAGTATGGTATTTTTATATAATGATTTTAAGTTACCTACTTCTGATAATCGGCATCGTCAACACTATAAAATGTATTCGTTTAATAAAGATTTCATCAGTTCAAACACTAAACTTAAACAATTAACATCTACAAATAAGAAGCTATTAATATCATTAGAATTCAAATTAAAAAAGAAAAATAATAAAAATTAAAAACAACAGTTTTTGGTGTAAATTTAAACTACGTATAAGTACAACTATACATAATTTTTTAATTAGATGTAAATGTAAACTGAACGTCATTACAAAAAGAAAAAAAAATGAGCTATAATATATTAAAAGTTGGTGATAATGTTATAAGTGACGATTCAATAATTGGTTATCAGTACCATACACATCAACCCTACTCGTCAACAACTTTAAATAACAACGATGAAATTAGAATACCGATACAAACACAGGATCTTTACACGCTCCCAAGCGAAAGCTTTTTATATATTGAAGGAAAATTATTGAAAGATGACAATAATTTTTCACCAAATGTACAATTTATAAACAATGGACTTACTTTCCTCTTCGATGAAATTCGATATGAATTAGGAGGAGTGGTTATCGATCGTATCAGAAACCCTGGAATAACTACAACAATGAAGGGATATGTGTCATTTACTTCACACGAAACTGAAAGCTTACAAAATGCTGGTTGGTTAGCAGAATCTAGTCCAGCACTCTTAGACGGCAATGGTAATTTTAGTGCGTGTATACCATTAAAAATGTTGATGGGATTTGCAGAAGATTTTCATAAAATAATCATGAATATACGACAGGAATTAATTTTAATAAGAAGTAATTCCGATTTGAATGCAATTATGCAAAAAGAAAACAAAAATGAAACTTATCAAATACATTTAGAAAAAGTACAATGGAAAATGCCACATGTAACTGTTAATGATGCACAAAAATTGCGCCTTCTTAAACAATTTGAAAGTAATAGAGATTTAACTATTGCATTTAGAGAATGGGAACTTCATGAATATCCACAACTGCAACAAACCAAAAATCATACTTGGGCCGTCAAGTCATCAAATCAACTTGAAAAACCACGCTTTGTAATTATAGGTTTTCAAACAAATTTTAAAAATAATATAGACAAAAATATGAGTCATTTCCAACACTGTAATTTAACAAATCTCAAGGTTTATTTAAATTCTGAAGTATTCCCATATGATAATTTAAATGTTGATTTTAGCAATAACAAATTTTCAATACTCTACGAAATGTTTGTTTTCAAAAATCTTATTACTATAAAGAGAAGGGCAATCCATGTATCCATCCAATAAGATTTAAAAACCATACACCGCTTGTAGTTGTCGATTGTTCACGACAAAGCGAAGATATTCTAAAGGGTGGTGCTGTCGACATTCGTATAGAATTCGAAACAAGCTCTTCAGTTCCAGAAAATACTACTGCATATTGTTTAATTTTACATGATCGATTAGTCAAATATAATCCATTGACAAGTACAGTAAAAGTAATCTGAAGAAAGAAAAAAAATGTTTATTTTGGAAATTCAGGGATTTCAGTACAAAGACAATTTTGAATTTATATGTAAAGAAATTGCTATGTAATATCAAAAATGGAAAAATATTTCACCGCCATTTAAATTAACAATAATGGCAAAGGCCAAACAAATACACCATTAAGTTGGTTGCAATTTCAAGATATTCAAAAGCACATAATTTGGACAACTCAAAAATCTACATGGACTCCATTGGGATGACTCTAAAGATTTTTATTTACCTTATGCACGTATTTCGTTATTTATAAAAAACATTATTAAGAAAAAAAATGATATAGTTTTTGTTACAAAGGTTTGTCAAAAAAACAATGGTTATCTAAAATTATTTCTAACCAAATTGTTGATTTATTAGATTTTGGACTCCATTGATATTAAAATATTTATTTACCTTATAACGTATTTCGTTATTTATAAAAAACATTATTAAGAAAAAAAATGATAATGTTAAGGTCAAAAAAACAATGTAAAAATCAAATGTTACTTGTAATAGTGTTAAATAATTTAAAAACATGTTACTTGTTGTACTAAAGCAAATGTATTTCTGTTAAGGGATTGGTTTCTTAAAAAATAAAACAATTTTTGAAAATTAAACATTTTGTTTTTATTACATAATATAACAAATTAACCTATTAGAAAAAATTAAATATAATAAGCTAGTAATATAATAATAATTAGTGAACATTAATAACAAATATATATGAACCTTATGAATACTATATATATAATTAAATATCAAAAAATCTTTGAGAATTCAAAAAAGCATCATCTTCTTGTTCTTCTCGTTCTTTTTCTTGTTGTTCTTGTCGCTGTTGACGTTCAAACTCAGAAGAAGTAGAAGGTGAAGAAGGAGGGGGTAGTGCTGTTGATGCTGGTGGTGGTAATAACGATCGTGAACTTACAACTGAACTTATTTGAACTTTTTTCTTCTTACTTGGCGGTTCTATGCTGAGGGGATCCATTTCTTCCTCCAAATTAAAAGAATATCTCTTCACAGCTTTTTCAAATAATAAAAATTGTTCCTCACTCTCCAATTTTGCTCTGATATAGTGAATTGGTAGATTTCCAAATTTTCTTAATAGTGTAGATGTTTTTGGGGAATATGATAATTTTATGAAAATTTTGTCCCCCTTTAGTGAAATATCTTTAACTCCAAATCTGAAACAATAAGAAAAAATAATTAAAAATATATATATACACTATGTGTGTGTTTATTCTTTTATACAATGTTAGTATTGATTCCCTGTATGTTAAAATAATTTTGTTGTCGTATTTAAATTCGCAAACATTATATTTTTTATTAGTCGTTAAGAAAGCGTCTAAACCGTTAACAAATTAACACACAGTAACCATTATTATTATGCATCTTAATAGTAGTTTTTTTTTTAATATAAAAGCAGGGGTTACAAGTGACACAAGTATTCTAAATACCACTACTACAGTATTTACACTATAATTAAAAAAAAACAGTAAAAATCAAAGAGGATTTATGAGAGAAAAAAAAATCAAAATAAACGCTAGTACATAATTAATAAGAAAGCGTGTAGTTTTTTTTATAATTCGAAAATGTTTCATATATTTTTTTTAATATAAAAGCAGTGGTTACAAGTGACACAAGTATTCTAACTACCACTACTACAGTATTTACAGAACGAATAAAAAGAACAGTAAAAATCAAAGAGAATTTTATGTAAATATTAATATACTATGAGAGGAAAGATGTCAGTTACTTTTGTAGAAAATCAATATAAACACTATTACATAATTAAATGGGAATTTGCGTATAGAGAAGCTCGAAAAAGTGACTATCAGAAATATTATCTTGATAGGCTTCGTTTTGAAAGAAAAATTAAAGAATGTGAAAGTGTTTTAGAAAAAATTCTCACCGTAGAACACAGAAATAAAATATATAGTGAAAGGATAAATATACTAAATAACTGAAAAAAAAATGTTGGTTTCTTTTGGTTTTTGAACTAGGTAAAAAAAACATTAAATAGCTAAATCCTTTTTTTTTCAAAAAATAATATAAAATAATCAAAAAAAAACTTACTGGAAAAGTTGATTCATTACAAGTGCCATTTTTTTTTATCTTTCACTAACACAACAATTGTTGAAGGTGTTGTCGACATTGTCTTTTTTTTTTAGAACAGAACAAATATTAATGTGAAATAACTATAGCGTGCAGTAGCTCGTTATATTTATACAGAATAGTAAATGTTTTATAGGGGAACACAGTAAAAAAAGTGAATAAATATTTTTTTACTTACCAAAAAAAATCTTCTTGTCATCATTGTTATCATCCGACCAATCTATATAATTCGTTTTAATATTTGGCTGGCTTATCAAAATTTGATTTTGTGCTATTTCCAATTCATCCTCATCATATACATTTATTTTAAAAATGTTTGCTTTTTTTGGTTGAAGCGGTGAGTTAAAGATTAGATTTGGAAATTCACTGTTAGACATTTTTCTTTTAAACAACTTTAAAAATAAATAAGATTTTCTAAAGGTTAGAACTGAATAATGAAAAACACCAAGTCTCTCCTAGTTTTAAACAAAACCATTATTTACATTTACATAAAATAGAACGCAGTAAAATATGTGTTCATACAAGGTGTACAAAACTAAATATAATTAAATACAAACCTCGCTTTATTTACTTCAAAAATGCATATCAACTGCAAAGCGCCCGGGGAACATCCCCACCTGCATTGATGGTCGCAACTGTCAAAAATGCATATCGAAACCAAACCATCACTTAACATCCTGTTACAATTATCAAAATCTTAGGCAAATTATTTATTTATTTAATCTAATTGCTTTATCCTATTAGATGCTAATTACTGTTTAAAAATCAGCACTAATTATGCAAATTATCTATTTATTTAAGCTAATTGCTAATTATGCAATTACTGTTTAAAAATTAAGCCTATGCAAATTATCTATTTATTTAAGCTAATTGCTTTGTTTTGTTGCATTTTTAATTACTGTTTAAAATTCAATACCTGACTAATTATTTATGCAAGCTAATGAATTTGTTAGTCACTGAAATAAATTATAATATTGCATCATCCAATGCAACTTAACTTACGTGTTCCAATTATTAGTAATCTTATTAGAATCTAACACGTGCCTACAATTTTTGCGTTTACATTGTGAAATATTATCTGATATTCTTAAAAATAAAAAAATATATATTAAATATAATATAGATATGTATTTAAATATCTTAACTTCTATATATTAATTCATTAAAAATATTGACATTACATTAAACTCCCCACCTTTTTTAAATAAAAGTCCTTGCTAAAAATCTAAATAAATATATATTTTTAAAATCAGTTTTAACCAACTGCATCAAGACAACAGTAAAAGAAATAGGGAAAAATTAAGTGAATTAAAATGAATCCAACAGAAAAAAAGAAACTTCAAGAATGTAAAATACGGGGTTGTCATTATACTGCCGAATTCATATGCTGTTATAAAAATGGAAACACTAAAAACGTGTGCTTTTATCACAGTTTTTGTTCAAAATGTCAAAGCCCTCAAAAATATATGTATGGGAATACTATCAGTACGGAAGGCCTTCTCTACTGCTACTACTGCAATCCAGATTGGTGTAATTTTGTAAATATATCAAATGTATAAAACATATAGTTTTTAAAGAATAAAGTTATTAACTTGTTATTCGCTGTTTTATTTCTATTATAAATACGTTTGTGCAAAAACTCTTTTATTTTTCTACACAATGTTTGTTAACCTTGAACAAGAAATTGCATCGAGATGAATTTTTAATGGAGTGGCACGGAAAGGTACAAGCAAACAAAGCATTACGCACAAAGCTTAATTTTAGTTTTTAATTAGTTAAGATATATATATATATATATATATATATATATATTATCTAATTACTTTGATATAAGTAATCATTCCCTATAAAGCAATCCCAACAGACTTATAAAAATGAACGCTAACTCTGAAATAAGTTCACAAACGCTTGACCAGTTAGTGACTGAGGTGCTACATAAAATCGAGCAGGTAAGCAGATTAATTAAAAAAAAAGATGAATATTTATTTTGGATAAAATATTTAAATAAAATAATAAAATTAATTAACAATTGTCAAAAAAATAAATCAAAATGTATAACAAATTTTTCAAAAATTGAATCAAGTTTAACTCATTTAAAAATTATAAGCAAAATTTTAAAAATCAAAAAAGAATAAAATTTAGTCAGTCTGCTCTTTTAAAAAATACTAAAAAAAATTTATTATGGCAAGATATTGAATTATGTTTTCAGGGTAGAATACGAACTGGTGCTATTATAAATTTAAGCATTAAAGATCCAAACATTTTTTTAAATAAAGCATATAAAAGTTTTTCTATTCAAATTAAAAAGGAATTAAAAAAAAAACATAATAAAAGTTAATATTATATTTTCTGCGATATTTATTAAACCTAATAATTTGGAAACAGATATAAAACATTTTACTACAAAAAATGAAATTATTGATAAAAATACTAATCTAAAAGACTGGTATATTGAATATGTAAAAAATAAAATTCTAAAAAAATTAGAGGAATTTCAAGAGAAAGATTCTGGTTTTGCATTATATGAAATTTTACATTTAAAAGTGAATATTAACAATTTTACTCCTATTAATATAGGCCTTTCAACATAGATATGCCATCATTTCTGAAAAATACAAAAGGAATAATTAATATTAAAAATAATGATCCATATTGTTTTTTATGGTCAATTGTTGGTGCTTTATATCCAGTAAATAATAAAAATAAAAATATAAACAGAACATCATCTTATCCACATTTTAGTGAGGTATTAAAATATGATAATATTGAATTTCCCATATCTGTTAAGGATATAGTAAAGTTTGAAATTTTAAATAAATTATCAATTAACATTTTCTCTACAAAAAAATCACAAATTGTTCCACTGTGTTTAAGTCAGCAAGACTATTCTCCAAGAATAAATTTATTGATGATTCATTGTACTAATAATAAATCAAATTATTATAATGATGAAAATGACTATAAAAATATTTATCATTTTGCTTTAATTAAAGATCTATCACGTGTATTAAATAAACAAATGGGAAACGTAAGTCATAAAAAATGGTTTTGTGAGAGGTGTTTAAATCACTTTAAAACCGAAGAAAATCTTCAAAAATGTTTTGTTTGCTGTAAAAGTTTGAATAAAACAAAAAATACTTTACTAACTGAAGGTAACAATATATTAAAATTTACAAATTTTAAATTTAAACTTTTAGCATAGGATAAAAAGTTCCCTTTGTTATTTATATTTACAGGAAAAGATTGTATTGAATTATTTTAAAAGAAAGTATTTTAAAAAAAGTAAATCATAACAGAATGGCATACATTTTATTCAATATCTTATTGTTTTATTTGTAAGAAACCTTTTGAATTTAATGAAAGGAAAGTTAAAGACCCTAATCATTTTACCGGTCAGTTTCGTGGTACTGCTCATTCATCATGTAATCTTAACTTTAAAGTTGATCCCATGATACCTGTATTATTCCACAACCTCTCCGGCTACGATAGTCACTTCATAATTAAAGCCCTCAGTCTTAATATAAAAGGAAAAATAAATCTACTACCCATCAATAAAGAAAGATATATCTCCTTTACAAAATACATAGAAAATACTATTATTTCTTTTAGATTTTTAGATTCTTACAGATTTATGCTTTTGAGTATTGATAAATTATCCTCCTATTTACCTAATGATAAAAAAAAATTCTTAAAAGTTTTTACACTATAGATAAAGAATTTGAATTATTATCTCTTAAAGGAGTTTTTCCTTATGAATATTTAGACTGTTGGGAAAAATTACAAGACACAGCATTACCTAAAAGAGAATCTTTTTATAGTTCCATTAATGAAAAAAATATTTCACAAAATGAATATGATTTTGCTCAAACAATTTGGAACACGTTTAATATAAAAAATTTACAGGAATATGCTGAATTATATTTAAAAACTGACGTTTTGCTTTTAGCTGATATTTTTGAAAATTTTAGAGACATGTGTATGTCAACATATGAATTAGATACATTATGGGCTTATACAACTCCGGGTTTAACCTACCAAATTGTTTTATCACAAGGTATTGAACTAGAACTACTAACTGATATCGATATGCTTTTATTTATCGAAAGAGGCATTAGAGGAGGTATTTCTCAATACTGTAATAGATATGGTAAAGCTAATAATAAATATATGGAAACATCTTTTAATCCACAATTACCTACATCGTATCTAATGTATTTTGATGTTAATAACTTATATGGTGCAGCAATGAGTTTACCATTACCTCAAAAAAATTTTCAATGGAGTACTCCAAATATTTTTACGCCTGAGAATATTTTAAAAATTTCTGATAGTGAAATTGGATATATATTTGAAATAGATATAGAATATCCTAAAGAACTGTTTGAATTACATAAGGATCTACCACTTTGTCCCGAACATTTACGTCCACCAAATTCAAAATCAAATCTTCCAAAACTGCTAACTACATTTTTTAAAAAAGAAAACTATATAATTCATTATCGAAATTTAAAACAAGCTCTACAATTAGGATTAAAAATTATAAAAATTCATAAAGTATTAAAATTTAATCAGTCATGCTGGTTAAAAAAATATATTGATTTGAATACAAGTTTAAGAAAGGGAAGTAAAAATGAATTTGAAAAAAGTTTTTTTAAATTATTAAATAATGAATTTTTTGGAAAAACCATAGAAAATGTACGCAAACATAAAGATATTAAATTAGTATCAGGATGGAATGGTAGATACGGAGCAAATTTTTATATTTCACAACCAAATTTTCATAGTTGTACTCGTATTTCTTAGGACTTAATTCTTATCGAAATGTCACGATTAGAAGTAAAAATAAATAAGCCAATATTTGAAGGTTTTACCATTTTAGATCTTTCAAAGACTTTTCTTTATGACTTCCATTATAATTATATAAAAAATAAATTTGGATCTAAAGGAAAACTTTTATATACAGATACTGATTCTTTAATATATCACTTCTTTGTTAATGATATCTACTAACATATTTAAAGAAGATATTAATTTATTTGATACATCAGATTATTCTTATAATAATATATATAACATACCATTAAAAAATAAAAAGGTTTTAGGATTAATGAAAGATGAGCTCAATGGAACAATTATGTTAGAATTTATAGGTATCAAATCTAAAATGTATTCCATCAAAGTATATAAAACACAAACAGAATTAGAAAACGATATTAAAAAATTAAAAAATCAGGGAGTAGATTCAAAAGAAATCAATACATTTATTCAAAATTATAATATTATTAAAAAAGCAAAAGGAATTAATATAACAGCGCTTAAAATAATTACTTTTGATGACTATTATCAATGTATTTTTAATAATATTAGTAATGAAGTAAATCAAAAAACAATTGTATCAAAATTACATAAAGTTTATACAATTAATCAGAAAAAAACTGCTTTAAACCCTTACGATGATAAAAGAATCGTTAATATAAACTTACAGACACTTTACCATGGGGATTTTCTTAAAAATATTCATCTTTTCGTTTTTTTTTTTTTAATTAATTTGTTGAAAGCCTGTTTCAAAGCACCCTTAAAAATTGGAATAATATTGAAAATAAAAAAGGTAACTAATTCCTGATTTAAAACTACATATAAAATTACTAAATTTTTTGTTTTCTTATGTTTTCAGATTAATATTCTTAAAATGTCTACCCCACAGCCACAAGCACAAACATCAGTAGACGAAAGTTGGGATAAAGATGAACCAACCGGCACCTATAATCCTGAACTATATGCTTCAACACACGAAGTTTTGAGAATGGGACCAGTAAATGCACCAAAAAGCGTCAAAAGAAGATTTCGGGAAGAAGAAAGGTTAAGACACGAAAAATTTTCTCAAGAAAGAAGTTACAAAACTACCATCACCAAATCCTCAACTTTAATGGAACCAGCAAATCCACCAAAGGCACGTCGCCAATAATAAAAATATATATATATATATATATATATATATATATATATATACTGGGTGATTCACGACCCTCTGTACATACTTATGTGGTGTATAGGGTATCCCTAAGGTATATCGAAATGGATATTTAAATTGATTAATTCGGCTTTATTACCAAGATACAGGGTGATTTTCGTATTTTGTAAAAATTTGTTCACCCTGTATCTCCTAAACTGCTTAATAGATTTTTTTAAAATTTTGTACACAAACACTCTTGGTATATCATAACTTTTTGACGTTTGAAAAGTAGCAAAGTTCCAGGGCCGTATCCAGCCAATTTACACAGGGGAGGGGGGTTAGTTTTGAGACACCCTGTACATCGGAAAAATTTTTGAATTTTTTTCTTAAACTACATTCATTTGTGAACAAAAATATGCCACCATCTTGAATGGCACACTAAAGGTTATGTACGAAATTTCAATCTTTAGATAGTACATACCCCTTTTTTTAGCGGTATCTGTATTAAAGCTTTTAACTAAGTATAAAATTATTTCAATGATTGGCTTTAAAAAAAATTAAACTATCTCTACTAATAAAACACAGCCTTGTCGAATTAATTTTTATTTTCATAGCCCAAAAAAAACTATATAATATAACACATATATAAAGCTACAAAATGTTTTCAAAAAAACCGGTGTCTCTACATTTTTGTGCACGCGTTTGTAAATTGAGCGGTGAATCAAGGGTTTTGTCTAACCTCGTCGCAATAAAAATGTATCCTATTTATTAATTGATCCCTAGTTTCGATTGGAACACTGTAAACTTTTTGTTTTAATGCCCCCACAAAAAGTAGTCGGCTGGATTAAAGTCTGGCGACCTAGCTGGCCAAGGATGTGTTCCTCCGCGTCCAATCCACCGATCAGCAAATTGATTGAGATAATTTCGAACATCAATTCCAAAATGTACAGGTGCCCCATCGTGTTGAACAATATGCCTCTTAAATTTACATTTTCTAATAAGCCCGGTAAAATGTTTTGTAGAAAGTCCAAATACACAACAGCCGTTAGTCGTTGACGGAAAATATGTGGTCCAATTAAATGATTATTTATTAAGTCGCACCAAACATTCACTGAAAACTTTCGTTGAGAATGGGCCAATCGCAACGAATGAGGATTTTCATCTGCCCATACATGAGAGTTTCTAGAATTAAAGAGTCCGTCCCTTGTAAATTGGGCTTCATCAGTGAATAGTGCTCTAAAAATAGTTCTTCGATGATTTATTACCCACCTTCTTCTAATCTTTGGACCTCTTGTACATGGAAAGGGTATAAGTTTTCATTTTTTATAGTTCTCCATACTCTTGTCTGCGGCATTGCTAATTGGGCGGAAATTCGCCTAGTGCTAGTGGTTGGATCTTCCCTCACAAGGTTGAGAATATTCTCTTCTTGGACCACGTTATTAGCACCCACTCTTTCAACATATAGATCGGTTGAGGGAAACTTACCCTTTTCACGCAATGTATTAAAGGTTGCGGCAAACGTTTGGTGATTTGGAATTCTCCGATCCGGAAATCTCTTCTGTATTCTTCTGTAGCAGCCCTTCCGTTACCATTACAAAATCCGTACACAAATACGATGTCTGCGTACTCAGCATTTGTAAATAACGGCATTTTTACAATTATTGAAACGTACAAAAAAACAAAAGATAAAATTCAAATAAAAAATCTTTAATTAACAATGTCAAACACAAATGATTGAATTGTATGTACGTAATGTCATTTTTTAAATATCTGTCTAAATTCCAAGGCTTACTTTATTATTTTGAGGTATTAAAATTTATTGAATTTGTATTTTTTTGTAGGTTTTAAGGTTACGTAAATAAAAAAATTAAAAAAAAAAAAAAAGGTAAATAAAAAAATTTAAAAAAAAAACAAGCTCTTACACGTAATTTGTATACAATAACAAAAATAAAAAAAGATAAATTCTTACGGTAGCCGATAAATGAACGATCTCGAGCATTAGAATAAAATGAGGCGATATTTTTCAAAAAGACTCAAACAGAAATTAACTGGTTTATTAGTAGAGATAGTTAAATTTTTTTAAAAGTCAAGCATTTAGACAAAAACCTCAAATGTAAATGATTCAACGCTCAATTGCAATTCACAAAAGCGTTCACAAAAATGTAGAGATACCGTTAGACAGGCGTTATTGTGTTAGGGTAGATTTTGGTATTTTTGGGCCACTAAAAATAAAAAATTATTCGACAAGGCTGTGTTTTATTAGTAGAGATAGTTTAATTTTTTTTTAAAGTCAATCATTGAAATAATTTATAGAGGTAAGAAATCAGGGAAGATTTATACTTAGTTGAAAGCTTTAATACAGATACCGCTAAAAAACAGGGCTATGTACTATCTAAAGATTTAAATTTCGTACATAACCTTTAGTGTGCCATTCAAGATGGTGGCATATTATTGTTCACAAATGAATGTAGTTTAAGAAAAAAATTCAAAAATACCGAATTCCGATGTACAGGGTGTCTCAAAACTAGCCCCTCCCCTGTGTGAATTGGCTGGATACGGCCCTGGAACTTTGATACTTTTCAAGCGTCAAAAAGTTATCATATACCAAGAGTGTTTGTGTACAAAATTTAATAAAAATGGATTAAGCCGTTTAGGAGATAGAGGGTGAATAATAGTATTAGTAATAAAGCCGAATTAATCAATTTAAATATCCATTTCGATATACCCTAGGGATACCCTTTACACCACATAAGTATGTACAGTGGGTCGTGAGTCACCCTGTATATATATTGTAATTTAAAAAATACATTTGTTTAAATAAATCTATAAATATTATACTTATTCTAATTATGATAAATATATAAAATAACTAAATTCTTATGTCTTTTTTTAGATTAAATTTAAAAAATCTCACGCAGAGGCTCAAGAACCTAAAAAATATACTCCTGAAGCAGTTGGATTTGACAAATTCAGCGTAGAAGATTGCGTTATTGAACCATCAACAAGAGCTAAAGTTAATACTGGAATTCAAATCGAATTACCACAAGGATACTACGCTAAAATACATTCCAAATCGGGACTAAGCTATAAGTTTGGAATCGAAGTCGGAGCCGGTATTATTGATCAAGATTATAGAGGCAATATATTAGTTGTATTATTTAATCATTCAAATATACCATTTATTATTTCAAAAGGAAATAAAATAGCACAACTTTTCATTAAAAAAAATGTAAATGGTACTTTCATATTAGATGAAAATTTAAATAAAACATTAAGGGGAAACAAGGGATTTGGATCATCTGACAATATTAAATAAAAAGTAATACTAAATAATTTTATCGTTTTATTTATAACCTCTACATATAGCACCATGTACACAATAATTTAAAAAATAGATTTCTATAATAAAACAAAGTAAAAGCATTGATTTTTACTTGCTGTCAACAGATGGCACCAATCTCAAAATAAATTAGAAATAACATCTAAGCCAAGCTTACTGCGTCACTTCTTCAAAACATTTCTTGTGAAATTTTACCTCTTCAGCGAAAATTATGAATCACCCATTTCAAAGAACCCAAAATTACGTCTAACCATTATAGTGGAGTATGTGTCGTCATCCTATAGGACACGCCCATTACTTCTTCCAAGGTCAACGCCGAAGAGTGCTTAAGAAGCGGAGAAGTGGATGGAACATGCCATCAAGAGTCAGTCAGTACCGCCCCTGCTCTACTACTTATATATGTCCATTGCGGCGGCTAATTCAGGTATTTTCTAGGCATCGTTTAAAATTTTTATCGAATAATCTCTTTATAATCTTTTCTCACTCACGTAGTCCTATTTACTTCTAATGTCGTTTCTCACTTATCAGTCTATCTATTAATTCACTACTAATGCCCTTTTCACTTTTCATAACTGACTGTCACACAAGGATATCTGGAACAAAAAAATAAGGTTAGGTTTTGGTGTATCGCTAGAGATACACCTGGCTTGATATAAAAAAAAACTGTACCGACCCAGGTGTATCGCTAGAGATACACCAGCAAAAATATGTAAAAAAAATAAAAAATGTAAAAATATGTCTGGTACGCAATAATATTGAATAATTTTGCCCAAAAACGCAATATTTTGAGAAAAAAATATTTTGCCTCTGGGAAAAAAATGTCGAATACGTGTTGGCAGTCAATGTGTTAAAGTATCAGTATTGTACGGATCATTATACTGGCAATAATTTAAATGTAGACCAAGGCGATTGATCAGCACCTAGAAGACTGTTTTGCGGCTACTGTAAAATAAGTGATGTAAAAATTACAGAAAGGTATTAGTTTAAAAATTCGAAATCGAGGAATTGACGTATTACTTTTAGCCCTCTAAACTGCTGCCGACAACAAAAAAAAAATAGATTTTTTTATCAGTCATGTCGTACACATTCACTCTAACAGGACGCTCAAGCGTGTTAAGTGCAGACTTTTACCCACCACTAGAACTCAGTCCAATAAATGCATGGTCTTGCACTTGTTGATTTTTAAAGATAAATTCTATTTTTAATATCGATGAAAGCAACAATTCATTTTCATACAAGGAGGCAACTGTTCAATCTTCGCCATCTATAAAGTTAAAGGTTCCACACGATTCGTGACGTATACGAGATTAAAAAAGCTATGAAAACTGCTTTACAAGAATCCACAAAAGATAATGATGATAAAATATTTTCACTAACTCCCAATAACAACACACTAAAATCTGAAATAAAAACAAAATACGTTGTAGATTTTACAGGAGAGAACTGTATTGGTTTCAGTTGGGATTTTCAAGAAGACATTATGAAAGTGCGCATAATACGTGTTGATTGTAATATTATCTCTGGAGCATACCTTAACGCACAAGAATGTCATATTATTATTTGAATTTGATATCGATGTCGAACCTGGTTATAAGATAACGAAAGAACCTGTAAACCTTATTTTTTTGCCGTTAAAGCCTGAAGGACGTCAGTTCATTGAGAACATAACTTTACGTATCTTGGACGATAACGGTGATCTTATCGATTTTCACGACGAGAAGATTATTAATAAACTAGAAGGAAGGAACTAAAGAAACTAGCGTAAGAATGGGTTTTCGTTACAATCGTCAACTATACATGTTTTCTTCAATATGTCAAACAATGACGATACATAATAAAACGGAACAAATTGCTAGAACAGAGTTCATTCACGATCTTGACGTTAGACCAGAAGGACATCACCATCTCTCTGCTAATTAATTTACTGACATCTAAATCATCAAAATTCAAATATAAGTAGATTGTTCAAAATGTAAAATTATTATTATACTTTGGTAGAATACTCAAAAAAAATACAAATTGACTTAAACAAATAAAAACACTTAATTTATACAGGGTTTCTCTAAAGTGGCCCGATTGAACCAATCGCAAAGTAAAACAGTGCATTTATTTTTAATGAATAGGTGGAAATGCAAGCATCGTATTTAAGATACATCTACTTTAAACAACTTTGGAGAGATTCTGTAAGCTAAATATTTTTTATTCTACAATAAAAAAAAATTAAAAAGGTATACAAAAATACAACTTAATCACTATCACTATTTTCCGATTCTACAATGGAGAAATTGCCTGCATACGCTGAAGAGATCATGACTAGAACAGACGATTGTTTAATTAAAGAAAGAACTTAATTATTGAGATTTTTTGTGTTTGCAAGTGGGAGTTTTCTTAAACTGGGAATTACAGGATTCGAAGAATAAACATGAATTTTAAAAGATCTTCATTTGTGTCTCCGTGAGGTTTTTCTTGTATTTTTTTCCCTAACATACCTAGAATCTTTATATCGAGCTTCAAGTGCATCCTTGATAATTGCCCTATAGGCAATATCATTGATTTTATTACATCTGCACCATGAATGAGTATCTTATGAACCGTAATAGGCATATAAAACCAACCATATAGTCTGACGAATAATTCTGCCGTTTCCCTACAATATTCTCGAAAAATGTCTGTTTCCAGTTCATATCCTGAAAATAGGACGCTTAGTATATTAGCAAAGCGTACAATTAAATTTTCATCAATTTCTGTTATTTCGGCCGCTTTCTTAGGGTCCTTAAAAAGCTACATGTATTACCATCGTTAGTATTCCCTCCTCCTTGTTTTGGAGTATCTATATAATCCCAAGACATTACGACATTTTTCTATGATTCATTTTTTCTTGCTTTCACTAATTGAATGCTACGTTGTAACAACGTTGTAAACGCCAAATATTGTATTTTAAGAAAATCGAAAAAAACGAAATTTGATCGACTGCTTTATCAAATAAAGTTAATATACGACTTGTATGACTACCAGAACGAACTTAATTATTTGATAGGCATTGCAAACTTGACAGCATGCAGAATTGTGATTTACGAGCATATTCTCCTCATTACAGTCAAACAACGTTGTATATCCATGTCATTTAGAACGTTGTTTTACGAAACTATGGCGGTTACAACGTTGTTTTAGGATTAAAAACACAGTACAAGTAAAAATAGAAAACGTATTTTATTAAACAAATGAAACACAAAATGAAATGCGTTGCATGTACTTCTAAACATGGCTCTTAATATTTTGATAGAAATTACTATATTTTAGTGGAATATAATCACACATATCTAACAAGTTGGCAAGTTTTTCTTTTTTGATTTGAAGAGGACCATTATAAGCTTCCCTTAAGTCGTTCAGGGTTACTTCATTCGTCATCTTCTTGGGTGATTTGAGCGAATAAGATGCCCATGGTTGACCTGTGTTGTGCGATTTTCTCATCCGGATACTGTTCGGGTCATCCGAAGTTATCTGTATCCACACTCCCTGTGTAATTTTACATTTAGGATCTTTCCATATCGAATTTTCTACATCAGTAAAATCTTTGAAAAACGTTTGATGCATATAAATAACTGTGAATGGATTGTTTACTTTTGATTTTGCGATTACATCTGCCCACTGAAAAGGCACATAAACCGTGGAAAGTTTTTTGACCCGTTCTATAAGAGCAAAATCTCTGTCACACGGTAGAAAGCTGTGCCCACTAACCAAAAACTTCTGCTCCACTTGGGTAAAGTATTTTTCTCTTAGCAGTCGAAGCAAGGTTATCATTTTCCAGTTGTTATTTTGTCCCACACATCGGTCCGACCAAACAACAAGTTTCCTTTCCTGTCCTGGGCCAATAGGTTGAAAATTTTGGATGACATAAAATAGCAATGCCGATGCTATCTCAGTAGAGCCTCTATGTGCGGTTACTTCATGCCATAACATCATTGTAGCTATTCCATTCTCCATGTTATGAACGCAATAGTTGTAGGTAGAAAATTGCCTCTGATAGAAAATGGACGAATGAGTTAAGTTTGGACAAAAAAGAACTTGCTGCAAATCTGTGCATAGAACAACATAATTCGGATTTATTTTAGCCATTTCCGTATCTTGCCTCAATGTTTGGTAGCCTGCTTCTGCCCTCATGTGATGAATTTTACTTTCATTTTCGATTTCCCTTCTTCCGCTGTCATCCTCGGTGGAACAAAGTTTAATAAACAGTTTGTCGCAGTACGAGCAGGTGTCTGATCGGGGAAGTCCAAACCGCAAGTTAAAGTTACTTTTAAATATATCAGTATACGTCCTTAATGAGGTCTGACTATGTGGGTATTTTTCCAAAAACATTCTATGCATTTTTGAGAAGCTTAAATCAGCAGGAAGGCAATTCTTCGAAGAGGCATTTCTGCTGTAATGATTTTCCTGCTGTGGAAATGACCTAATATGTTCGTATATATTATCTTTATCTGTTGGCTTAAGTTTTTTTGGGCGGTTCATATGCCTCCCACGCTTGTCGGTTACATCTACACTGGATTTTATTTTATCCACAAGATACTGGACTCGTCTCTGGGTGACTGAGAATATATAGCAGAGAGTTAATTTACATACCTTTATGTTATTTATGGTGTATTTTACAGTAGTTTGACGGCGGGATACTGCCTCTTCCACCCTTCTTCTCTTCGGCTCTTCAATGGAAATAACTTGCGCCAGGTATTGTGATTGTCCATCATAACTAAGCTCTCTGAATTTTTTGAATAAGGTTTGATGTTTGCCCACCAATAATTCGGCAGAACACCCGTTGGGCGACTGAGGACACTTGCAGATACGTCTCTAAAAATTATAATTGTGTTGAAAAATCTTAAATAGTGCGTGTTTTATAATAACTTACCTCATCTGGGCGTTTTAAAGCGTCTTTAGGAACATTTCTAGATGAAACATAAGGGTCCCCGCTGTCTCTACAACGTTTTCTGACATTCTGCTTCCATTTGTCACTATTAATCTTTCGTTTCTTACCTCTATTTAGGTGTGTCTTAACAGAGTCAGTTAAAGTAACATCCATTTTTGCATAAAACAACAAACTACGCACCAAACACGTGTAAACAAGTCAGTCGCGCGAAACTAAAACGCGCGTGGCGGCGTTTACAACGTTGTTCCACGAAATAACCAACTGCACTAATCAAAATAACACTAGAAAATGAGCAAAAAATTTTGCTACGTGCCTATTATCGCGTCGGCAGCTTATTTAGGGCTCATACAACGTTGTTCCACGGAAATACCGTATTTACACGTTTTGGCGGTTACAACGTTGTTCCAGCCTAGGGTTCAATTGTTTTTCTTCCTTCCTTCCCTCGCTTGCCACTGTTTTATATCTAAACAATTAGACAAGTGAAGAACGCATTCGAAAAACCGAATATGTGCATGTAGCGTTGATAGTCCAAATTCAAAGAAGATTAAATTATATCATCTACCGTGTACTTTTTTATAGGTGGAGCAACTTTGCGACGGCTTTTACTGGCTACAGTGGCTAAAGTCGCATTTCGTAAAGCTTTAGAGATATTGTATTTCCCAATGGCCCTGTACTTGACTTCCGCGGCAAAAGCTAATTCTTCTGGAGTCATGTCTTTAACTAAATTCTGTACTCTCCGCTTCTTAGTTATTCTACTACTCATATTAAAAGATTTTCTTGTTCTTCTACCTCTAGAAGTACTTGGCAAAGGCGTTTTCAAGCATTTCTGCTCGAAAACAGGTTTGTTAAGCCAGTCAACATTTTTTTCTTTGAAGCTAAATCGATTATGTTTTCATTTATTCCAAAGATTACATGTGAATTGTTTAATTGTATTTTGGACTATGTCATGGTCTACATTCCAACCTTCTGTTCTTGGGAAAACATAATTTAACAATATTTCTCTACTCCGTTTTTTACAAGCAGTGATTGATCCACTTTCAAAAAGCACATCTATAAAAAAAAAAGTTCAGCCTTGCTCACGTTAAGACAGTTCTGTTTTTAGGTGAGTATATGCCTTATCAAAACAAAAATTAATTAGAATAAATCTAAGTGAACCTTTTTAGTAATTGTCTCAAACATCTTGCGTTTACTATAAAATCTGAACAAAACTTCGTTATTTTTACAACCATTTGAAACGAAATATCAAACTCAACTAAAATATTTTAATTTATTGAACACATACCTTAACTTTTTTCGTCTATATTTTATTGTTGTTGATAAGCGCCAAACAAATACACCAACACAACTGTATACTGTCCGTGATATGAAACCCTTGCTCGCGTTAGACACAATGTTCTAGGAGGCGGTGACTTCGCGACATTGCTATGTCATACAGGTGTTGACAAAAAAATTAAATATATTTATTTTCGAAGTGTGTATTATTTTGCTACTATACCATGCGTTAATTTTCCAATTGTAAATATGTGACAATTAGGATTTTGAATGTCTAAATGTAATTAAATTGACCGCTGTGCATTGGTTTGAAAGTACGAAGCCCTCGAAAATGATGACAACTAGTGAGAAAATTGAGGTTTTTACTTAACCCATTTTCGATAATTCTATTAGAAGTCTGCAAGCACACACATATAAACCCTACGGATCTCCAAAATTTCGATGAAGTTCGTATTCCAGTTCATTTTTAAGACATAATTTTGGATATATCGGAAAGTTACATCTATATCGAAGGAACATTTAAACCAAAAGATGCCACCAAAAAGTGCTATCTATATAACAATTCATTAGCTTTTCGATATGAGATGTGTGGTAAGAAAGTTGCAGTTGTCAAAAAACCAGGTGTTACTACAACCCTTAAAACAATGATTTCCTTTGGTAATACGCAGCTGAAACCGCTTCTGAGATGTGGTTGGGGCCTAAATGAAGAAAACCAACACTTGTGGATTCCACTAGTAATGTATTTTCTAGTAAATTAACCCTAAATATTTAATGGGTTTTGCGGATGATTATACCAAGGGGATTTTTAATATTAACTCTCCGTTAGCCGCATACGTATTTTTAAGAAGATTAAAAAATGTACACGAAAAAATCCAAAGGCAAAAGACTTAAGTTACAATGCAAAAATGGATATTTATAATGCAATTTATGATTTATACACGTCAAAGACTAATATAATCCTTCAGAAACTTTTTAATATTATAGACTAAAAAATATCGTCATCACTTAAAAAGTGCTCATCTTCTGAGTCGTCCTCAAATGGCGCAATGATCATTGGTGCCATTTCGACATCGAGAACTCGTTCTTGATTCCACCAATCCCATATTAATTTCTCCGAATGTTCCATAGATTTCTTCCAGTACTCCGGCGTAATATAATTTAATGAATCTTGCAAAACAATTTGCACTTCATCTGATGTAAGACCATCGTTCACCTGTTTTTCGTAATATGATTTTGCACCAGCCCATATTAATTCTATTGCCTTAAACTGGCAATGGTATGGCGGCAGTCGTAAAACCTCATGTCCATTTTCCCGTAATATTTTATCTACGGCATATATTGTTGGTTTTTTAAGAGATTTTGCCATTAAAAGAAGTTGTAGTATCAGCATATTGGGTAAAAGATTTTGTTTTTGTTTTATTAGCTAGTCACAAATATCACTTTTCTTGCGGGATGAAGTAGGTTGTTTATTTAAGATTCTTGAATGATAAGATGCATTGTCCAGAATGATTAAAGATGGAGAATCTTAATTTTAATTTAATCAGTGATTCTTTTAACCACTTTTCAAACAGTTCACAGTTCATATTATCATGGTAGTCCATACTTTTGGATGTTGAAGAAAACAGTAAACTTGCGCTGGGAGAAATCCTGTTGAAGAACCTGCATGCAAATTGATGAACCGTTTTCCCGTCCCACATCCCTTTTTTCTCTTGACACTTTTTACAGACTCGTCCTGCCAAGATTTCGAACCACTTCCATTAGAAAATAGAAAATATCCAAGTTTCGTCTAAAAATACCACTTTTCTAAACTTTGAATTAACATTTTCCGTGTATTTCTTTAAAAACTGGATACGCTGACTTGCTATATGTGGCAACTCGCATAAAAATCTTCGATTACAGTCCTTTTTATATCGAAAACCCAACATTTTTATTAATTTTGACAAACGATTTTAGTCCAATTTCCAATATGCCTCGATTTTTTAAAGCTTTTTTTAAAACTTGAAGGGTTATATTGGTTTTTGATGTGTATAAATCGTAAATTGCATTACGAACATCCATTTTTACATTGTCACTTAAGTCTTCTGTCTTTGGCTTTTTTCGTGTACATTTCTTAATCTTCTTCGGTAGTAACTTATGCTTTTTTTCATGCATAATTTTCTGCAGTCCTTATACCGATTCCCAGAGCTTTTGCTACTGTCTCCTGGATATTGGCCGGTGAATTATCATTTTCGTAATATTTTATTAGATTCAATACCATTTTTTTCGTTTGTGGATGCAAAAAACCCGAAAATTGTTTTCTATTACTCTTTTGTCACTGACTTGTCAATCTGACTTTGAAGTGACATCGTTCAAAGATTTTTGCAACTGCTGGTATTTATATGTTTATCCTCTTTTTTTCGTTTGAAAATATCATAAGTCTATCTAAGTCTTCTTCCGGATTGTATAAGGAGGATATGATAAAAGAAAAAAAAAACTTAAAAAGTTTGTCGTTGATAAATCGTATGACGCGCACGTTAACACTGCTTTTGACTTTATCTATATTTAGTACCTTTTATTTTAAATTTTCATATTTCTAATCTGAATTTACAATTTTAGTAACCGATTCTTTTAAATATTTGATATAAAGACATTCATTTTGTAGTTTTTTTTTAAATAAAAGGAAATTTTAATTTATATTTGGTTTAATCTTTGTTTTGGTTTTAAGAACACACGAGTAATGAGTGTAAGGAAGAAAAATAGATTTTTTTCTTAACGTGTGTTGGCGCCCTCATTATATTTGTTTTACCTTCCTCCTTCCTACACTCTTGAAACGGATTGAAAACTGTGAACTCCCCCAAGCTAAAACTACCGTACAAGCTAGCCTACGGGTCGTAAGTGCTGCCAATATCTCTGCGATAAGGTTATCTAAATTCTCTAAAAACCGATCGGAGGGAGGATCTGTTGTCGTATCGTATACTTGATGTCGAATGTCCTCGAGCACTATTTTTGCAGCTCTTTCAACAACTCGCAGTCGTTCCTCCCTGACATCTGATTTTTTGTTGGTATACCAAGCTTTAGTTCAAATTTGATAACCGGTATTGCAGAAGCAAACAATTGGAGATTTATTTGTGGTTTGAATAATTAGAACGTCATAGCCGTATTTCGCCAATAATCTCGCCTTCAAGGTTTTTAAGCTGGGACGAAAGTCTCCTTGTATTTTGCTTACAAGGTCGTGTAAGTTGAATTGACATTCGTCGCCGTTTTCTTGCAAATAATTATAAATATGTG
The DNA here is from genome assembly GCA_030620095.1 of Kuschelorhynchus macadamiae. Lineage (NCBI taxonomy): Eukaryota > Metazoa > Arthropoda > Insecta > Coleoptera > Curculionidae > Kuschelorhynchus > Kuschelorhynchus macadamiae. The sequence continues at coordinate 79,686 of JAUTXW010003575.1, forward strand.
TCATTGCTTCGTCTATGTTTGTAGCCGCTGGGCGACATGGTGGAAGACCACTAGTTGAAGCTTGTAAGAGTTTCTTCATGCACGACATGTGGTATCGACCTTCTTGTGCAACTAGATCATTAATAGATTTCAGCCGACCAACAATATCACGACTCCATCCATCATCACGTACTGCTGCGAGCTTCAAAACGGTTTCTTGCAAACGTAAGGACCGAACTTCATAAACAGGATCACGAAGGGCCACTTTCAGTTTTTTTCTTTATCAAAAATTCTTCTGTGATCCTCTCAGCACATAAGAAATGGTTATGTTTAAAGTCAAAAGTGTTCTCACCTGATGGTGATCGTAATCTCTGAACCGCACGTGGAGACTCCTGACGAAAATATTTTGCAGAGTATTTTTCATTTCCATACTTATTAAGGCATGTTTCGTGAACGGTTACCGAATCACGCTGTCTTAAGTACTTTATTCCCCCGTCTTTTCTCTTAACTTAATCGTCTGAAGGTATACAACCGCATTCTTGCACGTTTGCAGTTTTACCGTCTGAAAGACTTCAACCAAAAAAATTTTCAGTCGAAGTCATGATCACAGAAATAGCACAATCAAAATGTTATACTTGCACTATACACAAGCAACACGGTAAATGTTAAAAGCACGTTTTAATAACCGGCTAGCACAAAACATCAACACAACCGTAACAAAGTGACAAGCGACACGGCACACCATCTGCTTCGATGGGCGTTTTAAACGAGATTGCTAATCCTACGCTGCAATCTCTCAAGTTGATGACGATGTAAAGCAAGAATAGAAAGTATGCAAGTTTCGAAATCTACAAGCTTTTAAAGCTAATGAAAACGATATAGCTTTTGTTAGTTATGACCGAATTCTAACGATCCTTCCATCACCAAACATTTTAATTCACGGAAATAAAAAGTATTACCCATTTCAAAATGAAATTGATGTGTTCGAAAAAGTATAGTCGTTTTTAGTCAATTGTCGAATTTTGTATAAAAAAATGCTTAAAAAACAGAATTCCGCAACAATATCCCAACTTATTACTACGCTCTGTTTTTCTGATTATTTTAACCATATTTATTAAAAAACACTTTCTTTATTTTTTTTTCGATGTATTTAGATTAGTAACATCAAAAAGTGGGATTTGCTAATAATAACACAATTTTAGTTAACAATAACGTATTTAGAATGTACAAATAGATTTCTTCCATACATTCTTAGCGAAAAGGACAATTAGTATAAACAACAAACAGTTTTATCATCCAACTGTCAGTTATTTAATTCATAATATAAAAAATAAGAAACCCATGAAACAACAAAATCTGTTTAGTCAATAAGCATAGTGCAAACATATACACTTAATTTTTATAAAATTACTAAATAATTTTATTTACTTTTTAATGGGTGGAGAAAAATTCACCAAAACACAGCAAACATTTACAATTTTATCCAGCATGTTAAGGCCTTCAGGTTATTGCCCCGTTTCAACATAGTTTTTGGAATAGTTCCCTTTAGAATTTTAAATTTATTTTTTATCAGTCATCACTCCGATGACTCTCTCGACATCTATTCTTATATGAGCTATTTGCCGAGTCTCTGTTATATCTGGATGTAATTGGGTCGTACCCTTTGTAAAAGCAGGTACACGCAATTTTGCTTGTAGAATTCCCAATGTTTCTTTTATTAAAAATACCCTTTCAGCTAAAACAGTATATCCAGGGGTGCGATTTTGCACTTATCATTTCCTTAGTTAACGAATCGCTAAATCACGTGATTTAGCGAAACAACTGACAAAGGTTGGAAGTAGCACCCATTCCTTAAATGGAAAATTGCATGCATTTTTTGACGTCAAGTAGGCCAGGTTTTCATTACGATTTGACAATTGAATACCTGCCCCGAACAAGGTTGTAACCACCAAAAGACAAATTTTACATGAATCATTTTTTTAAAGTACTGATAATACCTATCGAAATATAATGAGTTAAAACAATTATTAGGTCACATTTATATATAATGATTATATGGACCAGAATAATCATTCTAATACAGAACAGAGAAGAAATAACCACAAAATGGAGACGTTGGGGGAAACAAGGTTGTAACATCATAGAACAAAGTTGTAACAGGCTGGTTACAACCTTGTTCAAGTGCAACTGTGTATCAACACCTGCCTTCCAAGTGTTGATTATTTATTTTTGAGATTGGGGGGTGGGTGCTCTCGCATATATTTGTTTATATTTTTAATAATATAATAAAAACATAATTTTTTTAAATCAAATTTTATTAATATTGCTTACATAACGCATTATTAACAAAGAAATTATAACCTATTCACTTGGCAAATTATTGTAAAATTCTCTATATTCCAACGGAATGAATTTGCACATATCTAACAAATTTTCTTTCTTCTCTTTTTTGATCGGAAGAACAGAGTTGTACAACTTTGGAAGCCTTTGAAGATCCAATGTCACTGGAGGAAGGCATCTATTTCGAACACTTTTCATTTTCTTTGACATAGAATAACTATTCCAAGGTTGCAAAATATTGTGACTTACTCTAGCACGTATTGTTTTAGGGTCATCTCTTGTAATTTGGAGCCATACAACTTCTGTTATTTTAAATAATGGGTCCTTTTTCAATGAAGATTCAATTTGAGAAATATCCTTAAAATCAATATTTTGCATATAGCATGCAAGAAAAGGATTTGAAGGTCGTGCATTTGCGATGATTTCTATCCACTGTCTTGGATGGTAAATCGTAGCCGTTTTTTTTTTCCTCTCGATCAAGGCAAAATCGCGGTCACATGGCAAAAAACTGTGCCCGCTTACTAAAAACTTTTGCTCAACAGATGAGAAATACTTCATAGTTACAAAATACTGGTAAAGGGATATAATTTTCCAATTATTATTTTGTCCAACACATCTGTCAGACCACACAATGAGTTTTCTGTCCGTTGCATTATTTTCTATAGGCTTAAAATGAGTCGTAACATATTTAAGTAAACATGATGCTATTTCAGCAGATCCTCTTTTAGCTATGCTCTCATGCCAAAAACACATGAAAACATCATTTGTGCCCATATTGTGAATAGCTTGATTATAGCATGAGTACTGTCTTTGATAAAAAACGGCAGAATGCTTTAAAGTTGGACTGAAAAGAACTTGCTGTAGATCAGTACATAATACTATAATATTTTCATTTTCCTTTGCCAGCTGAATGTCATCACTCAATGCGGAATATGCCTTTTCTGCCCGCCTATGGTGAATTTCACTTTCATTGAAAATTTTGTTTTTTCGTCTTCTGATTCTGCATCAACGAGTTTAGCATAGAACTTGTCACAATACTGGCAAGTATCAGATCTGGGTATACCGAACCTTAAATTAAATTCAGATCTGAATATATCTCTGTATAGCTTCTCACTGCATTTAACAGTTGGATGTTTGTCCTTAAATAAAATATACATCTGCTTTAACGTCAAATCGGGACTAAGACATATTTTTTCCGTACGACCTCTTGCATAGTGACTTTCTTGTTTAGGAAATGTCTCGATATGTGCTTTAACTATATCTTTAGTAGCATTTGGTATAGCCGTAGGCCTGTTGGAATGTCTACCTCTTTTGTCTTCTAGTGGCTCGTTAAATTTTATTTTTTCTTGAAGTTTGTGTAAACGCCTTGGTGTAATTTTTAATACGTAACATAATGTTTTTTGACATACTTGTACTTTAGATATTTCCTGATTTTCAACGGGTAAATAATATTTTACACTACAGTGTCTCCTGGAAACATTTTCCTCTACATATCTGCGCTTAATATTAACAATATCCATACACTGTTGCGCAAGCATTCTTGTTTGACCATCGTAGCTTAATTTGTAAAAATCTTGGAATGCTTTTTGTTTGTCAGCAAAAGTTACAATTTGACATTCATATTTACAGCGACACACTCGAGCCTGAAACAACAAAACAATATTTCAACCGACCAGTAAAAAAATAAAAAAAGCTTGTATTTGTAAACTATTAAACTGAAAATTAAAAAAAAACTCACACAAGCACAGAACTTTTTAAATTTTTGAATATTTTTCTAAAAACTTGAAGCTTTATTTTAAGTATAATGATGTATTACAACTCAAACTTTTTTGTAAGTTAGATTATTTTTTAAATTTCAGTGAAATAGTTTACACATTAAAGCTTTTTTTAATATTTTGTTAGTTTATTTTATTTTGTACTTTTACTATTTCTTATGTACCCTGTATAAGACATTCACGATTGGAATATTGTATTGTCATCGAGTGTATTCACTAACTCTCAGTCAAATCCGATAACGGGTGCAGCTTTACACTTTTTAACAATATTTTTTAAAAACCCTGTATAAGATATTCACTATTTTGCATACCATAGTATTTTAGAATCATAGGGTTTGTGCTATTTAGAATTTTTAGCATTTTTTATGCACCCTATATATGACATTCATGTTGGAAAGCCATAATATTGTATTGTCATCGGATTTATATACGTATACCAAATTTCAGGAAAATACAATAACATGAACTACTTTAAAACTTACTTGAAAGATTTGATCCAAACATACTAACATACAAGTAAAGTTAAATCAAAGCATTTTAAAAAACGTGTCTCTGAAAAAACAAACATGTCGATGGTTACAACGTTATTCTACTTACATCATCAACAGCGATTTTCCCAGGCACGGGAACGTTTCTTTTTGATATGTATGGCTGTCCACTATCCTTTAAGCTTTTTCTTTTAATGTCTTTCCATTCTGCAATTTTTATTTTTCGCTTTCTGCCTTTATTTAGCTGCTTTTCGGCGGAAACAGTAAGACGCACCACACTCGACGCCATGTTACGACAAAGCGACACCACAGACCACTTGATGTTTACAACCTTGTTCTAGCCGAGGCAAAGTTTGCAATCGAAAATGATCCCTAATAATACGAATTATAAGGCTTATTAAGGCTTAAAAGCCCTATAAATGTTGGTTACAACCTTATTCCATGTTTAGCACCGTTTTTGAAATATTGTTGGTTACAACCTTGTTCGGGGCAGGTATTCAATTACTGTTAACCTTAAAATTATTTGGTAGACGTTGAACAAAACACGACAAGTTTGTTTGGCCTAATTAAGTATACTTTATTATTTTGGAAATAATTAAAAGGTGATGAAGAATTAAAAATCTGAAGCTTCTAAGGTCTGCCTGGAGATCCTTTATACTTGTGTTTGTTATTCTTCTAAAAGGGAAGATACAGCCGCATTGCTGGCATCAATTGGTGATAGAATAATTATTGTACCTAATACCTACTAATATTCTAATAAAACACTAATATTCTAATAAAACAGAAGTTAACAAATAAGTGATGATTTCAAGAGACCTAAATTTGGCTTTAATTAATCGCACATGTGAGTGCAGTGAAAAAAGGTGAATATTTTAGTGGATATCATATTGTGCTTTTCCAGAACAGATTTTAATGTTATTATACCTTATTATAAAGGCGTAATATAATATTTTTGCACTTGTATTTGCAGATATTTTAGAGACATTAGAGAGTATGATATTGTTAAAGGCACTGTCAGGTATTTCGAGGTAGGAAATAACTATTTTAAGATACGTAACACCTCTTTAAGTAAATAGGACACTAGGCAAACCCTTGTTAAAGAATCAACATTAAATTAAAATCTAATAAATTTAACAGACAATTGTTGAATACTTCAGGAAGCCATATTTTGAGATAGAGTTTAAGTTTTTTTCTTTGTTGTCCACAAATTCAATGTACTGTAGTGATAAATGCATAAATATCTTTATTAGAGTGGACTAGTTTTAGATGTACTAGTCAAAATTTTGTTATATTCTGAATTAAATATTTTTTCAAAACGAAACTTCCTACTTTAATTTCTAATACATTTGTTTTCTATATTTATCTAATAAATTGGTAATAAAAATATTTTTTTATGATACCTTTCCAATATGTATTGTTTGTTTTAAGACGATTTTTAATAAAATAGTAATATGGCCTAAATAAAATAAGTTACACGTTTATTCTGTGTTACAATTATTAAAACGCCTATGATTTTTATTATTTCTCGTACTAAAACATATTACATACAGCGTAATTTTTTACATGGAATGCTCTGTATAAAGAAGCCCTTTTAACAAATACTCTATTTGTAACTGTTACGACTGAAATTTATATATTCAAAAATAATATGGCCGTTTGTAGGCAAGTATGGCCGTTTGTAGGCAGGTATTAATTTTAGTTTTTTAAATATCATAGGTAGGTATATTAGAAAATTTGGCACGAAGTTTTTTGAAAAGAAATTTTTTAGCTTTTCATAGGTGTAAAAAATAGTACTCTGTCTAACAGGGTATTCATTTAGTAAAAATACATATTTTGTCACTCTCTATATAGTTCAAAGATACTGATAGTTACCATATGATTGGGAAGGAGAAAATTTACTTTGCATTTTTTTTCATTGCATCAAAAGTAATAAAATTACTGCACAGTTGATCCTATACCTAATAGAGTAATTTTATCGTCTAAAAACTAAAAATTAACGTTTGAAGAGTTTACATAACTACCAAAAGAAACAGTTGGAACTGAAAAATAAATATTTCCACTTTAATACCTTAACTTTTGGAAATATATTTAAAGATTCATACATAATACTACCCACCCGTAACTAATTTCATAATGGTATCAATCTCTAACTCTCTGTATCCCTGTAAATCAGTATCTACACTGCGCAAAACAATTAACGCAACGCCTAAAATTTCGTCTAATTTTGAATGGAAATTTCTCGAGAATGGTTGATCCGATTTTGATGAAGTTTTTATGGAAATTTAGGTTAATTCCTCGTGAGTATTCTTGTGATATTAAAATTCAATGTTACTTTGTTCTAAGCAATAATACAGGGTGAAAAGAAAGACATGTTTTATTTACCAAAGTTTAAAACACCCTGTAGAATAAATCAGATGGATTCAAGAGATCTAACCAAAAGAATGTTGTAGCCCAGTATGTTTCCAACAAATTGGTTTTTCATTCGCTTCAATAGCACAATTTTTGCCTGAGTTACAGGACTTATTGAAAAGTATACTGTGTTTTAAATGAATTTACCAGTTCATGTTTGAATTGATTCTGTTGAAGACGTTTGTAATTTGTAGGTTGGTTGTGAAGATTTTTTTTTGATCACTAAAATTCAATATTAGTTTTGTTCAGTCAATAATACAGGGTGCAACGAAAAATAAATTATACTGTTTTTTAAATTACGAACGCATCGGTTACCGGATATTTGAACATGGCGCTATTCTGCATTTTAGTTTAGTTCTACGAAAATTTCTTCGTGATATTAAGGGCCAGGATCGGTTTAGTTTTGTCAATAATACAGGGAGTTAGAAAAACATGTTTTAATAGGTAAGATTAAGATATGAACACGACAGTCAAAAAAACAAAACACTAAGAACTAAAACGAACAAAAATAAACTTTATAACTATTGAACTAATATTTCGTATTTCCCCCTCTGTTTCTTATGACTGCTTCTATTCATGCTTAATATCAAATTTCGTATGAGTACCTCATCCAGCCCATTCCAAGTATCGATGAGTAGCTCACCCAGCTCTTCCACGTTGGCTGTCTTTCATTAGCCCTTAATCTCCTGCCCAATAAGTCCCAAACATGTTCGATTGGATTCAGGTCCGGACTACGTGCAGGCCATTGCATGACATCGATCAATTATTAACGTAATTTTGCACTACACGTGCTGTATGGGGACGAGCGTTGTCATGCATTAATAAAAACTCCGCTCCAACATTATGTGCAAATGGCCTCACGTGATTGTCCAGTATTTCGTTGATATATCTATTTATTTATTTATTTGTTAGAAACATACTGGGCTACAACATTCTTTTGGTTAGATCTCTTGAATCCATCTGATTTATTCTACAGGGTGTTTTAAATTTTGGTAAATAAAACAGGTCTTTCTTTTTCACTCTGTATTATTGCGTAGAACAAAGTAACATTGAATTTTAATATCAAAAGAATATTCACGAGGAATTAACCTAAATTTCGATAAAAACTTCATCAAAATCGGATCAACCATTCTCGAGAAATTTCCATTCAAAGTTAGACGAAATTTTAGGCGTTGCGTTAATTGTTTTGCGCAGTATATATAATTATTTTTCTATATTTAATTATAGTCATAAATCTTTAAGATATAAATGAAATAATTTTCCATTTTGATTATTATGAAATTGACTGGAACTTCTTTAAATTTTTTTTAAAACGTGTTGCAATATTTTATCGTAAAAATCTATTCTATATTTGTCAATAAATAAAAAAATATTACAATGTTACAAGCTGAAACTAGTTTCCATTGCTGCTCATTTCTGGTGATACGTAAGTCCACGCCAGTTTCTTTTACAAAGGGTCCAAAGGATTCACACTGTGACTTGAAACACCTAAAAAGAAGAAAAAATATTGTAAAAAAATTGCTTTTCGAAAAATCAGCTGTAAAAGAAGGATATTTTAAATGAAATAATATGCTATTAAAAAACTTCGTTATTGATAAAATAGGTATATTTCTAATTTTAGTTAAAAATTAAATGCAATACTTGAGGAGCGTATTCCTCTTAAGAAAATAAGAAGAATATCCCTATAAATATGGCTTTTTAAACTTTTGTTTCAAACTAGCAGCAGGTATAGTACCTCCACCAAATTTTTTTTTATTAAATATAACCATAACCCCTATATTAATTAATTAATTTTAGGTACTGATGTCCTATAGTAAACTACTGGACAGACGCAGTTATACATACAAATTTGTGGACAAAATTCACGTTTACTAATTTTCAACCAGAATTTATATATTGAGTTGTGGTTTTCGATAATGCCTAGCACTATATGTTGAATTGATCACTTCAAAAATGTAAAAGGCCACAAGAAATCTGTTACACAGAATATTATCTAAGCCCTAGTCATTTTCTCAAAATGTTTATACACACACAATGACTATTACAAAACGAAATATTATATTGTTCTTTTCTACCCAGGATAATCTACATCCGAATACCAAAAAACTTTCTTCATATAAAGGGTGTTTTCACCAAAATGTAAATTTTTCTGGATGTGTTTTTCTCAGCTCCTGTATGCATCAAACAATTGCTCTTACCCCATTCTATTGTGAACTTTTTACTTTAAACTAACTTTCATGATACATCAGATCAAAAGGTCATTTGAGAGTTTAAAAATTAAGGAAACTTATTAAATAATGACAAAAAGGTCTGTTATTACTTAAATTTACATACATAATAATGAATTCTAATGATGCGTTTGAGGTTAGTTCAAAGTAGAAATATGCAAAACTGTTTTTTATAAGTATAATGTTTTGATTTATATTTTGACATCTAGATACAGCTTTAACTACAGAAAATAAAAAGACAATAATTGTAGAATTTTTTCACTATTATCTTCTAAGAATACAAAATATTACTGAATAGAAGAAATAACATAACCTATATTTTTTTTAGCTGGCCCCATTTAATGCACCATTAAACGAATCTGAAGTTAGCAATTATATCAGGTTTGGTCCCTTTAACTTTAAAGATTACCCCAAAAAATTGATAAAAACCATTTCATAAGAGCCAAAGCTCAAGGCAAGAAATTCGTCCCCCCCTGTAAACTGATATATTTATTATCGGTATGAAAAGACTAATTTAATTAGATAATAATATACAAGGCGTCACATTTAAAAAATCCATGTATAATTTTTTCACTTTTGTTCCTTTGTGTATATCTATGTAGTTTTTTTTAATTTTTATCACATCTGATATTTTATACAGATTTTATGTACAGGATGTCTGGTCATATTTTAAACGGTACCCCAGAGACTTTATTATGAGTTATCAAAAAACTTTAAATATAAAAGGGCAATTTACAAGAAAAACAAACAAAAGGTAATCGGAAATTTAGCAAATGAGCATCGACTTCGTTTTTTTAAAAGGCACACCCTGTATAAAAGATACACCTCAAATGGTCTATTCTTGCTGATTATTAATAATAGATTAGGTTTAAGACCTTTATCTCTAAAGATAATCAAGAAATTTAAGAAAAACCCTATCATAAGAAGCAATTCCCACTGACTCCACTATATTGGAGCTTTCTCCATCTCTCTCTTACACATTGCCTCTTATGGCAGGGTTTTTTTTTTAATTTCTCTGTTGTCTTTAGAGATAAAGTTTAAACCTAGTATATTTATAATCGGCAAGAATGATTAATGAATGATGATTCCGTTCAAACCCAAAAACATTTGTATTTAAAGTTTTTTGATAACTCATAGAATAAGGCCTCTAGGGTGCCGTTTAAAATATAACCTTTTACATAAGAATAAACACATAAATTCCATTAAACGTAACGAATTTATTATATAATAAATATTTTTTTAAATAGAATATTTTTATTGTGATGTGAAACTTCAAAAGCGATTCATAGATTTGAATAAAAGACTAATTTAAAAATTCACATTAAATATTGCAATTAGCAAAACCCAAGGAAAAACACACACTTCAAACATATTTGTGTCACACTGTAAGAAATTAGACAAACATATAAAACATCACGAGGTGTCTAGCACAAAGTTTAATGGATGATATAATAAAAAAATAAGTACACCATTCATCAGTTGAGTTGCTATGCATTATCTTGCTGCTGTTTTCCGACAGAATATTAGTGCAAAAACAATTAGTCAAATCAAACAAGGTTTAAAGCGTCAAATTCTGTTAGATACTGTGAACTGATGTTTTGCAGTAGACTTTGCTAAACATAAGCTTATGAATTATACTAACCTAACCTGTTTAAGTCTAATGTTATAGTAAGTTTATTTATAAAAAAAGATAAAATAATCACAATTAATACTTACACAGGTATATATCTTCTACAATCAAAGTGGTCGAGTTGAAATTTGAATCAACAGGACAGTTTATCGAGGAATTTGTAATTGAAGAGCTTGCGTTCAAAAGCGGCTATATCCATTCGGAAAAAATGTTCAGGAATCGAAAAAACTTCTCATAAGTTCGCCTTAATACATAGAGATAGCAAAAGAGTTTATTTGTATAGTTTTGGGGAAGTAGTTTGATGCAATATGAAATTTTTTCTCAAAATGTCAATAATTTTTGAGAAAAATTGCAAATTAATCTGGATATAGCCGGTTTTGATTGCAAAACTTTAAAAATTTTGAACAAAAACAAAATTAAAACGCTAGAACATATTTTTATTAATAAAATACAATAATAACAAAAAAAAACAAAAGAAACATAACATATTTAAATACGAAGAGCATCTTCTTCATCCAAACAGTCACATGGCTCATCCTGTTCAACCGCATCTTCTTCCTTGTCGCTGGTTTGTCGATCTGCATTACCAGGAACAAGTAAGTCTTTATACCATTGGAGATCTGGTCGTGACATCCAATTTTCACCGAACTGCTCTTTCAAAAGCTTCCTAAGACTAGGTTTCTTCTTATCTGGTAAAAAGTTTCTGGGCTCTATTATGTTAAGAACCAGGTTGTCATCGTCTTTTCCTTTCTTCAGCATCATCTGACGCGATGTATTTCCAGGGGCAAACCGATAATACAGATGTGTATTTACTTCAATCTTAGGCTTTTCTTGGCGACTTTTTGTGATAACAATTCGTTTTGTTTCAGCAATGTCCTTAACCTTATTGTACACTTTTTCTAGTTCTTTTACATTATAGATTTTTCAGTCTTCTCCTAAAAGTTTCACTTGTCCGACTGCTGAATAAAATTTAATGTATTCCTCTTTAGAAATTATCTCAGTATTTTTCCTAAGCAACTTCTCCATTCTCCCAAAACAATGATCAGCAGCCATGAAGCTATGTCCGCGGACTGGAAAAGTGATTGAGATTTCGTTTAGACCTTTTGGAGACTTATTTTTAAGCCAAAACATAAGTGCGTGAACTATGAAGGAATTTTTGTTTTGGCCTGTACAGCCATCACAAAAAAGTCTTATTTTCTCAATCTCATCGTAGTCAAGAGAATCCAGATGGTGAAGAAGTGCTGAGGCAATTTCTGTTGAGCCATGCCCAGCATCATTTTCAGTCCACACATAGAATGTTGGATTTCGCGAAGACAGCTCGACACAACAAAAAGCGTAGAAACTTATCTGATGTGAGTAAAAGGCATCGCCAATAGCCGTCCGAGGTAGAGGCTGTACCTGTTGAAGGTCAAAGCAGAAACTTAAACTACTTTCTGGGGTTTCTTTGGCTAACTCATAAAAGGCAGCAGCACGTTTTTTATGTACGCGGTATTCCACTAGCATCTGATTTCTAATCTCAGCTTTAGTCTCAAATTTGTACTGTTGTTTTAGTCGCGTACATTTACTACACGTATCCGAGGCAGGCGATGAAAACCCAATGTTAAAATCGTGTATAAAAATTTTTCGGAACATAAAATATGTTACTCGATTTTGTGGGTTTTCCTTATTAAATAGTCTCCATAACTTGGCAATTGACAGGCATGCAGACAAGTAGATTCTTTTAGACTTTTTCCTATTATAATGGCTTTCGCGTCCTTTTAGTCTCTTGATAAAATGACGAACACATTCTTTTTTTTCTTCAGTTTTTTGAGATCTACGATCACCGCCCCTATTTTCCTTCGGGGCTCCACCAGCAAGGAGGACTTTTGCAACAGTATTAACTCTTTGTTTGGATATACTCAGTGCAGCAACAAAAAACTTTTGACACACCCGCGTTGCTTTATTGTCAGCCTTAATAAAATACGAGACACTAAGATTCTTCAAGGGAACCATATTAACACCAGCCGATCTTCGACGAGTAATGGGAGCGACGGATAACATATGGCACAGTCTAACGTCTTGGTTCGTTTTGACTGAATCTTCATAAAACTTTTGCCCTAAAGTCTGAATGTCCCGTTTTTTAACTGTAGCACACTGAAATGATTTATGATGATTATGAAAACAAGGCTGCTTGAATCGAATCAGTACTGGGTCGGGGTCACCATATCTGTAAATGCAAAAAAACTTTTTGCACCACCGCTAAAAAATGCCATACTTATCTCAGACGACACTGGCGCAGCCAGGGCTTGGCTCGGGCCTTTCCCCAAAATCCCTAAAAATCAGGCAGTCGAAAAACGAAAAACAGCGACAGAACACCAACAATACAATTTAATGAGAAACACTGACAATATCCAAATACCAAAAACAAAGAAAATTTCTACAAAATTGCGTAATTTTATTTTTGGCTGCGCCACTGTCAGACGAGACTCGACTCAATACATACAAACGTGTAATAAAAGCTATGTAACTAGTAAATAGTAAAATATATTTAAATTATTTCGTACCTTGATAACTTTTTAGTCTGGCGTTTTGTCACATTTTTCATACGGCATCTAGAACCTTTATTTCCTTGCTCTACGGTAATAAGTTCATCATCCATATTCCACGTCGATCTTCGTCAATTCCGGAATCAAACAAGCAACACTCTCCACACCATTTAGAAGATAACTGGTAGTCAACGGCTAAATACGCAAGACGATCGCGGGATCGCCAAGTGTATCGTTACAGATCTTACAGTCTTGCCAGATTCACCCTTATGTTACCGTATTTCTGAATATAAGGAATTATTGGATATAACCACTTTTGATCGCAAAAAGTGGATATAGCCGATTTTGATGCAAAAGGCCGACTTTATATGGGATTTTAAAATGCAAATAGCCCGTTTTGAACGCATATGATGATGCCAGTCGATAGACCTTGTGAAACTTAGCCGAAAATCGGAAAAAAATCATATCGGCAAAAAAATGGATATAGCCGCTTTTGAACGCAAGCTCCTCAATTGTGCTTTGGTGATTGTTCTTTTTTATATTGACTTAAGCATGTGAAAGGTAAATGAAAATACTGTATCAAATACTTAACATCATTTCTTGTATCATTCCCTTCTTTTTAGTGTCATATTCTGCAAAAGCTGTAAAAATATTGCTATAATCAATAAATGTGTCATACACCACATACTGTGTAATATAATATGACTAATTTTTTTTCCTTCTCTAATAATTAATAACATTATATAATTCCGACTACAGTTTTTTTAAAGGAAAACAAAGATTATTTCATTTCTCCCTCAACAGTGAAAATATATAATGACAAAGAAAATAATAGCTTATGCTATAAATTTTCTTTGATAATACCTGTTAAGGAATACTTTTGTTTACAAATTATACATAGACCTCGACATAGACAATGAAATATAATTTAAGCAGTAAATTCTATTTTCTTAAAAATATACAAATTTGTGCCTACCTGCAACAGTCTCAGGTATCACCATTGTGATAATCTAGATTGAACTGCCCTTATTGCTTCTTTAGTCTTTCCATCAATAGAAAATATTATTCTTAAATTGGTTCCTAGTTACTGGAATTTCTGTTCAATTTTGCAATACTTAAATACACCATTATTAAAAATAAGATACGTAATATAGAATTTTGCACCATATAGCAAATAATTTAGTTAATATTTAAACAGAATATTCACAACTTTGTTAAATATGTTTTCAAAAGAAGTACATTTTGAGGATAGCTCCGAACGGAGAAAATTTTCGTTAACTGACGAAATGATAAGTGCAAAGTCGCACCCCCGGTTTGATAAAATTACAAAAACTACTATTTTCAACAATTTGTTTGTCAGATGCTCCACCTTCCCAGGCATCACTTCCCTATGGAGGGATTCTAATTAAAAATTTAATTGTGTGATGATGTTTATAGTTAGACCAACACTGTTGTTGCATTAATAGCGATAGGGGCTTTTCTATAGAAGTTTCGAAACAGTCTATAGTTGCGGTGCTTTTATTGTGAAACGCTTCCTTAAAACAAGATGGTACATTTTTCTGTAAAATATTGCGATGTGGTGATATAATTAGAGATTTAAATCTCTTAAAAAGGGTATCAATAACATTCTTCTCAAAATACCATGATGCTGTTTGAGCTATTTTAAAGTTATATACTAACATTTTAAAATTTAAATCTAGGTGTAACTGTTAGTAGGAACTGATTAAATGGATTAAGAGCTGTTGTGCCCAATGTTGAAATATATTCCACTACTAACGGAAATATTAGAACGTTTCGACAGTTATAATCCATACCACAACATTTCCATTTTTCAACATTCGATCTGTCAACCATTAATCCAAATGGGGAATATTCTACTTTTCTTTGAAGAATTTCTATTTTTTTTATGCAAAACTGAGTTTTTCAAAACGTAATACTAGCTCCTTCTTTGTCTAATCAGTCTGGCTAGCAACCCAGTATTTTTCCATTCTAAATTGGTATCAGGCTGAAGGTCTTGAGTCAATTCACCCTGATACTGTTAAAAAAATAGTTTATTTTGTTTTCTAATTAAATGTAACAGTAGGATTTTGACTGATCAATAACTTCAGTCAATTGCCTGGTCACTAAAGCGGTCAATTGCTCAAGCACTTTGACAATATTTTATTTCAAGCGGAAATAACTTTTTTTCTGAATGTTTACTATGATCTCAGGATTTGAACCATACATATATGAATATTAAATATTAAAAACATCTAATATATAACTAGTTTTAAACATTTGATGATAAAAATGGAATAAAATATTTATTTTACAAAAATAACTTTAAAACTAAGTAAATAATGATTCGCAGCACATTTTTATAGCCTACTATCCCCCCACTTAAGTGGAGGAGCGAATTAACGTTTGCAAGGAAAAACAAACTACAAAAAATTTAAATACTAAAAGTTTTTAAATAAATTACAAAAACAACGTAAGATGAAATATTTTATATTAAAGTCAGAAACAAGAATAATACAGGGTGATTCATGAGGAAATATCAATACTTCAGGTACATACTCAGGGCCAAAAAAATAACATAAAAGTCTATATAAATAAATGTCCGCAAGGCCTTAGTTCTCGAGATACAGGGTGTTAAAGTTTTTATTTAATTTTCCTATTTTTTAAATAAAATCTATGATAATGTAAATAATGGAGTGAAAATTGATATACGAGGGTTTTTTGGTATGACAAATTTGAATTTAATATTAGTATTGCTCTTACTTGTAGGGGGCGCCACCTACATGTCTTTCTACTCCTTCGAACAATCACAACTTTTTGATACAGTCTTGTATTACATTTTTGAGTAAAACAAATTATTCCCTTGCCATTTCTACGTCAAAAAGGTATAGGTTCGAGATATTTGGATTTAAAACAATTTCGGAGCATGTATTTTTTTATCGCAAAATTTTAAAAGTTTGTTATTTTGTCCAAATTTAAACGCATCTTGGCACAAAAGCTTTGAAATGAAAGACTAACACATTTTTTTGAGGTGTGTTATTCAGTGCCTCAGACATAAACTAAACAAAAGGTATTTAATTTTTATTAGAATTGTTATTATTAAGTTGTTTTTAATAAAATCTAGGTTACGTTTTATAATTTTCAAAAATTCCACCATTTGCTTCTAAGTACAGGTCAGCTCTATGGTGTATAGCTCAGGTTGCTCTGTGGATACATTCGGGCGCATTTCTTAGTGTTTATGCTGCGTTTGTTATCCGATCCAATAATGCTTCCCTTGTATTTACTTTAGTGGAATATACCAGTGATTTGAAACATCCCCAAAGACAATAATCCAAAGGATTCCCTTTCAGATACAATTTTCGCACTTGGAAACATCCCAGATTCTCCAGCAGTAGTGAAAACTTGTTGAAAAACTCTTCTATCTGGAAAACGACGCTGGTACTCCGCGACTGCTTGAATTGCGACCCCATTGCAGAAGCTATAGACGAATATCATATCTGCATATTCACGATGCGAGAATATCACAGGCATAATGACGTATTTAGATCTAAAGTTTCTTAAATGATTATTGTCAGATAATAAAAGTTATGAACAGAAATTGACAGTGACAAAATTTGATCTTATTATTAACTGACATTATTATTGCTAAGTAACAGGAAAAACGATGAGAACACCAACCAGCAGTTGTTCTGTCAGGCAAGGCACACTTCTATTTTTTTACAATACATGCATACTTTATGTGAATTTGATGAAAAAAAATCACATGCGCCGAAACTATTTTAAATCCAAATATCTCGAAAACGGTTGCTCGTATCCACTTTTAACAGGTATACCTTTTTGACGTAGGAATGGCGAGGGAATAATTTGTTTTGCTCAAAAATGTAAAACAAGACTGTACCAAAAAGTTGTGATTGTTCGAAGAAGTAGAAAGACATGTAGGTGCCGCCCCCTACAAGTAAGACCAATACTAATATCAGATTCGAATTTGTCATACCAAAAAACCCCCGTATATCAATTTTTACTCCATTATTTACATTATCATAGATTTTATTTAAAAAATAGGAAAGTTAAATAAAAACTTTAACACCCTGTATCTCGAGAACTAAGGCCTTGCGGACACTTATTTATATATTTTATGTTTATTTTTTGGTCCTGAATATGTACCTGAAGTATTGACATTTCCTCATGAATCACCCTGTATATAGAAATATATATACAATGAGGGCATAAAGTCTGGAAACCTTGAGATATGTCAAAAACTATACAAGTTGGGTAAAAAAGTTTCATATAAAAGTTGTATAGTTCCTTACGATTTATGATTCAAAAATGTCTTGAAATATACAGGGTGTTTTAAAATCAAGTTACACGCCAAGACTTCAAAATCTCTAATGGAACACCCTGTATATTATTTCCTTTTAAGAATCTACATGAAATTCTGATCATATTTTATTAAGCATACCCTATTCCTAAAGTCAACTGTTTTTGAAATAAAAAAAATGAGAAAACTGTTTAACAAAATTTTTTTAATAACGATTAACAACGAGAGTCTAAAATTCTAAATGATGTGTTTTAACGTAATAAATGCTGGAACAGTTGTCCGTTCACTTCCTGACAATATCCTAATCGATTGATGAACTCTTGTTGTAGAATTCGAATGAAAGTAGGTGTGATTTGTCGGATTTCATCTCTTATACGATTTTTCAGCGCATCGATATTAGGACGTCTGTTCAAATAAACTTTGCCCTTTAAATATTCCCACAGAAAATAATCTAGGGGAGTTAAGTCCGGGGACCTGGCCGGCCATTCGTAGGGACCACGACGTCCTATCCACCTGTTAGGAAATATTTCACTGAGATACTGCCGAACAGGTAGCGCGTAGTGAGGTGGTGCTCCATCTTGTTGGAACCACATTGCTGCAGTAGGCATATCGGGCTCATTACCTGGATACAATTGAGCTAAGGCAGGAATCAACTCGAGTTGAAAAAAATCAAGATACATTTCGCCGGTTAAATTTACGTCGAAAAAGTAGGGACCTATAATTCTATCTTGAAATATTCCAGCCCAAACATTGATTTTCTCGGGATATTGCGTATGAGCCACTTGAGCCCAATGGGGATTCTCTGTAGACCAATATCTACAGTTTTGTCGGTTGACAGTACCATTAAGAAAAAAGGTGGCTTCATCGGAAAATAAAATATTTCTACAAAAGAATGGATCCAGGTTACACCGCTCGCAAAACTCAAGTCGGCGGTCAAAGTCGTCTTCATTTAGTTCATGGATTAATCATATTTTGTAGGGATGATACTTTGCCGTGTGCAGAATATTTTTTACCGATGATTGACTAAGGTTTAAATCTAATGCTACTTGACTTGTAGGTAAATGTGGATTTTCGTTATAACTGAGTAAAACATTCAATCGCTTCCAAAAATAAAACGCATTATCGCGCACTGTCTACGATTTGTAAATAATTGTCGCAACCCTACTAGTAAACTAGAAAAAAAATTTGATCAATCCGAGCTTTATAAGGCTTTGTTGTTTTTAGGTAAGCAACTTCAGTTGTTAGTCTTTTCCCACGAATTTGATAGTCTTAGAAATAATAGAATTCCTGCGAAATCCTTTAGAAAACTCTCGCCCTTCATTGACCACGAGGGTATGCTTAGGGTGGGTGGTAGACACTCAAATTTGGATCTCGACTATCATGTCATTCTTTTGTCAAGAAAACATACACTTACAGACCTTATTATTGAAGATTTTATAAACAGCACCTACATCCAGGTGTACAAACACTTCAGTTTCTGATTAGTCAACAATTTTGGATATTATCTGGTAAGCGCGCTATTCGAAGTGTTTTGTCTAAATGTTTTCATTGTTTTAAGGTTAAGCCTAAATCTTTTCAACCTCTAATGGGAGACCTTCCTGTATCTCGGATACAACAGGTAAAGACATTTAGTTGTGCTGGTGTTGATATGGCAGGACCATTTTATATTACATTATCAAAAAGACGAGGATAAAAATCTCAAAAGGCGTATCTTTGTCTCTTTGTTTGCTTTGCCACCAAGGCAATTCATCTTAAATTGACATCTGATTTATTTACTGAATCGTTTCTGACTGCTCTTCGTAGATTTGTAGCTCGTCGCGGCAGATGCAAATTGTTTAGTGATTGTGGTTCGAACTTTATTGGAGCAAATCGAGAACTTTTAAAATACATGAAATTTGCTGCGGAGCATGAAAATATTTCATGGTCTTTTAACCCTCCAGCTTCGCCTCATTTTGGGGGGCTTTGGGAAGCAGATGTTAAATCCGTCAAAACACACTTTCTTCGTGTTGTCGGAAAACAAGTATTAAGCTACGAAGAACTTTATACAGTTTTTGTTCAAATTGAATCTATTTTGAACTCTAGACCCCTTTGTAGTATGAGCTCTGACCCTTCAGATCTTAGTGCCTTGACTCTGGGGCACTTCTTAACCTTAGAGCCCTTAACGGCAGTACCTTCATCTGACTTGTCTGATTTACAATTAAACATACTAAATAGATGGCAGTTAATACAAAGGATGTCTCAGAGCTTCTGGAAAAGGTGGCGACTTGAGTATTTGCATAGTTTACAACAAAGATCCAAGTGGAATAAACCATCACCTTCAGTAGAGCTAGGTATTTTAGTTTTAATTAAAAATGATATTTCTCCACCTTTACACTGGCACCTAGGTCGCATCGTCGCACTTCGTAAAGGCAAGGATGGAATATGTAGAGTTTTCATTGTAAAAACTTCGCAGGGCCTAATACAAAGGCCAGTTGTTAAACTGTGCTCTTTGCCAAATTTTTAGTTATTAGTTTTTGGTGGACGGAATGTTCCGTTTACGCATTTTTTTTTGTTTAGTTATTGTGGGTATTTATCTCTAAAATAGTTCATAGTTTTGATTAGGTTAAACAAAAATGTAAAAGGCATGAAATATTCATTTCGCGTGATTCTGGACGCGAGTCAAACTAGTTGGTCTTTGTCACTTACTTCAACGGGCCACGAATCGGTCTAAAATATTGTCAGAAAGAACAGTATCGATCGATCGAAGCATAGCACCTGTGAATCAAGTCGTGCATTTAAATTCGGTACCCTGTCTAAGAAAAACTCCATCTTCGAGACCAGTATGGGAAGTCATGGTAAGTCGACCTAGACATCTAGACGTCGCGCGTCGTACAAATTTGTTGTTTAAACAATTATAACCCCATGGTAATGTAGTGGTGTAAGAAACTTTTACTTTTATCACAACAAGTATTAAGAGCAACTTTTTTTTTGGTTAATAGTATATACATTATGTTTAATAGATTTAATTATTTTATTTGAGCATTCAGTAATTTTATTATTAAATAAGCATTGATAGTAGTCCTCAAAAGTTATAGCTTTTAAAGCCGACGTTTTTATACCTTTAGCTTTTTTTATTAAATCTTCGCTGATGTGATTTTGATTAAGAACTTTAAAACTGTACATTTTTGATCTAAGCCCTATAAATTCTGTCATAAAAGAACTATTATTTTCATCTTTCATTAACCCTAAAACTTTTTTATTTCTTTGAGGAATGTTAAAAATATTGTTGTGATAATCTGATGTATCAAATTTCTCAATATCTTGTTTGATATGTTCATATATGTCATCGACATTAAAACTATACAATAATGAGCCAGTATCGGTATATAATAAGTCAAGTAATGAAAAACCTGTGTATATTGGTTTGTTAAAATTTACATTTAATTTTGTCATTTCAATTATTACCATATCTTGATCAAAAATGGTAAGTTTATGAAAATTAGCTTGTGAAATATAGTAATTAGCTCCAAATTTACCAGACAATTTGGTAACTAATTCAACATCTTTAGATTTGCGAACATTTTCGATTGTTTTACCAAAATTAGCATTGTTTTGTTTATAAAAAAAAGTTTATAAAAATGTTTTATCAAAATCATTCTTACTTTGTTTCCTAAGTTCTGTGTTTAAATAAATGAAATCTTTAAGATAGGCTCTTTGTTTAAATTTAAGAGTTTGTAACTTGTACTATTGTAAGGGAAATGTATTTCCCCTAAAAACCTGAAAATACTGATGAAAAATAAAACACTTGAAGTAAGTTTCAATCTGTTTACTTTACCCTTTTTTGATGTTTATGATGACATGAAATGATTATGCTATAATAAAAATTACAAATGTTGAAAAAAGGTAAAGAATATTTTAATTCAAAATGTTATTATATAACCAACTCTGATATATTAAATTTTAAAAATGATATCAGGAAATAATAATAATTCAAATGCCGCTTCCTTGATCAAGAAATTATGCGTGTATGAATATGTGAGCTGCTTTATCAGATTAGGTTTTACAACACTAATCACATATATGTAGGTATATGAATTTAAATACATAAAAATATATAGTTTTAGGTATAATAAACAAAGTAAGTCATGAAATTTGCCTGAAGGGCTTAAAATTCATGAAGTTACACTAAAATAAAATTTATAAATATATTCACACTCAATATTATCAAAATGGAAATAACCGGCCTTAATTCCAAAAGCAGTGAAATGTGGATCTGTAGAGGTATGATGAGTTAGCTCATCTCAGCACAGCAACCCAGTGCACGTGTCCACTCTTCCATCAGAACATGTGGAAAATGGACAAAAAAAGACAGGTTATGTTACCTCTGTATTTTCATACAAATGTTGAAAAAATACCAAAAAGACTTATAAGGTGGCTGAAGCAAGAAGCATAATTTAAGGGAATAAGCTAAATCCGCCAGACATTGGCATCCTTTTATCCAAAAAGTTAAAGCAAACAAATATAGCAGTCTTAACTAAATATGATGCAACATGCCGCACCAGGCAAAAAGGAAATCAAGAACTCTTAAAAGACATATTTTGACTTTCAAGCACGAGATGCCAAAGGAAAGTTACCTATTTTACCAAATGACCCTTGACCTCTCCTTCATCGAGTCACCTA
This sequence comes from Kuschelorhynchus macadamiae, assembly GCA_030620095.1. Classification (NCBI taxonomy): domain Eukaryota; kingdom Metazoa; phylum Arthropoda; class Insecta; order Coleoptera; family Curculionidae; genus Kuschelorhynchus; species Kuschelorhynchus macadamiae. The sequence continues at coordinate 102,034 of JAUTXW010003575.1, forward strand.
ACAGCTGACTGAATAGGGGAGAAGCCATATCGCTTCGAAAATCTGCGAGATAACGAAATCGCCTAATGACAAATTGTCAAAATCATGAAATTCTGAAGATGGAAGTGAGAATCGACAACATTTTAAGAATGTGTCCAATTAAAGATGCTTTATCGATTGGCAGGTGTGTTCATAAACACTACATATTACAACCAACCTGCCCCAGGGTTCTGAAAAATAGGAAAATAAGGTAAAAAACGAGTGCAAATTAAAATCGGTGTTTCAATCTCTTACCAGAGATGACCGTATAAAAACGAAACTGTAGAATTTTAAAATTAAAATGCTACATTGCCTCTCTCCAAAAGAAAAAAATTAAAGACTACTCAGTAGACTTTACATTTTTTATAAGCAATAAGCTGTAATAAGCTATATAAAAAAATTAAAAATCCAGTTCAATTTTAAATATTAACAACAAAAATTTCTTTAATAATAAATGTTAACCAAAACATAGTTTTGTCAATGCTTTTAACTTTGATGCTAGCTAACGTGTATCATTCGTCCGCAAGGGATGTCACTATTGGTAGGTCATAATTTGGTTAAAAGTCTAAATTGGGAAGGTCATAGTTGTGTAAGTCTACTAAAATTGACAAAACAAAAGTGCACATAATGCACTACATAGTTCACAGGATCTAATTTATAAGTTTTATAACAAGTATTCCTATAATTTTAAAAAACATCGGCTAAAAGGAGAACGTCAGATTTCAAATATGTATCTGAATATTCACCTATCGTGGAGCAATTGAATATGGAATGTCCATACCTCTTTAGCTCTAATGTAATCTTCATTACTAATACAAATTACAAAAAAAATTCTCAACCCCATAGACATTTATGGATAAATTATTTTTGTTTTCAAAAGTACTTATCTGCTCTAATTTAACAGGAAAATTAATACCTGTAAAATCAAAGATAGTTCTGAAGTCCGGGTACGAGGAAGTTTTCCTAAGGTCACCTGAAGGTCTACGTATTGCTGATACAACGGCATATGCAAAACAGAAATCATCTTCATTCAAAATGTTTACCAAATTACCTCGGAACTCTGGAATTGGAATATAAGAGTAGCCACATAAACGATTGTACTTGTTGATGTTTACTTCTAAATGTAGAATTTGTTGTAAAATCCATCCTGCAATTTAAAGAAGAAATAATTAGTATTTATTAAGAGAGGCTGTTGTAAATAAACATAAATTGAAGCAATAGCGTTTGAAATGTTAAAATGTTTGCAAGTAATTATTAACTTACCAGAATCTCGTTCAGGTAGTTCATCTGCCTTGGTTGTTAGAATTTTGAATAGTTCGTCATAGAGATTATTTAAATCAGTCGTCTCAGTCACGTTATGGAAGGTTGTGTTGAATGATTTAACGGATGTAGACTTCAAAACTGGCGAGTAGTAGATACCAAATAATTCTGCATTTATCTTAACGTATCCATATAATTGCTGTTGCTGGCGAATTAATGTTACGACTTTCTCGGAAATTTTTTGCTGAAACTTTTTTAAGGTTGAAGTAGAAGCAGAACGTTTTCGTTTGTTCTGAACTTCGTTATATTCGACAATTTCACACGAATTGAGGTGAGGTTTCGGTGGACTATGGTTGCAATTTTGAACAACATTGTACACCTCAACATCACCTACAATTTCGTTACAGGTTTGGTCGAATACCGCTATTGATTTTTGGTGGAAATTTAATTTAGGAGCTGATTGGTATTCCTCCCTGATTTTTTTAACCTCAATAACGGTCTCTGTTGAATCTTCTCACGACGAAACAGAAATTGGTGAGTAGACATTTTGCTCTATTTGAAATTCATTTTCACCCTCAACTCCCTGAAATTCATTTTCACCCTGTTTCCCCTCAACTTCCTGGCTCGAATAAACTTTATTGACTAACATTTCAAACTTTTGATTTTCTAAATTAATTTCCTCATCAACAGTGAAATATTTTGAGGAGGCCTCTCTAAGACTGTCTAATGATTCATTGACTGGATTAATATCTGAATTAAATTCCCCAAAGCTCGCTATTTCTTCAAAATTTATTGTTGAAATCAGTTCAGGGTGAACCTTATTATTTTGATTATTAAAAATTGTAACTAAATTGTTTATAATTGTAGCGTCATCGATACCACCAATTTCTGATTGAGTATTATCCATGTTCTCATTAAAATATTTTTCTAACTCGCCCGGTTTTAATTGACACAAATGACAATTCATTAAATCATGGACTGGGCAAGTCTCTTCTAAATAAAATAATGTAAAATCAAATTCAAAATCAAAGTCAGTTAGAGAATTTATAGTGGTAAAAAATAAAAATCAAACCTGCAAAAAACACAAAACGAAAGAAAGCTGTAAACTAGATCACACAATGTAGGATAAATATTCAACACTCAAAACATAAAATTTAGGAGTAGGATAACTAGGGATTTGCTGTCAGGCACGAAAACACAATTACACAAGAGAATTCACCACAGACACTGAGAAGCACGATAGGAACTGGCGTCCAATAAATACGACTTTCAACTGACGGTACATGTAAACTCGAAAGCCGCTTAAAATCACTTCTTCTTAAGTCACGCCCACTGGCAAGGTTGGTGGCTGGTACAGCGTGGTACCAAGGTCAACTGGTGTCAAATACTCCCGACGTGAACTCGACAACTATACAGCCTTTTTTTTTTCCAACTCTATTTTTTTTTTCAACTCGACTTTTTTTATTTTGGGAGTGTCTCTTTTGTGTTTTATATTTTCGTGATTCTACTGCAATATTCAGTCTTTGTTATTTGATTCAGTCTAGATTGTTTTGTATCAAAATGTCGTGTGTGCCAAACGACTTCTGCCCGATTTAGAACTTTTATTTGGTATAAAGGTAAGCAATGGACTATTCAAATTGATATTGTGCCGTTAGTGTCAATCCCAATGTGTGCCAAGGGAAAACAACCCAAAAGGTTGTGCAAAAGACCGTTCAATTATAAATATAATTTTTAGTTTTAGGAGCAGAAGACTATTATAATTTATCGTGTTAAATGTAAATGACCATTATAATACAATACAAAGTGCAAAAGGTAATTTTAAATATATTTTTAGTAATATTAATTCGATGTATAATATATATTCTTAAATTTTATTTTGTTTCTTTTTTTGCGTCCGCATTTAATTGGTAATAAAACGTACTAAGGAGCATATCAAATATGGAAGTGTGTGGGGCTGAAAAAAAATTATGTATGATAATAATATTCTTTATTATGTGTTTAAACAAAAATTAATTATATTTTGTTATATTTTATTAATAATTAAATTGTCTTGTGATAAATCTACTTCTATTTTTTTTTCATTTAACAAGTTTTATAACAATTTTTATAATTATATAATATTTTTACATTAGCCATGGCACAATGCGAAGGACTTAAATTTTTATGAAAATAACATTCTAGAATTTTCTTAAATTTGCTTAGTTTGGGTTCCTCGTTGACTGGAATGCTTATGATCAGCTGTGGGGTGAAAATTTTTCTTAAAATTTTTCTCTTTTTAATGCCTTTGACATAGATTTTCGGATTAGTATATATCTTGACAATATTCTTGAGGATTTCTTCTATTTCATTTAATTCTATATATCCAACGTCCCATTCCAACCCATGATATTCTTCAGACCAATCAACTATTTCTTGATCCTTGGCAGATTCTAATTTTTTTTACACTTCACTGAATATTCTACTGCTTTTTTATAGTGCGTAAAAAAAAAACTCCTAGGTAATTTTTTGTTGCTGCATATATTTACAAGTCCTCCACCATAATCCCATCATTCTATCCTTTTCAAAATGTATTGTATCTTTTTTTTTTGCTTAACTTGATTCAAAATTACTTTTGTCCACTAAATGGTTTTCAATTTTTTTCACTTCAGTTTTATTGCACACTATATATTGCCAAGGGGTGCTTCTAATGCGTGTGAATAATAGCATCGTAAGCACAAACTATAAGCACCATCACCACCAAGACATTATGACGGCATAATCTTAAAAGACACAAACTTCGCGGCGTAGGTTAATTTGATTCAACAGCATCACTAGCACTTATTTTTTTAATATTTACAAGACCTTTTTCACCACAACCGGCATCAAAGAAATTATGTATCCCCTCATCTTCACTATCGTCTTGAACCTCTTCAAAATTGTTCTTATCTAAATCGGCTAACCATGCTTGTTTAACGTCGAAAATGTTTCTTCCTCCAACCGTGAAATATAGTATTTCATCTTCGTACATTGAAGACATTTTTTCCAATTGCTCAAAATGTAGACCACTAGATTCTTGCAAAACAACGTGGCGACAACTCATTTTAATTAATATATATTTTTTAATTTCATTACTTTTAAAAATACTGATACTACAGTAAGAATGAATTGCTCTGTTGTCTGCTAACACTTAAATAAAGCATCTCCCTCCGGATGCACACGTAAGAGTGGGGAAGAGCAATTAGAATCAAGCAGAGTCAAGTAGGCGTGGCAGGGACAGGCGCGGGAAGTGGGAGACCAATGAACAAAGTGGTGGGGGGAGCGAGACTAACCCCTAATCCCCCTACTGTTCTTCTCTCGAACATAACCATTCTTTTAGGCGAGCCAATTCCAAGTCCCCCCAAGTAACCGTCTATAAGCCACTTGTGGCGTAGTCCGTTGATGAATCGTTCCAGAGAGCGGTGATAATTTTTCCAAAGTTTTTATTAAAAAGGACATGGTAGTGTATTCCGTTTCCGTAAGAAACCCATTTTCATATGCGTATTCGGCGAAAATGCTGATGCTTAAAGGTAAACATTCCACCAAGACGCTTTGATTTTTTCCCAAGAACCGTTCCATAAAAGTACCTAAGGCCATAGTTTGAAAATCCATTGTATACGTTCTGGAATCCGTATTTTGGTATCCGTATACATGAGCTCGAATCAATAATTACCCTTGTATGTTTTCCAAATTTCAATGGGTTCGTGATTAATTAGCCAATCTTTTTTAAAATTTAAAAATTTGGTCGTTTTTCCACTGGCAATATTACCCTCTATACTATATATCCCTTTTAACATTTTTCAATAAACTATTGTTATTTACTTATTATTACAATGCTTGACCTCGAAACCCCTGATAGTGTACGCGATACGGACTGCGAAACACGGAGGCATAATTTTGCATATAAATGTCTCCGCGGATCGTGAATATTTTATTAGTTCCTCGACAAGTAGCCGAGTTTAATACAAAGCCGTCAGTGAGATCAATTTCAGTCAGTTAGTCTCTCTAAAATATCACAACACAGCAAAAAGTAGTCAACAATTCTGTTAGTTATGAACTTGGAAGTGATGACCTCAACAACTTTCTGCAAGATGACTCTCTGCTTCTGAGTACCACTGAGAAAAATGAACATTTTTTTTAAACCAATTTGAGGGACCGTGACATTTTAAAACCCAACATTTCGGACTACATCGAATTCCCGCCATCCAAGAAATTGAAAGGAAGCCGATCCATTGCCGTCGAAATTCCAAATGACGGGTACGAGAAAGGGAAATCCAATTCCAGGCCCGGAAGAAAATCCACCAAAGAGCCAGAACAAAATTGTCCACAAGAGTGATCCGGATCGAGCAGCACCCCTAGCAAGAAGATAAATAGAAAAAGAGGAGAACAAAATTTTCTACAAGAGGCGTCCGAATCAAGTAGCACTCCTAGCAAGAAGTCTAACAGAAAAAGAGAAGATGAGGACGAACAAGATATTTTCCAAAAAAATCACCGGTATAGGTCAGCGGGTATACAAAGCCTTCGTGTTGGCGGAGAAATATGCTACGGGCAGCGAAGAAGCAATGTACTATACAACCACTTCAGATCCGGACGTAGCCCTTAATCAGGAATTTGAAAAATATAAAAACAGAATCAAGAAAAACTTATTCCAGCTGCAACCTGTCAGGACCCGCTGCAGATCCGATTCTGAAAGACTTGTTTCAAATTTATATATACAGGATGTTCCTTAATGACATGCTAATATTTAAGGGGGTGATTCTTGGACCCATTTTAAGAAAAAATCTTCATATGAACTTATGTCCTAAACGTCTTAACTTTTGAGATACAGGGTGCTAAAGTTTTCAGAAAAAAAATTATTTTTTTTAATAACTGTGATACTACTGTAGATATCTTTATGAAATTTGGTACACGTGTTCTATGCATCAAGATGCATTTTCTAATGTATAAGCAATTTTATTCTTTTTACCAGTGGCGTCCGTACGCGTTTTGCTTAGAATATTTTTGGAGAAAAAAATGGTACGCCACTGCTTTATCTTAAAATAAAAATTATTTTTGGAATTCTCATTCATTTCTGAGCAAAGTCGATCTCTTGATTTTCTTTCGGCCGACGCATAGTTTTCGCTTAAAAAAATAAAAATCGTTTTACTTCAGGGTCAAATCGTTAAAAATCTGATGTGGTGACTGTTGTGTGGAAAGCGTTTTTTTTCTTTTTTCGTGCTATTCAGTTCATTTAATAATAAATATTAATTAATTTAGAAGGAAGTGGCCACCTTCACTTAATATGCATGCTTCCGCCCGTCTACGCATGGAATTGCGCACTCGTTCCAATATTCCCGGCGTATTCCGTATAGTTTCACACGAGGCAACTATTCGCTCTCTTAAATCTTCTACAGTGTTAACGGGAGTTTTGTACACTAGAGTTTTAAGGTGCTCCCATAAAAAGAAATCCAAACTATTGAGATCGGGGGATCTTGCTGGCCATTGCTGAGGTCCTCCGCGACCTATCCAACGATCAGGATAAACTGTATCTAAATGATTTCGGACAATTACGCTGAAATGAGCCGGTGCTCCATCGTGCATGTACCATATGCGATGCCTTAACGCAACTGGTACATCTTCAAGCAACCCAGGTAGTTCTTCGAGAAAATGCAAATAAGACCGTCCATCAAGACGTCCTGGTAGGAAAAATGGGCCTATGAGATGATTACTAATAATTCCTGCCCAAACATTAAGCGAAAATTGTTCTTGAAAATGGGTTTCGGTTATGGCATGCGGGTTTTCTTCCGCCCACACATGATTGTTATGGAAATTTTGAATAGCATTCCTAGAAAAAGTTGCTTCGTCTGTGAACAAAATTTGTGACTCAAACTGCGGATTTAGTGTAATACTCTGAAGATACCACTGAGAGAAGTTCACACGCTGTGGGAAATCCCTGGGGAGTAATGCCTGTACTCTTAGAATATGATATGGATATAACAAAAAGTCAACTAAAATACGCCAAACAATTTGGTGACAAATATTCAAAGCTCTAGCGATCTTCCTCGTACTCGTCTCAGGATGTTCGTCGATTTCTTGCAGCACCGCTTCCTCAACTTCAGGTGTTCTGACAGTTCGAGGTCTGCCTTCCGAAGTACCTTTATTGAAACTACCTGTTTCGCTAAGTCGGCGATGAATATTCGAAGGTTCGGCTATCTGGCAAGGCACGATTAGGATATCTTTTCTGATAAATGCGTCTGGCTTCTGTTGCATTACCATCTGCGAGGCCATATGCTAAACGCACGCATCGAACGTATTGCGGTGCGTGCGTTTTTAAACATAGGCGGCAAATTACACTACGGGCTGATTAGTTCAACAACGATGGCTGCGACGTCAACACGTTCCATTTTACTTATGGAAAATAGTGTACTTAGACTAAGATTATTACAAAAACTTAAAAAGAGATGTCAAATTAGAAAAACCACTCATTCGATTTATAGAAATAGGTTAGTTTACGGGGAATTTCATCATCTGTACCTGGAGTTACGAGCAGATGAAAGTGCTTTTCGCCAATACAGTAGAATGACAATAATAACTTTTGATTATATTGTGGAAAATGTACGTGATGTTTGTTATCATTGCACAACTAACTTTCAGAGACCAATTTCTGTCGAAGAGAGGCTTTTGTTAACCTTAAGGTAAGTAATGTAAACCAGCATATTAATTTTTGAAGGTCTTTATTATTAATGTATGCTTATTGTTGGTACATATTGTTAAAATTACTTGCATAAGCTTGTGCAGTTGACGGGACAGTAGTTAATGGGCAATCCAGGGCATAATGAGTATTGCCTGCTTGAAAACTGGTAGTCGGAGGTGAACAAACATTCGAATAAGCCGATGAACGCACTGAGGATGCAGTTGATGGACGATCAGGGTACTGATTATCGCCGGCTTGAAAACTGGTAGACGGAGGAGAACAAACATTCGAATAAGCCGATGAACGCACTGAGGATGCAGTTGATGGACGATCAGGGTACTGATTATCGGCGGCTTGAAAACTGGTAGACGGAGGTGAAGAAACATTAGAATAGGCCGATGACATTTCGTTGATTAATGTTTCTTGAAATTTGTTTCTTACTCGTAGTTGCTGCAAGGGATCCATTTTTTGGAAATATGGCAAGAGAGACCTCAGGAATAAAGAATTCTCGTCTTCCGGTGTTTGAAGCAGAGCCAGTTTTTTTTCCTCGATATTAAATAATTGTTGTTCTACAGCTGTATTCTCTTCGCGTGGTGATTTTCTTTTTAAACGAGGTATCGCTTTACGCGGAGTTGACGTGTTTTTTGTTTCAGATACAAGCTCCATTTGTCTTTTATTTATTCGTAAACCAACAGTGTTGGTATTGACTTGTGAAACACCATCCTTAGCGCCTACTTGTGAAAAATCGGCACTTACGATCTCTTGTGAAACATCGGCAGTCACACTCACTTGTGATGAAAAATCCACATTAGCAGGATTTTCGTCTTAAGCCTGTTCATTTTCAATATCGTCGTTGTTAAACAAAGAGGTCTGCGATTCTTGCGAAGCTTCAACATGAGATACATTTCCTTCCATAGTTCTTGGAGCTACTATACCCTTCAGAAACTGCAAACTGTCAAAATATTGCCATTTTCCTGTATACTGTCCATCTTCCTCTACGGCGTCGCCTGAACGAGGTTTACGAACTTTTTTTAATTCTTTTGCGAATTGATCGCGTAAATTTCGCCATTTTTTTTTAGCTTCTTCCTCTGAAAAAGAAATCCTGTATAAATAACTATGATTTATTTTGTTTCAGGTACCTATCTACTGGAATCGCGTTTCGGCAAATTGCCTTTACATTTCGAATATCAAAGTCATCAGTCGCGTCTATAGTCATGGAGGTTTGCAAAGCCCTTTGGGATACACTTCAGAGACTGCATATGCCTTTGCCTACCGTCAGAGATTATGAAAATGTTGCAGCACAGTATTTCAAAAAATGGAACTTTCCTAACTGTTTAGGCAGTATCGATGGAAAACATATAAGAGTTAAATGTCCTGCAAAATCGGGAAGCATGTTTTATAATTATAAACATTTTTTTTCAATAATATTAATGGCGGTTGTCGATGCTAATTACCGATTTTTAATGATCGATGTGGGTGCCTATGTAAAAGACAGCGATGCTGGAGTATTTTCTAATTCACCAATTTATCAAAACATTGAAAATGGGACTTTACTTTTACCAAAAGATCAACAATTACCTAACTCTGAACAAATCGTTCCTTTTGTGTTTATAGGAGATGAAGCGTTCCCATTAAGAACTTATCTATTACGACCATTTCCTAGAAGGCAACTGCAAAATAATGAACCTGCCTCTTATTACAATTACCGTTTATCACGTTCCAGAATGAGTGTGGAATGTGCCTTTGGTATATGTTCTGCTAAATTTAGAATTTTGTTAAAATCTATAGAGACTAATGTAGAAAATGCGGTTCACATTGTAAAGGCAATTTGTGTTTTGCACAATGCTATAATAGACATGGAAAAAGACTCATTTTTGAACGACTTGCAAGAATATACAGCCAGCAATCTTAGTAATAATATTAATAATAATTTACGTATTTCACGAGCTCACAACCGTCCGTCGAGAGAAGCCGAAAATTTAAGAGATATCTTTTGTCAATACTTTTGGGTAAACAAAATTTAAATGTATACTGGATGTAATATTTTCGCAATAAAATCAATAAAAATATTGTTAAACACATCACATCATAGAAATTAGCAGAAAACTATATTATTAATAAAAAAATTGCACGGGATACAGAGTATTCTTCCTCCATTTGAGAAACATTCGGAATAATATTTCTTTTCAAAAATAAATAAAAACTCTCTATTAATTAGTTTTCTATTATTTTTTGTGTAGGTTATGTACTTACTTGAAAATCCCGTACTGTGAGCTACATTATCCCATTCCTTGTCCACAAATAATCGATCCTTGTAGCGTGGATTTTTCTTATTCCACAAAATATTGCGCCTTTCGACTTCAGAAATCAATCTTTCCATTGCGAAAATCGGACAAGAACTGACGCGACGCCGCGCGGTGAAAATAAAACACGTTTTAATTTAAAAACAATGCGTGCGTTGCGTTGATCCAATTGCGGGCGAATTTAGTGCCCGACGTATTTACGTTGGACTAATTCATTTGATTCGCGTTGTTTTTCTCGAACGTTTCTCGCAACGCACGCATCGCACCGCACGCACCGCAGAACCCGTGTTCACCTAGGACATAGCGTAATGCATTGCCGCCATTTCCGCATTCGTATAATTTACCATATTTAATGATATTATTCGAAAAAACGGCGAAAATAACTTCAATAACTTCAATGAAACACTAAAAACCAAAGAGATGACACACTGAGATGGTTTTGAACACCAACAGCTTACTTTAAGTCATTTGACATCGACGTTTGTAAAAACGTAATTTATTCCAGGACTACTAGATTTATGGGTTTAAAAATTATTATTAGTTGGTATTGAGATATAATGAAGCAATTTTAACTCAATTATTTAATCAAGAACGGACCATCAGACGAGAAAACTTTTTCGTTTATGAACACATTCGATGTCATAATTTTCTTTCACCCGATAAATAAGCGATTTCCACACAACAGTCACCCTATCAGATTTTTAACGATTTGACCCTGAAGTAAAACGATTTTTATTTTTTTAAGCGAAAACTATGCGTCGGCCGAAAGAAAATCAAGAGATCGAATTTGCTCAGAAATGAATGAGAATTCCAAAAATAATTTTTATTTTAAGATAAAGCAGTGGCGTACCATTTTTTTCTCCAAAAATATTCTAAGCAAAACGCGTACGGACGCCACTGGTAAAAAGAATAAAATTGCTTGTACATTAGAAAATGCATCTTGATGCATAGAACACGTGTACCAAATTTCATAAAGATATCTACAGTAGTATCACAGTTATTAAAAAAAATAATTTTTTTTCTGAAAACTTTAGCACCCTGTATCTCAAAAGTTAAGACGTTTAGGACATCAGTTCATATGAAGATTTTTTCTTAAAATGGGTCCAAGAATCACCCCCTTAAATATTAGCATGTCATTAAGGAACACCCTGTATATATATATATATATATATATATATATATATATATATATATATATACACTTCGAAAATAGTTTTTTGGCATTTTCCAAAAAATTGAAACGCCTACACCACCAAAAAATAACCATTTGTTTGGAAAAAAAGTTGTAAAGCAAGATTTTATCAAAACTACATGGATACTCTTGGATTTTCTTCCGTAAATAAGATTTTATTGAAAAAATTTAGACGTTTTTTTTTTAATGACAGGTTGTGCCATCCACAATGTTAGTATACTAACGGTATTCTAATAAAAATCTTTTTTTTACTAATACCGGGTGTAGCAATTATAGCGTGTTTTTTTAATAAAACTTGTAACACCCTGTAGAGTTGATCAGTTACAATATCAAGTTGGAATTGAAATCACGCCATAGCCTTATCTTTTTTTTACATTTTGTTTTTTTATTTACTCCATTATCTTTCTTATTAAACGAGAAACAGCATTTTATAGCATAACATGATTTTATTGGTTTTAATTTACATTTTTCTCACTAAAGTAAGTAGCAGGCTATGGAAAACCAAAGTAACAGTAATTGTCAAAAATGCAGATGCTTTTTGTCACTGTCAGTCCGCTTTGTATGAATGTAGATCAATATGCAACGTGAAACAAGAAATCTTACTCGCGAAGAATGTGCTCAAGCATTAATATTGTTTGAGGATGGTTGGAGCTACCGAAGAATTGGTGAACGATTTATGGTAACTCATACAACCATTTCACGAGTTATACAACGATATAGAGAGACTGGAAGTAATTGTCGCAGGCCGGGACAAGGGAGGAATCGAAAAACAACTCCGATTCAGGAGCGTTTTTTGAGACTCGCAGCATTAAGACAGCGTTTTGTAACAGCTCGAGCCCTTCAAACTCAGATTCGAGATGTTAATGGTGTACAAGTTTGTACAGAAACCGTTCGTCAGCGACTCAGAGAGCATAATTTGAGACCTAGGATTGCTGCTCGAGGTCCAGCTTTAACTAGAGTTCATCGGAGAGCAAGGCTAAATTTTGCTATGGAGCATCGTAACTGGTTGGAGGCTGAATGGCAACAGGTATTATTTACGGATGAGTTCCGATTTTGCTTGTTTAACAATGACAGGCGTATACGTGTATATCGACGTCCTGACGAAAGGTATGCTCAGTGCAATTTTTCACATACAACATTATTTGGGGGAGGATCTTTGATGGTCTGGGGAGGCATTTCATTGACTGGTCGCACGGAACTTGTTATTATAAATGGAAGCCTTACAGCTGAAAGGTACATATTGGAGGTGTTAGATCAACATGTTGTGCCATATGCGCCATTTATTGGGCAAGGATTTTTGTTAATGCAAGATAGGCCTCATGTTGCTCGAGTTGTGAGAAATTACCTAGAGGAAGTCGAAATCGCTACCATGGCATGGCCTGCTCGGAGCCCGGATTTAAATCCGATAGAAAATCTCTGGGACACTCTTGGGAGGAGATTACAAGAGGAACGTAACGTAAACACTTTGGAAGACGTACGGCAGAGACTTATTCGCATATGGGAAGAACTGGACCAAAATGACATAAGGTCTCTAATTTTAAGTATGAACCGTCGTTGTCAAGAAGTTATTCGTGCCAGAGGCGGAAATACTCGCTACTGACATTTTGGTGTAATTTTTAGTTGCGTTTTGTTTCGGTTTTTCGTTATTAATAATTTGCAATAAAATCATGTTATGCTATAAAATGCTGTTTCTCGTTTAATGAGAAAGATAATGGAGTAAATAAAAAAACAAAATGTAAAAAAAAGATAAGGCTATGGCGTGATTTCAATTCCAACTTGATATTGTAACTGATCAACTCTACAGGGTGTTACAAGTTTTATTAAAAAAACACGCTATAATTGCTACACCCGGTATTAGTAAAAAAGAGATTTTTATTAGAATACCGTTAGTATACTAACATTGTGAAAGGCAAAAACGTCTAAATCGGACCAGTAGTTTTGATAAAATCTTGCTTTGAACTTTTGGTTATTTTTTGGTGGTGCGTTAATTTTTTGGGGAAGTGTATATATATATATATATATATATATATATATATATATATATACAGCTTCGTGAAAGGAAAAGAGGCAAGAAACTTAAAAAAGTTTTAATGGAAATCGGTTACCCGCTACCAAACGAAGATTTGAAAAATCGAAAATTATTAGGAAATGTCCTAGTGAAGTTCATTGATCATCAGGAAACGGGCTCCCCATCTTGCGAAGTGCTATTGCTCTTTTTTGTAGATGTGCTCTTTGAGAAAAACGAAAAACGTATTTTATTTTAACTGAAAGTTTACCTATAGAAAAAACAGCAGCTTTACTGCGGATGTTAGCAACGTTAGCGGACTTTCCGGAAGCTTTTATAACAATTTTGGATTAGGGATTCCAGTTCACAGAGGCGGCCATCGATGCAATAGAAAGATTCGAATGAAGTGTTGTGATATTTTAGAGAGACTAAAGTGTCCTATTTGTTGTAAATGTTTGTAATTCAAGTTTATACATATCTATATTTTATTAAAATATTGAAAAAATTTGCTATTTACTTTCTACCCCTATGACCCACAAAAAATCAAACTAAGAAAAGAATATCATAGAAATGCAAACTAAATTAGGAATAAACCAGTTTCACGATAAAATAAAAGAGTACTGCTTAATAGCGTAACATAAAAATAGCAGATTGGTACTTAATTTTTTGTCTGTTAAAAAATGTGTGGTGTTAAAAACCAACTTAAGAATATCATAGAAATGCAAACTAAATTAGGATTAAACCAGTTTCACGATAAAACAAAAGAGTACTTCTTAATAGTGTTAAAATAGCAGATTAGTACTTCATTTTTTTTGTCTGGACAAAAAAATGCGTTGTGTCAAACTAACTTAAGAATATCATAGAAATGCAAACTAAATTAGGAATAAACCGGTTTCACGATAATTCTTAATAGCGTTACTTAAGAATATCAGATTATTACTTAACCCTCCAGTACTAACATGATTTTTATAACATTAGTACTAACATCGGTCTGTGGGACCGAATGCAGAAAATGCCATTTTAAACGTAATTTTGTATCCAGAAAGTTGTTTTTTTTTTAAATAATAAACACAGAATACAAGTAGTTTAATCATTTAATTATAATAATAACATTGTAATAAGAGTAACATTATAATAATAGTAACATTATAATAAAAGAAAAAACTTAAAATTAATTAGTCTTCTTCGAAGTTGGCAGTGTTATCCAGTCCAATGCATTCGCTGCACATAGCGACAACGTGTTCTAGACACAAAAATTTGCTGCACTGATTACATTTGTATTTTGTCTTCCTACTTTTCTTTGTACTGCAAAAGAAACATCTACCACAGGGCCTGTCTGGATCTTGCACAGTAATTTCGGGTTCCATTTGGCAGATTTCTCTGATTCGCATTCGTGATAAACGTGGCACCTGTTGGACTGTTGCTCGTCTTTTCAGATGATCCGTAACCAAATCAATCGATAGTTTTTCTAAGAAACTCCTCCGAAACATATTTGAGTCGGGATTTTTTGAATTTAAGACCGCAAATGCATTTGTGGCAGCTATGTTTAACACTCGATAAAAAATTACCATAGGCCATCTTCTTGTATTTCTGGCACAGTTATAGTTTGCACATAATTGGTCGACGATGTCAACACCACATTTTGTATCATTGTACATCATAATAATTTCTGGTTTACCCGTTACTTCATCTAGACTGTCATCGTCATGCATCGTCGACACAAGAAGAACATTTTTTCCTTTTCTGGGAATGTACGACACTAATGTACAATTTTTTTCGAAGCCAAACATACTTGAGCCCACTGGTCTAACACCTGTTACAAATTCAGGGGGCAGTTCCCGTTTATTCTTTTTGATAGTGCCGACCGTAGTTAATCTTCTCTCCAACAAGCTTTTACATAAAGGTAAACTAGTAAACCAGTTGTCCATACTGACGTTTCTTCCAGTGTTGGCTATTGGTTCCACAAGGCGCTCTACAATTGATTTTGCGGTATTCTCAAGTGAAAAAGGTCCAGGAGGTTGCTTTCCGACGTAAACTTCCATATTTACTGTATAATACGTCTTAGCATCAACCAATGCAAATATTTTGATGCCGTATTTTTCAGGTTTACTGGGGATATACTGTCGAAAATTGCATTTTCCCCGAAAACCCGGAAGCATTTCGTCGACTGTGGTAAATTCCGATGGTGTAAAGTTTTCTTTGCAACTGCACACAAACAATTCAAACATTTCCCGAATTGCTGCCAATTTATCTGTTTTTTGCCTCTCAGGTCTAGTGTACTTATTGTCAAATCTCAAATGTCTCAATAAAAATCGAAATCGCTCCAATGACATTGTAAGCCTAAATAATTCAATTGACGTGGCGTTAGTTTTCCACAAATCTTCCGCATTCAAACGGTTGGTTTTACGTACTGCCGAAAGGTATAAGAGTCCTAGTAATGCTTTGATTTCTATTATATCTGTACCAATTGCTGTTCGATATTCACGAGAATACTTCTGCTGGGATATAGATAAATTGGTGTATTCAACAACTAAATTTAACATATCATCTGTGAAAAAGCAAGACCAAATATCTAAAATATCATTCGATGAATTCCGTGCTGGTCCTTTTACGCCTGGCAAGTGGAGTACAATATTCTTTGCTCGAGTCTTAACCCTCTGATCGGGCGGATGCTTGTTCCATTTAGTCAGGTTATCTTTACCAGTAAAAAAGGGATCCATACACTTTGCTTTTTTGTTAGGTGGAGGATGTTCATGCGGACTTTTAATTTCTAATTCTGGTTCTAACTCTTGCTCCGACTCAGAATCTTCTTCTCGTTCATCTACATGGTCTTCCTCATTGGAATCTTCTTGGTCGTCTGGAGTGGTATTTTTATCCTCAAATTCCTTCCATAACTTCTCAAGTCGCGCCTGTTCTCGTTCATAACTCATCCTAAACCCAACAATAATTTACTATGGAATTTAATATTAAATATTAAAAAAAAAATACCTTTTCCAATAAATCAAATAGTCGCGTTAATACTAACATCCGTCCGGGAGACCGAACTACGTATAAACTCCGCAAAATGGCTAACACACACCTCCCACTAACAGATCTGGCCGGTAACTAACTAAAATTAAGATACCTAGCAGGACGATCGAATCGACACGCCATGCGCGATGAATTGGTGAAAAGAGTGGGAGGTCGGTCTGTGGGACGGGATGTTAGCACCGGAGGGTTAATTCTTTGTCTACAAGCATAAAAAATATGTTTTGCCAAACGAACTTAAACATATCATAGAAATGCAAACTAAATTAGAAATAAATCAGTTCCACGATAAAATAAAAGGGTACTTCTTAATAGCGCTTTGATATAAAATTCGGATAATAAAATCATAAAAACCACAATCCGCAAAACATATCAAGGCTGATCTCTTTTTCTTGTGGTCGCAGGATAATCGAAGCATAAAAACAGTGAATCACAAAAGGTATTCGGATTGAGTTATTTGTCTGGTGATTAATCGAACTACAAAAATATTGCACCGTAAAAGAAATCAGGGGTAAATTGTTTTTCTTGAAGTTCACCTCTGCCATCGAAAACAAAAACAGAAAACGACAAAATATATCAAACATTTGGGGTTCTATTATTATTTTTCTTCAGAATCAATAAACAGTGACCTGATGATCAACAAACTTTTTTCAAAATTTCGGCCACATTATTTTGGCTCTTTATTTATTGCAATTCGTTGCCAGTATAAGAACCGGTCGATCAAATGAATAACCAAGTGTCATATTTATACAGTTGTAAGTAGGAGAAGCACCGGGCATATTTGTATATATTTTTCCGTTCAAATTCTTCTTTGTAATCATCACAATCTAACGGTATGTTGTATCTATATGGATAGTCATTAAAATTCTTACATTGACCCTCTAAACAAGGTATACATTTTCCAAATGCGAATTGAAGATTATATTAGGCACAGTTATTGTATTTTACACATATGTTTTTAATTTGTTTAAGATTCGACCAAAGGGCTGATTTGTAAATATTCCCAGTGGCAGGATCAATATTATTGGTACAAGTAAACCGCCATGAACCATCTTCAAATTACTCATTTGGACCGGACATGACAAGGTTGGAGAGAATATTAGTAGTATAGATGGCGGGGTTCTGAGCCCTTTGTGAAATCATGTTGTCCGATCCTCCAGAGGGTTCCTCGGAGCCCCATATTTTAGTAAAGACTGCGCCCCACGTGTGAAAATAAGACGTACTGGGGTCCCCTTCGACAAGAAAAAAGGTAGGTTGCCGTAGGGCCCCCATAGATGACGGGGTTCTGGGTCTTTTGTGAGAGTGGTACTGTGTGGGGCCCCTTATTTTTAGTATAGGCTACGCCTCATGTGAAAATAAGACGTATTGGAGCCCCCTTCGTTAAAAAAACAAAAAGGTAGTTTGGCCAACTAGATTTTATTTGTAGAGGGGCCCCAGTGCCCTTTTTGTTTTCACCAATCTAGTATAGGTTGATGTTGCCCCCCTGTGCCCTTTATAGTATTTTTTGTTTGGACACATCTGTCTTTGTGTATGCGTAAATTGACCTTTTGGGGGAGGCTATTCCATGATGTGTTATTTGTGGTTATGTTCTATAGTAAATAATTGTGGTTATGTTGTCTAGCAAAAATATTTGAGGTTATGTTCTATAGTAGTAATATTTGTATTTGTTTTTATACATCTAGCAAATATTTGAGGTTGTTCTACTATAGTAGATATTTGTTGACAGATCTGACGTAAGTCAGGGCGTGCCTATTTTTGCCCTATGTGGTATGAGTAGGTATGATGGAGGAGAAAAAAAAACAGCTTAAAGATTTGTATCGTTTTATTTATTAAATTAAAGCATACAGTCTTTATGATGGAGGAAAAAAAAAACGGCTTAAAAATTTTTATCGTTTTATTTATTGGATTAGAGCATACAGTTTGTAAGTAAAGCTGATATTTAAAGATATTCAGCTTATGTTAGTGTTCTTTTTACAATTAAAAAAAAAAGACATCAAAATACTATAGTATATAGAAACATATATTGATGAAGTAACATAATACAGATATTTATATTATGAAATTATATAGGTGAGTATGGCATAGTTTCATTACAAAGTAAATAATTATATTTTAAAGTATGTTTAAAAATAGACCAAACACAAAAACAGAAATACATGTTACAATTAATACAAAAACTAGTTCCATACGTATTTGCCTGAAAAAATATGAAAAAAATATAACATTAACAATTAATTACCCAAGAATAATATTTAAAAAATATAAGTGAGATAAATTCTATTCTACAAGCTTGATTTAAATTTTATATTTTAAACCTATTACCTAGTTACACTAGATATAGTTACACAATCAAATTTGTTTATTATAACCCCATGATAATGTAGTGGTGTAAGGAAAATTAATTATACGTTTATCATCACAAGCATTAAGAGCAACTTTTCTTTGGTTAATAGTTTATACATTATGTTTAATAAATTTAATTATTTTCTGTGAGCATTCAGTAATTTTACTATTAAATAAGCATTAATAGTAGTCCTCAAAAGTTATAGCTTTTAAAGCCGACGTTTTTATACCTTTTTTTTATTAAATTTTCGGTGATGTGATTTTGATTAAGAAGTTTAAAACTATACATTTTTTTTCTAAGCCCTATAAATTCTGTCATAATAGAATCATTATTTTCATCTTTCATTAACTCTAAAACTTTTTTATTTTTCTCTGAGGTATGTTAAAAATATTGTTGTCGGGATAATCTGATGTATCAAATTTCTCAATATCTTGTTTGATATGTTCATATATTGACAAACAAAAATTTTTTTGGCTTTTTCGCAACTGAATAAAAATATTTAACTTTAAATTAATTGAAGCAAATATTTAATATAATTACATACCTCAACATGTAGACTAGTCTGTCTACGGAATGTTTCAATACATAATATAAACAATATTATTTATTATGTATTGAAACATTCCGTAGACAGACTAGTCTACATGTTGAGGTATGTAATTATATTAAATATTTGCTTCAATTAATTTAAAGTTAAATATTTTTATTCAGTTGCGAAAAAGCCAAAAAAAATTTTGTCTGTCAATCTATACGCAACAAATAATCTGAACACATTTAAAAATGTTCATATATGTCATCGACATTAAAACTATACAATAATGAGTCAGTATCGGTATATAATAAGCATGCATTTTCCCCAAATTTTCTTTGAATGTCATTGTAATGAAAATCGTAGAGAAATTTTTTGATAAGTCAGGTATTGAACAACCTGTGAATATTGGTTCGTTAAAATTTACATTTAATTTTGTCATTTCACATATATATACAGGGTGTTTCCTAAACATTGGTAAAATATCGTAGGGTGATTCCTGAGGTATTTTTATGAAAAAAAGTTATTATAACCATTTGTCAAAAATGCTTCCTAAGGGAGCTACGCCCCTTCAAATGGGGCACCTTGAAGACGGTTTTTCCTCCATATTTCCGAAACCGTTCATACAAAAATCATGAAAGTTGGTACATCGTACAAACTTTGAATGCTGAATCAGAATTTGAGCTCAGAGTATCAAAATTTTAATCAGGGGTGTACCATACCGGAGGGGTTGGGTGTAAAAACAACCCCATTTTTTTATGACATGCTTACTTTACATTCTGATATCATGATATGATACCTGGAGGTTTTTTACGTAAAAAAGGTACTCTTAGTTCATATCAATAGGGATAGTAGTTTTCGAGAAAATCGCAATTTTCTACAGTGATGCATCGGCACCCTAAAGACGGGTTTTCCTCAAAATTATTGAAACCGCTCACCGTGAAATATTGAAATTTGGGATACTGCATAAACTTTTGACGCCAAATTAGATTCTGAGCTCTAAAACTTTGATAATTTTATCAGAGGCTTATCATATTGAATTGGTTAGAGTTAAAAACAACCCAATTTTTTTATAGTAATTTATTTTTGACATTTTGATTTTAGAATTAGATCTTTGAATATTTTTTACGTAAAAAAGATACTACTCCTGGTTCACATTGATTAGGCTATTAGTTTTTGAGAAAATTGTAACTTATTCCGTCGACGCCGTTATTTACCCCTTTAAGAATACATAGGTAAGCAGTAAGTATTTTGTCGTTTGATATTTTTTTGGAGAGTCCTTAGTGTTGAAAACAGAGGGTGATAGAAATGCTTTTCGAAAAACAAGAATAATACAAACTATTTTATTATCGAAATATTCATTAATTTAATTTTCGTATTACTTCACAAAAATTGTTGAAAATGACCACCATCTGCTAGGATACATGAATTTAGTCTTCGCCTCATTGACTGACGAACTCTTTCAAATATGGCAGGGGTATTCCTTATCGCATTGCAACCTGCAATTATACGATTTCTTAAATCGTCCACATTTTCCACTGGTGTGACATAAACTAATGACTTTAGATGACCCCATAGAAAATAATCTAAAGGGTTTAAGTCCGGAGACCGAGCAGGCCATAAGTGAGGTCCACCCCGACCAATCCAGCGGTCTCCATATGTTGCTGTTAACCACTCACGAGCTGCCATACTAAAATGCGCTGGCGCACCATCGTGCATAAACCACATTGCATCTCGCGTTGCCAATGGTAGGAATACTGGTCCAATCAGCCAGTCACCAATAATTCCCATCCAAACGTTTAAAGAAAACTGATGCTGAAAACGATCTTCACGTGTCTCATGCGGATTTTCGTCAGTCCATACATGATTGTTATGAAAATTCATGATTGCATTTTTTGAGAAATGCGCTTCATCGGTAAAAAGAATCAACGACAGCAGCTGAGGGATTTGAACCAATAGCTGCAAAAGCCGTTGACAAAATTGGATGCGTGGAGGAAAATCAGTAGGGAGAAGTGCCTGAACTCGTTGTATGTGGTATGGATACAACAAATTGTCTTTAAGAATTGCCCACACAGTTTTATTACTGATATTCAACGCACCTGCAATTTTTCTAGTGGAAGTACCTGGATCTTCCTCTATTATATGCAGAACATTTTCTTCGATTTCCACCGTTCTTGCTGTCACGGGTCTTCCTGGTCCTCTATTTTGTTTCAATATGCCTGTCTCATGAAGTCGTTGATGTATTCTCTGGAACATTCTGCTGTCAGGAGCATTACGGTTAGGATATCGTTCAATGTACAACCTCCTAGCCTCTAAAGCATTACCATTCGCAAGTCCATATAAGAAATGCATATCAGTCATTTCAGCGTTCGTATAGCGATTCATGATGAAAAACTTCACTAGCAAAAAGAATGAAGATTCAGATTTAAACTAACTTTGCTTCCGTTATCTGCACCAGTCTGCTATGATTTGAAAATATTCTTCTATCGGAATGTTAATAAAAGATAAAAACAATAATAAAATAATAACAGTATGTCAAAGTCACTTAACTATGAAATAATGCCCGGTATTCACGTTAAAGGCAATGGTACATAGACCACGTTAAGCAAATAAAACTAATTTCAGATTTTTTGGCACTTAGCCCGTTATTTACTTCAAGTCTTCAATTACTTTTCTTCGTTGATCTCTAGAATGAATATCTTTTTAACGCACATTTAGTTTTTCATTTAGATGAGATCTACCCAACACATACTTACTAACTGTAAATTTCTCAGCAGATAAATACAATTTTCTCGAAAACGATTAGCCCAATGAATATCAAGAGTATCTTTTTCACGTAAAAATTCTTCAAGAGTCTAATCATCAAAAAATGGGGTTTATTTTTACCCCTAACCACTTAAGTATGATACGCCTCCGATATTTTTTTTTGGGAATTCTCAGCTCAGAATCTAATTTGGCGTCAAAAGTTGATGCAGTATCCCAAATTTCAATATTTCACGGTGAGAGGTTTCAATAATTTTGAGGAAAACCCGTCTTTAGGGTGCCGATGCATCACTGTAGAAAATTGCGATTTTCTCGAAAACTACTATCCCTATTGATCTGAACTAAGAGTACCTTTTTTACGTAAAAAACCTACAGGTATCATATGATATCAGAATATAAAGTAAGCATGTCATAAAAAATGGGGTTGTTTTTACCCTCAACACCCCCGGTATGGTACACCCCTGATTAAAATTTTGATACTCTGGGCTCAAATTCTGATTCAGCATTCAAAGTTTCTACGATGTTTCATGATTTTTGTATGAACGGTTTCGGAAATATAGAGGAAAAACCGTCTTCAGGGTGCCCCATTTGAAGGGGCGTAGCTCCCTTAGGAAGGACATTTTTGACAAATGTTTGTAATAACTTTTTTCCATAAAAATACCTTAGGAATCACCCTACAAATTTTTTACCAATGTTTAGGAAACACCCTGTATATATATATATATATATATATATATATATATATATATATATATACAGGGTGATTCAGAAATAAGTACCGAAAATTTGCAGGTATGTAAACCTTGACGAAATATAAAAAAAAGTTTTATATAATTTTTATCTAAGCCTCACCGTTTAGAATATACAGGGCATTAAATATGTGTGATAAAAAAGACATTTAAATATGTAATATCTGTTAGGAGAGAGATATCAATTTCAATTTTGGAACATGTTATCAGTACATGTAGAGCCATTAACCCAACAAACGACAACCTTATGGGTCACTTCAGAGGCGTAGAACAGGGATATATGTCTCGCATTTATGCTCATATCTTTTTACCACTCGGTATATTGTCTATTTTTATTATAAATTTTTATAGCTTAGTTTTTTCACTAAAAATTATTACTCTTAAAATTTTTTCATACGAGCTGTCGTTTCGGAGTTTTAGTCGAGTTAATGCGTCAAAACCCTTTAGGATACAACATTATTTAAGTATTTCCATTATTCATAACAAAATGTATGCAAGCCATGGCTGAATAATTTTAGCAATTAATAAAGATGTAACAAAATCATGTGCGAATAACGTTTTATTAACTTGAGATAACAAAATACATAAAATGAGAAAAATAATTCAGAATATTACAACAAGTGTTTAAAATGTCGTCCTTCAACTTCTATACATTTTTCAGCATATGTGATCAGTTTCCATGTAATAGCACTTAGCATCTGCCTGGAATTAGACAACTCAAAACAAGCATCTTTTATTCTTTGGGTTAGTTGTTCAGGGGTGGTAATTGGAACTGAATAAACATTTTCCTTTAAAATACCCCAAACGCTGTAATCTAATGGGTTGAGGTCGGGCGAACGAGGCGGCCAATGAATAGGCGCATCAATTCCGCGACCTATCCATTTATGAGGGAAATTAACATGTAGCCAAGCCCTAACTTCTCTTGAGTAATGGGGCGGCGCGCCATCTTGCATGAACCACATATTATATCGTTGTAAAACAGGGACATCATCAAGCAGTTGAAAAAAATTATTTCTCAAAAACTCCAAGTAGTTCTGACCATTCAAGAAAGGCGGCAAAAACCAAGGTCTAATAAAATTACTTCCAATAATACCCGCCCAAACGTTTATTTTAAACTGATGCTGGAAGCTTGTAACATGTGTGGAATGGGGATTATCCTCCGCCCATACATGCGCATTATGCATATTAAAAATTCCGTTTCGGGTAAAACAAGCTTCATCAGTAAATAAAACGAATTCAGGAAAATTATTATTTTCTTGATACTTCTGAAGGTACCACTCACATAAATCAACCCTGGGCTGAAAATCCGTTGGCAGTAATTCTTGTACCTTTTGCTTATGGAAAGGATGCAAACCCATATCATTCAATGTACGCCACGTTGAACTTTGGGAAATTCCAGTTTGAAGAGAAATTCTTCTGGTACTTGTCTCAGGATTGATCTCAAGCAAGTTTAAAATATTTGCTTCGTTTCCAAGTGTTCTGGTAGAAACATGTCGCCCACGCCTATGTGCGGCAGATTTAAATGTGCCTGTCTCCCTTAGACGACGATCAACCGAAATAAAAGTTCTCCTGTTTGGAATCTGTCGTCGTGGAAATTTTTCAGAATATCTCCTGATAGCCATTTCTGAATTTCCGTTGCATTCTCCAAGGACTAAGTGCATGTCTGCATATTCATTATTAGTATAAACAACCATAATTATTTAAAAGTATGAGCAAACAATTTTTTATGAACTGACAACTAGACAACCAAATTATTGAAATATGACAAGTACATTCATTTTCGTTTGCCAGAGATAAGTCATGGCTTGCTTCAATTTCATTGTGGATATTAGAAATACACACATATTAGTGTATCCTAATAGGCCAATCAATAGAGATTTTTTGTGACAAAAATACTACCTGAATATCAACTGTGCGATTATTTAAAAGACATTCTTTATTAATTTATTTATCTTTATTAATCGCTAGAATTATTCAGCCATGACTTGCTTACATTTTGTTATGAATAATGGCAATACTTAAATAGTGTTGTATCCTAAAGGGTTTTGACGCATTAACTCGACTAGAACTCAGAAACGATAGCTCGTATGAAAAAATTTTAAGAGCAATAATTTTTAGTGAAGATACTAAGCTATAAATATTTTTAATAAAAATAAGCAATATACTGAGTGGTAAAAAAATATGACCATAAATGTAAGGCATATATCCCTGTTCTACGCCTCTGAAGTGACCCATAAGGTTGTCGTTTGTTGGGTTAATGGGTCTATATGTACTGATAACATGTTCCAAAATTGAAATTGATATCTCTCTCCTAACAGATATTACATATTTAAATGTCTTTTTTATCACACATATTTAATGCCCTGTATATTCTAAACGGTGAGGCTTAGAGAAAAATTATATAAAACTTTTTTTTATATTTCGTCAAGGTCTACATACCTGCAAATTTTCGGTACTTATTTATGAATCATCCTGTATATATATATATATATATATTATATATATATATATATATATATATACAGGGTGTCCCAACTAAAAGTATCCACCCCAAATAACAAGTCGCCAAGACAAAAAAAAATAAAACACTCGGACCCGTCGATTTTTCTTTTGAGGGGGAAACATTTTGCGCCTATTTTCAATTTCGCAACATCACCCTCTGAGCGGGGGTGAGATTCACCCCCAAAATGTTAAATGGAAAGGGGGTCGAGTGATACCTTATTTTGAAGGGTTTCCGACCCTGGTTACAATTGCCAAGTTTGAAGCCTCTGCTGTCATTCCCGAAGAAATGGCAGCTTGTCCAAAAAAAAATATTAATAAATTAACTGCAAGAGTTGGCTGCTTTAAATTTAAAGGATGATGCAAGCTAGTGAAAAGATTTTAATAATAATTACTCCGGACGAGAGGAAAATAAAAATAGTAAATGTAAATTAATGGGGAATTTTTGCGTTTAAGAAATGTTTTCTACAAAGACTAAATTATTTTATGAATTGTTCGAAATGTTCGCCATTTACTTCCATGCAATGATACAGACGAGCCTCGAATTCCTCTCGAACATTTTGAAATGTTTCTGGTGTTAACTGACGGCATTCAGCTACTATTCGCTGTTTTAAATCCTCAAGTGATTCTGGCTGCACCTTAAAAATCTTTATTTTCAAGTGTCCCCAAAGAAAGAAGTCCAACGGCGTCAATCAATCAGGTGATCGTGCCGGCCATTCGATGGGACCTCTTCTTCCAATCCAGTGATCGGGAAAAGTATTATCGAGAAAATCTCTTACCGGACGAGCGTAGTGAGGAGGTGCTCCATCTTGTTGAAAGAATATCTGATCTTCAGCTAAATCCTGGTCGTTTTCTAGAATCTCAGTAATCTGCGGATCGATGGCATTTTCAAGTAAATTTAAATAACTTTCATCATTTAAATTGTCTTCTATGAAAAAAGGTCCAACAACGTGATTGCATAGAATTCCCGCCCACACGTTTGCTTTTAAAGGATGCTGGCTATGGGTTTCCCTGAATAAATGGGGGTTGCTGTCGCTCCAATACCTGCAGTTGTGACGGTTTACTTCTCCATTTAAGTAAAATGTGGCTTCGTCAGAAAAACAAATATTGTACAATGAAATGGTATGGTTGTTTAATTTTTCAGAAATATTCTCACAAAACTCTACTTTGCGATCAAAGTCATCTTCGTTCATTTCGTGAAGCAATTGATATTTAAAGGGTCGAAACTTATGGGATTTTAGAATCCGGTGAACACTGCTTCGGGAGGCTCGTGATATTGCAGCTGTTTCTCTGATGGAGTTACTTGGGACCATAGCAACATGGCCAAGGACTGCAACCTCAACATTTTCATTTCTTATTGGTCTTACTCTTTCATGCTTTTTATTGACAACTGAGCCGGTTTCGAAAAATTTGTTCCACAGTTGTAATACACTTCTATGAGTCAAAGAATGTTCGGGATGAGATTCATTAAAACTTACAGCTGCAGCTCTCGCACAATTATTGTTTCTAATGTAAAGAACAATAATTTCGATTCTCTCTTGTATCGTAAACGTCATAGGCAATTGTTAGAAACTTTCGTCTTTTAACACTTTCAGACAAAATAAATTTTAAATAAAATGCACAAACCGTAATAAACGCATGAATGCTTGACACTAAATAAACGATAACAATGTGATTTTATTTTGTTTGTTGCTGATGTTTTATGATAACAGTAAGAATGGAATGCTGATTTTTTCTTAAATATTTGTACAGTGACAATTCGACAAGTTAGCTTAAACGTTTTGGCAACGGTCTGTTTCATTGCAAGGGAGTAAATGGCGAACATTTCGAACAATTCATAAAATAATTTAGTCTTTGTAGAAAACATTTCTTAAACGCAAAAATTCCCCATTAATTTACATTTACTATTTTTATTTTCCTCTCGTCCGGAGTAATTATTATTAAAATCTTTTCACTAGCCTGCATCATACCCTAAATTTAAAGCAGCCAACTCTTGCAGTTAATTTATTAATATTTTTTTTTCGACAAGCTGCCATTTCTTCGGGAATGACAGCAGAGGCTTCAAACTTGGCAGTTGTAACCAGGGTCGGAAACCCTTCAAAATAAGGTATCACCCGACCCCCCTTTCCATTTAACATTTTGGGGGTGAATCTCACCCCCGCTCAGAGGGTGATGTTGCGAAATTGAAAATAGGCGCAAAATGTTTCCCTTAAAAGCAAAATCGACGGGTCCAAACGTTTTATTTTTTTTTTGTCTTGGCGACTTGTTATTTGGGGTGGATACTTTTAGTTGGGACACTGTATATATATATATATATATATATATATATATATATATATATATATATATATATTTATATACAGGGTGGCCCAACGAAAAGGTCCCACCCTTATTTATGACTTTCCTGGTATATTTTGGGAAAAACGCTTGGACACGTCAATTTTGATTTTTAGGGGGACGTCTTTTCATGTATGATTGTATAATACAGGGTGTTCCAAAAATAAGATATCGCATTACACTTGACATTTTTAAATGGAAACCCCCAATTTTTTTTCTATTTTTGGATTCTCCAGGAAGTTTTTAGTAACTTTTGTATAATAGAGTTTATACCTATCTTCAACCATTTTGAAGTTATTTGAATAATTGAATAATATCAAGTATTGATAAATTAAATTCAAGAAAGGGTCAAAATAACGAAACTTTATTATCAAAACGGAAACATTGCAAGGGCTACTGCCCGGTTGTTTAATACGTTACATTCAGTCAAAAATATTAACCATAAGTATGTGGCTAAATTAATAAGAAAATTTGAAGCAACTAGATCTGTATCTAATATTCGCCGGAATCAGGAACACTAAACCATTTACAGTTTTACATTCACATTAAAATTTAAACAAAAATTAGTTACTTAGCTACAATGTGTCAAAAAGTCAATGTGGTAATAAATGTTGAAAGTGGTGTCCGTTTACCTCCATGCAATAATAAATATTTTGCTCAAATCTATTCCTAACATTTTCACACATTTCTGGAGTTATTTGTCTGCATTCCGCCGTGATCCGCTCCCGAAGATCTTGGATGGAGTCTGGCTTCGTACTAAAAACCTTACTTTTTATATGTCCCCAAAGAAAGTAATCTAAAGGACTCAAGTCCGGAGACCTTGGTGGCCACTCAATGGGGCCGCGCCGTCCGATCCACTGATTTGGGAAATGGGTGTCCAAAAACTGTCGTACTGGAGCTACATAGTGCGGTGGTGCACCATCTTGTTGGAAATGAAGAAAATTTTCATTATAATTAACCTCATTTTCTATTATTTCGGTTATTCGTGGCTCTATTGTATTTTCCAACATGTCCAAGTACAACTCCCCCGTCAAGTTTCCAGGAATAAAGAAAGGTCCTACAATATGATTTCCGAAAATGCCGGCCCAGACATTAATTTTTTGTGGGTATTGCGAATGTACCTCTCGAAACAAATGTGGATTCGAGTCGCTCCAATATCGACAATTATGTCTATTTACAGCACCATGTAAATAGAAGGTACATTCATCCGAAAAACAAATGTTAAATAACAAATTTGGGTTATTGTTCAAACGTTGTGTCATTAATTCGCAAAACTCCAACCTTCTATCATAATCGTCTTCATTAAGCTCATGGACAAGTTTAGTTTTGTACGGGTGAAATTTATAGGATTTCAAAATTCTTTGCACTGTTGAGCGTGTAAATCCTGAAGAAGTAGCCAGACCACGAGTACTTTGGGTGTTGTCAAGAGCCACGTGTCCCAAAACTGCTATTTCTCTGGCTTCATTTCTACTTGGACGATTTTCCTGATTCCGGCGAATATTAGATACAGATCCAGTTGCTTCAAATTTTCTTATTAATTTAGCCACATACTTATGGTTAATATTTTTGTCTGGATGTAACGCATTAAACAACCGGGCGGTAGCTCTTGCAATGCTTCCGTTTTGATAATACAGTTTCGTTATTTCGACCCTTTCTTGAATTGAATAAATCATTGCAAAATATTATAATAGAACTAGGCAACTTAACGATTTCAAATCAAAGATAAAGTTGTTCTATGATTTACGATGACATTGACGGATGCTAAATTTCTTGCTGGTATCGGTGATTATTATTTTTTTCCGTATTATCAGTACTAAATTAAATGAGGCGAATTTTATAAAAAAAATTAAAAAAACTTCAAAATGGTTGAAGATAGGTATAAACTCTATTATACAAAAGTTACTAAAAACTTCCTGGAGAATCCAAAAATAGAAAAAAAATTGGGGGTTTCCATTTAAAAATGTCAAGTGTAATGCGATATCTTATTTTTGGAACACCCTGTATTATACAATCATACATGAAAAGACGTCCCCCTAAAAATCAAAATTGACGTGTCCAAGCGTTTTTCCCAAAATATACCAGGAAAGTCATAAATAAGGGTGGGACCTTTTCGTTGGGCCACCCTGTATATAAACTGCTCGTCATAAAAAACGTAACACCTAGTTTTTTGGGCAATATTTGAAATGCCGTATTTCGAAAAGTACTTAATTGATTTTGAAAAACTTTGCAAAATCTGAAAAGTTGATTCGTTGGCTTACATGACTAATTTTGGGAATACGCTAGTTGTGATATAGCATATAATACAGGGTGTTAAATAAACAGATGTTTTTTTCCTAAATTTCATGTCATCCCCATTTATAGGAGAGTTGAGTTAGAGAGTCGCAATAATTTTTCATATTAACAGTGGGTCTATACCTCGGGCCGTTTTCGAGATTTTGTGGATATCTTAGCCTACTACGATTATATGGCAATTTTTATAAAATTGTTGTTATTCAATTTTACAAGTTATTCAAATTTACAAAAATCTTTTGTAACTTAATTTAATTTAAATGATAATTTAATAAATGATTTAAATAAAATAACGAAACCATATTGTCACGTTAAAGCAACAAAGAGAATTAATATTTTGTTTTCCCACCGCCTACACGTAGAACGTCTGCTACCCTATTTGGCATGCTGTTTACCAAGTCTGCAATAATATCTTGAGGAATAGCCTCCCATTCTAACCGCACTGCATTTGCCAAATCATTCAAATTGTTTATTACATACTCACCTGCATTTATCTTCAGTTTCATCCTACTCCATACATGCTCTATAATATTCATATCAGGAGATCTAGCAGGCCATTCCATTCGTTCAATGTTGTTCTCCCTCAAAAATTCTTGAACGACTCTTGCTCTGTGCGGACGAGCATTATCGTCTATCAGTATAAAGTCATTCCCGAAATTTTGAGCGAAAGGAACAACAATCTCATTTAAGCACCTTTCTCTATATCTCTCAGCATTCATACTTTCTCCTATCAACACTACTAAATCAGTCTTACCATTCTGCATCACACCGCCCCATACAGTAATCCCACCACCTCCAAATGCTACTCTAGCTTCCATATTTTCTTCTACATACCGACTATTCCTTTCTCTCCATACCAAAATGCATCCATCACTTTCATGCATATTAAACCTACATTCATCAGTAAACATGCACCTATTCTATTCGGCTATTCCCCAATTCGCATGTTCACGTGCCCATCTCCTTCTGGCAGCCCGGTGAACAGCAAGCAAAAGAGGGCAGGCAGCCCTTCGTCTAGCATGTAGGCCATATTCGTGCAATCTTCTACGAACTGTTGCTGATGAAACTTCCACGCCGGTGGCTTCTCGAAGTCCCCTGTTGATCTTGGTTGCATTGAGGGTAGGACAACGTCGCACAGACATCCTTATAAGGCGTTTCTGACGTAGGTTCGTTACCCTGCCGCGACCACTGCGTCCAATGTTGCGGTAAGCAGAGGTCCCGTGTATTGTGTGACGTTCAATTGCCCTGTATATGGATGTTGGTGTTGAACCCATGATGTCAGCAATGCCCCGAAGAGACATCCCACGCTGATGCAGTCTAAAACATACAATAAATATGAATGTTTTAGGAATTTTTACATATTTTTGAAAAAGTGAATAAAATACACTTACCTTATAATGTTTGTCAATTCACGATCCCCAAAACGAACCATTGTTGGATACATTTTGTTATAAAGATTTGAATAACTTTTTATGTTTGGTGAACGTGTAACGTTTATTGACAGTACAAAACAAACCAAAAATGCGTATCCATAGCCTACTACGATTATATGGCAATTTCTATGAAATTATCGTTAATCTGCAGTTTAGTGTTAAAAATTTACAAACTACAAAATCTATTGATACGTTGACTTTAGAGAATTTTAAGACAGATCATGTGCTATAAATTTACGTATACAAGGTGATTCGTTAAAGTAGAGAACTTGAATTACAGCATGCGCAAAAGATGCCATATAATCGTAGTAGGCTAAGATATCCACAAAATCTCGAGTCCCGAGGTATTGACCTACTGTTAATATGAAAAATTATTGCGACTCTCTAACTCAACTCTCCTATAAATGGGGATGACATGAAATTTAGGAAAAAAAACATCTCTTTATTTAACACCTTGTATTATATGCTATATCACAAATAGCGTATTCCCAAAATTAGTCATGTGAGCCAACGAATCAACTTTTCAGATTTTGCAAAGTTTTTCAAAATCAGTTAAGTACTTTTCGAAATATGGCCTTTCAAATATTGCCCAAAAAACTAGGTGTTACGTCTTTTATGACGAGCAGTTATATATATATATATATATATATATATATATATATATATATATACAGGGTGTCAATTAAGTACTTGTACAAACTTTAAGGGGTGATTCTTTGACTAATTTTATAATGAAAAGTTCATATGAATTTGGGTCTGAAACGGCTTTGTTCTGAGATACAGGGCGTCAAAAAAACAATTTTATTTGGTTTTTTTGCTTATATTTTTGTTAAGGAATATGACAATTGGACAAAATTTGGGGTTCTGGGTATATTGATGACGCGAAATTCAAATATTAACTTAGTTTTTTATTTAATCTTAGAGGGCGACACGTACAGTGTTGTTCCTAAATTTAATTAACCATAACTTTTTTGTGAAGCCTTTTATGTCATTTTTGACTAGGCAGACCTATTCCCCATTTAATTCTACATAAAAAAGGTGCTCTTAGTATTTGTCGCTAAAAGCAGCTATTTTGTATAAAAAAGAGTTTGAAGTTAAATCTGCGTTGACATTTTTTAAATTGGATCTTTTTCGGATTTTGAAAAATAAGCAAAAAAAATATATCTTTTATTGATTGTATTATCAGGTAAAAACTTAAATTATTTACAAGACTAAAACTAACTAGTTCTGTACTTCAGAGGTAAAGTGTACTAAGTCACATAAAGCAAATTGTTCAGGAACGCAATAGAAAGAAATTAATATCGAATAATTTGTTACTGTTTTTTATGCCTTTCTTGATTGGGCAAGTATTTATGTTGTTATACATAAATATCTTGCTATTTAGTATAAGAAGATAATTTATTCAAAAGATAAACGAAATTTGATTTAGTGGACTTAGTACAATATACTTCGGAATAGATTTTTTTAACACTGGACGTAGTACGTGTATCAAGGGTTTTTATAATTTTTTTTATCTGAAATTACTGAAGAAAAATCGCTTTTTTGTTGAAAACTTTATTAATAATCGTAAAACATTATGCAGAACATCTCTAATTTAGAACAATATTAACCAATCCTTCAAAAAACGATTGAGTTAAGGGAATTTAACACTTTAGAAAAAGTTAACTTTTGCAAACTGTTTGGGAAAAACTAGCATTATTAAAAGTAAACTTAACTAAATAAACTGGAAACAAATATCACTTGTCACTTAGTCTTCATTGTCCTCTATCGCCATAAGGTAGATTTTGATAAAAAGTATGATACATTTTTGGTACCCACTTTAACAAATTTTGTAGGTTTGTATTTTTTTGCAGTTATAGGCTTTGGCACATTTCTAATTTCTGGAATTTCGTCTGGGAAAAATGATCTACGAGATACTCGATTGAAATCGAGAACCTCGAAATCTTCCTGGTCAAAAGCATTCTTACAATAAACTTTTCCTTGGTTGTCAGAACGAACTTGTATGTGAACTAATTGGGAAATTTTGAAATCCTTTCCGCTATCAATTTTTTTTGTGTAAAAACGGTGCAGTGGAACCTTCAATTAGAGACAGGAAATTTTTAAAATCAGGTAGCTCCATGTTGATAAAATAAAATGGATTGTTCGGGCTAGTCAATCGCACTAACTGTTCCAGTCCCAGGGAGTCATAATCTGGAATTTTGTAATTCTTTTCCTTGCCCTCTCTATTAGAGAGTGATCACTGTCTACCTCTAAATGAGTGTGCCCTCTAAGAAAATATTTATTATTGATAACCTTTAATGTTGGTATATAATGTAAAATTGCTAAATAGGCTAATATGACGTTGATATTGCAATTTTGGGAAGGGCAGTTGCCTGATCAGATAGTTATTTCTTCAATAGATTCATCAACAGAAGTTTGTGCCCATTTTAGTAAGCATGAGGCAATTTCGTTGCCACTCCTACCCGCAACGTTCTCATCCCACATACAACAAGTTGTAAGATCGTCTGAAATATCTTTAATTGTGTAGTTAAATGTCCATAATTTGAGGGAGTAGAAACTTTGTGCCTTTGTTAATGCGGGTCTTGGTAGACATTTTTCTAGATCAACCATAAGCGTTTTTTTATTTTTATTAGCTTTAGCGTTTGCCTTATCGTGAGATATCGTATCTTCTATTGGTTTCATTGAGATGCTCATTGTAATCTTTTTGGGCGGCTATTCTTTCAGTAATAGTTAATGATTCTTTTAATTTAACAAGATATTTACCCATAATTTTGAAATATCAGCCTCCGGAGTATTTTCATCTAACAATTCTTGCCTGTATAGTTGATACATCTTAGAGGTGCATAAACTACTGTCCAGATATCTCTTGGCTGACCTTTCTCTACTGCAATGCGATTCTACAGTGGAGAATTTTAAAATGTGATTTCTTACACTTTCACATCTTTCACCTCGCTCAAAGTTTTATTTGGTGGAATATTTTTCCCGCTTATCTGACTCCACCAAACCACGAGTAAGCTTTTTGGACAAAGCAGTCGAAACAAATGTTTGTGAGATACCTAACGTATTTATAAAAAATGTCTTACATACATCTACTTGAGTATTATTGACGCTAAACCTGAATTTTTTGTTGGAAGATTTTCGATTCGACGTTTCTCCTGTCCTTTCGCGCCTTCTTTTAATATTAACCAATTCTACACATGACGCAACAAACTGACGTTTGTGATCTATTGTTTTTGAAGGAGACCAAAAATGTCGAAATATATTTTCGCGTTCAATTTGTGTAATTTTTCTGGTACAGTTATGTGGACATGTATCTTTGCAAGGATATTTTAACCCAGATATGCCTGAATTATTTTTTATTTCTTTTTTCTTTAAAAACCGTGAAAACTTGCTAAAAACTTCTTAACTAAATTTAAAAAAATAAGTTTTATGGATCTTTGTTAACTTAAAGTGTTTTTTGAGGGCGTCTTTAAAAAAGGACAATAGGAAAATACGCATAAAAACCAAATATACAATAACTTTACATACAGTTTTATTCAAAAAATATACAAGAGATTAAAACTATTTTAACATTATCAGCAACATAAAATTTCAATAAATTCATTTGTGGTAGATAGAAAAACACTCCAGATGAAGCGCAACATTACATTTCACACATTTTTTCTGGACTTTTTTGTGACAAACTCTACACCGAGTTTGTTTCTCCTGTCTGACGATAAAGTGTTCTCTATTGTCAAAACGTGACTCAACATTTTCTAGAGATGAAGGACGGCCTCTCTTTCTAGATGTCCTGTTGGTTTCTAGAAGAGTTAACGCCACTTGTCTTCGAAATGATAAATGGTCAAGCTTTCCATTTTGAAAGCGATGTAGCTGCCACGCATTTTGTTCAGCAAGATCTAGGCAGTAAGCAATCAAGCAAAAGTACCATTTCTTCCCTCTGATTGAGGTCCTATATAGGCTAATGTTCTGATCGCAGCGATCAACTCCTCCCATGAAACTGTTATATACAAAGATACTGTGAGGCTCATTAACTGTAATCCGCTTTTTTTCTTTTTGTGAATACCTGGATACTTGATGTAAGGGTTCAATTGTCAAATTATTGGAAGCAACGTTCACTGTATTATTGTCATGCCATTTAACCAGCATCACTTTATTATCACAAGATCGAAAATCATAAGTTCCCCTTGTTTCCTTTTTCATATCATTTTTTGAAAGAACGGGACATTTTGACATCCTGTTTTCCCTGATAGTACCTGTCGCGCGAATCTGTCTATTGTGAAGTTCTTGCAAAAGTGGCACTGTGGTGAAAAAATTGTCAAAGAAGACATGGTATGGAAGAGATCCAAGTGTAGACAAAACATCTGAGTATTGCAAAATAATGGATGGTCCAAGTCCAAAAGTTTTGTAACTTATATTTAGCTTTGTGTTGGCACCTTGATATGGTTCCAGCCAAACACAATATCCGTAACTGGTGGCACCCATCCACATTTTGTAGCCATAGCGAATTGGTTTTCCCTTGATGAACTGTTTGCACCCGTGCTTACCAAAGTACGGCACCATAGACTCATCGACGCTGTGAGTTTCACAAGTTGGTGCAAAATTTTGGAAATTTTTGTTGATTTTCTCAAAAAGTGGTCGTACCTTGGCGAACTTATCCCCTTTATCAAGCAAGTCATTATCGCAGCAATGTAAATTTGACAATATAAATTCGAATCTGTCACGAGACAAACTGCTAGCTACAAGCTCGTTTCGTGTATCGCTTGAATTTTCCCAAAACATACGTCTTCGAGGCAAAGGCACGTATCCGCTCAAAAGTAGAATCCCAAAAAATGAGGTCATTTCTGCATAAGTAATATTACCAACCTTATTTTTCTTCAAAGCATACTGATTACTGTATACAACAAACATGTCAATAATCTCGCTATCAAACATTTGCAAAAATAATTCAGTCGGCAGAAAATTGGGTTTGACATCATGAAATGTAGGCCAGGATATTGGATTTGGTTCTAGATCTTTGGAAACCCATTTGTAGTTTTTTTGTAAGGACGTTTTTAGTAAACTCAGAGGAATATCGTCTTCATCCAAAGATTGATCTTCATTCCGAGTCATAATTTCAGCATTTGCCCTGAGCTGGGTACCGGGTAAATTATTGAGAGTCATTATTTCCTCATCTCCCGAATCCTCGTCAGTTAAATCTTGACATGCATTTGTAGGGGGCATAAGGGCTATATTAATTTCGTTCGAATCTAGCACAAGATCATCTTCTTCTAAGCTATGAAGAAGCTCATCTAAGGTTAAACCACTGAAAGAAAAAAAAAATATTTACAATGACCCCTACCTTTATGCCTAATGTCCTAAAATAAGGACAGCGGTTTTTTATGCATCCATCAAAACCAACCGCGTAAACAATGTAAATTTGTTGATTTGTATTGATAACAAGCATATGTTAGGTTTTTGTTTTTGATGGTAAAGTAAAAAATAACAAATAAACAAATTTGCAATACTCACCCAACTAGTCTAAGGTCAATGGGACATGCCATTTTTTAAAATAACACAAAGTAATAGCACAATAACTAACGAAGAACGTTTCAAAACAGTTCAACTGCGATGAACGCGTGTTAAAGCATATTTGGAGGTCACTGTCTGTAGGCGCCATCTCTGTAAAACTTAATGTAGTACATATTATATCAAAGTAAAGAAACCTGGAACAAATGTCCTTTTTTAAGGACGCTAGGCATATCTGGGTTAAAGACTTCGCTGCGATTAAAGTGTTACGTTTAGAACAATACTCCTCTCCAGAAAGACGCTTACGTTTTCTGATACTGCATTTCCAGTTAGCAGTATTCTTTTTACGTTTCCTGCCTCTTTGAGTTTGTGTCAAATCTCCTTCAGATTCCTGTAGTGTATTTTGAACGCCTTGTTCACCGGAAACATTTAATTCGGAACTTGAATCAGAGTTGTCATCGTCATCACTACTGGGACCTTGAAAATCTGAGTCTTTCAGGTTATCCTCGGAATTTTCTTCATATGTCTCTAGCTTGTCAAAGGATAGATTTTGATTTGAAGATCCTTCGCCGCCTAAGGAGAGAACCTTAAAACAGAATGCACATTATTTAAAAGTGTTTAAAATCTTACCTTCGAAAGTAAAAAGAATAATCTTAATAAAACGTTATAGTTTAAAATTATTAGCACATCACGAACACTTACTATTATGTGACACGCGCTCACTGTCT
This sequence comes from Kuschelorhynchus macadamiae, assembly GCA_030620095.1. Classification (NCBI taxonomy): domain Eukaryota; kingdom Metazoa; phylum Arthropoda; class Insecta; order Coleoptera; family Curculionidae; genus Kuschelorhynchus; species Kuschelorhynchus macadamiae. The sequence continues at coordinate 139,703 of JAUTXW010003575.1, forward strand.
TTTAACGGTTTAACGGTTTTTAACGCAGCAAAAATTTTGGCACTTCTTGACGACATTTCGAACAGTGTTTGCCTAGTTCAAGTAAGAAAACAACTAACTGAATAATCGAAACAATACGCAACTGACGGCTTTGTTATCCGACATGAATTAATACGTAAATATCGCGTTGGCTGTACAGGGTGGCCCACATAAGATGACCCACTACCTTATCTCATAACACAGGTCTGCAAAAAGAAAAAAATTGAGAGCTGTTTTTGTTACTTTATGTTTTCTTTATGTTTTTGGGTGTGCTGAATCCGAAAATGATTTCCGTTTTGTCATGAGACGTCACGTTTTCTAACAACCAGGGTCGCTATGTAAAATGAGACCTCTAAAAAAATAAACAGCAATAGACTTAAAAAATAACTTTTTTATTACAAAATCATTTATTTATCATAATTTTTAAGTGAAATAAACCTACTAGAACTCACTAAAATCTATTCTTTTTTCCAGTGAGGCTTCTCTTGGTACATTTACGCTTATGGGTAGCGTCTGGAATGTCTCTCTGAAGCATCCAACAGTAGTCTGCCATCATTGAAACGTTCCATCTTCCCTGGTATCTTTTTTCCATCTCTTTGATATCCTGATGGAATCGTTCACCTTGCTCCTCACTTACAGCCCCCAAATTTTCCGGAAAGTAGTCAAGATGGGACTGGAGAAAATGCACCTTAAGGCTCATCAAGCAACCTAATGATTTAAATGCTTCTAGCATTCTGTCGACGATTTGCTTGTAGTTTGGATCTTTATTATTTCCTAGAAATTTCTCAATAACTTCCTTAAATGCAATCCACCCTTCTTTTTGAGGATCCGTCATAGAATTGATAAACTGTTGATCAGTCATAAGCCTTCTAATGTCTGGTCCGACAAATACACCTTCCTTTATCTTTGCCTCCGAGAGGCCTGGAAACTTGGCGACCAAGTATTTGAAACAATCTCCATCTCGTAGAAGTGATTTTACGAATTGTTTCATTAATCCCAACTTTATGTGAAGAGGTGGTAAAAGAACTTTATGGCGTGGTACCAATGTTTCTCGAAGAACATTCTTTTCACCAACTTTGAGCTCCCTTGGCGGCCAACTCTTCTTAGTCCAGTGATTTTGTCTGTCTCGACTGTCCCATAAACATAGAAAACAAGGGTATTTAGTAAAACCACCTTGTTGTCCAAGTAACATGCACAATACTTTAAAATCCCCACACACTTGCCAACCGTAGTCTTCGTATTTTAGTTTCCGAAGAACCAATTCCAAGTTCTCATAGGTTTCCTTAAGGTGTACAGAATGACCTACAGGAATGGAGGCATAATAACCGCCGTTATGAAGCAAAACGGCTTTAAGACTTCTTTTTGAAGAATCTATAAAAAGACGCCATTGTGAAGAATCATATTGAATTTTAAATTTTTCCATCAAACCTTCAACATTGGTACAATAAAACCCTCTCTTGGGCAAAATAAGGGACGAATTCCTTTTCGCGATATCGGAACCACGAAAAAGACACTCCTGGCAACAATAAATTTCTGCTTTTAAGTCTTGATCCAAGTAACTCGGCAGCATCTTTGGGAAGATTCAAGTCTCTCACCAAATCATTCATCTCTCCCTGGGAAAACAATTTTGGATTTGAATCATCTTCAAAGTCAGAACTTCACTCCTCATCTTGTTCAGGTATCTCCTCGTCAGACATTGGAATCTCTTGCAATGTAGCAGGGGCTTTGGGTACTGGGATTTCTCCGCCATGAGCAATAGGACGAATCGCAGACTGAAGGTTGGGGTAAAAAATGGAACGTTTCCATTTTGAATTATACCCTTTCACATCGATTGAACAAAAATAACAATCGTCACTATGGTTCTTTTGCTCGCGCCATATCATAGGAATCCCAAAACGGAAAGCTTTTTTCTTACCCTTGAACCAGTTTCGAAGGTCTTCAACACAACGTTTACAGACTTTATGAGGTGCCCAAACTTTATCTTGATCCCCAAGTTTTAAGCCGAAATATGCAAAATAAACCTTTTTAACAAAATCTGTGATATTCAGTTGTTCCTTTAAAACTGTATATTCACCACAAATATAACAGAAACTGTCAGGCGAATTCACACACTTCCGTACAGACATAGCACTTTATTTAAGAAATAACGGAAAAACAATTACGAGCGACGAACTAACACGTGCTAGTGCCGGCTTTATACTAGAATAATAGAAACGGTTAATGAAGCCACGTGCTCGGGTATCCGAGCGGGTGCTGCGAACCGGTCAGTGGCGTAACCACTCGCTAAATTAAATAATACAAAAATAAAAATGCAATGCAAACGTGTCTGGCAAAGACTCGTACGTTAATGAGTAAAAATATTAACAAAAATAAAAATGCTCTCATTACCATAGAAACTGTGCATTTTGCTAAATATCCTGACGTCTAGGATTTTTTTCAATATTTTTTTCGTGTTTAGCACAACAAAATACGTGGAAATCAGTTGAAAGTAACCAAACAGCTTTTTTGTTGCAGACCTGTGTAATCTGTACGAGATAGGGAAAAAAGTTTTATACAAAAGTTTCTTGGGTTTATCTAAATTTTTTAAATATTGTATTTTTATATATACAGGGTGTGTCATTTTGCGTTGACAGATGTCAACTTTGTTATTTTAAATGGAACACCCTGTATATTATTATGGATTTGAATAGCTCTCTTAGAGACGATTTCAACGATGTACCGTTTCGGAGATATTTACGATCATCTTCAATTTTTGACATACTTTCAACTGGTTGTATCTCTGGTATTTATCAACTTTTTTGTTTCATTTTTGTGCAGGAAAAAACATAATTTTATGCTTTATTGGACGTGTAGGTAAAAATATTGAAATTGAAAAAAAATTACAGTGTTGTCACGTTTTGCGTACCATCAGTTTTCTCAAGATTTTTAAATGCAACCCCCTATATTTTATAACGGATTTAAATAGAGCATCGAAAGACGATTTCAACGATATATTATAACATAGGTTTACAAGTCACGGTTCCCGAGTTTTGGGGATTTTCTTCAGGAATCAATTTTAATATTAAACAATTTTTACTAAACATAACATAAACTATTAAACATGACATAACAAGAACAAAGACAAAAAAATAAACATTACTTAAATTAAATTTTCTATATAACCACCTTCCTGTGCTATACATGTTGTATAAATAATGTCTAATTTTTTTATTGCCCTACGAACTGCTCCATTCTCATTGATCAAATGGATCTCTTTCATTATTCTCCCCCTTAAATCGTCTACGTTATTAACTTTATTCTTATACACTTTGTCTTTAATATTTCCCCATAAAAAAAAATCTAGTGGAGTTAAATCGGGACTCCGAGCTGGCCAGGGTATTGACCCAAATCTGCCAATCCACATTGGAAATCTTTCATTTAACCATTCAATTACAGGTCTTAAGGTATGGTACGGCGCACTGTCTTATTGAAATACAAGACCATCTTTAATTTCATCCGGTAATTCATTAATAAGAGGTTGTATTTCATTTTGCAACAAACTGTGGTATCTCTGTCCGTTAAGAGTCCTATCATAAAAAACCGGCCCAATCACTCGGTCCTTTATTATTCCGCACCAAACATATACACTTTGATGTCCCTGCTTTCTGATGGCTTTGATTTTATGTTGATTTTGCCTTGACCAGTAGTGGCAGTTCTTTCGGTTAAATATTCCCGCGGTGTTGAAAATTCCTTCATCAGTGAAAAGAATTTTGTCAAAAACCGGTTGATCAAAGTGGCGGTCCATCATATCCATGCAAAAAGTAGCTCTGTTGTCAAAATCAGCTATGGATAGCTCTTGTACCGGAGTGAATTTGAAAAGATGGTAATCGTTGATATTAAGTGTTCTCTGAATACTTGCTCGGCTAATATGCGGTATGTCCCGTGCGGCATCCCTTTGGGAATTTTCATTGCTTTCCTCAAAATATAAAAGAACATCAAGTTGATTTTCTTCTGTAAGAACTGTCCTAGGCCGGTTTCTTTTATTGTTTATCACAACGCCATTTTCCAGATCTCGTGTAATTCTTACGAAGATTTTCTTACTTGGAATTCTGCTATTTGGATACAGTCTTCTATACTCCCTTAACGCTAGTGCGGGACTCTTATTGTTTCTAATGAAGCACTCATATAAATTTAAACGTTGTTGAATAGTGTAGTTCGACATAATTATTTCTTAAATTTACTAATTTAATCAAGAAATGCAACCAAGCTGTCAAATTTCATGCAAATAATATTTCGTTTGTTTCCATGGTTTTGAAACACAGCCTACTTAAAATTGTTGATAGGGTTGTGGAAAGATTGGTAAATAATTGTGAGAGAAAAAACACGAAGCCAATACTTAGCTTGATGACGTTTATTACTCGACTGACTTTCAGACGCTCTATATAAAAACGAAACAACAAAAATGATTAGTAAGCAAAGACATTTTGCGGCACCATTATCGACACAGTCGCCTTGGCCGTCTGTTTCGGTAATCGCTAATCATAACATTGATAAGGCTTATTTAGTATATGGGAAGGAAACATAAAGAACTATTTTTAAATAGATTCACACTATTTTAACAAAAATACACATTATGTATTTAACTGATTTTTAGAGAGTTTTACGTTTGATCTGGAAAACGGCGTGGTAATAATTATTCAAAGCAATTAGAAAATCTAATTTAGATATTCTTTAGCATATAATATTAATTTTGTTGTCTTCGTTCATGTCATGTCACGTTTAATAGTTTATATTATGTTTTAGTAAAAATTGTTTAATATTAAAATTGATTCCTGAAGAAAATCCCCAAAACTCGGGAACCGTGACTTGTAAACCTATGTTATAATTAAAAGATTGATCGACTTACCTGTAAGGAAGAGCAATCGTAATTATCCGAGCTCATATTCCGAACATTTTTGCTTACATTGTAGTTATATTGCCCCTGTGCAATGACTCACAAGTTTAAAGAAAGAAAATTATTTCTTTCTTATCACCTAATATGTGTCACCCTTGCCCGAATTCAGGTATATTTTGTTTACATGATTCATTATATTGTCGGGTGATATAAGAGATAATAGATCGTCCAGGGATGGGAACCGGGAGAGAGCAAAAATGTTCGGAATATGAGCTCGGATAATTACGATTGCTCTTCCTTACAGGTAAGTCGATCAATCTTTTAATTATCCTTCGCTCATATTCCGAACATTTTTGCTTACATTGTAGATGTTTAGAGAACAAATAAAATAACTGACGATCTATTAAACAAGCCATGTTACAAACCAAAAACTTTGAAACAAAATTGTACCTTAAGGTAAAACAAAACTGAACTACAACTAAATGACACAATCATTATCATGTATGCATTAACTAGGTATATTATAAAGTGAACTATAGATTAATACTAAACATATAAAAAGTGTATAAGTAATAATATACGTTTGACAATAACAAAATAACTATATATAAAAAAAAATAAATGTCTATATAACTATAAGCAAAAACTATGCATATATGCATGCATAACTAGTTAGAATTGTTTTTGCAAAGTCTGTTGTATCATTTTGCAAAGGTTTGTTATGGAACTTATTAAATACTAAGGATTTTTCTGACCAACCAGCGGTCTTGCGAATAATTTCTATATTAAGACCCGCACGAGCCGCTGCTGATGTTGTTGCATGGCGCGTACTGTACCCTTTAAAAATATTAATATCTACGCCGCTTAATTCTAATGTTTTTTTCAACCATTTACTTAAAGTCTGTGTAGATGCCGCTTTAAAAGGTTTTCTTGTTGTTAAAATAAGTCTTTTCTCAGATTCTGGTCTTAAAGATTTTGTTATGTTTAAATAATGACATATTATAGAACCTACACAAAGCTGAGGTTTTTCTTTAAAAAAAGGAAAAGAAAGAATTGGCTGGTATTTATTTTTCCCTGAAGTTTTAATATTGTCTGGTATTGTAATTTCTATTGATGACGATTTTATATAAATATTGTCTATTTTTATTAAAGAAAGGGTCTGCAATCTATGGGCGGAAGTTAGAGCCAGTAACATTACTAATTTATGGGAAAGCTTTTCTAAGGAGAGGGCTTCTAGTGGATGTAATTTTTCAAGATAGTTAATAACCACAGAAGTATCCCATGTAAAAGAGTATTTGGGTTTAGGAGGATTTAAATTGTAAACTCCTTTTAAAAACCGTTTAAAAATATATTGTTGGTTATCAGGAATATGTAATATTAAGCTCAGTGCTGATTTATGGGTATTAAGTGAACTATATGAAAGTCCTTTTTTTGATAAGGTTGTTAAAAAGTTAATAATATTTTGTAAATGGAAACTTAAGGGATCTTGTCTATGCTCATTACAATATTTCCACCATTTACTAAAAATTGAGTCATATTGCTTTAAGGTTTTAGTGGAAATTGAAGCTAGAAACATGGGAAGTCCATCCTCTGGAATTCCTTTTCTCAAAAAAGCTTGCCTGATAGCCTCCCGACTGCCAAAGTAAGGTGTTTGTAGTTGGGATGTGGTAACCTAAAAGGAGATAAAATTAAATTCTTTTCCGGGACAAAAATTATTTTGGTCTGAGATAAACGTTTATTAAATATGGGGTACCATGGTTGATTTGGCCATTCAGGTACCACGACGATGCCTTCAGCTTTATCATTAATTATGTTATTCAAAACCCTGGAAATAATGGCAAATGGTGGGAATGCATAAAAAAACATATTCCATTTAATGGTAAACGCATCAACAGCCTCAGATCCAGGATCCGGCTTCCATGATATATATCTTTGACATTTAGTATTTTGTTCTGAAGCAAAAAGGTCTATAACTGGTTGTCCAAATTTTTGAAATATAATATTTACATATTGCTCATTTAAGGAATATTCTGTATCAGTTTTCAAACATCGAAATTCTTGATCAGCAATAACATTATCTGTGGATTTTATGTATGACGCAAATATAAAGATGTTTCTAATTTCGCACCATTGCCATATATTTCGACAAATATTATTTAAATGTTCATATTGCACACTCCCCATTTTATTGATACAAGAAATTGCTGTTTTATTATCAATTCTTAGTAAAATTTTACAATTTTTTAAGTTTTTAGAAAAAGATTTTAACCCACAGTAAGCCGCCATTAATTCCAAATAGTTAATATGACAAAGTTGTTGGTCTGAGTTCCAAAAACCATGAGTACTTTTATTTTTACAATAGGCGCCCCAACCGGTAGGCGACATATAATCACTTTCTTTTATATTTTGTTGACTGGATTGTAAATTATTAAGCCACCAAAGAAAATCGCTTTTTAAGTAGTCAGAAATAATCATCTTTTTATTATAATTATCGTTTTCTTTTAACAAAGCTATCCATTTTTCTTTTTCGAAATGTTTAATATATAACCAACTATATTTGACCGCTGGGCAAATTGCGACTAACTGGCCTACTAAAGAAGCAAATTCCTTTATTTTACAATATTTTTTGTTCATAATTTTTGTTATATTATTTAAAATATTATCTTTTTTCTTTTGGGGTACTGAAAATGTCAAATTTGTTGAATCAAACGAAAAACCAAGAAACTGTATCTTTTGTGTTGGTGTTAAAACACTTTTTTCTAAATTTATTGTAAAGCCCAAAGAAGACAATAAAGAAAATGTATAATTTACATTCTTTATACAAGATTCATATGATAAACCTATCAGTAAAATATCATCTAAATAATATATAGATACAAAGCCCTGTGACCTTAAATGGTGAAAAATTGGTTTTAATAATTTCGTAAAAATAAATGGAGCAATATTTAAACCGAAAGGAAGTACATTAAATTCGTACAAAGTATTATTGTACTTAAACCTTAAAAATTTTCGGTATTCTTCATGTATTGGTACTGAAAAATAGGCATCCTTCGGGTCTATTTTTGTCATAAAGCAATTTTTAGATATTAATTTAAGAACCGTTCTATAATCTTCTAACTTAAAGTGCGGTGCATTGATAAACAAATTAAGTTTTTTTAAATTTAAAACAAATCTAAAACCTCCATCTGACTTTGGAACTAAAAAGTAAGAAGATACAAATTCACCTTGAGTGTGCCTACAACTACTAATTGCTCCCTTTTCTAAAAGGTCCTTAATGGCTGTATCATATAAATTTTGCTCTTTCTTATTAATAGAAACCCTTGGAGTTCTATTTTGAACTGGAAAAACTGAAAAGGGTATTTTATAACCTTGTACCCAACTTAAAATTACATTGTTGGTAGTTAAGTGTTTCCAGTTATTTACAAAATATAAAATTTTTCCACCATATTTTTTATTTACCTCTAACGTTGGTTCTTCCTCGGATAATAAGACCTCTTGAATGTCTTGTTCCCCTCTTTTCCTCTGACTCTCCGAGATGTGTCCGCTCCCCTGTCCTGCCTCTAATTTTGATGTTGCGACGCTGGCGCTGGTGCTGATGATTGTCTGTACGGCTTGGCTTCGGGTTTGTACCTGCTTTTGTTGATCTGGCCGCTGTAGTTTAAATTATTCTGTGGAAAATTTCTTTTTGGTTTTACAACAGCCATCACTTGGGACAGTGTAGTTTTTGTAGCTTGAAACTGTTTAACCTTTTCGGTCAAATTCTCGCCATATAAGAATTTATTTATTTCCTGGCTCTCCAAGCACTTTTTAAACTGGGGATTTAAAGAAGAACTTAATAAAAACCTTCTATGGCGAGATATTTGGTGAAAACAATCAGAAAAAATCTTTGCCGAATCTGCTAAATTCTCCAAAGTTGTTGTAGGTGGTTCTTTTTGTTGTACTAGCTTACTAATTGGGGCATATAATGCCATAAGTCCGGAAGAAATTTCTGTTTGGAGCTTTTGCAAAAATTTGTCTTCCCGTATTTTATTATCTTTCAAGGCTACCGCAATTTCTTCATTTAAAATTGGAGGGACTAACACCTCACAGTTGCTGGCAGGCGGATACAAATCTAAAAGCCGTTGTCTCTCCTCGTCATCTAGACCCTTTGTTATAATATGAGTCCATCTATTAGCAATACCATCCAGTAACACCCCATTTTTGTTGGTTTTTTCTTGAGGATCCACCCCAAAAAGATTTAATAATGAATGGTTATCTCCTAATGTTTTATTATTTAAACACTGCGGATTTTCTGGTAAAATTTCCAATTCAGAATCCTGCGAGTCAATCACCAAGTTTAACTTTTGCTGGGGTGTACTTGCATGAACTTGTGCCTCAGTAGTTATTAATTTCGGCACTACTTCCCCATCTAAAACATGGGTTAATAAGACTCGATAAAGTTTTAATAAATAATCATAAAGATTTTGGCGGCCATTTATCTAAATGCCTTATTTTTACAGTAAAAAATGCCAAAAAATAGGAATCATAAAGATTCAGCGGGCCATTCAGAAGAATGCCCTTGGCAAAAAATAAAAAAATAAAAAATAAAAAAATATCCTACCTAAATCATCCTCAGAATCTGAACTATACATTTCGATTTCTTTTTGCAGTTTTGTCATTTTTTCCTTTAGTTTTTCGAATTTCCGACGCTTTTTCGTCATACACTCACTATCGGACACTTCACTATTATTTCTTTTTGGCATAATTAAGGCGAAATTACTTAATTTTTTTATTATTTTAATATTATTTTATTTAATATTAAGAACGAAGTGGAGTCTATCGCACAAGACAATATAATGAATCATGTAAACAAAATATACCTGAATTCGGGCAAGGGTGACACATATTAGGTGATAAGAAAGAAATAATTTTCTTTCTTTAAACTTGTGAGTCATTGCACAGGGGCAATATAACTACAATGTAAGCAAAAATGTTCGGAATATGAGCGAAGGATAATATATCGTTGAAATCGTCTTTCGATGCTCTATTTAAATCCGTTATAAAATATAGGGGGTTGCATTTAAAAATCTTGAGAAAACTGATGGTACGCAAAACGTGACAACACTGTAACATTTTTTTTCAATTTCAATATTTTTACCTACACGTCCAATAAAGCATAAAATTATGTTTTTTCCTGCACAAAAATGAAACAAAAAAGTTGATAAATACTAGAGATACAACCAGTTGAAAGTATGTCAAAAATTGAAGATGATCGTAAATATCTCCGAAACGGTGCCTCGTAGACCCATCTTATAATACATCGTTGAAATCGTCTCTAAGAGAGCTATTTAAATCCATAATAATATACAGGGTGTTCCATTTAAAATAACAAAGTTGACATCTGTCAACGCAAAATGACACCCTCTATATATATAAAAATATAATATTTAAAAAATCTAGATAAACCTAAGAAACTTTGTATAAAACTTTTTTCCCTATCTCGTACAGATTCTGAGATAAGGTAGTGGGTCATCTTATGTGGGCCACCCTGTACAGGGTGGTCCACATAACGTAACCTATCCCCTTATCTCAAAAATTAAAAGAGATACCGAAAAAAACTGTTTATGAAAGTTGCTTGATATTTCAAGGACTGCTTAAATATTTACGATCTATGTATACAGGGTGCTTCAAAAATTAGATATGATATTAAACTTCATTATTTTTCATTAAACACCCTATATATTTTTATATATTTTGATTGCTCTCCGAAAAACAAGTTAAGTTTGTATATACATGTATGTTCGAATTCGGCGCCGTTTAGCCTGAAAATAAAAAAAAAAAAGATGAAAATTAAAAAAATTGTGTCTCCAAAAAAAAATAATTAATAATACTAGTCAATTTTTTGTTGGTATATTTGAAATAATAAATCAATTAAGTAGGATCCAATTCATGTTAATTTTGTACCCTGGTTGCTTTTTTATATACAGGGTGGTCCACATAATGGGTTAAATTAGTGATAATTCAATCCCAGAAAAAACAGTTTTTTTAAATGGAACACCCTATATATTATACATTTTATTGAATAACCTTTTAGTTACCTTTCATTTGGTAGGTATATGTCCTATACCTAAAACTAATATTAAAGGCGCTGTTGCGTTTTATTTTCGGCCATGTCATTTTTTATAATAATCTCGTAAGCATAACTTCCGTTTTATGCAAAAAATAAATCACTCTCTAATTTTTACTCTGAATATTATTTATTTTAAATTAAAAAAAATATTTGAAATATCATTACAATAAAATAATTAAAAAACACAAAAGTTCCAAACTAATTACATTTTTAAATAGTTTTCTATATAACCTCCATTATTTGCAATACACGTCGTATAAATTATTTGAAGTTTGTCGATTGCCTTTTGGACTGAACCATTTTCATTAAGATGGGTAATCTCGGCTCTTATTCTGTTTTTCAATTCGTCTATGCTATGGGTCCTTTCTTTATACACTTTATCTTTTAGAGTCCCCCATAAAAAATTATCTAGGGGGCTTAAGTCGGGACTTCTTGGTGGCCAAGGAATGTGTCCGTTTTTCCCTATTAACATCTCATAATTTTCCCCTATGTAATTTGTGACTATTGGTATTGTGTGGTAGGGAGCACTATCTTGTTGAAAAGCTACAATACCATGTCTCACATTCTCTGGCAGTGCTGTAATCAAATTTAATATGTCGTTTTGAAGCATATGTAGGTAGCGCTGTCCAGTCAACGTTCGTTCAAAAAAGATTGGTCCGATAATCCTATCATCAAGTATTCCACACCAAACGTTTATAGACCGGTGACCCTGCTTTTCTATGGCCTTTACACGATGTTCGTTGTTGTGGGAATAATAGTGAGTGTTCCTACGGTTAAAAATCCCAGCTGTACTAAATGTAGCTTCCTCGGTCCATAATATATTCTTAAAAATGTCTCTCTCAAAATACTGATCCATTATAACGGTGCAAAAATTTAGCCTGTTTTCAAAATCTATTTCAGACAATTTTTGAACAGGAAGGAATTTGTATGGTTTAATTTTATCAAGTTTTATTGATCTCATGATGGTCGTCTTACTAATATCTAAATCTCGTTGGCCATCCCTTAAAGAATTTTCCGTGTTATCTTGATAGTATAATCTTACTTCAATCCTCTTATCGTCAGTTAAAATTATGTTTTTCTTGTTCTTCTTTTTATTTACAACAACACCAGTCTCTAAGTCTTTTAAAATTCTCTTGAATATTTGCCTTGTAGGTATTCGTCTTCCAGGATATGTCTGCTGGTATTCTCTTAAAGCTAAAGCAGCACTTTTCCCATTACTGATATAAAATTCATGTAATTTAAGTCGTTCTTCAATGCTATACGTAGACATAATTATTTTTTTAATATTTGACAAAAACTCAATGTCATCTGCGTTACAGGTTATAACTACTTGGTTTCCATGGAAATTATAAAAATTATATAAATGCAACAACCTTTGGTTGCTTGATATAAAAAATGACAAAGGCAATCGACAAACTTCAAATAATTTATACGACGTGTATTGCAAATAATGGAGGTTATATAGAAAACTATTTAAAAATGTAATTAGTTTGGAACTTTTGTGTTTTTTAATTATTTTATTGTAATGATATTTCAAATTTTTTTTTTAATTTAAAATAAATAATATTCAGAGTAAAAATTAGAGAGTGATTTATTTTTTGCATAAAACGGAAGTTATGCTTACGAGATTATTATAAAAAATGACATGGCCGAAAATAAAACGCAACAGCGCCTTTAATATTAGTTTTAGGTATAGGACATATACATACCAAATGAAAGGTAACTAAAAGGTTATTCAATAAAATGTATAATATATAGGGTGTTCCATTTAAAAAAACTGTTTTTTCTGGGATTGAATTATCACTAATTTAACCCATTATGTGGACCACCCTGTATATAAAAGCAACCAGGGTACAAAATTAACATGAATTGGATCCTACTTAATTGATTTATTATTTCAAATATACCAACAAAAAATTGACTAGTATTATTAATTATTTTTTTTTGGAGACACAATTTTTTAAATTTTCATCTTTTTTTTTATTTTCAGGCTAAACGGCGCCGAATTCGAACATACATGTATATACAAACTTAACTTGTTTTTCGGAGAGCAATCAAAATATATAAAAATATATAGGGTGTTTAATGAAAAATAATGAAGTTTAATATCATATCTAATTTTTGAAGCACCCTGTATACATAGATCGTAAATATTTAAGCAGTCCTTGAAATATCAAGCAACTTTCATAAACAGTTTTTTTCGGTATCTCTTTTAATTTTTGAGATAAGGGGATAGGTTACGTTATGTGGACCACCCTGTACATGTGATAGACATAGTATAAGTTTCGCGTAATACTAAGTCCATTTCGCTCAATTTACCCCGGGATATTATTGTAACTTAGTGCGATTCATAATTTATTAACTTTCTAACAAACTAAAATAGATAAGTGGAAGTTTTTTGTTTCGGATAGAGTAATAAAACATGTGTGACTTGGTATAAAAAATTAATTTTTGACAAAAAGTGGACTTAATACACTTTACCTCTGAGGTACAGAGTTAATAACATTATTTTACAATAATTGTTGAAAATGACCACCGTCTACTTCAACGCATGCAATAAGTCGCCTTAACATTAATTGCCGAACTCTTTCAAATATACCTGTCGTCTGATTAATAATTGCACAAGATTCAAATATCCTATTTCTTAGATCTTGTTCATTTTGGACTGGACTTTTTTAAACCAAAGACTTAAGTGACCCCACAGAAAATAATCCAAAGGATTCAAATCTGGTGATCTGGGAGGCCAGGCTTGTGGTCCAGCTCTTCCTATTCAACGGTTAGGGTAATTCTCGTCTAGATATTGACGCGCAACGACACTAAAGTGTGGCGGAGCTTCGTCGTGCATTAACCACATCCTGTTTCTGGTTTCCAAATCAACTTCTTCTAAATGGTTGGGAAGTTTGTGCTCCAAAAAACCTTCGATATTCTTCGCCATTAAGCCTTTGCGGAAGAATGCAAGGTCCAATAATGTGATCACCGATAATTCCTACCCAAATATTGAGAGAAAATAGCACCTGAAAATAATTTTCTCTGATAGCATTCGGATTATCCTCAGCCCAAATATGGTTGTTATGAAAGTTAATTATGGAATTTCGAGAAAACGAGGCTTCATCTGTGAAAAGCCCGTGGCTTAAGAAATCCGGGGTTCGTACTAATCTATTACGCAACCAAACACAAAAATCGAGTCTGAGGGGAAAATCTCTAGGTAATAGAACCGGCACACGTTGCATATGATAAAGATAAAATTGTTGGGACCTTAAATTTTGCCAAACAAGTGTGTGTGTAATATTCAATTCAAAAGCTATTTTCCGTGTACTTTGCGGGTCTTCTTCGATTATGTTTAACACAGCTTCTTCAATCTCAACTGTTCGAACTGTTGCAGGCCTTCCTGGAACATCTGTTGTCCCTTTAAAGCTGCCAGTTTCACAAAGTCTTGCGTGAATATTAATAAAAGTTTGGACGTGTGGCACCACTCTTTGAGGAAATCGCGCCTGATACATTCGTCTTGTAGCTTGTGCATTACCGCGAGCCATTCCATAAGTAAAATGAATTTCTGCCATTTCTGCGTTGGTATATTGGTACATTTTGGACAAAACACATGATAAATTATTACTTATAATGCCAAATGATAAAAAACTACTTGTTTTATTCTAAATCAACTGCCATGACTGATTCTGCTAACATAGCACATGATTTTGAAAAAGTATTTTTTCGCTTATTTTTCAAAATCTCAGAAATGATTCAATTTAAAAAATTTCAACGCAGATTTAACTTCAAACCCTTTTTTATCTAAAACGGCTGCTTTTAGCGACAAATACTAAGCGTAACTTTTTTGTGTAAAATTGACTGGAGAATAGGTCTGCCTAGTCAAAAATGACATAAAAGGCTTCACAAAAAAGTTATAGTTAATAACTTAAATTCAGGAACAACACTGTATTTGGCGTCCTCTAACATTAAATAAAAAACTAAGCTAATATTTGAATTTCTCGTCATAAATATACCCAGAATCCCAAATTTTGTCCAATTTTCATGTTCCTTAACAAAAATATAAGCAAAAAACCAAATAAAATTGTTTTTTTTTGGACGCCCTGTATCCCAGAAACAAAGCCGTTTTAGACCCATGTACATATGAACTTTTAATCTTAAAATTAGTCAAAGAATCACCCCTTAAAGTTTGTTCAAGTACTTAATTGACACCCTGTATATATATATATATATATATATATATATATATATATATATATATATATATATATATATATATATATTCGCATTCGCGAATATTCGCACATTTCTTTCGCATTCGCATTCGCGAAATTCATGCGAATGTTTTGCGAATATGAACGTCACAAAATCAGAAAAAATTACCTGCTAATAATAAAATCAATCGAAAAAAATGTCAAATTTTCATTATTTTTATTAGTGAAAACTCATTACCGCTTACATTAAACTACATTAATTTTTTATGAAACTAAAAATAAAAAATCCTCATAAACAAACAAAAACAAACTTAAATATCTATTAAGTACCTATATAAAAAAGGAAAAATATAATATATGTATGTATTATATATATATACGTTAAACAACAAATTAATATTCAAACTTCAAGAGAGGAATATTGAATTTCAAAAATAATAGTTTGGAAGCCTTTTCCCCTTCAAGTCTATTGCGATGTGGGGTATAGAGAAGCCCAGCACCACTAAACATTCGCTCGCTCGGAACACTCGTTGGTGGTGTGAGTAAATATTGTTTCACTATAGGAAAAAGAAGTCCGTACTTTTGTTTGTTCACCTTCCACCATGTTAGAGGGTCGACGTCTTTTGCTACGCGTTTCTCTGCTAAATATTCCGTAATAGTTTTTCGGATTAAAAGATGAGAGGGATTTTGGTAATTTATTAGAGGAATGTCATCTTCACTGTCACTGTCACTCGTGTCCATTAGTAAGTCCATCGTATCCTTTAAAGATACACGTTTATTATTCACCGACTCTTCAGTCTGATTCAATCTGGCACGCTTCACATTCGAGCAATGTGAACTTGAAGATTCGCCTGTTGGACTGTCCTCTAGCAAATCCAAAATATGCTGTATGACACGGTCTTTACTCAACGCATTTTTAAAAAACTTCACTTTATATCTTGGATCAATAAAAGTTGCTGTAAGAAACAAAATGTCATCTTCCGTTACCGAAAATTTTCTAATAAGCTCCTGTTTCAAAACTTCGATCGTATTACCAATATGTCCATCGGATGAATCAAAATCATTGAGAATTCTTTCTAAAGTCGCGATCAGGGAATTACTGATGATACAGAGACATCGACCGCACTTAATTCTTTGGTTACTTCTTCACATGGTCTTAGTAAACTTATAAGTTTCTCAATAAGTATCCATTCTTCGGACGTCAGTTGGGGAATTTTATTATTTGTGGATGCATAAAGACATAGGGGCTCCTTGACTTGCAAAATACGTTCTAGCATATAAAAGGTGCTGTTCCATCTAGTAGCAGACTCTTGTATAATCTTGAGAGGTGCTTGATTGAGCCTTTTCTGTAATGTTTTAAGCTCGTCTTGAGCACTATTCGAATGATGAAAATGTGTGGCCATTTTTTTACACTTTGTCATGGCAGTCGCGACACTTTCTTCAGTTTTCAATCCTTCTTTTACCACGTTTTGAATTTTGTGTGAAGCACAGTCGATGTGATGAACATTTAATAAAGTGACACCTTTTTTCATATTGGCGCCTGCATCCCTAACTATACACTTCACTTTTTCTTTTGGTATTTCCCACGATGATAAAATGCCTTCAAGTTTTTTAGCAATATTCTCCCCAGTATGACGGCTGTCATTGAACACATCTGCCTTCAACACAATCATCTTCCTTTCGAAGTTTTCTGTAATTCCATGACAAGTTAAACTTATTAATGATATCCCAGAACAGGAATCGGACCAGATATCACTTGTAAATGACATTTTTTCGAAGGAATTTAACAAATCAATGATTTTCTGACTCACTTTGCCGTATAATTCGTCGCAGATAAGTGACGTAAAATACTGACGAGACTTTAAATTATAGGATGGACATAAATGCTTCACAAGTCTTATGAATCCAACGCATTCCACAAAACTGAATGGCAAGTCTTCTAACGCAATCATTTCACTTATTGTTTTATCTACTGCCAGGGACTTCTCAGATTTATTATCCCACTTTTTTGTTTTTTCTACACATTCTTGAAGCGACATTTGTTTAAGATCAGATTTATTCAATTGGCGTGATGATGAGGCAATTGCAAGTTTATTAGTTGCATCTTGTCTTTCTTTTTCGGAATTTTCTAGCTCAGAAAACTCTGTTTTATGCATTGCTTTTAGATGATTTCTCATAGCCGTTGTTGTTCTACCTTTTCGGGAATAGTGCTTGAGACAAAGCTTACACTTAACTCGTTCACCATCAAGAAGCGTAAAATAAGTCCATATCTTGCTCATGTTGACAAATCACTTTCTATTCTAAGCATAAAGAACAATAACACACGTGTTTCTCTCTACGTTATGCTAACCTTTCTGAAATACAAAATACTATTTTATATTTTCTTTCCCCTTAAAAATAAAAATTACTATTTACCACATAACATTATTTATTATCGATCGATTTCGGGGAATTTTTCGTCCTATATAATATGAAGAGACAAAGGCATGCCGACACAAAAAAATTACGACGTGAAGCCGCTTGACGTCAAAGGCTCTTTTATAATACTAGTAGATAATATTATTTTTAAATTTTTTATTTAAAAGTCGAGGCGAAAATTACTACGGTTAGCATTATTATTTCGTATAAAATTCCATATATTTTTAAAGTGGACAAATTTGAGCGTTACCTACATACATATTACATACCGCCCGATTTGGAAACTAAATTTAATATTCGCATTCGCATTCGCGAATGTTAAAAAAATGATATTCGTTACATCACTAATATATATATATATATATATATATATATATATATATATATATATATATATATATATATATATATATATATATATATATATATATATATATATATATATATATATATATATATATATATATATATATACATATATATATATATATATATATATATATATATATATATATATATATATATATATATATAAATATCTTGTAAATAAATATTAGAATATGTAAAGGGTAAACAGTATAACAATGATATAGAAACAATTGGACATGTATACAAAATTGGGTGTCAATGAAAGCTCCTTGTGCCTACGTCAACTAAAATGATAGTACTAAATATGATTATACTTATTGTTGGAATATATGCGTTCTTTACTTTTCCTTTCTTAAGCATCATTAAGTAAATAAATCCAAACAATAATGAAATGATGCAGCTCAGGATTAAAAAAATGTCTGGTCTATAATCTTCTATGGTCACTGTTGGTTTTCCAGAGTCGTCAGAATCAGAAAGATCATCTTTTAAGGAGTGTTTCTTCAGTATTGAAATTAATGTGACTTTGTGTATGCAGTCATAACAGCTTACACTACATTTCATGGAGTCAGGATGACTGAAGGTTCTGTCGAGGAAATTGCAAAGATGTTCTAATTGGTTCCAACCTCTAAAATCCTTCGTCTCATCTTCAGTTTGAATGGTAAAATCAAGATCACCTGATAGAGTAGCACATTTCTTGTGAGTCCGATAGAAACAGTCGGTTGAGGGATTTAGTCCATCACTGTGTGCCTTTCTTATTGATTGTGTTATTACTAACAGGACAAAGATTTGTTTAATTGACTGTTCACCTGTGGAGGACATGTTGAGAATACAAAATTGAGTAAGACGGAAACACTGTATCATATAGCTTGTACTAAGGAAAATTGACTTTAGAGCTTGTTATTGCTGCAATTTGCATCTGATATATATATATATATATATATATATATATATATATATATATATATATATATATATATATATATATATATATATATATATATATATATATATATATATATATATATAACGCATGGATTGAGGACAATATAATCTAGTACACATAAAAAATTATGTACATATATGGAATTAAAATTTGTTTTTGGTATGCTTGAGGTGTTTGCTATAAAGTGTGTTTCCTTTTAGATGGCTCAAGATATTGACGAGCCTCGAACATCACTATCCTCGAAGGGAAGGTCACAAGGGACGCAACGCCATTATGAAAGCCGATTGGTGTCCGAGTAGAATCCAAATAAAATTTCAATTTTTTGTCTGATTGTTATTTTTAACCCCAATATTTTTGTCGAACAATTGCAATTATATTATAGGTCATATTTTGGCCTGTTAGGGATAAATTTTACGAGCCAATATACACCAATAGGTGTGTTTGATGCATTTTTGCCAAAAAACACACATACCACCATCAAAGCACCATTCTACTACCAATTCCTACCGCTACGATTTCGATCGACGCCGACGGACTTGCGAAAGATTAAAGCAGTATTGTCAGACTAGCGGGGATTTTCCTTTGCTGTTAGCTATCACGTCACTGTCAGTCTGACTCGCGTTTACGGCGGTGATAGGTTAATTAGTATCAGTTAATTAATAAAAATTGAAATGGAAAATTTTGTGGATGGGTTTTTAAGAGAAGCCAAAAGGTAGGAACTAAAGTACTTATATATTATTATTAAGCATTAAAAGTGTTTTTGTTTTGCATGTATTAACTTATATTTATTATTAAATTTTTATATTTTTAATATTTTAAATGTATTATATTGCAGTTTACCCTAAACATAGGGGAAAGCACTGTGTTATACTTGGCAGAATTTTTTTTAAATATAGGTACCTAATAATGCTTCATAGATCAATTAAAATTAAGCTAGGAAGGTATACCATCCTAGACGTATCCAATTTTTTCCCTTTAGTGTAAATTCTTAATTGTCACTTGATAATTTTTGGAAGCATGAATCAATCATTATTTAAATAATACTTTCAGAGGCACCGGAATGTCAGATTGGGGTAGGGACAGGAATGGTAACTGGGTGATGCAACTTAGATTGGAGGAGTACCGGGTTGTAGACGTGAAAATAAAAAAAAGGTCACTGGTAAGTTTAAATTACCACGTCGATTTATGCTACCTTTCCAAATTTACATCAAAAACTATTGAGGGCAATGTCAATGACATTCTTCAGGTACCCACATGTAAGGTGGGGCTGAAAGGGGTTGATTCAACCCTTAGAATTGCAAAAAGTCATAATCTTTTTCGCCATTTTTCGCAATGCATGTTTTTCTGCATCTCAGATATGTAAAAAACGAACATTCGTTTGTTATATTTCTATTTATTACAGATTGTCAAGAATACTGAAAGTGCTGCCAGTACTTCCAGTAGTGCCCGTGCTACGACGGAATGGACCATATCGCTTCCGGGGGGAATAGGCGAAATAAAAGGGATCGAGAAGTCATGCCAAAAGAACATCCTGTCTCTTACCCTAATAGAATAGGTATGTAGGCATTGTTATTGTTGGGTACGAACTGCTTTATTAAAAAAATTGATAAGTTTTTTGTAAGATCTTATTAAAAAATTGCAGTAAAAAGTAAAAAATAATTTGGCGGATAATGTGTAAGATAAGCATATGCCGAGAAATGCCTCGTTTTCGAAATATAGTACGTTAAAGTTTCGTGTTTTAGTTTGTGAATTTATCCCGTTCGGTTTTTGAGATATTTTGAAACAATTAACCCCATGCATTTTCGAAAATATCCCGTAATTTCCTAACTGGAGACGGAGAATAGCTATCTACTGATTTGTTTTGCGTGATTTTTTACTAAACTGTATGACATCACTTGATATCTACAAATCTAGCCCACAGAAATATAAAATTTTACGCTTCTGGCAATGGTTAAATCCCCTGCTCTAACGTTTTTTTTTAATTTTTGTTCTAGGTAAGATGGCAAGACGGCATGCAGGCATTGAAGCTAGCAGATGAAATAAAAAATATGAAATATAGCTGAAATACAATTTAAGATAGAACAAAATGGATTTTATATTTCTGTCATAGTTTTCTAAGAGCTACCTGATGGTACCATGTGGGCCAGTACTTAACGGTACCATTTAGATACCATAAATGTTATCACCCCCCTACATGGTACCATCAATAGCTATCTTTAAAAAAAAATTGAAATTTGTCATATCAAAGTTTTTAGAATTTCAAGTATAATCTGAATAATATAATAATATATAGTGTCCCATTTAATACAAAGTACTTTTCGTATGTATCATTTTTAGCGCACCCTGTATACATGTTATATAAATAAAATAAAAATATAATTAATAGAAACAAATTTTATATTTAAATGTGTTTGATATATTCTGAGAAAAGGTATAAGCCCTTAATAAAACGCCCACCCGGCACATAGGGTAGATATAGACCAAAATTATAACCCTATTAAAAGGGAAAGCCTTGTGATGGCAAATTGGATTTCGGAAACGGTAAGAGATAGAGGGGTAGCTTAAATTTGGAAAAGCTGCTTAATTTTGTGGCCAATAAGATGCCGCTGAAAAACATTCAGATTTTTTTTTTCGTTTAAGCGATTTTCGAAAAAAAAAAATAAGATTTTTGTTTTTATTTTTTATTAGCGTTATTTTTGAACCTAGAACAAAATGAGAACCACTTTTTGATAGCAGTTTTTTATGCT
Organism: Kuschelorhynchus macadamiae; assembly: GCA_030620095.1. Taxonomy (NCBI): domain Eukaryota; kingdom Metazoa; phylum Arthropoda; class Insecta; order Coleoptera; family Curculionidae; genus Kuschelorhynchus; species Kuschelorhynchus macadamiae. The sequence goes on from JAUTXW010003575.1 coordinate 161,379, forward strand.
CTAAAAGATGGTGTATTTAGTTTTTTAAAACGACGTTTCGTTTTTTTGGGCACATCATCAACTTTCTTCATTTAAATACGTACCTGGATTTTTTATGTTGGATTTTTTTTTGACGTCCATTCGAAAAATAATTATTTTATGTTTTTGCCATAAGGACCCAATGTGTCTGAGAGGGAAGGAAAAAGCTTTGTATATGGAACCGTATGGAACTAAAAGAAATATGAAATTTTGAATAATTGCCATATGCCATGGGTTTTAGGTCATCATAAGCTTTTAAGATCCAATGTAAAAAATCCAGGACCGTATTTAAATTAAGAAATTTGATGATGGGCCCAAAAAAAACATCGTTTTAAAAAACCAAATACACCATCTTTTAGAGTATAAAAAACTGCTTTAAAAAAGTTGTTTTGATTTTGTTTTGGCTTCAGAAATACGGCCAAGAAAAAATAAAAAAGAAAATCCTAAGTTTTAGTTTTATTCAAAAATCTCGAAAACGAAGAAAAATATTGAATATTTCTCAGCGGCATCTTATTGGTCCCAAAAATCTGCAACTTTGCCAAATTTAAACTACCTCTATCTCCTACCGTTTTCGAAATCCCCATGATGAGCATCGAATTTGAAACACCCTGTACATTTTTGGGGTTATTTATGACCTTCTTTAAGTGGGTGATTTGGGTTCAGAGGTACAAAATTTTAAGTACCTGCTTATATTGCCTATAGTCAATGGGACAACAATATGGAGGAAAGCACAGTGCTATACTTGGCAAATTTTTTTTTTACTTTAAATATAGACGTTCACAAATTGTCAACAAGGGTTTTGTAGTTTTGCAGTAGTCTGTTAATAATAGCAGTCTCTACTTTAACTACTTCAGGAATGAACGGGTAGGACAAGAAAAAAGAACGAAAACACTTTAATTAAAATAGTTTTATTTTCATATATTTTTTAATACATACCTATATACTATTTCTACTTATATTTGGCCGTGTAGCTAACCGATTTAGATTCTGAAAAAAATAAATGATTTTCAATTAGGTTAGGTTAGGTACAGGGTTAGTTTTGGTAGCTAGACTTTTTCTTTTTTTACCACTTAAAACCATGTTCATTTTTCATTGTAAATTGCATAAGTGAAATACTCTTTTAAAAAATATACGAATTAGTAAAAAGTGTCTTATTCAAAAGTTGTAGGGTTTTCAAACATGTACAGGGTGGTCCAAATAGGGCACTTTTAATAGAAAACACCTAGGTATATTCTAAGCGAGATAGGTAAAAACTGTCATAGGTTCAATTTCTAACAAAATTTTAATGCTGGCAACCGCAGTTTGATATGTTACATCGTTTAATAGATAGAGGAAGTTTTAATTTTTTTATTTTTAAAAATTTCACTTAACTTTTTGACTATCAAAAATATTTTAAATATGTAGCTTTTTGAATGCAATCCAGTGACATCCTCAAAAAAATATTTAATTGCACCATTTTAAGATACATACATTGTTACATTTTTCTTGGAAAAAGTTTTATTACCTATCTCGCCTAGAAATACCTAGGTGTTTCCTATTAAAGGTGCTCCATTTGGACCACCCTGTACATATATGTGGTAAGTTGAACATACAGGTATACGCCCTAAAAGTTGTGGATAATTTAAAAAAATAGTCGACAGTTTTTGGATTTCTTTTGAACAGGTGTTAAAAAATCCCCCACTATATTCAACGAACATTATACCTTTTTCGTCAAAATATGGATTTAGAGCTATAGCAAATTGAACGAAATTGATTTACCTTTGTAGGACGTCTGTTTTTCTTGGGTGGTGTCCCCCCGTTTAGTTTTTTCCTTCGATGCTGGAACAATAATAATAACGTAAGAGTTGATTATAATAAGTGAGACTATCAGGGTCGGACTGGACAGGTCGGCAATTGCCGACGGGCCAAATGCAAAAAAAATATTTAAAAAGCAATAAAAACATGTTAAAATGAGGAAAAATTAATTATTGAAAACTTGGTAAATTTAATATAAAAAGTGAATACTGTACTGAATAGAGAATAGAGGTTTTAAAATTGGCAAAAACGATGAATTTTTGCAGAAATCGTGAAAAATTAGTTATTTTAGTAATTTTAAAATTTTATATCTAGACTATAATTTGCCCAATTGTTGTGCAATTTTCGGGAAGTACATAATTTTCGCCCCTCTTTCGAATGGTACTAACCATTTTTACATAAATCTACACAGAAAAAATTTTTGGTTTTTAGCTATTTTTTAAACGTGAAAAAAGGGCAATATAAAATTTAAGAAAAAAAATCGCCGAAAACAAGTGAACTGAGAAAATTATTGAAGTTTTTAAATCCGCCACTGTAATAAAGAATGGATGATGATCAATACGATTTTTTGCGAAGTTAAGGTAAACGTTTAAAATATACAAATAAAATTGAAATACAAAACAGGTAAAGTAAAAGAATTTTGGTACTTACTATATTCCTTCTTTTCTTCTTTTTTTGCCGAATATTCCTTTGGCTGGTTCTAAAAGAAGAAAAATTTTTGTTAAATATTATGCCTATAGTCTGTACACTGATCGCACGGAATTTGGGTGGTAATGCGGTAATGCTTTAAAAAAAAAACGAGAATAAAATTTCTGTGTAATTTTAGGTGAAAACTGATATTACCATTGGAAACAGGTTAAAAATCACATACCTTCTGAAAATTACACGTAAATCGAATAAAGAATTGGCTAGATATAAAATGCCCAAAAAGAAAAAAAAAACGATTTTTTCATGACTTCAGCAAAAATGGGTCATTTTTACGAACTTTAGAATTTTATATTGAGTCAATACCTTTTTCAATTAATGTGAAATTTTTAGGAGGTGTGTAATTTTGTACTCCTCTTGGTAATTACAGTTTTTACCTAAAATTACACAGACTTTTTTTTCTCTTGTCTTCTTTTTTTAACAGGTGACAGTTAAAAAATCGTTGAAATATATCAACTGAGATATAGATTGAAGATTTTAAATTAGAATTGTATTATAAACTTTATGAATTTGTCTGACATTGACAGAAGAGCACTAGTACATTTTACTATAAATAAAATAAGTAGGGTAAGAATTAAGAATTAATTAGGTAGGTATAGTTTGTTCAGAGCAATTGCAATGTTACGTCACAATGACACCACCAGCAAATTCCATAAATATACGCTTGGTGTCACTGATGACGTAACATTGCGAGTTCGTTGAACAGAATTTACTTACCATTTTTCCTGTTTTTGTTGTTGGACGTCGTTGTTGGATGACAGTTAGATATCAACTGCCAAGTGTCACTTTCCTTAGTCTGTTACTGGGATATGGAATATGATATCATTGGAAAAAATGCTGTGCAGTGCAAAGATACTGTGACGATCGATCGATATTGATTCCAAAAGAAATAGGACCGCGGACCCCCATGTTTTTATAATTTTATCCCCTTAGCATAAAAAATAAGAATACCAAAATGCATACGGGCTCATTTTGGTGTGTTTATGTTATCTTGGTAATAAATTTAACATTAATGACGATGTAATGACTTCTCTGAATACCAAAACTTATATTTTTACACGCAGCGGTTTTTAACGGCTTTAAAAACATAAATAGAGAAAAATCACATACGTGGATAAATAATATTGAAGATTAACAAGAGAGATCCAGTGGCGTTCTACATATTATTTTATTCTAGGTATTTTGAATTCTGACCGGTTCTTATGTATTGTGTCCTATGCCGATTGGTATCTGGCCACGGAAAACATAAATTAGATAAACTAAATAGGAAAAACAGGTAAATTCGGCGCGAGTATTTTTCGGTGGCTAGACCAATTACTAATTAGATCACTAATTTATTATGTAGAAAAATAATTTACGCCTATTATAGTCATAACAGCTAGGAGGCTTTGACTCCAGGGACTCCAGCTTGACTCCACCCGGCCATAAGAAATGTACGTGTGGAGTCCCTGGAGTCCAGCACCAAGCATCAACTAGAATCTGCGAGAGAAAAAAAATAATTATCAAGATCAAGTGAAAAAAAAATTTACGCTACTATAGTCATGATGCCAGAAGCATGACTCCGGGGATTCCAGCGATTCCACGCACTGATTGGTTGAATGTGGTCACATGACTTCGTTTTTTGACTTCTTCGCGCTCATTGTAATAGGTAGCGTGGCGCAGTAGCGAGAGTATTTTTGCTAGGCACGTGAGGCTCATTTCGGCGACACAACCAGTCTTGTCTCATAGTCTCATTGTAGGTATATCCATTAACTATCTCGTAATTAAATGAGGTTTTTCCATCTTTCTGCGTCTGAATGTGTCGAGTAAACTGAAAAGGATAGAAAAAATAAATTGGATACAAAGTGAAAAAATCATTTTGGGTTACCTCACATATTTATGCGAATTATACCTGGCACATAAATCAAGTAGACCAAACCAGACCAGATTTGTGGTAAAAATGACAAAATTAATATTTTGGAGCTTACTCAAACAGGTCTAACAATACAAATTCACCTTAGACGTCCATCTTGATTGCAATTGGCAAAACAGGCTCTCGTTGCACATGAAAATAACAAAACAAATATTTACTGATCTGGATAAAATTAATAATTAGTTAGTAAAACTCACCCGGGGTACTCCGCCCCGTAGCCATTGATGGTGTTTTAGTTAATTTGTCAGCGTAGCACTCTTGATCATAACTGTCAACTTCGTCGACTAGCTAGTGTAATCTAAAATAAGTCGAGGCACCCCTTATGTGTTGATGCAAGTTAGTCCTGGTACAGAAATCAATTAGAGCAGTGTGGAGAAAATATGACAATGTAAAACTAAAATAATAAAATGTATGGATGCAAATTAGTCCTGGCACAGAAATCAAGTAGGGCAGTGTGGTAAAAATATGACAAAAAAACTAAAAAAAAAGAGATTTAAATAAATGAGTACTTTAAAGGGAAATGTCCGCTTTTATTACCTCAAGTATTGCTGCGGAATAGTCCTGGCATAGAAATCAATTAGAGCAGTGTGGAGAAAATATGACAAAGTAAAACTAAAATATTAAAAAAAAAAAGAAATTTAAATAGTCTAGTACTTTAAAAGGAAAATTCGGTTTTTATTACCTACCATATGTATGGATGCAAATTAGTCCTGGCACAGAAATCAAGCAGGGCAGTGTGGTAAAAATATGACAAAAAAAAACTAAAAAAAAAAGAGATTTAAATAAATCAGTACTTTAAAGGGAAATTTCCGCTTTTATTACCTCAAGTATTGCTGCGGAATAGTCCTGGCATAGAAATCAATTATAGCAGTGTGGAGAAAATATGACAAAGTAAAACTAAAATAATAAAAAAAAAGAAATTTAAATAGTCTAGTACTTTAAAAGGAAAATTCGGTTTTTATTACCTACCATATGTATGGATGCAAATTAGTCCTGGCACAGAAATAAAGCAGGGCAGTGTGGTAAGAATATGACAAAAAAAACTGAAAAAAAGAGATTTAAATAAATCAGTACTTTAAAAGGAAATTTCTGTTTTTATTACCTCAAGTATTGCTGCGGAATAGTCCTGGCACAGAAATCAATTAGAACAGTGTGGAGAAAATATGACAAAGTAAAACTAAAATAATAACGTAGGAATTAATATTTCAATTTGCGTTAAAACCTATTTTAGTCACTAATCGTTCACGGTATTAATGCGGTTAATTATTTTTTTTACCTGTGGCATCGATTCTTGTAGTCAAATTCGGTAGTTATGTTATGTTAAACAATATTTAACATAGATGGTTTTCTTAAGAACAAGGACCAACATCATATTTAACCTAACGATAGGTACAGGGTCTCTCACGTAAGCGGCCGACTAACTTATTTAGTTTATAAATAAGGTCGAAAAAACTGTATTCTGAAGAATATTTCACCCTGTATATTATAAGGGAATTTTATAGCTTATATTGTATAACGAATTTTTATGTATTATGGTTTTAACTTTTACCTCCGGTTTAACCAGAAACGACACCCCACTCTTATTGGCGTATGCTTAAAATTTGGTTTCTATGGTTATTTCCGGTTAGACCGGAACTGAAATTTAAAACTCAGATACATAGATAATGTTCATATATCCCAAGCTATTAAATGCACGTATAATGACATTTTTTTCAAAAAAACAGTTTTTCCGTAATAATTTTTTTATTTCACCTTAAATTGCTTTTTGATATTATAATCTGATAGCTCGGAAAAAAACTACAAATCGAAAAGCCCGCCTACGTGATATACGCTGTATCTTAGAGTAAGAAAAAAAAAGCATTAGAAAAAATAGCTAGATTTAAAAGTGGAGTTGAACTACTGTTATTCTACGTGCTTCATGTCAAAATATGGTAAATTCAAAAATGTCGTGTTTTTTCTACGAACCTTAAGAATGTTTGGGCAAAAATGTCAATAAATTTTAGTACCAAGTGTCAAGTAATTTAAGTGTTAAATAATGTATGGTTGATTTTTTTAAAATGGAATACCCTCTACATTACATTTTTTAAGTTTGCTTCAAATTCTAAGACATTCTAAATATTTTATAACATACAATACAGGGTGGCCATTTAAAAACGAAACACAGCCAAATTTAGGAGTCCCAGGTCATTTACGAAAAAATGCTGGTAACCGTCGATTTTGTTTTCAAGGGACACACACTTTAGGTAAATTATCTAGGCTCTATCTTGGTCCAATCTTAGTATCCTAATAATCTTAATCATTTAGACAAGCTGTCATATAAACAGGAATGATAGTAACTGCTTCAAACACTAGAGTTATAATCAGAAACCAAAGACGTTTAAAATGAGGTATCACTCGACCCCCCTCCACATTAAAAAATTTAGGGGTGACACCCCGATCAGGAGGTGAAGCTAGAGCTTAGATAAATTGCCTAACCGGCTGTTTCTTTTTCGAATGGCTACCCTGTATAAACCATTTTAGTTGTTTTCGAGATATTGAGAGTTGGAATTTATAAAAATATGTATTTTAAAACAAAAAACTTTATACGGACTCTCAGTTTCTCGAAAAATTAAAAAAATCTAACTATTTTATTAAACTTAATTTTTTTCGCTGTTCAGCCTTCCTTTGATTATCAATCCAAGATTTTAATTGTTGCGGGGTTCTTTGCGATAAAGCTGCAATTCTTTTAATTAAAATTTGGCACTGCTGCAATGAGGGCAATTTTTGTAGTTGTTCCAAGTTTCCAAATTCCTTTCCGACTGCCGCCCTTTCTTTATCGCTCCATCTTCTGCGAGTCATTGCTACAATAGATGAATAAAAACTTTTTATTTTGCTTCAAAACGGTAAACCTCAGAAAAAAATGGCGAAACACGTACAATTTGCTTTTGCTTTTTACATTTCTTAAAATTTTTAATTCCCCAAATATCATGCCCTAGTTGTGAAAACAGCCCCTTTGTATATTTCCGAAACGACTGAGCCTACAAACATGAAATTTGGCACGCCGCTTTATTTTGGGATCGACATAATTAATTAGAAACGAGTTTTTAAAAATTTACCCTTTAGAGCCACCCCTTTACTATTAGATATTTTTCCTCAAAACGATTAATCTAAGAAAAAAATTACAAAATAGGTCAAATTTGGTTTATTTTTTTACGTTTTGTGATTTTCATGTCTCCCAAACCAGTAGACCTAAAAACTTGAAATTTGACAAGTCGGTCTATTTTCGGATAGACATGATAAGAAGTAAATTTTCCACGGCTGCGCCTGTTATTGTTTAAATTTGCTAGTAAAAGATATTTTTGGAGAAAAGTAATTAAATAGGCAAATTATATTTTGTTTGGCATTTTAAAAATATTTACTTTTGTAGATCTACAGATAAACCATTTGCAAGATTGACATCTTTTGCATCGGAATGCAAAAATAATGTAGTTTTTTTTAAAAAATCATCACGCTGTAAACCACTAACTAAAACCGCTACAAAAAGAGAAGCATTTGAGAGGAGTAAGTGGCCACAATGATTTCACTTAACTGAAACTCATATTTATTTATTTTTTTATCCTATAGCTTATACAACCTGCACCAACTAGATGGGGTACTTTGTTTGGCTGTTTTGAGTCCCTGCTTAGCTCTGTAGATATCCTGTATTTGTGGGTGCATTCTAGAGATTTTTTAGATGGTTCACGACAGAGAGATCTAAGGAAGAAATAAAAAATACCATAGCCAATAAAAATTTTGTCCCTACTTTAAGAAAGGCTATTTTCATTTTAAAGGAAATAGATAGACTCAATACCAAATTTCAAAGTGACAATGTGCCGATTTTGGAAGTCTATGCAGACTTTCAAAATTTCCTTGCACATTTTTTGACAAGTCGGTCTATTTTCGGATAGACATAATAAGAACTAAATAAGAAACGATTTTCAAAAACTAGGCCTTTAAGGTGATTTTTTTTTTCAAAACTATTAATCAGAGAAAAAAATAATGAGCTGAGTTATAATGTCAACTAATTTGTTAATGAAAAAGTTGAATACAATTTTTAAAATATAAGATTTTTAGCAGGTCACCGAAACAGTGTAAGAAGGGAAATGCTTGCAAGAATAAGTTTCCTGTCCTGATCGAATGATTTTAGAAAATAGTATTCTTCAAACATTTACCAACAAAAATAAAATAAATACTTCATTGGTTTTTTAAATAGAGGTTTTTATAGGCGAGGGAAGTTCTAGGTTATACTATTAGTAATTTTTTTAAATTCATCACCCCAAATGTTACGCATCTGACTAAGTATTTATATTTTTGATCCCATTACTACATTCAGCATATTTAAATTAGTAAATCCCAAAAATTTCAAACCCCTATTATAAACGGTTTTGGTAATAATTAAAAAAAAAACATCTTCTCTTTTAGGAAGCGGTAGCTCTCTTACGGGGCGTTTCTAGATATATGTTTATAGGAAAAAATATGACTATTTTTGACAGATAAATATGTATTGACCCTTAATTTTGTCGCGCCCAAGTTATTTTTGGACTCAAAAATACATTATTTTATTTTAAGTTTCGACTACCATCAAAACTTACCACTTTTTTCCCCTTTTCTTTTTGAAGTAGATGGATATTCGAAACAATTGTCGTCTTCGCTTTCCGTTAATACTACTGCTTCTTTTTCTTCTTCTTCACTATCGTCACTGTCGGAAGAAAGATAGTTCTCTGCATTCAAGATTTCCGTACGCGATTCTGCAGGAGTGACTTGTTGAGTTTTTTGTCTTTTCTCTCTTTCTTGTTCGGCTTCCGGATCTTGGTCTTGGTCTTGTTCTTCAGCATTATCATCGTCTTCATCGTCCTCGTCGTCCTCTTCGTCCTCGTCGTTGCCCATCGTGTAATAAACGAGAGACCTCTGACATGTCTACAAAACCATCGGGAATTCTATAAACATTCTTATGAATTTGTTTGTCGTGTCCCAAGAAATTTGCCAGATCGGTCACTCGACTCTCTTCTACACGAAGCATAGCAGTATATGTAGCTATGTGTTTTCGGAGAATAGTGCCTCTCAAAGAAAAGGGTCGTTTAGCTCCGCATTCGAATGCAAATCTACACATAAGAGGGCATGCTCTTAGATACCCTTTTTGAAGCGGATGGGAACAAGGTACCGCGAATACGTATTGATTCATTGATGCTACTTTAGCTTCATTTCGAAATTTAAGAATAGTCTTGATACATTTATTCAAAAAATTATCCAAAAGAGTAGGCACGGTTCTGCCCTTTTTGCCTCGAATACTTAAACGTACAAATTTCCGAGCTTGATCCTGAGACTTCTTTGACACAGACTGGTAGATATCAGTGTTTAAGGTCTTGTCAAGAGTCTCTTGATTTTTATAATCTTCAATTAAAAGCCTTTCGATTTCTCCTGCTCGGCGACGATTAAACATCTGGACGAGAATCAGTGTTGCTTCGGATAATTTTTGCCATGAGTCGATATCAAAGGAATTGTTAAGGATTGTCAAAGAATTAATGGCCATGGTGTTGAGGTATTTATACAATGTTTTTATATCAGATTTGGACGGGAGCACGGTTTTTTTTTCTCGCTGTTTTTTTGCTTGATCTTCGACCACTTTTCGATTTACGGTTATGCAAAAATCTTCCTCCAAAAGTAAAAGAAAATTATCGATGCGTTTTTTGGTCTCGTTATCTTCCTTTTTGATGCATTCTACAGCGAGCAGCTTAGCACACTTTTTCAGCAGCGTTCCTAATGCAGAGGCGTTGGTTGGTGAGTCAAACATTTTTGTTTTGGGATTATATTTGGCGCATTGTTGAACAGCCGCGATTACATTATCATAAAACCGAAGCCAAATCAGTTATATCTTTATTTAGATTACGAATTGCGATTTTAAAACGACTAAGAAGTCTTAACTGACTTCGTAACATGTCATTCTGATGATCAAGAGTGTATTTTTCGCAAAGTCTGTTGCCAAAAATAATTAAAAGTTCATCGTATTTTATAGCCCTGGATACTTCATCGTCTTGCAATAGAGGTAGAATTTTGGTTTTCATAGTTTCACGCGCTCGATGATTCGTGTAACCCATCAATCTTCTTCCATCCACCGTCTGTCCTCGATTACCTTTTTTATGGTTCGGGTTGCATTTTATATGGTGAAGTCGTAGAGTCTGCTTCGAAAAATATCCCTGACAATGAGTACAGCAAATGTAATTATCGGCTGTTCTCTTAAATTTTTTCTGTGCTCTTCGACATGTAATTAATATTCCCGTGTTTATCTCGGCATCTGTATTGTGCATGTAATCTCCTTTTCTACGAATGCTTTCGATAATTTTTAAGCGTTCAAGATTGCATTTCGGAAAATGAAAGAATTTCTTTACGTCTTCTTCGGTTTTATGTTTTAACTTAAGGTGTCTGGCAAACTTAGTTTGTAATGTTTTACAATATGGACAAAAGTGTTTTTTTGTAAATTTCTTTGAAACTGGGACAGATAATTCATTACTATTCATAGTCAATCTGGTACGTTAGATGAATCCGTAGCTTAAATAATTATGAGAACGTCAAAGCTAATGATGCCCATATTTAAATCTGAAAGGAAAAAGGAGTTGTTTTTAACATGCTCAAATTGTGGCCTTCTTATAATAAAGTCGAGAATTTATTACGTGACAATCGACAACGCTTCGCGGCCATTGTTGCTAAATATCAAACGTGATTATCTATTATTGCTTTACCTTTGTCAGATTTTCCAGACTATTAAAAAGTAAACATCCTAGTTAAAATCAATTATCCAGATTAAAATAAAAATTTTTGTTCAAATAATCTAAAATATTTGAGTTACTTTTTACCATAAAGAGTCTTCGAGAGGAGTTAGAGGACTTCATAATTAAATTTAATTGTGAAAATGAGCCTTCACAAAATCAAAAAAATAGTTTTTAGAAAAATTACCGATTTTCGTTTATGGGTTCAAGAACAGAAGCAAAAAAATAGTTTTAGGTAAGTATGTACCTTTTTTTTGTTAGGGATTCTTGGCTGGTTCCCTGAGAATTTATATTATGTCTTAGATATAATTTTTTGTTAAACAAAAAGAAAACAGTGCAAGAATTGTAGGCCAAATAAATGTCAGGGTTAATTAAAAATATTATTTATTAACTGGGCGTAACTTAAAAATAACATTATAGTATGAAACGAAATATAAATACTCACAAATTAATGTATATCTTTGTATTGTCTTTGGTGAGCACAAACTGTCATGACATACCTGTAATTAAAATAATGGTGAGCATCCAATTTACCCTTTTTAAGATTAATTTAATTAAAATAAAGATATACATTTATTATTTATGCAAGAATAAAAATAAATTAATAAAGAGAAGCCTATTTGTGTCTGTCACCCACAAATACATTGTCGTGCTAAGCAATAGTAAAACTCCAACAATAGAGTAAACAGGAAAAGGGTTTTTAGGGAAAATTTGGTTAAACGGACACAGTGGCACAAGCACTTTACTGCAACGTATTGGACGGCTCAAGCACTCCGCCAATACTTAATAACGTTGCCAATGGCACTATCACTCCATTGCAACACATGTCAAGCGGCTCAAGCACTCCGCATTGACACTGGAAAAATATAAATGGATAGGCAGCTTAAGCACTCAGTATTTAAATATTGTTTTGATAATAATTAATCAGTAATAAGATTCAACAGAATACCCTTTTAAATCCTTATTTAATTATTACTTTTAATATATTTAATTGTTTATAAATTTTACTAGGATACTCATTTTCATTCTTATTTACCAAATATTAAAATAATGAGATAAAATAACAAGCATAAAGGTAATAAAGGAAAGCTCTGTGAGAAAACTCACTCTGTATACTTTAATATGAAGCACACAAGAAATCACTTAATAGTCTAGCACCACTCAAGTCACTAACTATTCAAAACTCGAAAACAGTTTATTTTAATGGCAATATTTTTAACGGCCTATTTATTATAGAGCACACACAAAACTTATTCCACTGAAATTCTAATACTGAATAACTAAACTAAAGCTTTAGAAAAGGCCTTTCCCACAAACTTCGGCTGGGTTGTTTATATTAAAAGGGTAATTATACGTATCATATTTCTGACGCTTATGTGCCTAAGTGGTTCTCTATCTCAACACAAACACTGACGTCCTACAATCGTGCCTCTTTTGGCTATTTTCGCTGGTAAAGGGAATGCATTGATTTTAAAATATAAAATATTAATGTGAAATAAACCTACTTCTTACAGAATTTTGGAAGCTGGATGGTCAACACTATCCTGCTTTACAAAAAATAGCCTTAATAGTTTTTTCCATGGCTCCTTCAAGCTGTTTCTCTGAACGAAACTTCTCAACATTCGGGTTAATACAGTCAAAGCTGAGAAGTCAACTCGCTGACCACCGGGTGGAGAAGCTAGTTTATATTAAAACAAACTCAAATTTAATCACAAAATACAATGAAAAGTATACTGGCGATGAGACAGATAGAGATTAGCTTAGAGGCCACTAGATCAACTTCTTAACTTTACCAAGAAGATAAAATCTTACAAGCACAATTAACTCAATAATGATATCTATGAGAATAGTTATCCTGTTAGCAAAGTTAACAAGACTGTTCTAGCGACCCTTATTAATATTTGATATTCTTTTATTTATGTTCTTATTTCCAATTAAAAAGAAAATATTTTTAAAATATTTTTTTTTTAGATTTACTCACTCACTAATAATGTTGTTTTTTGTTTTGTTTAATATATCTATATTACATATTTAATGTCACAAAATCGCTTACGTCGTTTGTACAATATGCGCGAACAAACATAAGGGATGGTTTTACCCCTTTGGACACAATTTATGTTTTTTTTTTAATCCTAAAATATGTAAAAAAATAAATTAAAAAACACGCTGACATATTATTTTAAGGTCCAGCTTAGAAGGCAAATGTACCATGAAGATGCATCTATAAACACGCTGATATGTAAGCTATTTGCAGTTGACATGCAAAAGGTATTTATGCTTCCTCGAATGCCACAGTTACAGGAAGCCTTTTTTCTATCACGACTGGTAGTTATTAATGAAACGTTCGCTTCTATGCAGAAAAAGGGTGGAGAGCGATATATACTTACTTTTTCATGTTTTGCAAACCATTTACTGTAAGTTTAGAAATTATTTTTTAATAAAAAGGTATTCGACAATGCACAGTGGCGCAACCAGGGGGGGTTTGGGGGTTAAAACCCCCTCCGAAATGCGTGTAGCAAAACACCAAAATGACTATAAATAGAGGATGTTTTTGGTTTTGTGGTGCTTATTTCTTTTAGGTTAATATCGCTTTTTATGTAGGTGTATAATTAGTGAAAATTTTTTTTTTCGAAAAATAACGAATTTTTATCAGTTTCTTCAACAGATTTTAAAAAACCAAAATATGGAAAAATTTTATTTACAATAATTATGATATTTTAGTGTAGTGATAAAAAAACGATAGGGTACAAATTAATATTTAATTTAAATATTACCTTTAGAAAAACTTGAAGGGAGTTAAGTTTTTGATATTCTTAGGGCATTTGATACATTATTATATTTTAACAAGTGTTTGAACATTCTTGTGCCATTCGGAAGTGTATAGGTTTGTGAGCAAAAATTGCAAACTACTTTAGCTTTGTTGTTTTCCAGTATAAACAAATTAATAGAAGTAATGGCACTTATTATTTTATCTTTTTAAAAAAGTAATTAGTTTGATTGATCGGTTTGGGGAAAAACCGTAGTGCGTTTGACCATTGTTGTGCCATTCGAAAGTGTATGTAGTGTATCTGTGGCGGATCTATGGGGGAAGGGGCTACAGGGGTTCTAGCCCCCCAAGCCCTTTTTCGTGTGTTTATTTTTAAAGAAGGTAGTAATTAAAAAATTCTTATGAGAAAACGTACAAAAAAAAATACAAAAATTATTTCGTAGGCGTACTTACAGGATACTTACTATGATAATATGCTCTAAAAGATTGCTATCGTTTATAGTTTCCAAATTTATCAGCTACGGCGGAACAGAGTTTCTCAGATTTAGGGAGGTTCAAAACTTATCTTCGAAGTATAATGGGTGGGGTTTAGCATTAGCTTAATAATATAAACTCAATAAAATCGTCTCGGGAGGAGAGGTTGACGTCAATGAAGAGGTAACCAATTAAAAAAAAACTCGACGTCTGGAAATGCCAAATTGGGACTAAATTAGTAATTAAATATTTGTTAGTATAATAAGTACCTATTATATTTAATAACAAATATAAAACTATAAAACATACTTTTTTAACCATAATTATTTGTATAATATTTTTTTTGCTCTGAGACTGAAAATGTAAAATTTTTGGCGGTTTTTGAGTTTTCCGATTGCCTATCAAGCAGTGGCGGCTCCTCGAGTAAGTAGGTGAAGGGCCTATTCTCCAAAAAAACCACATTATTACAAAAAATAGGTAAGTGTTTCAATCTTTTTATTTTTAATTTCTTTATAACTAAGTTTTTACCTGTCAACAATCAACATCAAAATTTTTTGGCAAAGTTGTAAAATTCCTTACTACTACATAAAGGGCGATTAAATGATCTCAAATTTATAATTATGTATTTTTTATATTATTTTTTATTTTTACAATTATTACCAAGTTATGTGGTATAATGGATGTATCTAGTTATTATTTCTATTGAAAAAAAAAACATAAAAAGTTAAAAATAGTCATTTTGGGCGTGGTATTACAGGAAATTTCCGTCTGCGGCGCTATTTTTGGCTGCCGCGCTGTCCACCTTGTTTTTTTTAAACACTAGGCATATCGAATCAAACCATTGACCAAGACATAGAAGTGACAAGAACACGGTCGGATGGATCGACATATCGACATCTTATCTGTTGAGTATAAAGCACTGACAAAAGTGTCGAAAAAAGATAAGTATCCCATCTATCTGTCTCTCGAGCATACCACATCATAAAAAAAATAATTTATAATTAGAATATTAATCAACACAACCAACGGTGCTTCAAATCCATTGCCAAAAACTAAATCTATATTAAGTGACAAAATGGGAAGTAGTAATAGCATTCACGAAACACACGATGCCCAACACGCTCATCGGCCCGGCGGCGCAGATAGTGACGAAGAAAGCGATAATAAAAAACCAGAAGCCGATGAAAGTACATTACCCGACGACCTCGTTCCACTGGGAAAACTACCCGTAGGACCATGTTCGTTTGATTTCGCTCAGATAGAAAAGAAAAAAACCAATAGTCATTGTATGTTTCTCGTGCCCGTGGACAAGACGCAGACAATTGCCGACATTTGTGCCAGTCTGCATCATTTAATTGTCGAATTGCCGGCCATTGACGTCAGTCTATTGCTAACCATCTCGCCGACTGACTACGCCGCCTTAAAAAAAGAGAATATAAATAAATGGACAACACTTTGCAAGCAGCGGTACTATCTCTTGAAACAGCTACCTAGTGTGACAAGTATACTATTGACGCGACGCAAATTGTGGATCGACGATGGAATTACATTGCAGCGAAATAGCAATCCGGTGTTTTATAAACACGAAAATATGAAGACCAAGTTTTTGGAGGGCGATCAAGTGAAATTGCCGGATTCCGATTCTAATAATTGGGGCGAACATTATGCCGACTTTGTAGTTCGACGCAAGATTGTTGTTACCAACGCAAAAAAAAGACCTCGAATTATTATACCAAAGACTCGACATTGCAAGAGCCGAGCCAGACGATACCCGATTATGAACTTAGCGCGTGGTTTAAAACCAACACGACTGATGCCAGTGTAAGTAGCGCTAAAGAGAAAATTGCAACGCTGAACAAAGATGCGTCGTCGGCTGTAGCGCTGTACGCCACTTCGGCCTTTTTGCGCTCGCGTGACACCACGACACATGTGAAAAATTCAAAATTTAAACTATTAGCAAATACCACACCGGGTGATGGGCATATTTATATCACCGTAATTTGCAACTCAAAATTTTCCGATCTTGTCGAATTGTGTAGCAGCATGCAAACATTGCCAAATGAATTTTTACATTATGTGATAATTTTCACGACGACTAATACCAGCAAAGAACAAGCGCAATATTTAGAAGCATGCATTCGTTATAACAGCAGCAAAGGATTTGTTTCGCGTGTTGCCCTCTCGGGTGGATGCCAGGTTCTACTAAATCAGTATAATCCGTCAATCAGTAGCACTCAATTACGATTCACCAATAATCTACAGATGTACATCAATCAAAAAAAGACGCAAGCGCTAACCGTGAAAAAACTGGACACCTTGAATGTAGACCATTTGAGCGGCACACTGAGCATATTAAATCCATTGACGTGTGGGAGCTCACAAGAACCTGTATTCTCAACTGTCAACTCTGACCCGTTATGTCGGACAGTGATTTTTAATGAGAACGGCATCTCCTCGTTGAGTTTCGACAAAAAACAGATGTTTTCGCCATGCAGTCGTCTATATTAATTGCAAAGATTATGAGAAAACTACGGCGCCGATCCAATGTCTTTCCACCAATTCGCTAATTATACATCTTTTAGCGGCCTACCCGTCGCGTCGTTTTTCGATCTCACGAGTACGAAAAACACCACAAGGATTGTGTTTCTCTTGGCGGCGTCTTCGTTCGGCATTAATGTCGATAATTTGAGAAAATTATGCATCGACACGCGCGGTCAAGCAAATTAAATCAACAATCAAATCAAGCTGGTCCAATGTCAAATGAATTCTGAGCTCTTCGCCATGTATCCCACTTCCATGGCCGACATGATTGTCAATACAAGCACGGAATTTTCTATAGCATTCCCAAAGCACACGGTCGATGATAACGTCGAATTCGAAAGATTTGTTTGCACGCCTTTGCCGTTACCAGCGGCTACGACCGCGAGTACGGCCACCAAAACCACAACACCAACTACCTCTTCTGGTTCCACGGACATTGCAAGCCTTGTTTTTGACTCAATCACACGCCATCACAAAAAAAAGTGTCAGTTCGACCCATACCCGCTACAAACTTACAAACGACATACCCATAGAACAAATACGAGAAAATACGTATCCACATGCTGCAACTTTCTTCCATACCAGCAATACTTTATTATCCCGGCTACAAGGCAATAAAGATTTTCATCGAACAAAATTGCTCTTTTGTTATCATCGACGAATGACCTTGTCGTATTTGGAGGAGTTTTTAGACATCTGCTCGACCTCCTCGTCCATGAAAAATTCCGACAGTCAGTATTTCTTGATGTTTCTACAGACCAAAGATGTCACTTATGAAAAGTTGATAAAATACCCAGTGTTTAACACTGCCGATAATACGAGAAAAACCCAACTGTTCAAGTTTAATATCAGCGACAAAGGCGGACAAAAAGATCCCCTGACTATAATCATCGTCTGTCACAATATCCCGACTTTCAACGATACCAATATTCGCGAGGGACAAAATACAGTCTTGTTGGTCAATTGCAGGATTGTATTGTATTATAATAGCACGGAGCCGTTGATTAATACCGAAACACACACCGTGGCCGATTTGCCGCTGCGCTACTACGACGTTGTAATTCCGTGCCTAGAACCCATACCGGTAGATGGGCAACAGAAACCCATTTCTACAGACAAAGTCTTTAATTGTGATAATTCCTAGTACATAGTGCTGTCGGAACAGCAACAAATAGTGCAATATTTATCGAATAAATCCATGCAATTTTTGGGTAAGCATTGTCTACCTTTTACCGTCACCTGGAATCATGCGCAAAAATCAGCGATCAATTCCGAGTATTTGTCCATTTATAAAACAATCATCAATCCAGTGGTTTCTTTTGTGGCCCTTCGCAATTGTCCTATCGAAAGCCTGTGGACCATGATTCGCGTGTACATTGAAGCGTTTGACACGGTAGTGCACAATGTGAAGTTGCTCAATTTCTTTATAACACGCACACCCTTGCCGGCCGCTGAATTAGAAAAATATTTGAAGCGTTTGGCGAAAGAGGGCTACCAGTTGGAAGCTACTAGCAATCTGAGTGGCAACACCACAAGCGTGTATTGTCTATACAAAACCGACTACTTCGTAGGAAAAACGGTGAAATGTGGTGCCGACGGTGTGAATTATAGTTGCGAAGTGACAGCGAACATTCAACAACAAATCCGCTACGCTATTGTCTCGACGCTCGACGATTGGTCAACGATCACCCGCAATAACGGCTCTGATTTCGCAATAACGTTTCAGCGAGCTAACGCCAACGACGAAGTCTTGTACCAATCGCTCGACAGTATCCACTACACCAGCGATCAGAACATGTACGAGGATCGAGCTTTTCAATCGGTCACATGTTATTATGAATTGACAAAGAAGATGTCCCTCAATTCCGTTAATTTACTTATCAACAAACGACAACAGTCATCCATTGGCAACACAGTCAACGAGTCCTTTGGTTCCTCTCATTTGTGTATGCTGCAATCCATCTCTGTCAGTCAACTCTTTTATTATCTAGTCTTTCTGGTGAATTTGTCCGTGTTCAAGTACCCGTACATGGATCCACCCGCGGGCGACGACGACTTTGAAGATCAGAGTACGTTGAGACGTTACCGCTATCCCACTGTGTCTGTATTTTTGACAGTTCACGAGGATTCATTCATGGCCTCGATCCGTCACGTGAAATTAATCCAAAGGATGAAATCTTTCTTGAATTCGAATACAAAAAAACTACTCGGTTTACGCCGCCAAGAGCTCGACGATCCCGATAATGTGGAAGAAGACCCGTTGAAACTGAAAGAATGGAATGTTATTCGTTTACCAAATAGCAAATGGATGCTGGTGACTAATGCTGTAACTACGGCCACTGAGAAACGCATAACATTATCTGACCCCATAATCGATATTACTTTTATAGCGGATGCATTGAATGCTGAGGCGAATACTTCGAACGAGAGCTCGGCGGTGACAAGAAATATTGTCGCCACTGTCGGTAGCGACCCGCTAAACACCGTTCTCTTTCATCGCTCGTCGCGCTTTCAACCCTGCGATGTGTTTTATCTGAACACTACTGTTTGTTCGTTCACCCAGCGACCCGGTTTGGAATTCAAATGTCCACAATTAGTTCTATTCTATCGTTATTCATTTGAGGATTATTTCATCAGGAAATTATCACGACACCGCAATCCCGATCCCAACGATTTAGTCAGCTGTGTCGACATTCACGTGCATGCAAACTTGTTGCCGCACGAATTGGCGGCAATTCGTTATTTCATCCTAAGCAAGGCACACGCCAGTGCAAGTCACGCGATTTTTATCGTTACCCTGCAAGCCGACTACAACGATTTCATCGACGTCGTGTCCAAAAACAGTCAAATAGTCTGCCTGCCCTTCATCGCCAACCCTTCAAACCTAACCGGCTTGGTAATCACGACATTGGAAACTGTCAGCAACTTGGAAGTATCAGCCAATACTGCGCACAACGAGAAGAGCATGAGAAATCTACTTTACGAAGTGAAATGCACGCGACCGTTGATGCATCACATGAAGTTTAATTTCGAAGTCATCATCAATGGGCAAGATCTGAAAATCAACGCTCCCGTATCCTGTTCTTTTCTGCCCTTTGTCGTGTCCAATGTATTGCCGATCAAACGGGCAGATATTGCGATGGCCATCGATCATACTGTAGGTTCGACAGATGACACGCGAGCCGTCTCCGAGATATTTTGTTGTGATACTTCATACTACAAGCCGGTTACGCAATGTTATGTAATCCCATTTTTCCACTATGCTTATCCGAAGATAACGATATTAAGTACACAGTATGCTACTGCATTGGCGCCGATGCTTGATGTGGTCGTATTCGGTGTCGGTGTATCCGATGGTATGTGAGCTCATCAAGAACTGGCAGGCATTAGACAACACCCAAATTCTGCTATTGACGGCAGGTCCGATTTCCCACGATGGATTTGATACGAAACCTTTTACATCAGGAAAAAAAGCGAGCTCATTAATTTTCATCTCAATGAAAATTTAACGAAATTCAGCGAGTCAGGTTTACATTATTGCTATTTCTACGAACACTACGTTTATAAAGACGGTGCCATTACTCATCATTCGCGGTCAACGCTCACTAGCCTAGATAAACCGCAGTCCCTACAATATGAGTATAATGGTTTAAAACTTCGTATAACTGAAGGCGATAAAATCTCGGCGCTGACAGACCAACCAATGTTAACTATTAACGCCAAGCAAGATTTAATATACGTCGAACCTACCACAAACGGTGATATGTACGAGAGTAAATCAGTTACTCTTGACGTGAAACAATCGCAAAGTAAAGCGATAACGGCCAAATTAATTGTAGTGTCTGACGGATAAAGCACTGCCGCCGCCATCACCTTAATGCATGCACAAGGCAAAAAATAAAAATTCTTTTGCGGTTAGCGTTTTTTTTTCAACACACTCGTACTATCACCACTACGTACAGGCCTACAATACATGTATTGTGGCGACACCACAACGTTTTCGAAGCTTCAAAACGGTTTCCAACGGCATTTTTGTAACCAGTTCGACTTGTGCGACAGCGCAAAGTGCACTCGCTTGCAGCGTTCAGCTTGGTGTCTTCTTTTTGTGGTGTTAATTTTTTTTTGTTATTAGTAGTTTGTTTTTTGCTTTTAAATCGAAACCAGCTGTCATGGAGGAATCTCCCAGGCACCCAGCGGCGACGGCTCATCTCTCAACAACGGACGGTTTGAAAGCGCGACTACGAAGCGCCCGGGCCCGGGTCAAACAACAACGTCCGAGAACGACACTGCAGATGTTTCGGACTATATGTCTGCGACTACGACATACCCACAAGTTTCTCATCGAATTATCAAGTTTAGTCATTTTGTTTCATCGGCATCTCGTGACTCAACAAGAACAACAAGAAACAAAAAAACCTCATCGGATGCCCGCTAATGAGGCATCGTCGTGGGTTTCAGCTATGTGCGAAGAATCTGGTGCATTTTATAATAATTCACGACATCTAATACCTATGAATATTGGTGAACAGATAGCCGGATCAACAGGACAAGAAGTAGCATCAAGTACAGAAGGGGTTTTCGATAAGTCTGGTGGAGCATCCACTCCGCCGCCGTCGCGAAATTGCTCTACTAGCCCACCATCAACGATCCACTTGGAAAATTTTGACAACAAGGGTAGCAGCGAGCCTGTGGATCTTCGTGTACTCACGCCTGAGCACGCTCGTCAGCACCTTTTATTATCCAGGCTATTGAGGGACACATCGTCGGCTTCGTCATCTTCGATCTTGTCTTCAGAAGCAGAAGTTAAACGAAATAATAATACTACAACTCCATCACTGCCACCAGGATCATCGCCCATTTCATGGTCGTCGTCAACGTGTATACTGCCCACCAGAAATTCATCGTACATAATCTGTTGTCTGCAATTCAGGCCCTACACACCATTGTGCAATCATGCGTCGTGGTTTTTTATTCGTCGTCCAGTTAGTTTGATAGCCGACGCAGTAAAAAAATTTCTAGCCGAACATGTAAATTCAATGGTTTTAAAATCCTGGATCCAATAAACCGTATTTTGCGATTAGAATCGACGCGTTGAAGCATATGCCGCAACTTCAAATGATGCGTTTTTGCACTTTAATTACACGTTTACCGATAACAAGTGGCGAAGAGCAAGAACTCTTGAATCGACGCCTATGTGAAGTAATCGACCAATTGCTTTTTTCTCCATATTCGCATCGACTTCCTCCGAGTAACATCTATGGCTGAAAAAATAAAACAACGCTAATGATAATTGTCAATATAGATTGATGTAGTATCGGCTTGACATTTTCCTCATGCATACGTAGTATTATTGCTCGGTCGTGTGTTGTTCCAAGTAGTTGCGCAACTGGTTGATTATTACAAATGGAGAATTATTTTTACTATAATATTGTATAATAGTTTTCTCGATAGGTTGAAATAATTGAGCGGCATAGAACGAAAATAAAATCAGTCCAAAAAGTAACGATAAAATTAAAATTAAAGTAGAGGGCATCCAACGCAGACTTTGATGCTGACTCAGCGATGTCATTAACAGCGGAAACAACATTGTAATGTATCCATATAGTAAATATGTACAATAATTCTGAACTCGCATGCGATTGATAAATTGTGACATGTATGTTTCTACGTGTTGTGAAATGACTGGGTCTGTTAAATCCGAATTTTTTGATTCTAAATAAAGTGCTACATTATTTAATTGTGTACTCTCCAAAATTTTGTTATTGCTATGTTCTGGATCGATCGTCGAGCCGTTACTATTATATTTAAGGTCCCGGATGTAAGCTGAGGCAAATAACATGTGTTGCATTTCCAGTTCCAGTTGAGTCGTAAACACGTCTTCTAAGTGTATTCCTATATTTTGCGGCGGTGACGTGAGTGTTGGGTTTTTACTTGTCGCTTGTGTTGATTTGTGATTGAGACTTGCCTCGTAAAACTCGTGGTAATTCAGTAATTCGCGCGCTACGTCATCGTGTTTTTTTTCGCAAAAACATGCTTGGCCGCCGCCGCGGTCATTTCGTCTGTGGTCCCACCCGACGACGATCCCTGTCTAAAGACACATTTATCATATATTTCCATCAAACATGACGGTGACATTTCCCATGTCCCATAGCCAAATAGTTGTCTATTATTTTCAATTTGCAATAGCGCATACCCGTCAATGCCTGCTTGGGTAGTCATGTTGCGCACCTTTTAAAATATCTGCAAAGGACAGCGCCACATCCAATAAAGATAGCAAAAACAAAATCACACCGATATACGGAATTTCGGCCAGAGAGGCAAGTCGGGCAAGTGCTTTTGAAAGCATTGAAGCCGTGAATCGAACAATGTTCAATGTCGCCATGCGAACGGCTAAATGTCGTATTAACATACGCGTCATTTTGATTTCAGCCGCGGCAATGACGCGAATTAACATAGGCACGCCTGTACGCAAAAAATGTGCAATTAGCTGTTCGACTAGGACTTGCAGTGTAATGTCTACTACCATCGATTTGCCCACGCGAAGGCATGTGGCTAACAAGTCTTCGTATATTGCCTGGGAACTATCTTGAAGGTCGTGTACAGGGTGGTCCACATAACGTAACCTATCCCCTTATCTCAAAAATTAAAAGAGATACCGAAAAAAACTGTTTATGAAAGTTGCTTGATATTTCAAGGACTGCTTAAATATTTACGATCTATGTATACAGGGTGTTTCAAAAATTAGTTATGATATTAAACTTCATTATTTTTCATTAAACACCCTATATATTTTTATATATTTTGATTGCTCTCCGAAAAACAAGTTAAGTTTGTATATACATGTATGTTCGAATTCGGCGCCGTTTAGCCTGAAAATAAAAAAAAAGATGAAAATTTAAAAAATTGTGTCTCCAAAAAAAATAATCAATAATACTAGTCAATTTTTTGTTGGTATATTTGAAATAATAAATCAATTAAGTAGGATCCAATTCATGTTAATTTTGTACCCTGGTTGCTTTTTTATATACAGGGTGGTCCACATAATGGGTTAAATTAGTGATAATTCAATCCCAGAAAAAACAGTTTTTTTAAATGGAACACCCTATATATTATACATTTTATTGAATAACCTTTTAGTTACCTTTCATTTGGTAGGTATATGTCCTATACCTAAAACTAATATTAAAGGCGCTGTTGCGTTTTATTTTCGGCCATGTCATTTTTTATAATAATCTCGTAAGCATAACTTCCGTTTTATGCAAAAAATAAATCACTCTCTAATTTTTACTCTGAATATTATTTATTTTAAATTAAAAAAAAAAATTTGAAATATCATTACAATAAAATAATTAAAAAACACAAAAGTTCCAAACTAATTACATTTTTAAATAGTTTTCTATATAACCTCCATTATTTGCAACAATACACGTCGTATAAATTATTTGAAGTTTGTCGATTGCCTTTTGGACTGAACCATTTTCATTAAGATGGGTAATCTCGGCTCTTCTGTTTTTCAATTCGTCTATGCTATGGGTCCTTTCTTTATACACTTTATCTTTTAGAGTCCCCCATAAAAAATTATCTAGGGGGCTTAAGTCGGGACTTCTTGGTGGCCAAGGAATGTGTCCGTTTTTCCCTATTAACATCTCATAATTTTCCCCTATGTAATTTGTGACTATTGGTATTGTGTGGTAGGGAGCACTATCTTGTTGAAAAGCTACAATACCATGTCTCACATTCTCTGGCAGTGCTGTAATCAAATTTAATATGTCGTTTTGAAGCATATGTAGGTAGCGCTGTCCAGTCAACGTTCGTTCAAAAAAGATTGGTCCGATAATCCTATCATCAAGTATTCCACACCAAACGTTTATAGACCGGTGACCCTGCTTTTCTATGGCCTTTACACGATGTTCGTTGTTGTGGGAATAATAGTGAGTGTTCCTACGGTTAAAAATCCCAGCTGTACTAAATGTAGCTTCGTCGGTCCATAATATATGCTTAAAAATGTCTCTCTCAAAATACTGATCCATTATAACGGTGCAAAAATTTAGCCTGTTTTCAAAATCTATTTCAGACAATTTTTGAACAGGAAGGAATTTGTATGGTTTAATTTTATCAAGTTTTAGTGATCTCATGATGGTCGTCTTACTAATATCTAAATCTCGTTGGCCATCCCTTAAAGAATTTTCCGTGTTATCTTGATAGTATAATCTTACTTCAATCCTCTTATCGTCAGTTAAAATTATGTTTTTCTTGTTCTTCTTTTTATTTACAACAACACCAGTCTCTAAGTCTTTTAAAATTCTCTTGAATATTTGCCTTGTAGGTATTCGTCTTCCAGGATATGTCTGCTGGTATTCTCTTAAAGCTAAAGCAGCACTTTTCCCATTACTGATATAAAATTCATGTAATTTAAGTCGTTCTTCAATGCTATACGTAGACATAATTATTTTTTTAATATTTGACAAAAACTCAATGTCATCTGCGTTACAGGTTATAACTACTTGGTTTCCATGGAAATTATAAAAATTATATAAATGCAACAACCTTTGGTTGCTTGATATAAAAAATGACAAAGGCAATCGACAAACTTCAAATAATTTATACGACGTGTATTGCAAATAATGGAGGTTATATAGAAAACTATTTAAAAATGTAATTAGTTTGGAACTTTTGTGTTTTTTAATTATTTTATTGTAATGATATTTCAAATTTTTTTTTTAATTTAAAATAAATAATATTCAGAGTAAAAATTAGAGAGTGATTTATTTTTTGCATAAAACGGAAGTTATGCTTACGAGATTATTATAAAAAATGACATGGCCGAAAATAAAACGCAACAGCGCCTTTAATATTAGTTTTAGGTATAGGACATATACATACCAAATGAAAGGTAACTAAAAGGTTATTCAATAAAATGTATAATATATAGGGTGTTCCATTTAAAAAAACTGTTTTTTCTGGGATTGAATTATCACTAATTTAACCCATTATGTGGACCACCCTGTATATAAAAAAGCAACCAGGGTACAAAATTAACATGAATTGGATCCTACTTAATTGATTTATTATTTCAAATATACCAACAAAAAATTGACTAGTATTATTAATTATTTTTTTTTGGAGACACAATTTTTTAAATTTTCATCTTTTTTTTTATTTTCAGGCTAAACGGCGCCGAATTCGAACATACATGTATATACAAACTTAACTTGTTTTTCGGAGAGCAATCAAAATATATAAAAATATATAGGGTGTTTAATGAAAAATAATGAAGTTTAATATCATATCTAATTTTTGAAGCACCCTGTATACATAGATCGTAAATATTTAAGCAGTCCTTGAAATATCAAGCAACTTTCATAAACAGTTTTTTTCGGTATCTCTTTTAATTTTTGAGATAAGGGGATAGGTTACGTTATGTGGACCACCCTGTACATCAATGAGGGGGACTCGAGTATGTAACACATCGTAGTCATTGGTTATTCGTTGTCCAAATAGATTGCGTCGTAAATGTCTCGGCAATTGATCGTTGTCGTTGTAAATATGTTGCCAATAATCGATTTGCTTTAGAGGAAATGGTAATTTCGCAATGACCTCGGGCGTTAATTGACTACGTTGCGTGTGTTTTTTGTAATTGTCAATAGTAATAGATTTCGTCGGATACTCTAACATGTGCTTGCCGTCTGTTGTGTAAATATGCAGGGGTTCAATTAAGTGACCGGTATTTGCAAAATCAGTCGAAAACATGAGATGACTGGTGGCGGGTGTTATCCCCAGTTGCGACAGCTTGATTTTGTCATCAATACAAAAGGCACCGTCGTCAATATCAAAACATCGTTCATCGTCTTTTTTTATCGCTTCACGTTGCTTCTCAGTGGGTTTTTTCACAGCGGGTTTATTGATAGCCGTCAAACTTTGCCCGAAGATAGTTTTCTTGGTAAACTATAAAGCCAGGTGGACGATCGTTTCCCCGATAAAAAACCCCAAGATTTTTTCGCCAACCGTCAAACCACACTCGTCACCAATCAACGTTTACGCCAAGTCGTCGCAATAGTATTGATTTATTTTGAATTTTGGGGCTATATTTTTGTACATTTCATGGTACACTTCGTTACCTTTAGCATCGTGCAGTTTCACATCAAACCCGGTGCCTATCGTATCGACATGAGGTGTAACGTGTGAGGGGGTACGTCGATTGTCATCAATGCCCATGGCGTAAATAGCAGCGTCATACTTCAAACATACTCCACCGCCCTCGTCGACCCATTGCGTAATATTTGCTGGTGGGAAAGGGTTATCATCGATTGTATAATGTTTAAATGTTTCACGACAACCTGTTTCACACGCTGTGACGACGCTATCACTGCTGTTGAATATTTGCAGGTGGTCGCGATCGCTACAGTCCTGCCCCCGAGGATACTAAATGTTGCATTGCAATTTAGTGCAAAATGTCCGACGAGCTC
The DNA here is from genome assembly GCA_030620095.1 of Kuschelorhynchus macadamiae. Classification (NCBI taxonomy): domain Eukaryota; kingdom Metazoa; phylum Arthropoda; class Insecta; order Coleoptera; family Curculionidae; genus Kuschelorhynchus; species Kuschelorhynchus macadamiae. The sequence goes on from JAUTXW010003575.1 coordinate 188,838, forward strand.
GTATGTCGGTCGCAATTAAATTGTCCCAATATTCGGGGTTTTTTGATGCAAGCTTTCTGTTTGAACGTATTTCAATCCAACAATAAGTAAACAGATGGGGCTTCGTTTTTTTAAAACGATTCCATTGGGTAATTTTTTCGTTCGTCCGCATAATAATTGGCATCATTCAAATCTTCCGACGTCGGGGAGACTGTGGTTTCCATCCTCTTCAAAATAAGAATACTGCCATTTGGTACCTCCTCTCCTTTCTCTTACCGTTTTGTGAACGAGTCGATAACAATAGGCATTTAGCGACAGTATCAAACCCCAAGAACATACAGTGTTTTGCGAGTGTTTTGTCAAAAAATGACATCAGATTCGCCCTTTGACGATTTGGTGACACAAATCCAATCGGAAAACGATCGTGAATGTCACTTGGAGGAACGGCTCACGGCCTTTGATAGGCAAAAAATTTACGATTATTTGTATCTAGAGGGGATTTTCGAACGCGACATCATAGTCAATTCGTCTTACATACCGTATTGTATGCGCAAAGCATATTGTAATATTCAAAAACATGAAGTTCATAAACTGGAGAATTATCATAGATCTTTGCTGTTTTGCCACAATCACTTACGCGATTGGGACTTTATTTACAATGTCGTCGGCAAGATCGTTCAATTTGCGGAGCTCGATAATCCTGCCGTCGCGTCCTCGATGCTACCTTATGTGAAGCCCATGATTGACTCGCCCTTAGTTCGTGACTTCCCAAAATTTTCTCAACGACACGCGAAAAATGAGTCACTATTTCGGTCGATGTGGGATCGCGTGTCCAGCTTAATCATAAGAATCTCGTAAGAAAAACTTACGAGATCATGCTGCGTCGTTCATGCCCGATAATCATTTGTTGCATCTACTCTATAGCCATTTTCTCGACAAAGTCTCGTTTTACAAGGACGTCGTGACCTTGCCGGAGGATGACGACGAAAAGTACAAACGTGAACAAGAGGCACTCGAAACGTTGAGTGCGATAAATTCTGACGCAATAGTCATTGACAAACAAAAAGAGCGCGAATTGCTCCACAAAATGGTACAGCAATCCACGACTGAGACATGTGATTTCACCATAGAGGACGATCATGACAACAGCGAAAATGTTGCTCAGGCGTCCTCCCACCGACCGCAGCAACCAGAGAGGACCAAACCAGAGTATCTCATCGAGACTTCAAGTATAAAATTCGCGCAGAAGGCTGATCAATCTCGTGCGACCGTGTTTTCCAATGCTTCCGCAACGGCGCCACCTGTAACTACAGTGTCGTCATCGTCAGTGCTTCGTGCATATTCGGCTGATGATGATAACGAAACGCGATCCTTTGGTGACAAGAGACAAAAAAATCACATGTCGTCCAAAAGCAGTATTGGGAGTAATAGTACATCAGCAGATGATAGTTCTGATGTGGACAGCGAAAAGGAATTTTCCTTCAACAATCGAAATACGGGGCATACCAATCGAAAATATTCCAATAATGAGGAGATGTATTTTCGGCAATCACTAGGCGGTCTTTGCGTTCCTCCGCCGAGTGGATCGTTCTGCGATAGCGAGCCCGATATAAGCGACGCCGACGTTGAAACTGGCCGCATTGTTCCTGCGCCTTCGCCACTCGATTCAATAAAGATGAATTTTCGAGTTTTGCCAGCAACTTTTGCTTCATGTTTTTATCATTTCGTTTCTGATTAAGTATATATCTATCCGTCATGCTACTGTTTGTATGGTTTAAAGCATGCTGTGTGATGGTTTTATCGATTACAGAGCCGCGCTGAGCAAATAACGAACGCCACACATGCCACAATAAACCCAGAGGTTTCGTGCTGCGTTTTAAAACTTGACAATATGTCGCGATATAACAGGAACGCAATGCGGCTTCGCTCGCAGTAAACACTTTATTATCGGCCTTGGACTTGTATTTTTCGTCGGTCCCCGATTGTGAAGACCACACAGGCTCAACGATGGCTAAATAATCATTTAATAATTGAGCAAGCTTCGGACCGATACTGAGTGGTCGATATCCGTGTTTGGTGAATGTCTTGTACTCCCCCCACGTAATCAAATCATTGGCTTGTGCTAAGGTTAAATTGATGATTTCGCCTTTTCGCATTCCCGAATTTGCTAATAAAACCAACAGCATTGCCCATTGCACCAAGACGGGCGTTATTTGTACTGACGAATCAAGCGGACTCTCGATATAAAAGGCGCGAGCATAGAAAAATGGTTTCAACACTCCATCGAGGGCAAATTTTTCCAAAATCAACGCATCGTTTTCGTCAATATGCGTTGTCACGTGATGTTTGATTTTTGCATTGCGTAAGCCTTCTTTCAATTTGTCGTTAGTTATAAAGAGACATGCATTGCCGTCGCCATCGTATAGAGGTTCGTTTTGTCGTATTTTATCTTGAATTTTTTGTAATGTTGCCCATATTTTACCTACCTTGCGCAAAGAAAAGGGTAGTTGATAAGTAGGATCTGTTTTCTGCAGACTACGTTTCATTGTCTGTAACACTGACACGGAATATGCTTTCGAGTAGCCTTTTAATAAAAATCTCAAGATAAAACGATTGACTTCAGTTTCGCCACCGTTGCCGAGATCAACAAGATAGGCATAATGTGACCGCAAAACTTTGTTTCGTTTTTCCCCGTGATATGCTTTGAATAGGGGATTTTTGAGTTTCTGTATTTTTTTCAATAGTTGTGTTTTTTTCTCGTTATCAGTCTCGGGTTTTTGAACTATCTCGGACGCATGACCGATTTTTTTTTGGTATTTCATGCTTCAATCTTCAGGGTCAAAGTATTGGACGAAAGAAGAATAAACAACAAAAATTGATTCACTAGATTGATCAGTTCCGACGAACTTCGTGTTGCGTAAAATAAGGAAATAATAGGTGTTTGTTTTTCGAAATATTGAGGGTGACTCTGTTGACAAAAAAACTAGTATTCTTACATTTATTCCGCTTTACTATTTTTCCCGCTTTAGTCGGCTCTGCGCACTTTGCCACCGGCTTACCGAAATACAATGGAATTCAATTTTGGATCAACGATCGTTTTGGTAGTGTTTGTGGGTGGCATCATTTTAGTAGGAGGATTGATTTGGTACTTCAAACCTGCGGTGGTACTGAACGCCTCGGCGACACCAACAAAAACCTGCGAGAAATACGAATTAGACGACACTGAAGGGAAAATGAAATTAAATGAAAGCGGCTGGCCCATCTGCAACACAACACGCTAGAAGGATAAGTAAGGATAGAAATAATAAGCACTCGCGACTTTGAAATTCACCATCTCACAAGACAAACTACACTGCGCATCTTTTGAAGTGGATAATTCAAATTATTTCAAAAATAAAAAACTCGTCGCCTTGTAATAACAAAAAATTATTACTAGATTGTTTATTTATAAGTAATGTAAACACCTGCAGAAAGTAAACAAAATCGTGCTAAGGACAAATCTGTTCCAACAGTAATAAAAAGTTATATACAAAATTAAGACGAAATTCTTTAAAAACTTAATAATCAAAATTAATTAAAACACAACGTAAATCGCTACAACTAGCCAATCAGTACTTGGTAGGTCCTCCCCTTGCTCTAAGTACTGACTGCACCCTCCTTGGCATACTCAGAATTAATGAACGAATAAACTGTTGATCCATAGCCTGCCATTCTTCTGTCAAAGCATTAGCAAGCTCCTCCAAATTTTGTGGCTGATGATCTCGAGCATGAATTTGTCGTTGGAGATGGTCCCAAACGTGTTCAATCGGATTACAATCGGGTGAACGCGGTGGCCATTGCATACGAGTGATACCATGGTGTTCCAGAGCCACATTTATCATTCTTGCACGGTGGGGCCGGGCATTATCGTCCACAAAGATAAATTGAGGTCCAAATTGACGGGAAAATGGAACAATAATGGGCTGTATAACCAAGTCATGATAGCGCTGAGCATTCATAGTAGCCCGATTTAGGATTATCAACTCGGTGCGTGACTCTAAAGAAATTCCACCCCAAACCATTACAGAGCCACCGCCAAAGGCAACAGTGGGAGCCATATTTTGTTCACGATATCTCATACCACGTTCACGCCACGTTAATATACGGCTGTCCGAATGATATAATGTGTATCTGGACTCATCTGTAAACAAACAGTTCCTCCAATCCGCCACAGTCCAAAGACTATGCTCGTTAGCCCACGCTCTGCGGGCAACACGATGTTCCCTGTTTAACTGGGGGTGCCGAGCACGTCGTCTTGCGCTAAGACCAGCTTCATGCAGTCTTCTTATAGTAGACAGACTTACTCGGACTCCAGTGACTGCACGAATCCTGGATGCAGAGAAGGTTCGATTTCGTCTGGCAGTGGTAGTCACAAAACGGTCCTGCCTTCTGCTTGTAACTCGTTGTCGGCCACCACCATGTCGTATATTACCACTACCAGTTTGCTGATAACGATTCCAAGCTCGACTGATCACACTTTGTGAGACATGATACATTTGGACTACTTGTTGTTGTGTAAGATTCCCATGTTGCAAAATCGCAACAATAGCAGCAAAATCTTCCGAAGAAAGTCTTCCTTGAGGCATTTTTCGATGTCACTTTAACAACTGAATTGTTACTAATAAGAAATAAACGATAAAATGATTTCAGGTATCTCAAATCAACCAAAAAAAAAACTTCAGTAAAAATACCAATATTGAGATATTGTACACAGATGGAATGTTGTTTATTTTTATTACTGATCAAACGATAAACCTAAATTACAAACAGTGCGGAGGTGCCAAATGTTCAAAGATTATTATTACCTTGAAGAAAAAAATTAAAACATATTTAAAAATATTTTATACTGATAAATTTAAATTATCTACTTCAAAAGACGCGCAGTGTATAAATATTTCCTCTATAGACGACACGACACGTGGCAGTAGCTATTCAACGGACTTCTTGTACAAACGCTTGGCAATTCCGAAAGCGTGAAAAGCGTTCGTCGTATATGCACCAAAGTCAAAATGGCGAAAGCAGAGGCTGGCAAAACAGCCGAAGCAGAATTAGATGCTGCCGGGCGAATGCAATGCATTGAATATAGTCGTGCTCCAGATGGAGCTGCTAGCTAAATACTTTGTTCGTCGTCATGCAAAAACTTCCCGCCATTTGCCCCGTAGTAACAGTGCAAAGGATAAGCATCTGGAGCCGGCCGACCAAACTATGGCGAATCCAGAACAAATACTTTGTTTACTTCCGCGAATAGTAGCCGACGAGAATAGCGAATCGACCACCGCCATTCCCTTGATACTAAGTATATTTCACGAATATCTGGTTTGTAATAATCCGATAAAAAAAATCGAACTTTTTTATATGTGCTGGTGAATTTTTTTAGCTATGGCAAAGACTTGGCTGTACAATTTGCCGACCACAAATTGCTACTATTGCAAAAGCACTATAATTTAACAGAAAACAGCCTGCTATCGCCCAATTACGTCTATGACGAACACAAAGAATACATGACGACGCGTCACAAGGTGCAACAGGCCGTTCGCAAAGTGATAACGCAGTATATTTTTTTATTTCAAAAGCTCAACTACCTTTCAAGCGAATTAAAAGACGGGAAATTTCTAACTCCGACGACAAAAAACGAAATTATATCGGATTTGTTAGAGCACATTACATTGTATGATTCCCGGTATACACAAGCAAAAGAAGACTTGCGGATTTTGAGAAATACTCGATTGACTAATAAAAACGATGAAATCACCAAGCAAACCTATCAAAACATATTTCTCTTTCTGAAACGAAGCCGTAGTTATAAAGGTCTCTTGACCGCTCAAAATTTTCAACATTTGGCTGCTTTCCGTTATCCTACAGCTGAGAATCATGCCGATGCCTCGCCGACAGAGGCCGATACTATGACGCCCTTTGAATTTACCAAGTATGTAATCGATACTCTCACGAAGCCCATTCTCTCATCAGAGGATATTGGACGCCTACTGACGCGCATTGTCTCATCCATGGAAACGAGTTTGGAACGATTTTACATTTTTCAGATGATATGCTGGAAAATTCAATCATATGCCACACCAAGCAATCGCGCAGTGACTCTATTTGAGGATTTTGACTTGAGCAGTTTATTACTGTACCATATTGAGCGTGGGCAATCCACGGTATATTACGAAAACCTGGCCATGCTACAGCAATTGATGATTTTTTTCTGCTTTTGGAAATTTTTCTGCACCCAAAACGTGATGCTTGGCTGAATTATTACTGTTAGACTAGTTACTGCCTCGAGTCGATGAAGAGATATTTCGGGATCAGCGCTTGGAAAATAAAATAAAACAATAAAACAACAAAAGACTTCTATTTTTTTTTCTATATTTCAAATACTATTATATATTTTAAGGTCTCAATATGAGATAGAGAAGAGCTCTTAGATTAGATTTTGAACAAGGTTGATCAATGATAGATATTACATTGCATTTAGAAGTTGCTATTTCACAGCGTTTATTATAGGCCACAGTACACTTGTTCTGGACGTACGAAACGGCAATGATTGACGCGCGACACAGATGACAAAAAAGGACCAGTGTATCGTGTCGGCGGCTTGGTGGTTCATATAAGATTAATATGCGTTCAAAGCAGTTCGCACATACTGTGTGTCCACAAGGCTGATACATTATTATTTCCGATGGACAGACATCCGTTGATTGACAAATATAGCACGCATTATTGCAGTAGAGCCACGCGTTGCTGCACAAACCTCGCAGTATACTGTCGTCATATTTTACACCAGTGAAATCGTTATAAATCATGACAAGTTTAGACATTTGCCAATGGATTTGTTTGTTGATATTGGCGAGCTCTTGTTGCATCGTCTCTGCTTCCTGTAACAATTGACTTATATCGACGATTGCACTAGATCCAATTTTTTGGATAATACGAAGGTGTAGCGCATACCGATGACTGTTTTTTTTCCGCTGTTTCTGCAGTTTCAGCAGCAATAATGCTGTTTTGTGATAGTATTTTGTGAGATCGTTATCTTCTATCCACAGTTGGAACTTGGCGCTGTAAAATACACTTGGTTGTTGCTGCACAAAAACTGATGTTAGTGGTGTCGGCGCCGCCAATACACTGATGGTTGCTTCGACATCTGGAGCTGCCATCTCGCGGAAATTACTCGTAACATCGACAGAGTTGGCACGGCGGAAAAGTTTGTTCAAAAACTGTTGACTGCCAAGAAAAAAACGTCGGAGACTCATGATGATCTACTGTCTTCTCGTAAGTACAGCTGTTGATAGTATATCGACTGCACGATCGTAAAACTGCGTCGTCGTCCCTACGTTTTTTGCTAATTTCACCAAAAGTTTCAAAGACAACAGCGCACAAGAAGTGATCTCACGAGCACCACCTGTCAAACTACATGGCCCACAGTGTTGTCGTAGCTATTTGTTGGCCAGTCCCACCACTCACACACGTCAAGTGGGCACTGGAAACCTCAACACCCCCCTCTCCTGGTGACGGTTAGCACAAGGCAACACCAAGCCACGTGCACGGCCAATCAAGCTGCAGTCTCGATCTAGATGGTGCAGTGTGTGCCTCAGAGCCTATCTCCCTATCACTATTTTCATAATTGGCGCTACAAAAACATTGTGCAAAAAAAATATCTACCAAATTTCCTTTACTAGAAAAGTCTATTTTATGGTAAGTATAGACTGTTCACATGAGTTGTGAAACTAATAATTATTCATGTCGTTATCGTCATCATTATTCACCGGCTTCATTTCTGTTTCAATGTCTGCCATAATTTTTTCGTCAGTTTTTGTTACCAAACTCACATCATAAAACATACTATAGTTGCGTTTTCCCTCAGTTAGGTCCATATAAAAATTGTTGCCACTTTGTCCGTACGAGCACGTTTTATCGGTGCTGATGTTCAGGCCGAGTTCTCGTTTTATTTTTGACCCATCCAATTTCAGTACATTCTCAGTGCTTTTTAGATACGCACCAACCACCGCCCGTCTGCCGATTTTGTCCACCAAGTAGAGATTGTCCTTGTAAAAATAGAGGCGATGTTTATTGGTGATCAGGGCTCGTCTGTTGCGATGCAACACCGAATGACCTACCTTACCACGAAAAGTACTAAAACATGCTTGGTTGGTGCTATCTAAGGATATCTGAAACGAATCAAATTTGGCGCCGTCTTCCAGTCGTTCCACTTGCTCGAAGTAACGTTTGGTAGGATTTGAGTGTATGCGCGACGAGTCGTTCTTAAACACCATTAGAGCATCGTTTGCCTCTGCGCGTGTTATCTGCGAGTTTTCCATGCGGCGCGATTTTAATTCGCCAAAATTAACGCTGACGCGAATGCTCCGCTGATTAAACTCGTTGTCTTCAATCTCATCATTTTCCCCTTCCTCTTGGTTCGTGGGCACTATTTAGTAATTAACGATATAACCGATATCGGTGATCAAAATCAGTTCCTCGATGGACAAGTGGAATTGCTCGATAGAATAGCGATTATACATGCCGATAGTTTTTTGATTGTTGAGCATAACTTGGATCGACAGGGCCTGAGTGCACATATAGGTTTTTGTGTTTGACGTCCCGCCACCCTCCAACGGAATGATGTTATTATCGTAGGAAATGACACCCGGGTAGCGTGTGATGTATTCTGTTCGCAGTTTGCGATCAAAGTCTGCATACATATACGCTCGCGCCATGGCGCTGAATTGTCCGAGCTTTGTGTTGGAATTATCAGACTCGTGAAAAGCCAAAACACCCTTTTGACCGATAAATTGTAATGTATATGTTTCTTCGCGAATCGACACTACTCCAATAGAGCATAGCACATTCCAGCCATAGGACGACGATTCGATGCGCGCGACTTGGGTGTTTGCGGTACGAGTGATCAGAACAGGATTTGTGGCTTCCACGAGACTAGAGGGATTGCAAATGGCCGACAACACTTCCATGAATCTTCCATAGCTGTGTAAATTGAAAAAGCCATTTAGTAGCTTAACGTCTTGACGACACTCCAATATATAGCCGTATGGACGCCAATTGCCATGAAACACAAAACCATGATCGGGATAGATGCCTTCACCTTTGAGGGTCGGCTTTACTTCGATATAATCCAACACCGCTTTGAATTGGTGAGTGTTCATAGCTTCTTTGTAGTTGTCGTGGAAAAGAACCGCACCCAAATACGAAATGCTCAACATCACGGCGTTCGGAACGTTCCGAGTCCACCCGAGCGCTGTTGCCGGATTGGTTATTATTAACGGGATAGTTTCTTTCACAAAGGAATCCAGCATTGTGTTGCCTTTCTTGTATTCGTGTCGGTAAGTATAGGCGGCTGTGACTAGGAAACGTGGAAAAGAAATACAGAATGGATACCAATTTGTGCCCCAAGGAACTTTTTGGGGTGGGAACTGTGCTGGTAATTTGCGGACAATCGTCTCAAGCACATACTCGATCATTTTCCATATCCGTTTCTTCTCGCTGTCATTTTGCGATAAAGTATACTTGAGTAATTTATTGCCAAAAAAGCACATCGAATTTAATTGCTCTTCATCGACAGACCAATTATAACGTTGGAATAATTCGTCGGATTCGACGAATGCCGCCAAATTAACTTCGATCTCATTGAGATCGCTGTCTCTTAATTGAATGTCCATGACACATTGGTGCATCAGTTCGGCATATCGCTTAATTAGTCGCTTTTGCGACATGAACGACATGTGGTTTTTTCGTTCTTTATCTCGCAGGGCAATCACTTGGTCCGTGGGTCGTATGTTTTGTCGATAAATCACGAGTAATGTACACAATATTAATACGGTCATTAAAAATATGACAATTATAAAAAAGGGGCATCTCCCATCTTTTTTCGGGTACGGGCGATAATGTTGCGATTACTGTACATTTTAGCTGTTGTTTGTTTGAACCGCACAATTATTTAGACGGCTTATTGTTGCGTCGCTTAATTATATCTTCCAATGAAATGAAATTTGTGGCACTAGTAGGCACTGAGTTGTTGAACTGAGACCTCTAGCCTGTTGTAACGTGAGTACTATAAATTTTTATATTGCTTATTTGTATTTTTCTAGCATTATCCTACCACATCACTTGGCCAACGGGACAGTTCTTAGACCTTCACAGGTGACCACACATTGCGGTCAGCAGAGGAGCTACACCATTTGAGTTTTCTAAAATGGCAGAAACTGAAACCACCACCACCGCTCGTGTCCTGTACCGGCGAAAAGTAGAGAACGAATACAGCTACAGATTTCCCGTCGATTATTCTGAATTTTCTCAAATCAAACAAGCATCCTCATCATCTACTGTACAATTTGAAATGCAACACAAAATTATCTCAAAGGTCACTAATGCCAATGCGTTTAATGACTTTCTTCTGAAAACAAAGTTTCCAGCTACAGCTGCCACTGATATTATTTGTAGACAATTATTTTTCGCCGATTGTACGGAGCTGCAACTGAAGCATCGCATCAGTTCGAAAGAAAAATTTGGTTTTCATGATAACGATTTGTTACCCGTCCGCGAGTCACGAGCGTACGAATATACGATAATCGACGCTAACACTCACGTCCAACTATTAGCAAACTTATTGGTGGAACAAAAAGTAATTTCAAGGTTGATCCTTTCCTTTGCGCCGGTAAGTGCCCGTCAAAGAATTGCCATTGAGAGCGAGTATGATTATGGTACAGACACGACGCGCTATTACCATTTAGAATGGGAATATGACGATGACCAAGATGATACGACCGCGACCGAATCGTCGTCTACCGATAAGTTAGTTTGTTTTAATGACTTTATCAAATCATCTCTTGATTCGGTGCAAGGATTGTTAGGTCGAGAGTTTCGTTATTTGAGTCAACGCTATGATTATCTTTGCCCAGACCAAGTGAGCGATCTCTTGCGTATTTTAAATATTACTCGTCCCTTCACTGAACGGTCTATTGACACTTTTGACTTGCAAGTGAAACACCATTGGAGTGCACTCAAGTTGGACGGCCGCAAAGGTTATATTATTATCACTCCCCAACATTATTACATTACGGGCACGACTGAGTTTGATATCGTGCGATATGCACCTTCGGCACATTCGTATTTTGTTTCGTCCGCCGGTTTTCGTTTTTATTACATTGGTACAGTCGAAATAATTGGAAACTCTATTTATTTGACGGATATGTTAGCACAAGTTTCATATGATATTTATGATCAAAGTATTGGCGTTTGCCCAGTCGATATTATCGGTGCCGTGAAGTACATACATTATTTAAACGGGCGCATACTAGAATGCAAACAAACGTTCCCTATTTTGTATGGCAATCAAAACAAACACATATCTCTTTATTGTAACATGTTTTTGCCACCTCAGGCAATAAACACGGTTGACACACTAGAGGAACTGTTCAAAACAAAAAAAAACCACAATCGGATGGCTATTTGATTTTTACGCCATCGACAATAATAAAACTAAAAGCCATGTCAACAGTGGATTTGCGCGTTTCGTTACACGACTGGCTTGCATCCATTTGTCAAACAGACTCGTGTACCGAGTGGATGTCTTTTGGAATGAAGAATCCAGAGATATTGGCAAAAAACCGAAGGCGTGCCGCGTTGCTACCGCAATTAGTTACGTTAGACGCTCTATTGCATAACAAGGAGCACTTGCCTGCCTTGACAGGTCTGCTGACGCTTCGCAAAACTCGCGACGACACGTCCCCGTCCGATGGAGATCGGGCTAACCGACGATGCACTGTCGCCAAGTGTTTTCCGTCGTATAAAATACGGTTTTCATGGCAGCCGGCGCTGCAGGACTTTTAAATAAATTCCACAATGCACACACCGTACCTTACAGATTTGCCGCCTTATCCGAACGCTTCAAAAATTGTCGTTGCAAATTTTATCATAGTAGAATTTGAATGTTCGTATTCAGATGTGCTGTACTTCAAATATAATCGTATTCGCCAAAAACAATCTGAGAATTCGCTGTCCTACGTAAAATCTGTGTGTGGCTACAGAATCTGAACGTACGCGTTAGCTGTTTTTGACAGATTCCGACTATTCATTTCTAGGAACAACAATGCCTTTTTGTTTGCCATATGCAACTGTGAATACAACTCTGTTTCAAGTGTATCTTTAGGTATGACGGAAAAAAAGTCATTTTTTATGTGCACACAACTGATACAAATCTTTTTTTTGTAAACATATTTGTGGTGTTTTGTTACTTTTAATTAAACATTCTAACGCATCCAAAACTCGCACATCTTCAGGTGGAGTGTAGACGTGCTCATATTCTGCCCAGCAACGGCGAAAGAACACATCAAACGACGACTCGAGTGGTGGTTGGTACTCGATCTTTTGTAAAAATGTTTTTTGCTGCGAAAAGCCGTCGTAAGCGCCTTCGCGCAAATTACACGATCCGTGAATCCAGCTGAACACCAACGGATAAACAATCAGGCATTCTTGATCTTGTAGAAATGATCCGTGTCGTATTAGTAAATCATTCAAATGTGCGTAACGGTCGTAAAATAAGGCCTGTAAAAGATCGATACAGTGAAGATTGGTGTTCTGTTCATCTGATGGCTTTTCGTCGAATTTTGAGCGAGGCACAATCAAAGTCTCGGGCCCGAGTTGCAATTGCTCTTCCAAAATTAGATTTAATAATAATGCGTGTAATTTTACGACTTCTTGAAATATTGTAATAAAGTTGAGATTTTTTCAAAAACTTGTTTGTTTTATTGTTTTGCCATTTCCAAATAAATCTTGTCTGTAATATACTTGACGAGTGGTGTGAATAATATTGCTATCGACTGGGGCGTACAATAGCGTGTAGAAACCCCATAATAACTTGTTGAATTGACTGGCTTGCAGCATCGTTATTCCGCAAAATGATGGATTGAGAATCATCGTCGCCACTATTAGGTGCAGCAAGAGTTGCCGCGATCTGTTGTTGAATGAATGCTTCAATCGTATCTCCACCAGCTCGGCTAGGTGTAGCTCGCACCTGAGACATTTTGATAGCTCCTTAACTGACTTCCTCAAACACCAAAGTCTTGTGGTAAGACACTAATTTGAGCCTTATCGCTATCAAACGCAGACAGATAAGCACGAAAATTTATTCACAGCGAAAAGTAAGATAAGCAACGTGTGTCCGGATAGACAAAAAATTTGTATCCCGCAAACGTTCTAGTAACGTGTGACAACTCGCATAGTATTTGCTTAAATAAAATTTCTTTTCTTTCAAGAGCTCATTACAAAAGATGGATCATTTTCTGAAATTAAATCATTATCAAAATAAATATACGTTAGATTGCATAGAATCGGCGTTGGAAGCATGGGCGCCATACAAACTAGCTCGCGAGCCCCCTACTGTCGAGTCCCAATTATTTCCTCAGCATTCTGCAACAGAATCTCCTAACAGTACTAATAACGTTGCAGAGAAACAACACATCGAAGAAATACCACGCCATGCGCACGATCCCGATACCACCAATATCCTCAAAATCAAATTTAGAACTACCCAGTCGTATTTCGCCCTCCAGCATTGGTTTACAGATATTAACGAACAGTACCGTTGGCACCCCGGCGATTCGTCCGATAAAATTCTAATAGCCCAACCACACGATAAAATGCTATACGACACCAATGTCAAAGTATGCGCCATCATGGAAATGTGCAATCATTGCACCTACTGGTATTTATTTGAAGGGTTCATAAAAGATTCGTATTTTGACGCGGTGATTTATAATTGCGAAATAATATGCGGGCACGGCCTAGAAACTGTTGTGGACTGTGATGTTCAATTTACTGTTATACATTTCCTATCGCTTGTACATCTATTTGGCGTTATCATTTTTTTTCTTTATCTTGTTCTTTATCGCGTCAATCAATGCCTCGAATAATGTCAACATTTATAAATGTCCGCACGTGAAAACGGATATCAGCAATATCGGTGTGCTGAGCACGTATACACTCTTTTCTGTACCCGCTGAGTTGAGCCGCTGACCTTGACGGTTCCACGCGTGACCCAAGCCGATAAGAGAGGCGCGAGCTTGTGCGGTACCACAAAAATAGCCGTCACGTGGTACGACCAAGTTTCCCGCGCATTTAGTGAATGGTACGAGGACAAACAAATAATACCGACAACAATCCTTTTTTTCTGTACAGTTGCTTTCGCCTACATCTGCACTAAGAGTTCGTATTCAAAAAAATTTTGACACGACCTCCCAGTCAACAACATGTAGCGCAAGATATTCACACGCTCCGTTGCCCAAATACGCCGCATTTGATCCACCAAGAGCTCTTTGGAATAATCCAATAATACATTATACTGTGAATTCATAACCACTTGATGGAACCAAAGACTTTGCCAAAACGGTTTGTTATCATCAATCAAAATCTCTATTAACACGTGATTTTCATCACTTCCACTCGCGTGTATTTGGAGTAACAGTTCGGTTTTGGCTTTTATTTCTGCAAGTTCCGTGAGTGGTATTAACCTGAGGCGACCGCAAATAAACGCATAAAACATAAAATATTGTAAATGGTAGTAGCCGGGCATAAAAATCTGATGGCTTCGTAAATCATTTAGTATTGAAAATAATTCAGTAAACTCGACGCTTGGTGTGTTGACGTCTGCGGTCACTGATGAGAGCATGGTAAATTGATTTATCGGTGACCCATATTACGAAAAATATTCATTACAGGCACCAACTAAGACATTAATTTCGTCGATAATCGATTCTCTGGACAATGGCGTCGTTGTGTCCGAAATTTCTGTTGACAATTGAAAGTGTTTCAATTTGCCCAGTACAATTCCAAGAGCTACAATAGCATGTCGAGGAGGGGGCATTATGCTGTATGCAAATCACCTTAGGTATATAAAAAACAAAAAATTGACACAATTTAGGATTGGATTTTTTTTTTATTTAAGTTTAAGATACTTAAATTTTTCAAATTGTATATAAATATAAACAGTTATAAAAGACCCATCATTGCCCGAAAGATTTCCCGGGCAAAATCGTGCTCGACATCCACAGAGGTTTCGGAATCGTTGTCATCTTCAGCGTCACCATGGTCGTCGAGCTGGCGCATTTCCACTTCGCCGTCACCGCCGCCGCGCGCCGCCGGATGAAAGTGGTGGCTCGTCTTCTACTGGCGATTCATAGCACAGAACCGAGGGCACGACTTGTACATTCGCAGTATAATAGCACGTGAAATATTGTTGACAGAATGGACACTTTGGACGATGACTGTTTTTGTAGTACTTTTTTCTCGTATTTATCATCACGGCACAGGAAATACACAACTCGTGACGGCAAGGCAAAAATTGTGCAAATAACTTCGGATCGTGTGTTTCCATGCAAATCGCGCATTCGCGCTGCGCAGCAGCGGGTGCTGGTGATGGTAGCGATGCAGGTGTAGCTAGCGCTACATGATCCACGTGGTCCACATGTACCTGGGAGGTGCTAGTGCTGCACGCAGTCGTGGTGGAATTAGAAGTAGATTGACGTAAGTGACGATGATATGGTTTTTGCGTCTGAAGAATGGCCTTGTCAATCCACCTCAATACACTGGGATCGTTCAAAGTTGCGGCTAGTTCACGGCCCAAAATAAGATGGGCAAGCAACTGTTGTAAATGCTTCTTCTCGCCACCACCGCCACAGCAACGGCGCACTCGACTACACATGGTGAAATGTGGACGCAGGCGTGAGTTTACTCACTTTTATATAGTGTTGACAGTGCAGAGCTCAAAACACGACAGATGTCACTGCTCAATCGCTGTACTGAGAAGCGAGTGCGTGCAAGAGGGGGGCGGCGTGAAGATTCGTGCGTCGCAACAAAGCAACGCAACCGCTCCGCCCCAAATGACCTAACCGTCACCCAAATTGCTTTTGCTCGGGCAAATTCGACAACTACTGCTGGGGTCTGTCTACGGGTTCGGTCGCCGTGATGTAATATGTTAAATAATTGACTATTTCAATTTTTGCCTGTAGACCTATTTTTTTTTCCTCACTGCCATAAAGTCGGGACCGCAATCTTATTAGTTCCTGCTGTGGCACGTTTTGTGTTGCTGCGCTGATTGTTTGCAGGCGGGAACCAAACGCATTCTGTGGTTTCTTCACTATATAATACATATGCAAAGGCACGGTTCGAGCCGAAAAACGCTGCGCACGAATCTTCATTATATATGAATCGTTTATTTTTGAAAGACCCTAAGCGACATTTTGCTAATTTTTCAGGAAATGAAAAAAACGTTTAATTTTATCAACTGGCGATATTATTTTCCTGAACTGGTTGGGAGATGTTATTTAAACATATTTATTTGATATTAAACAAAAAAAAAAAAAAAAATATTTTTGGGTCTTGAAATTTTATGTTAAAAAAATGTACTTGGGTTGTTTCTGAAATAAAAGACATAAAAAAAAACATTTTTTGTATTAATTGCAGTTTATAAAACTTTTTGCTTATCCTACTTAGTTCTATTGCCGATTCTTAACCTTTTCCGGCTTACGAGCATGATTATTCAAAATATGCCTATAGTAATCCTTATATTCATCAGGTACCCAGCGTAATAAAGTTTGAATGTTATCCAATTTGACCGCGCCTATTGGCAGTGGACCCTTGTAGACTTGTTCAGTTGGAAACTTTATGAGTGCTTTGGATGTTTTTGGTTGTCGAAAATCACTAAATTCATGCCAAGTAAAACCGTTAATATATTCACAGGCTCTGATAACATTATTTTTCTCATGAACTATGTGGTGAAACTTAGATACCGAAAACTGAATTTTTTCGTTCCGGTCTTTGTTTGCCTTTGTGCTGTCCGATACGCAACACAACTTGTAATATATTGGCCACCATTTTTTAAAATTTAAAATTTCATTAGTGGCAACTTCTTTAACTGTGAATATGTTTTTAGCACTAGCTAGAACTATCAATTCAGTGTACTGATGGACATTATACACCCTGTCAAACCTTCTTAACTTTCGCTTTATGACACCAAATGCGCGGTCACAGGGTAAAAAAGAATGTCCCCGAATTGGATAAAATTGTGAAATTTTCTGGAAACGCCCTGTCGCCTTAAGGGCCATGCACATTTTAAGCATGCAATGGTTTTTATTTTGCCCAGGGCAATTGTCACAAAACAAGCGTAACTCGGTAACATTCTCATTGATTTCCTTATGAATATAATCAAAAATAAAGGAACAAACCTCATTCGGACCTTTAGAAGCTACACCCTCATGATAAATATAAAAAAAGGATTTCTGAGATTTCAAATCGGTTATACAAAATACACTAACAGTTAACTGTGATAAATAAAATTTGTCCTGTGTAGGAAACTCTGGCAACTGTAAGTTTTGCATGTAGTCGAACGAAATTGCAGCTAAATCTTCTCGTTGACGGCATTCTTCGGTTGCTATTTTAAGAGCCTGGTAGAATTTTTTAGCCCTTCGTTGATGCACAATTTTTGCGGTCTTCCGAAGTGCAGTTGAAAAATTTCCTTGAAAAATTTAATGTAGTAGCTGTACTTTACAGGAGAAAGGGGGTATTTATCCTTGAAAAGGTTATACATAATTTTTACGTTAAGTTTGGCGTCGAGGTACTGGTAGTCCTTATTTGAATAATCAGTCATTTTTACAGGAAAAGCAGAAATGTGTTATGTTTTTCGCTTACAACATTGACCTTAACATTTTTCCCTCTTCGATCTTCAGGTGTTTGATTGTTACATGAAAGCTGCTTAATCCTTTTCATGCGCTCTTTTGTGATACCGTGTATGCTTAGAAATGCTTTTTGACATACCTTGACATTGACACCCTGTACCTTGATAAAGTGGTTGTAGGACCGATTTCTTTTGCTCTCTGCCTGATCTTTCTTTCTTCGCCTTTTCACTGCCCATATTTCAATTTGACCTTGGAGATAAATGTTTTGTTCGTTTTTAGATGACATTGCATAAAATTTGGCAAAAACGTCATTTCTCTGACCTTCATTTACTTTAATGAAGCATTTCATCGGACAACTATAATGAAAAATTAACATCAATTTCGTACTAGTATTATATCAATGGTATAAAACATACCTGCATGCATCCCCAATCGCTCTAGCAGATATTTTACGATGCTTGTAATTTAGGTATTCCACTCCATGAGTTCTCGCTAATTTGACCCGATTGCGCAAATATTCCGAAGAATTCACAACACCACGCCGTCTTTTAATTGTCGGTTCCTCAATTTCCAACATTTTAATAACTTGAATACGAACAAAAACTTACACAAAAACGTACTCGATTCATCACCCAAACCGGCCGGAAAATTGAGGTTGTGTTGTATACAGAACAAAGGTTGCCTAATCAGTCACGTAGCCACATTTACAACAGAAACAACTCAAGTGATGTCACTTGGGTTGTTTCTGCACTAAACAGGCCAAACATAGTAACGAATTAAAGCATATGCGGTATTCGTACTTAGGTTGTTTTTGCACCAAACGATGCGTCTCTGCCAATATAATAACATTGTACAAAAACCCCAAAACGAACAAATATGTCGCTTGGGGTGTTTCAAAAATAAACGGTTCATATAGACTAATTTTTTGATCGTTCCACCACAACAATTCTTCCGATTCGTAAATAAAGCCCAAATGCTGCAGACTGCGTTTGATGGCCGTTACGTCATCGCTAACCACTAATCGTGGCGGCAGTGATTGTAGCTCGAGATTTTTGTTTTGATATCCGCTACGATACGCGACAAAATCAATCCCGTACCACACGCGATAATTGTCAAACGTTATCAATCCCACGGTATTTTCAAACCACGAATAGATAGAAACACGTCGTAGAGTGTCTGTTAATGCTGTCACCGAAAGTTGCAGGTCTTTTTTTTGCGTGTGGCCGTCAAGACAAAGGGCTCGGACACTACGGGAACCGTCACTGCAACATTTCGATACTGCTGTTCTATTTTTAGACGATAATTTGCCTCGTCAATCGACCGACCATCGTCGTACAACAACTGTGGATTCTGAAGTCGCAAGTCTGCCCGTGTTTGTGTGTATCGTCCTATGGTTTGTTTCCAATTGTTAGCATAGGCCAAATAAATGTAGTATTTGTTTTTTGTTTCCACCACCAGGACAGAATGTTTCATAGCAGTGAGTGGTGTTTGTTTTAAATGCAGTCGTTTTTCGTCCATAAAAGTGTCAGTCGCCCGCCGTGCAGTAATGTCCGTGATGTGGGAATGGGCCAACGCATCCGTTATTTCCTCTGTGTCTTCATTGCTATCCGCAAACGATGTCGTCGTCCTGATCGATGCATCTTTCCCGGGGCCATCGCGAAGGGTGTGTTGATTAAAGTCACCAAATTGAATTACCGCGTGGGATATATTACACAGTCTTTTTTCTTCTAACTCGGTTAAAAATTGCACGATCCTTCCATTTAGAGCCCCCAAATAATGAATATAACATATGTTGCCGTCGCAATTTTCCCGATATTTGCGACCAAACTCGATCATAATGTCTTCGACGTGACGTCTCGCGCCCTTTGCTTTCGTGCCGACACGCTTAATGGCGTTCCACGTGTCCGATAATAGAATATAATCATTGGGCATGTTGATGCAAGCACGCAATGTGAATACTGTCGATTTTTGAACAGAATCCAGCATGATGATGGCGTGCAACATTTCAGTTACCGTTCCATTTTCCGAAATACTTGCAGTGTCTGCAGTGACCCCCGGTACGTGCAATTCACAAAGATACATTTGTTGAAAGGGATACACGCTTTTCTTTTCCATTTCCGCGCTACTCGCGGGGTGTCGGCGGTGCGCCCATTGCCACCTTCGAAATTTAAGCCTAAATCACCAAAAAACAGTAACACATTGTTTGGTAATTGTAGATAGTTTTCATTGAATAAACTGAGAAAATTTAATGACCAGTTGTTATCTTCGGCGTCGCACAGTGATGCGAAAACGCATAAAAACGGCAAAAAATCATTTTCAATGCACGACCACATTTTTTAAATATTTTTATTGTTTAATGATGATATCTAAGTATAGAAAATTCCCTGAATTAAGAAAGCCGTTAAGTATACAGAGTGTACCAAGAAGTCTGGTGGTAAAAAATAGAATTATTCAAATAGTTTTGTATATTTTTTATTAGATCGCAAAAAAATAAACTAAAAATTGTGAAAACATTTGTGAAAAATAAAAATATGGTTGTTCAAATACAAATAAAGGAGTATACAGGTTTTATTTTAAGACCCATACCCATACTACAATATACGGGGTGTATTATAAAGTCCCACCCCCCTTAACTTTTTTAATTTTAAAGTTACAGAGATGTTTTTTTTAACGAAAATGTAAGAAATCACCTACATTTTTATAAAATTAATAAAAATATTATACAGGGTGCACCAAGGAGTCGTGGTAAACAAAAGTTTTTTTTTTAATAGAACACCTTATATATTTTTAGATTTTTATAATCTAGACAAAATTCTAAGCATATTCTGTATATACCTAAATTAACCATTATTTAATTATTAAAGCCTAAAGATTCAGTTTTTGCCATTTGAATATTATTGAAAAATAAAATTAAAAAAAATATTCAAAAGAACCAAACCAAAAATGGTATATTATTTGAAAGAATAATATTAAATGAAAAAAAAAATGGAAATAGTTTTGTTAATAACCCAACCCAGCTATTTACATTTGACAAGCTATTAAAATGATGGTAATATGAATCTTTAAACCCTAATAATTAAATAACGATAACATTTAGGTAGATAATGTTATATACAGAATATGCTTATACTTTCGTTTTGATTCCAAAATTCGAAAAATATATAGGGAGTTCTATTTAAAAAAAAACACTTTTATTTACCACAACTTTTTGGTACACCCCGTATAATATTTTTTTTAATTTTATAAAAATTTAGGTTACATTTACTCATTAACTCAATTTAAAAAAGTTAAGGGGGGTGGGACTTCTTCATGATACACCCTGTACGGGGTGTCTCAAATTCGAAGGTGACCATTGGGATCTTGGAAACCGTAAGAGATACGAAAAAGTTTGAATTATGGCAAAGTTGCGTATTTTGGTGCTCAATAAAATGCCGTTTGGAAATTGAAAAAATTCCGACTAATTTCGGATATAACCGAAAAAAACCGAAAGTTCAAATTTTTTTATTTATTTTCTGCTGACTTTATTTAAAGAGATATTACAAAACAAATTGCACTTTTTCATTGCCACTTTTTTAGTTTTTTAAAGTGGCGTTATTACTTTTTTGATTTGACGTTTCGGTTTTTCGGATCCATCATCAAGTTCATTTTTTTAAATACGGACCTGGATTTTTTATTTCAAATTTCGAAAGAGCTCGAAATTCTAAGCACAACAATATATCGCACATATTATTTTAATCAATTATAATACTCTAAAATTGGTAAAAACTTAATTTATATTTAAAATACGTTAAGGTGGCTATGAAACAATAATAGATCCATGAAATTATTATTTTAAGTTACCATGGAGATTTATACTGACGTTTACTAATATAATACTCATTGTAATGTTTTTTTTTTAACTGTAACACACAGCTATAACGCGCCAACGTTGTAGCAACCGTTTAATAGAACAACACAAAAATTGTTTGTAACCTTTATTTAGAAAAAACTAAAGCTAGGTATATCAGAAGTGACAACATAAATAAACAAACTTATCGAATTTTTAAAACTAAAGTATACAAAAATAATTACATATTATAAAAGGTATTCAAACTGAAAACCCTGTGCTTCAATGCATTTTGCTGCAAGTCTACGAATTTTTAATATCGCCCGTTGTATGGTTCTAGCAGGAATGGCTCTAACCTCCCTAATTAAATTTTCTTGAAGTTGGTTAATGTTATCGGGTATATTGCGATATAAACGATTTTGTAGAAACCCCCATAAGAAGTAATCCAACGGATTAAGATCAGGACTTCTCGCAGGCCATCGCACAGGTCCAGTATTTCCGATCCATTTATTTGGAAACAAGGCATCTAAAAATTGTGCAACTTCACGTCCATTATGCGGTGGTGCACCATCCTGCTGCCACCACAACTGTCGCAAAATATTTAGTGGCTCGTTTTCGAGCAATTCAACAACGTTTTCTAATATTAATTCGCGATATCTATTTGACGTTAGGGTACCTTCATATATTATTGGACCTAGAATTTTATTGCGCCACATCCCGACCCATATATTGAAAGATACTCTTCCTTGTGCTCTTACTTCCTGATGTTGATGAGGGTTATCTACCGACCAATAATGCTCATTATGTCGGTTAAAGATTCCATAGGTTGTAAAATTACACTCGTCAGTCCAAATTACCTTAGATAAAAAATTGTTATCTTCCTCACATTTATTTTGAAGCCAGTTACAAAAATCCATTCGTCGGATATCGTCACCTGGTCTAAGTTTTTGACTAAGGTGAATTTTGTATGGTCGATACTTATTGGCTTGTAATGTGCGCCATATTCGCATTCTAGGTATTTGCAACTCATTTTCGTAAAACCTAGTTGACCCCCTAGGAGCATTATTGACCTTAAATGAAAAAAAAGTATAAGATATGAATTTAAATTAAAACTTTATTATTTTACCGTATTAATGATGTTTTCCTCTTCATTTTCATCAACTCTACGACCATATTTATTTCTAGGTTTGTTAAAGCTTCCAAATTGTAACAAATTGGTATCAAGTTTAGCAAAATAATTTTCATGAGGCTGTCTTCGCTCGGGATATTGAATAAAATATTCTTGACTTGAAAGTCTAGAGTTTCGATTTAATTTGTAATAAATTCGTAGCATATCACGTTTTTCTAATTTGGTAAACATTTTTTATTAGTTATAACGCACAATAAATAATAAAAACGATAAAAGAAAATGTCACTGTAAATCACCATAGTAACGTAACTCAAAATAATAATCAGATGTTTTTTTTTGTTTCATAGTCACCTAACGTTTTTTAACATTAAATTTTGTTTTTATTAATTTTAAAGCCTTATAATTTATTGAAATAATATGTGTGATATATTGTTGTGCTTAGAATTTCGAGCTCTTTCGAAATTTGAAATAAAAAATCCAGGTCCGTATCTAAAAAATGAACTTGATGATGGATCCGAAAAACCGAAACGTCAAATCAAAAAAGTAATAACGCCACTTTAAAAACTAAAAAAGTGGCAATGAAAAAGTGCAATTTGTTTTGCAATATCTCTTTAAATAAAGTCAGCAGAAAATAAATAAAAAAATTTGAACTTTCGGTTTTTTTCGGTTATCTCCGAAATTAGTCGGAATTTTTTCAATTTCCAAACGGCATTTTATTGAGCACCAAAATACGCAACTTTGCCATAATTTAAACTTTTTCGTATCTCTTACGGTAATGGTCACCTTCGAATTTGGGACACCCAAAATATTGTTTGAAATACGTTGAGAATTATCATTAATGATATTGTTAACCTTTTTTTGTACTTTTTAAGATTAGATTAAGATTAGTCCAGATATTTTTTAAATTGCATTTAATATATTGTTTAATAATTCAAATCAAAATTGGAATACATAGTTTATTGTGTTATTATGTAAAGTGAAAAATAGTAAAGGGTCATTGCCATAATAATTATTATTATTTTTAAAAGAGTCAAGTGACGTCGGAGTTAAAGATAAAACGAGACAGACAATTGTGTTTTGATCTGAAAACTCTAAAACCATTGTTAGAAATATCATCTGCTTGCTACAAAAGTTTAAATGGATTAAAAAGATGATATTTCTAATAATGGTTTGAGAGTTTTCCGATCAAAACACAATTGTCTGTCTCGTTTCATCTTTAATAGTTTACAATTATTGTTCTTTTTTTATTTAGATCGATCGGATTAAATTGCCGAACACAACTATTAATAATAATTAGTATTTGTCTCATAATGCTACTTATTAGATAAATAATTTGCGATAGAATACAGAAGGCAATATTACAAAAATTTTAATCCAAAATAAGATTTAGTGCCTCAGGATCTAGATCTAGCTTCTTTTTTGATAAAATATGTCTTTTACTTGTAATGAGTGGATCTGAGGACATTAATAGTCTGTTCATGACATCTTCATTGGTAGCTACTCTTGAGTGTTTTCTAGAATGGTAGAGTCTAAACGATTTGTAATCTTTGTTCCTTGCCTCTTGCGCTTCCTCAGATAATTTCCCGATAGGTAGTATGGCATTTTCTATAATTTTTGACCCGTGTAACAGTACTTTATGAACTGAGGAGGGCATATAAAACCAGGCATATTCCGA
This sequence comes from Kuschelorhynchus macadamiae, assembly GCA_030620095.1. NCBI lineage: Eukaryota > Metazoa > Arthropoda > Insecta > Coleoptera > Curculionidae > Kuschelorhynchus > Kuschelorhynchus macadamiae. Next base: position 213,164 of record JAUTXW010003575.1, read on the forward strand.
AGCAAAAAGCTCTGCAGTATTAAAAGCAAAAATTTTAAACTCAGTTGTATTAATTTTTTTTCCTGATGCCAAAACTTGTAATATAATTGAAAACCTTTTAATTAATTCTAAATTTACTTTTGTAATTTGGGCCACAGTCTCTGTATTTGAAAAAAACCTTCTGGCAGTATTACCGTCATTAATTGTTCCTGAACCTTGTTTTGGAATGTCTATTTTTAAACATAATTTTTGGCGAAACTCTTCTTGAATTCTGTTTTATTTTTCCTCTGTTTTCATGAAGTATACATTCCATAAAGCGGATCCATGCGTGCAGTCTTGACAATCCATATTCATAATAATTTTCGTTTTTTTTTCTTCCTGTGTTCGAGCACTCCATTTTTTAAACGACAGATTATATGCTACATGAAGTATACATTCCATAAAGCGGATCCATGCGTGCAGTGTTGACAATCCATATTCATAATAATTTTCGTTCTCAGTTCTTAGACGGATTTTTTCTAAGTCATTAATTTCTGTAGGTTTCGCCTTACAAATAACACACGATGAAGAAGAAGCTGTTTCGGTCAAAATTTGGCAAACTTTTCCATCTATCATTGTTAGATTTAACATGTAAATATACGGAAACACCCTGTAAGTACTTTGAATAGGAAAGTGCGCTTTTTGCGCTTTAGAGTGAGGAATAGGAAACTCTCACTCTACAAAAGATTGAGAAACACTGCCCTAGAGATTAGAAGTGTCATTTAAATATCATAAAATAATGATCGTCTAATAACATACCTGTACATGATATTAGCTGAAGTGGTACGAACGATATTAAAAACATGTTTGCATCAGATACTGTTGGATTTTGAAAGCCTTGTTTGTACTCAGATTGTCCTAACGAACCATCACAGCCCCATTTGGAAATTAATTTTAAATCGACATCATCGTTAGTTTGGAATTGGCCTGCGGGTATTGTATTCACGATCCTTGAAGCCGTATGATTTAGAAGATTCTGAAGTTTTACCTCAGCACTAGACTCATCAACATTCACATCATTGGGGTAACATTTCTTTTTTGCTTCAAGTATTTGTTTGTATGAGGGGAATAACTTTGAGCCGTGAGCTAATGATGTTTGTCGCAAAATGTCGTAACTTCTTTGTGTAAGCTTTAAATCAATAAATAATGCTAATGCTTCGTCACTTGTCAATGGTTTTTCTTGTGTATATGATTTCCTATTTTTCTTATTAGTTTTATCTACTATATACTTAATCCCTTCCTCGCTTATATTTTCTTTAATATCTTGAAACTTCTTCCTTTTTGTTCGGGCACTGCCTTCATTAAACATTTTTTGTGGTCTTCCTTTAGAACAAGTTGCTTTTATGACGTTTGGAGGATTTTCAAATGTACAAACAAAATAGTTTTCAAGCCAGTTATTGTTTTTACAATAAAATACATTTTTTACTGAATGAGATTTTTTGAACCTTGATTTAAAATGAATGAGAAATGTTTTTAACTTTTTTTGCACAACAGTATTTTCCTCATTAAACTCGTAATTTCGCTTAAGAAAATTAATCAATGATAACTCATTCTTATCATTTTCAAACAAAACATTACATAACACCCGGTTTTTAATTTTTAACTGCATTTTCGCGAACACTTAAGAACATTAAAATTTTTGGTGACAGCTATTTAATTAATCAAAAACTATTTCCAAGCCTACTTAAAAAATATTGATAACAGTACGTGCGCGCTACGCTATGTTACAGATGTCAACGAAAATAATTATTTAAATTATTTTTAAAATATTGTTTTTGTTTTAACTGTTTTTACTGCTAACATGTATCAACAAGTTTATAGTATTGAAACAAATTATTCTATTCTTAAATTTGACCATCTTGTACAGTGCAGTCCTAAGTTTTTTTTTAGAAAATTACAATGGTAAAAACCGATCATGGATTTCTTGAGTAGGTTTGCTGCTATGAAGTCATTCTCAGATTGTTTATTTAAAAAAAAATATATATATGAAGATCGAAAAAAAGAATGTTAAGGTTTTTATTTATAATTATGGATATATAATATAAATTTCAGTTTTTTTAATGAGACACCTTGAGTTTTTATTCCATACTGGAATAGTATGGAATAATGTACCTACTTTTAAGAATCTGTAATAAAACACCGGGTGTCCCATTTAAAAAAAGGTACTAAAGACCACTTCACTTATCTTTTCTATCTTCAATAATAAATGAAATATAAATTATTCTACAAAAACAACAAAATCTGAGAATCACCCTGTAACAGCGAATCTACTTAAGAACACCATAGTCGGTTTTCACCATTGTAATTTTCTCAAACAAATACCCGAAACAGCTATATTAGATTTTTGATACCTATATCATTTAGTTTATGAAATATCCTATAGAAACCATACAAAATTATTTACCCTGTATTTTGAAAAGTAAATTAAAGAAATAAAATCATTGTACATTTTTCTATTAGAAGCATTTACTAATCTCCGCATTCGATATTTTACGTTACCTGTAATATACACTATTAACTGTTATTCGTGATTAATTTTGGCAACCAAATCTATGGTTTTCGGAAAGTTTCGCAATCTAAAGGGTATTTGTTGGAAAGATGTGATCATGCCACTTTGTAGATGTGTAGAAAAAAGGCCTATAAATAAAACCCAAGTGATAATTTTTTGGAGCAATTTGGAGCATTTTGTTTTAGCTTACCTAAAGTCCGATTCTAAATTGGGTTAGATAGGTTAGATTATAAGATTTTGTATACGGCCAGGAAAATAAAAACAAGGATTACTATGAAAAAAAAGCAATTTCAGACATTGTATTTTGTAAAGAGTTTATCCGATTTTGACCTATTTATTGCCGAACTTATTTGAATAAATAAGATCGTAAAACTTGAGCATCACCTAATACTGTAATAATCTCGAATATATAATAATTGAAAATTAATGCGAAACTTTTGTTTTCATTCAAAAATCTACTTGATTCCAAAAATATAACCTTTCAGGAATCATACGAGTCAAATTTGAACTTGAAAAAAAAATTTCTTTTTTTTTTATTTTTTGCCGTTCTTGCATCACTGTGCGTCGTTGCTGTAGAATGACGTGTATTCGTGATAGATCAACGAACATACATTTATGTATCGTAGTGCAAAAATGGGGACTTTGTAGCAGCGAATCACACCCGTATTCCTCACGTCTGGTGTATGTCCACCTTGATGAACAAACTGGGCCATCATGCGATTTAAGGCGTTCCAGATTGGATTGACATGAACCAATTCATTTGCGTAGGCGAGCAACTCGTTAGATGAAATACCCATGTGCGGCTTGGCCAAATTTAGCTGATTGATATCGCGCACTAACACGCTGCCACAATTTTGAAAACTTGGTATAAAAGTTCTCCGCAACCTTGCCTGATGGGCTAATAACAGTTTGGGTATATCTGATGCGTTAGTTACGACAGGATGACTTGCATTTGTCTCCGTGTCACGACTAAATGTCAAAAAAATTCCTGCATATCGTTTCATACACTCGTTATAAAGATCGACAAAATGAACCAGGTCACCGGTCAATTGATTTTGATAGGCACGTTGTGTTTCAAAAAAGTTTACAGATAAATAATATATTGTTTGTGTTGCAAATGGAATAATACGCGTAATATCCATTTTTGAAAGCTCAACTACTATCGCTTATCTTCTCGGGTCAGGTTTTTGGTGAACTTTGGGTCAAAATAAAACAAATATAAAAACAGTTTTTTATGGCCATTTATTGCACATGAAACATACTAATTGTAAAACATAATTGTTAAACATGATTAAAAGCTGATAATTAAATTAAACATATACGCCTTCCGCGGCTAAGGTAGCCAACAAAGACTGAAGGAGCGTTGTCATGTTCTCGATTAACGTAATCATTTTTGATAGCTTGGCATCCACACCCTGCAACTGCTTGCTGATCATGAGTCCCCGCATGGTGGCGCGGTGTGCGATCCCATCCACCAAGCCCATTTCTGCTCCGTCGCTCAAACGATCTTCTATTTTGCTCGTCATAGCGGCCACCATATCTTCCTCAGTGATCCCCAAGTCACTGTCGTTGTCGTCTTTGCTTTGGGCCATGGCGGATGATTAGAATTTAGGGGTTCTCTGCTGTGACTGGGGCTTCAAACTTTGTGGGTACTGAGGTAGGTCTGGTAAAAAATGCAATTGTTCGCCAGCTTTTATATTGGCGTATTGCAGCATTATCGACGTAACCTTAACCGACATTTTTTTATCGACGTCGATAAGCAAGTTTGCAACCACAACAACACCTTGCAATCACGCCGTGTTTGTTGTAACTTTACTTAACTGCTGCAAGGTCAAAGCTCAGTGCACAAAAAAAAACAACCATAACATAAAATGTTTTGGTGTTTGGTGCGCCGCAGTACCTACAATCGGACACTCAATATGAACGATACATTGCGTCATCTTCATTGTTTGCCAAGGCAACACCGTTAAAACCTTTGGACGCTAAAAAACTGGATCGTCTGCAGAAGGGTATTCTCCGATCAACGGTTCGCTACGCAAAGTACTATAATCTAACGCTGGTTGCTCGTTGTATTCGCGAAATTTGTCGTAGTCGTTTTTTGTCATAAAACGCACTGTTCTGTAGATCTCACTCTCGAAAATATCCTTCTGAAATGTAAGGCGGTAGTGCACGGCACACGTCTCTTGCAGTTGCGAGTGTTGCATATTTGTTAAAACCACGACATTTCCTACATTTGCCTGTAGAAATTCCTGTAATTGACCCGTGGATTGCGCATTACAGCTTACAGGTACTGTCGCACTAAAACTTGTCAATTGAATTGCATGCATTTTATCTTCGTGCGTCACTACGTGAAATAAATGTCTCCCGTTATTTTTGGCGATCTCGATAACGAAACGTCCGTTTGATGCATTATCCATGATGGTTTTTAGATTTCGGAATGTTGTTTGATGCGGTATGGTCAATAAAATGCGATAAATTGTGCCGCGAACATAGGCTTGGGTGTAGGTGTTCAATGCTTGATCATCGTTGAGAATATGTAAAAAACATAGTTTTTGAAAGAACGCAAAGATATCCGCTAAATCGGGCACATCCACAAACTGAATGTACGTTATACGATCCAAAATTGTCGGGCGAATGTTGGTTTTATACTTGGTTGCCGCCAAAATCAGCACGTTATTCTACAACGTTTTCGAGCCCTGCAAACATATTTGCAACGTTATGGCAATGCTACGCAACGCCTCGCCAGCGTCTTTTCGTAATATCTCATCCATTTCGTCCAATATCAACGCATAACGAATATGACGATTCGCCGCCGCTGAAAACTTATCAAACAAAGCGGATAATCTTTGTTCGCCTTCGCCGACATATCGAGACAACGCATCAGCAACACTGTACATGTACACCTCATCGGCTTTAAAATGGTTTGCGGTCGCGTTCATCATCAATGATTTGCCACCACCTGGAGGACCGGTAAATGCCACCACGGTGTTGCTTGATCGAAAACTCAGACCAGCAAGTAAATTGATCAAGGCCTGTCGAGTCTTCGGGCGCCCGGCGATATCATCAAAGGAACCGTGCACTTCCACTTGATTTAGGCTAAGCGCCGTTGTAGCACGCGCACCAGTCGATTCGTCGATTAACTCTTGTAAGGTTTGCGGCTGCGCAGATTGCAAAATCAACTTAGGTGCTTGTCGGAGTAGCGTACGTAGAATTGGTTCGCGATCATTATAGACCATGGTATAAACCATTATACGGGCGATTAATTTCGAAAAGGAAATGGCAGCGATGCGTTCACGTACATGCAATGCGTTGTTCTGCACGACCAACAAATCGTTGTACACCTTTGCCGTATCATACGCTAAGATAGTCGCCTCTGTTAATAATGCCTCCATATTCGAGGACGCGTGATCGGTGCGCGTTATTGTTTGTGCAAGATCGGCCAGGCGGCGCACATTACGCATAAAAACGTCTGATAAAGGCGATACAGGCGCAGCGCTGTCCAACACGCTAGGAACGTGCACCATTTTTTCCATCAGATCGTTGTAGTTTATTTTTGCCTGCGGCATGCCTGCTGTGTTAAAGTTAAAAATCAACAATGTTTAAATCCAATAACTTATTTATTAACGCGTCAAATGTGAGGTTGGTTGTGTGGTTCAAAGCGACAATTTCCGTGTCGATGGTATTCAAGAGTTGCTTCACATACTGCGAATCAAATCTAAACCGTGTGGTGCTGAGTACGGGATTCAACTTTGAATTCTGGTTGGCCTGAAACATGGCACAAATGGACGAACCTAACTCGACAAAGCGATCACTGTTGGGAAAAAGGGCCAGTTCGGGATTGATGGGATGAAAATAATCTACACAATCTTCAAGCAACATCAAGAGGGTCGGTACATTACCAATTTGCAGACTTATTAATAAAATATTATGAGGTGTGACTTCCAATAATACATAATGTAAATACCGCCCCCACTTAACGTATGTATTTTCGTAGTTACTTTTATTAAACTGTTGAAAAAAATCATACAAGTCGGAATCCATCGCCACTTGAAAACAAAATTGACTAATTTATTTTATGATACATTAAAATTTAAATTTGAAGAAATCTGTTTTTGATTTTTCTCCTGCTACAGAAGCCTTGCAGTTCTGGTTTGTCTTAACATTTGCTGTTTGTCAAGCGACGGACAAAAAAATATACCACATCAATTCTCTGTTTCTCGCGCTATCGCCAACGATACAGTCAGGAGAGCGCGAAAGACCAGAAACCGAGCGTTTAGTCTCGCGTTGTCGTTGATGGCCTTATAGCAAGAGCGTGAAACTAAACGCTTGCGAAAAAGAATCAAAATGACTATATGCGTGATTTGAATAGAATAGGCAGAGGGACAAGAAAGCAAAGATGTAGAAAACAAGTACCACTAAATTTTTTATTTGATACATTTTCCATATTAATTTTTATTTTTATATTCACAACCATACATCAAAAAGCTCCGAGGTGGTCTCCATTTGTTGTGTTTAAAACTTCTTTCAGATCTTTTTTTTTTCACTGGGTTCTTTGATGATTGTTCTGCAATTTGGGTAACAAGTCGTTGAACTGTTGGTATGGGTTCACCTCGTCGGGGGCAAGCTGGAACTGACCGGTTTTGCGAATAGACGGGAGCACTGTTTCACACACCCACTTGGCAAACGGCTCGGCTTTTGGCATGCACGATCTAAATACAAACATGTTCATACCCATTTCGTTGACAAACGTCGTATTTGGATGGATCTTGGGAATGTCAGCCTTTAATTGCTCAGACGAGAACAGATATTTGAGACAACGTGTTGATTAATGCATGATTTGGGTCTTCCATTTCCAATGCTCGGGCTAGATCTACACCCTTGAACCATATTCCACCGACGGCATCGACAATGATGGCATTTTTTACACAGCCAAACATCCTTAACATTTCGGTGCTACGAATCAAATCCTCAGCGGGTCTGCTGTTGCTGATGTTCAGTCCTGCTACTTGTTGTTGCCAATACTCGTTCAATTGTTGGTATGGGTTCACCTCGTCGGCGGCAAGCTGGAACTGACCGGTTTTGCGAATAGAGGGAAGCACTGTTCCACATACCCACTCGACAAACGCCGCGGATTTTTCCCTTATTTGGTGTTGCATTTCTTCATTTTGTTCATACTCCGGAACTGGTAAGTCTGCACTGGACATCGTTGAACCGCAAAAAAATACTTTTTTTCTTCTGGGAGATCGAAAATGACAGAGGTCCGACACGTTCGAACGACCAAACACAACTAATAACTGGCTAGCGTGGGAGCGCTATTTATAGGTGCGGCATCAGCACTTGCACCGTACTGACGATTAGAGTCAAGATCAGTTTGTGCTTCTCAGATATTGGACTTTGGAACCACGCGGTGCTGGCCCTAATCACGTGGTGATGTCGTGATCACGGCACTCACTGTTAGGAAAAACGCGACCTGCAAAGTTGGCGTTTGTTTTATTGGTGAGCATGGGCAGCAAAAACATGGGTACCTATTAATCTAGGAAAAATAATGTTTTTTTATTAATGCTATATTATGGTTATATTTTGATTATAAACTGATCGAAAAAAGTTAAGGATATTGTAAATAATCATAGAAAAAAATTTTTTTCGGAAAAAATTGTATTACGTACACATTTAGTCCCATCTCTTTTAGAAATGAAACACATATGTTTAACTGAAAAAATGTTTTTATTAGAATTTACAGGCAACTTTTTTCTAACAATGTAACAAAGCCGATAATTAACAAACAGAAAAACTGTATTAATAACGTGTAATTCCACCTCTATTGGCTATTACTGCATCAACTCGGCGAGGCATACTTAAAATTAAATTATCCAAATCATTTTGATCCAGGTTATCCCATAAATCTGGAAGAACTTCCCTTAGTGACCTGACACCCTGAACAGGAGGTTGATGGGCAATTAGTGCCCTTCCGAGCATGTCCCAAGCATGCTCGATGCAGTTTAAATCTGGAGACAGCGGGGGTAATGGCAGATGATTAATTTCATTGAATGCTAGCCGTTCTTGTACTACCCTGGCTAATCTTCGGTCCTCCCTAGCATCTGTCGATCTTGGTCACCCTCTCTATGCCTATTGATGACAGATCCAGTCTCATTATACCGGTTATTAAGTCGGGAAATTACACTTTGAGAGACATTAAACTGAGCAGCCACATCGATCTGTCGTGAACCTCCAAGAAGCAACCCAATGGCTTGATTTGCAATGGCTTGATTTGTCTGCTCTACTGTTAAATGACGTCTATTCATATTGTCGATGACTGAAAACTCACAATATCGTGACCGGCACTTAGCAACACACAAACAAAACTAAACTGTACAAAAATCAAATCATCATTTTTGGTGATAATGTTTTTTTATCTGTTTGGGTACAATTTCATATGTTTACAAACAACATTTTTTTCTAACGCAAACGACATAGGTATTAATAGCTATACCACATTTTTTCTAAAAATAGTTTTTCATAGTGAAAACACAATATCCTTAACTTTTTTCGATCTGTTTATTATTAGGTTTAGATATGACGAAATGTAATCTAAAGGTAGTCTAATATACGGAGAAAATTAAAGTCTGGAAATACTACTTTTTTTTTTATTTGTTACATCATTGACAAAACACCAATTACATCTTTTTTCTCATCCAAGGTTAATTTATAAAAATCCCCACGATACAAGTTTCTACGAAACAGTGCATGCAAATATTTTACACTCTCCTTTGCATTTGCTACAGGTAAACACACATCAATATATAATAAATCATCCACTCGCCCAGAATTCAACAAACTCAAGCATTCAACCACATTTTTCGAATGTCCTATTTTATAAATGAAGAGTAGAATTTACAAAGGTGCCAAGTGCCAAAAAATAAAACTAGAGATATAGTGAAAAATATTTATTAAACCGAAACGCTGAGAAATACACTAGTAAACTATAGCTAAAATAATTTTTTAATTAACTCTCTAAGGTAATATTAGTGTTTAAAAACTGAAATACAACAAATCGTCGAAAAATTCAAAATTTTCAAAAAACTAAAGTGAAACGTGCTAAGTGCCAAATTGAAAATCACTGAGAAACGTGACATGTGCCAAATGAGAAGAACTAACTACTGGCAAGTTTCCAGTAAATTTCTGTAGAACATTTTGTGCTCGTCTTTTTCTAAATATGGTAGCATAGCTTCTAGATGTTTTTTCTTGTTACTAGAAATATGATTTTGATGACGCAGTTCTTCAAGTGATGCGTTTTTTATATCTTGAATAGTTTTACCCTTTTTAAGGATTGGTATTTTAGCGAAGTCTAAAAGACCATAATGGTCCTTACAAAGTAGCATTCCAGGATATGTAGAGTCTACTTTCATGCTTACAATTTTGCTGATCTTTACAGCCTTCATATTCTAAACCGAATCGGCAGCAGCCTGAAGATTGAAAAATGCATGTTTTCCCATATTTACGACCTGAAATTTTTTGGTATGTGTACTATTTTCAATCAAGTAATGCAGATCATCAGGTATCATTGGTTTGCACTTTCTTTTTCTTTTCTCGATAAGAGCAAAATCTCGATCACACTGCAGAAAACTGTGACCGCTCACTAAAAATTTATGTTCAATGCTGTCATATAAGCCAATAGCTACAAGAAATGAATATAAAAACACCATCATTCTGTTTTTATTTTGAGAAGCACAGTTATCGCTCCATATGACAATATTTTTATTACTAGTAGCTTCTGAGTTTAAAATATGTAGCAGACAAGAAGCTATATCGTTTCCTCCTCTTCCCGCTACCCCTTCATGCCACAGACACATGTATGACTTTCCACTGTCGGCTAAATTAATGCACAGATTGTAGCAGGATAGTTGGCTCATATAAAACATATCAGAATGCGTTAGGCTAGGTAAAAACAAAACTTGCTGTAAATCTATAGAAAAGACACTTATGCGAGAACCAGGAAGCTGAGATTCACTTCTGTCGTTATTCATGATGTCTCGGGCTTTTTCTGCTTTTCGCTGATGAACTTCTAAATTTATTTTTGCCTCATTGCTTTTATCATTGTGTAACTGAATTTCACAATGCAGCTTATCACAAACTCGGCAAGTATCACTACGTGGTCGCTTAAATGATAGGTTAGGGAAATATTTTAAAAAAACTTTTCGATAAAATTTATATGTAACGCCGCTGCCGGGATATTTATCCTTAAAGGCAATGTGTAACCGATTAATATTTAAATCGGGACTTATATACTCCTTTTCAGTTTTAATTCTGAAATAGTGAGATACATCACGTGGAATGCTGTTTATGTGCTCTCGGACCATGTTGACGTCATCAGTACTAAACTTACCAGGTGCTGTTCGTTTGCGTTGGTCAATAAATTGTACTTCGCCCATTTTCTTTTTTGACACAAGAGTTTGCAAAAATCGCCTGGTCAATGCAAAAATATTCATAAAAGTGGATTTGCACACATTAATAATATCCCCCGTACCATCCGAGACCGTATAATGAATGCTTGCTTGACGATGACTTTCTGACGGATCCTCATATTTACCATGTCTTCTCCTTTTTATCTTGCTAATATGGATCATATTCATGATATAGGTCCCTTGCATTTTACGATCGGTTGAATAATATTTTTTAAATAATTCCATCCGCCTTCCATAGCTCAAGGATTGACAAGAAAATTTACATTTGCATGAAATCTAAAAAAAACCGTAATAATAAATGAAAAGCATCTACTTAATCAAAGCGGCAAACTTACTTCTTTACTAGGTTCTTCCTTTCCTAATACTGGCTTTTTATTTCGCATGCAATATGCTTTTCCTGCAGTTTTCAACTTTTTTTGATATTCTCCAAATGAACCAGTCACTTTGACGACGTTTTTTATCCATTATAACTACTTTGCAACAGCTTAAAATCAATAAAATCGACAAATTTTAGAACACATCTGTTTACTGACTTTTAATAAGTCACCTATGACAGCAGATAATGATAGCATGATATACAGACAACAGAAGTGGCACTTAGCACGCTGGAAACAAATATTGGACTTAGACCTAACGCCCTCTTTGATCGAGGTGGAAAAATAGCAAATATTACGTTGGCACTTAGATCGTTTCATGGGTTATTGGCCATGGCACATAGATCGTTTTTAAGGAAAAATCTTAAAAAATTGAAAAATGGCACTTAGCACCTTTGTTATTTCCACTCTTCAAATACCAGATTCACTGTCTAACACACTAGTCCCTAAATAAATGTATCCCTTTGCAGCTTGCAGGCGACGATCCTGCAAATCATCTAAGGCAGCTTGCAGGCGAAAAGCGCGAGTTTCGGGCAAGACGCGGAAATGATCAAAATGACTATGTGCGTGATTTGGAAATAATAGGTATAATAGGTAGAAGGATAAGAAAGCAAAGATGTAGAAAACAAGTAACACTAAAATATTTTTTATTTTATAATAATTTTCATTTCATATTCACAACCATACATAAAATTACAAAATTCAAAATACACGTTAATTCGTTTCCGTTTTTTCGTATACACCGTACTTGGTGCGATACAAGTTCTCCAACATAATTATCATGTTTGGCTCAAGCAGGCAACGTTCGTCGTTGCGGATACAGAAAGATTGTGCCAAGTGTTGTCGTCCACGTTCCAAGAAGTGGTCCATTTCGTTAAACATGTAATTAAAAAAATTTACGCTTTTCGGCAATTTGAAACAAAGCAATTGTTTGAGTCCAGGATACTGTTGTTGCAATTCCCTTTGTCGCTCCCTCAAATTGTCAAATTGTACACGACAGCCGTAGTAGGGATACATAAGTACTTGCTGATCAGTTACTTTGTCGCGTTCTTTGAGTGCAAATTTTCGATAAATGACGACGTACTCGTCCTTAATGATATTGTGGTTAGGCAATACACATGATGGTCGCATGTTGAATAGCTCCGAAGAGAATCGTTGAGTTGTCTCCATTTGTTGTTGTAAAAGGTTTGTTAAATTTTTTACTGTTTCAGTGCCTTCGTTGATTATTACCTTCATATCTGCAATTTGGGCAACATACAAGTCGTTCAACTGTTTGTATGGGTTCACCTCGTCGGGGGCAAGCTGGAACTGACCGGTTTTGCGAATAGACGGGAGCACTGTTCCACACACCCACTCGGTAAACGCCTCGGCTTTTGGCATTCGCGATCTCACTACAAACATGTTCATGCCCATTTCGTTGATAAACGTCGTTTTTGGATGGATCTTCGAGATGTCAGGACAGTCGCTTAAACTGGATTTTAGTTTGTAATATCTTCTTGTTCTGGTTCGAACTACATGCTTAAGAAAATAATCAGCGTGCACTCCTTACTGTGTAACACTTTATTCTGCTCTTTTTCTAAATCTAATTACAATGGTATAAAACTACTTAGACTAACCTAATTAATAAAATAAATAATAATTTGATGATTCTATAAACTATTACTCCATATTTACAACAATCGAAAAGCTGTGTTGGACATTGTTGCAATAAGTTATTGCCTTAATTATAGTTCAATGATATGGCCTACTTTTGCAACTTGGATTCCATCACACCTTCCCCGAAAAGCAAAAAAAAATATATACATATAGATTTTTTCTTTGTGGAATTAACTAAAATAATGTTTTATTCTATTTTTATGTATTTCTACATTCTTATTTTTAATTTTTACCACTACATTTGGATCATTATCCTCCAAAACTGGATATGGACCATTAAATAAAGCTTCTAATTTATTATTTCTACCGTTATTTTCTACTAAAACCATATCTCCTACATTATAAGTTTGACTTTTACAATTGTTTTTGTCATACTCAATTTTGCGTTTATTTTTTGATGTCATTAAATTATTTCTCGCGTCATTCCACGCTGTTTGCAACCGAAATTTGAGTTCCTTAGGATAATCATAAAAATTATATACTGGATCGACTTGATTAACGATGTTAGATGGAATTTTACTGGATTTTCCAAATACGAGTTCATAAGGTGTGTACTGCGTTGATGTGTGTACACTGTTATTGTATGAAAAACACCAATAAGGAACCCAAGAGCTCCAGTTAATAGTTCCTTTCGACAGTTGCATGCGTAGATATGCACCCAAATGCTTATGGGTATTTTCAAGGGCTCCTAAAGTTTGATGGTGAAATGCTGTAGAATTTAATTGTTTAATTTTAAGCAGCTTACAAGATTCTTTAAATATATTAGATAAAAATTCGGTTCCCTTGTCTGTTACGCAAGAAACAGGAATACCGTAACGCAAAATAAAATTTTCTACAAATGACTTTGCAACAGTCAATGCCTCTTTATTGGGAAGCGGATATGCTTCCACGAATTTTGTTAGCTCACATTGAAGTGTGAGTATATATTGATTATTTTCAATATCAACTGGTAATGGACCGACTAAGTCTAGGTATACTTTTTGAAATGCTGAAGTAGCCGTTGATGATATTGTCATAGGTTGTTTATTTGGTTTTGAATGCTTGTACCTTTGACATTCGTCACACCTTTTGACAAAATCCTCAACGTCATTCTTCATGGTTACCCAAAAGTAATATCTTTTTATATTGTTATACATTCGGTTTATCCCTGAATGTCCTCCCGTTGGTAATGTATGAAAGTCATTAAGAATTAACTGACGTAATTCCTTATTTTCTATCCTTTGTTTATCTTTTATAATACTGAGTTTAAGATTTGTCTTGAAAATTTCGTTTTTACATTTAATCATGCGCATGTCATTTAAAAACTGATTAGACTCATTATTTTTTATAATAATTAATTCCGGAATATCGTGTTTTTTACATAATTTCTCCAGATGCCTCAACGACTCACCTAAGTTCGACGTTGATCTGTATTTCTGGGATATGTACACTATCTTAGAATTGACGTCATACATTAAATTTTCATATTCAGTTTTTAATTTATTATTAAGCTTTATTTTCGTAAATTCATTTTCACGTACCGGCCGTAGTTCTATTATTTGAGTTTTAGGGTATTTTAATATTTCCACTGCAACAGTGGATTGAAAAATCGTATTCCTCGAGCGTTAGCCTAAATTTTGTGAGCCTACTAGAAGGATTTGTCATGCCAAATAAGTATATTAAGGGACGATGGTCCGATAATATTATAAATTTTTTACCAAATAAATATGGTCTAAAATGTTTACATGACCAAACGATTGCTAATAATTCCTTCTCTATTGTACAATAGTTTATTTCTGCTTTATTTAGAGTTCTAGAAGCGAATGCAATAGGCCTGTCATCTGAGTTCGACAATACAGACCCCAACGCGTACCCACTTGCATCGGTTCTAAGAATAAATTGATTATCTTTTGAAAAATTTGGATACTGTAACAAGGGCGGACTAATAAGAGACTGTTTTAAAGTTTCAAATGAGTTTTGACATTCTTCAGACCATTTAAAAACTATTCCTTTCCTAGCTAGTTTATTTAAAGGGTGAGCAATTTCTGCAAAATTTTTAATAAATTTCCTGTAATAATTTGCAAATGCAACGGAGCGTTTGGCTTCGTCACAATTTTTAGGAACTGGATATTGAGAAATAACCCTTGTTTTTTCAGGATCAGGTGATATACCTTCAGATGAAATTAAATGACCCAAATATAAAATTTCCTTTTTTAAGAACTCACATTTACTATGATTTAATTTAAGGTTTACTTGTCTAAGGCGTTGTAGAATTTTAGTTAAATTTTGATTATGATTCTGTAAGGAATGTCCAAAAACTATCAAATCGTCTAAATAAACAAAACATGCCTCGTAATTTAAACCCGCCATTGCTACAGTCATCAACCTTGAGAACGCACTAGGACTTATTTTCATACCCATTGGTAATCGTTTCATTTGAAATTGTCCTCTGTCCGTTGTAAAGGCTGTACAGGGCCTACTCTCAGGATCAAGTTCGAATTGGTAATATCCTTGTGCTAAATCAAGGTGCGAGAAATAAATCGCACCAGATAGGGAATCTAGAATTTCCGTAATATTCGATAGCGGAAATACATCATTTTGTAGGCGTTGATTACATAACCTAAAATCTATTATCAATCTGTGACGTTTAACGCCATTTTTGTCCGGTTTTTTGGGAACTAATAAAAGAGGTGAAGACCACTCTGAGTGTGCTTCCTCTATAATACCCTTTTTTAGCATATCGTCCACCTGGTTATTAATTTCCTCTTTTTGAGCATGAGGTAACCTGTAAGGTTTAACGTAAACTGGAGTTGCGTCCTCCTTTAACCTTATTTTTTGCTTATATAAATTAGTAACTGTTAATGAATCATTTTCTAAGTGAAAAACATCCGCATATTTAGCGCATATTTTTTGTATAGAATTTCTCTCTTCTACGTTAAGGGCTTCTGTATTTATAAGATCTAAAATTGTATCAACTCTGTCAACGGAGATTTTATTTTTTGTAAAAGAATAAACATCATATTTTGATAGATATTCAACTTTAGGCTCAAAATTTCGCAATCTTATTTCTCTTTCATTCACATTCAATAGCCTTACAGCCACTTTACCATCTTTCGGTCTTGCAATACTATTTGCGATCAACACTCCCTCACATAATTCATCATTTAAAATGACACATTCACCTGTGAGACTGGTACAGCAATGTGTAATTATTTCACATCGGGGTGGAATAACAGTATATAAATTATTTTTGGACTCCAAAGGTACTGTTATTTGCTTATTTTGATTAAGCCAAAAAGAAAATAAAACCTTATCATAATCGATAATTGCACCATACTTAAGGAAAAAATCTGAACCTAGAACTCCATGTATACTAGAATCGAAACTTTTAATAATTGTAAAATCATGAGAAATATATTCATTGTTCATAGTGAATAAAATATTTGCAGATCCAGCTGAATATGTTGAGCCTGCAATTCCTTTAATTTTAATTTTATTAGTTGTATTTATAATACTACTATCTTTCAAATAATTCTCAAAAAAACAAGAAATACTTGCACCAGTGTCACATAAAAATATCATTTCTTCCCTTTCATACCCGACACGCACATAATTTAAAGCATTCATATTAAAACTAGCTGTATCATTATTTTTTAAATTATTAGAAACGAAAAAACTTATTTCCTTGAGATTCCTCGCTGTTTTTATTTATGTTACTACTTTCCACATCATCAACAAAATATACACTATTATTTGAAAACTGCTGACGCCTACCTCCTCGACGAAAATTTGACCTACTAAAGCTGGAACGACCTCAGCCTTGGTACTGCGAATTATTTTGCTGTCTGCTAAAATTGTAATTATTAAAGTTTTGCCTACTCGGGTTACGAGATTGATTATAATTATGAATTTGTCTAAAATTTGTAAAATTACCTCTAGACCGATTTCCTCGATATTGGTGACGCCCACGCATATGAAATAAGTTATTAGAATAAGTTGGGGTTAAATCTAAATTTTCTTCTTTAGCGCCAGTTATCGCGTCCTTTAAATTATTGTAATTTCTAGCTTTTATTATTGTTCTTAAATCTGAATTTTTTAACCCATTCGCGAAAGCATTTATCGCCAATTTTTCATTCACCGGTTGTAAAATTTTTGCCGAATTTTGATCACCGTCCGCTTGCGCTAAGGTTAAATTTAATAAAAGTTGCTCGATAGTTTTCGCATAATCATCTATACTTTTAGTATCTTGTCTAACGTTATGCAACTGATTAGCTAAAGCTGGTGCAGATTGTTTTGTAAGAAGTTGGTTTTTTATATCTGTGACCAAAGCACCAACATTAGTATACGTCGTTTGTATCTTAATTTCGCGTTTTGTGTTAATTTGGCCTTTAAAACATATTTGATTAGCAATACTTTCCCGTTGTCGTCAAGCAAGTCGTTATATAATTCAATAGCATCAATCAACATTTTCGTAGTTTCTTCGGTACCATCCATAGATGGCCACAAAGAAGCTGCGGTTCGCAAATCAAATTTTTCACTCATTGTTGAACTAGGATGAATGCCCAAAACCAAATCAGTCTCTGCGAGCTGTAATTTTTTTTATCTTTTATGGCAATTAAAAAAATAGATCTAGCTTTATCTATGTTTTCTCTTATTTCTAATACATATTTTTGAAAATGTTCTAATTTATCGGTGTCATGCACCTGTTTACTATACTGATCTCTAAGCTGAAAAAATTTATTTTCTAATGTTTCTACGTTGCTACTTAATTTATTTACCCTATCCAAAGATTCTCTACGCTCTAATGACTCCTTTTTTATATTTATGATAAATAATGAAATAATGTTATTCAATTTATCCAAATCGCTTAAATCTACTACACTCATTAAATAAAATAATTATCAATAAATTTAAGGCAATAAATAATATCCAATAAAATTGTATAGTGCTAAAACTATGACTTACTAATTATGTTAATACTTAAGTATGTTCATTGTCCATAGTCGCCTAAGATAAGTCCATACTGTCCATATTCACCAATACTAGGGGCTTTATCAATCCCAACGTTGCGCATAGCGGCCTTTTGCCACACTAGCACGTGCCCTCGTTGCTGACCACCGGATTGGTTCGGCCAGTGTCTTCTTTTTTTCTCGACTTTATAAGTCTTGGCTTCTTCTAATTTCTAGACGTATTTTTCTTTCCAATTCCTTTTTACTGCGACGGCAACACCATAAAACAATTAAGGTAACTGCTATCATTATAGCTACAACTCCGCAAACTTGCCAAAGAGAATAGTTACTGTTGCTACCCTCTGCAGTCGTACCACCACTGTTGCCTGCCTGGGCAATTATAACTTCTTCTTTTGACTGTGTTTTTCCCATGTTTTTCTTTTCTTCTAAAGCACCATAACGATATTTTTGCACTGTTAACTTAAGCACATAGGCTGCAGGGTCGCCATGTAATATCTTCTTGTTCTGGTTCGAACTACATGCTTAAGAAAATAATCAGCGTGCACTCCTTACTGTGTAACACTTTATTCTGCTCTTTTTCTAAATCTAATTACAATGGTATAAAACTACTTAGACTAACCTAATTAATAAAATAAATAATAATTTGATGATTCTATAAACTATTACTCCATATTTACAACAATCGAAAAGCTGTGTTGGACATTGTTGCAATAAGTTATTGCCTTAATTATAGTTCAATGATATGGCCTACTTTTGCAACTTGGATTCCATCACAAGTTGTTCGTAAGACTTAATGTATCTTTTTGAAACAGATTCACATATATTTTGATTGGCATGTTCCATTTCCAATGCTCGGGCTATATCTACACCTTTGAACCATATTTCTCCTACACCAACAATTATGGAAATATTCACAGATCCAAACATCCACATCGATTCCAATTTGTGTTCACGTCTGTTTGGATCGAGCTCATCACGTTGACGCTGCTTTCGTTTATACTGCGCGTTCTTACGTTGAGTGACTGCTAAATCAGCACTGGACATTTCACTTTTTGGTTTCGTCATCGTTGAAAACGGAAACACAAAAAATTTTTACCACCTGTCATTGATTTTTTTATTGATTCCAATCCAAGGTCTTTTTTCAATAATAGGTGATGATACTGAAGCTGCCGAAGTGTTGTATTTCCAGTGCGACCCTAAAGTATATCAAAATTTTTTTTTTTAATTTTTTTTATGAAAAAATCTAGCTCCACTATAGAAATACGACAGCTTCGCACTCTAATAACGGGAGAAGTGATGAAGCTGCTAAAGTGCTGTCTTTGCACTGCGGCGTATTAGCTCAAAAAAAAAAAAAAGCTTTGTTGTATTAAAAAAAAATTTTTAAAATTTATTAAAAAAAAATCTATATACATTTGCCTGGACCATTCTCCGGCGTTAACAATAAATAGTACCTAAAAAAATAACAGGACACCAAATTTTTTCAGATATTGTTATTGTTATTTAATTTATTTATCAACGGCAAGAATGAATTTACTAAGGAGCTGCGGCAAATCGTACCACCAAGTACATTGTAGTTGCGTTGTTGTTTGCCATTAATCCGAGGCTGAAATCCTTCTAAAAAGCGAATTTTGTGCTTATAAGCCCATTTCTTCATGCAGCCTTTGAGTTCACGTTTATTGTGACTTTTGTGGAGGTTTTCCACTTGAATTTGTTTGAATATTTGAGCGAGGGTGACATAGTCTTCTTTTTGTTGTGAAATTTCAAGGTTAGTGTCAAACCACGCAGCATACTCATCGTTATATTCGCAAATTTCTTCTTTCCACTCTTTCATGGACTCTGGTTTTGTGCCGTATCGCACCGGATCTCTGTGTCTGCGCAACAAATCTAACGTAGCGCTTAGCCATTTTGAAAATTGTTCGTTGATATTTTTATTTGCAACAAACGTATTTTCTTCTAGATATGTATCTTGTAGACGATCTACAAATTTTGCTCGAAATCCACAAACCGACATCCGAGCCATAAACGCCTGATCGCTCGCGTCAATATTTGGATAATCATTTTCATAAAAAATGGGCACTATGCCGGCTTGATTGGTGAAATGAAAACCATTGCTGGAAAACATCATTCGACCTTCTACAAAATATTCGCCTCCGGTCATCGCTTTAATCCAGCAACAATCTAGCTGCATATTTTTTTTCAGCTCATCTGCCACCAATAGCCGCTTTCCCTTCAATTTGTACAACCCTCCATCATGACTGTTACGATCTGCCGTGGTGCTACTTTGACACAAATACTTGGTTCCCGTGAGCGCGTAGGAGCCAAATACCCGTTGTAATAGGGTTATCATGGTTGTTTTTCCATTATAACCAGCGCGTTTGTCAGTCAACACTAAAAACTCTTTTTCGTTGCGATACCCAGTAAGCAATCTGCCGAAATAATGCAAAACATATATTTATAACAGTATATTTGATTGATTCTTCTTCATTGTACGACCAACCACAACTGATGGATACATAATCGTCGTAACGGATATTGCGCCATTCACCTACCCCGCCATTGTACGTGTCAAACTCAAAGGTTCCGTTGTCCAAGACAAATAGATTCAAGCGCGTGTCGAGCTGATCGAGAAACGTACGATCGTAAATATACGCTTCAAATCGTTTTCGAATAGCTTCAATATGACTTGTTTGTCCTGTGGTCTTGAGTTCTTTTTCATCCAAATCTTCGATTTTTGATTGCAACAAGTCAATGAGATCGCGTTCAACCACTTGCGGCGGTGTGCGATGCCAACAGTGGGTGACTTCATCACACACGTAAATACCCATATTTTCTCCTGCATACCTATATTTTTCTTTGATATCTTCATTTGAAATGTATTGAAACAGGGAGCGAATGTATTCTTCATGAGAACGACCTTTTGCGTCGGAATTGTCTTGGTTTATGATGATACCATTGTCCACGTTGTTATTTATTATCAAGTGATCTATTTTCAAATTGAAGCCGACATGTTGACTAAGAAATTTTCGACAAACTAATGCTGTTTCACGCAATAGCAAATCAATGTGTTGTTTCTTTTTGCTCGTTTTATTGTTGAAACGAATATATCGACATTTTTCATCAAATGGGTAGACCAGATCAAAAGTTGCCCCTACTTCGTTCGTAACTTCATTGTATTTGCGATACCGCACTGTGTTCTGGGAAATAAAATGACATTTAGAAGGTCCGTTGAATTTCATACCGACACACTCCAAAGGATTTGGGATATCAACATTTTTTGTCAAATGTGTAACATATAAGAGTTCGGGATAAGTTGTCACTGTTTCCCAATCGGGCCTAATGGCAATGTTTTCGTTGGCCGCCACTAATTGAGCGTCATCGTGTTCTCGTAGTAATTCTGTGATTTTTTCTGGTGGCTCGTCCATCGTAGACTGTAGTAGCTCTGTAAGACCACTCAAGTTGGTCGTTCGCTTAGTGTTACCGGCCAACAGAAACTCGTATCCTAACGAATCGTTTGCTTGATCGTATATACGCCGCACATCGTTTTCGTCGCGATATTTGGCGGATAATTTTGAAAAGTCGCATGCTATCTCAAAAGCATCGTAAGCATTAGCACGCCCCGTTGCCGCAATCGCCCACACAACTTTACACCACGTATCATACGCGTCGGCTAACACAGCGGCGTTATCGAGTCCAACCACTGTTTCACGTAATTTTGCTTGAGAAATATAAGCTTTGGATTTCTTCCGGGAGGGTGTTGTCGTCGTCGGGTCACATCTCTGGTCATTTGAGTTTGAAGTACTAGCATTGTTATTATTACTGCGGCTCACAAATGTAGCGTGTCGTTTTTGTCCGCGCGGTTGCAGTGGTGTGCGCGCCACCAACTTTTCCTTTAGCCACGCCGGTACGGGTTGTAAAGGTAAGAAGGCATCTTCAGGTGTGAGCCATACATAATTTGGTGAGCCAGGTCCTATGATGTATTTTTTATCACTAATCAAATCAATTTTGATTTTACGCCCGTCCTCCGCTGTTAGCTGTTGAATCCCTGAACTGATGGTTGCATCGTATGTGAAATAAACATGCAAACCACCACTTTGCGTTTTTACACAAGGCGTCGCAAGTTTGGTGCCGTTGTTATGCTGGGTTAGCCACTGATTCCACATAACAACGCCGTCGATGTACTTTTGCGGGTCATCCTTTTTCAGCAAATCACAATCTACCACCAAGATTTTGTTGAGTGCACCAGTTAGAATCCCATATGGTTGGCCGTGAGCGTGTGGAATGGTCTGGGTCAATTTTTGCCATTCCCGCACGTTCGGCCGTTTCGATTGTTGACACGGAAAAGATATTAACTTGTCGAGCACTTGTCGGAAAGGCACTTCTTCGTCAACATTCATCGTAGTCATCAAAGTAGGCATTGTCAAATCCGATCAAGATCAATTCAAAAGTTTCTTCTATAATACACGATTTGTCGCACGAACCTTACTTTCGGTCTCAGACAGGCGGCTGTCAACAACAGACTGACGGTAGGACGCGTTTTTTTGGCTCTTATACTCTTTGACCTCGAGCGTCACTTGGTCACCGCTGCTGTGCAACAACATTCCTGTTCACCGCTACTGTGGCGGAGCGTCGCGTCGGTGTCAGTGCACACGCTTAGGTAGCAACAACATTTGGTACCACAAAACATAAATAAATACTAAAAAAATAAATAAATACTAAAAATATAAATAAATGCAATCCATTTTATATATATTTTTATTCATTCACATAACAATGCAACTTAGGTGTTTGTGACAAAGAGAAACTAAAAAAAAATTTATTACTACGATACATGTATATGCACAAATACACAACAGGATTTTGGTTAATAACGAACAGCCAACGCCAACAATTTTCCGCGCAAATGAATACGACGCGGCTCGTTTTCTTTGGCCTCGCCGATTTTTGGATAAATATTGTAGATCAGCGCACGTTCAATTTGAATGTCGGGGCTCAGTTTGTTCAATGGTACCGTCGTCACCTTGTACTCGTTCAAGTTCAACAATGGAATGAGTTCTTGGTCCTTGTTGGAAATGTGGATGCTTTCCAGAGTGCAGACTGGGCAGTTTTGAACGCGGATGTTGATGGTGTTGTCGATGATGTTGAAAAAGTACATTGTAGAAATACGAGATGCATGAGTGCGCATGGTGCCCGCACCCACGACGATGCACATTTGCGGCAACAGTTGTTGCCCTACAATTTGCGTACGGCCATCACCGTCTCCCGCAGTACCTACTAGCGGGCAATAGGTTTGATTGGGCGATAAAATGTTGCGCATGCGGAATGTAGGACGATCATCCAAATGCCAGTATTGTCGCACAGGAATGGTGGATAAGTGGCCCAACACACAATCCAAGGCCGTCTCGTAGGTGAGCGCGTTGTGTTCGGCTTCGGTAAAGTAATGGGTGGTTTGATGGCAATCCAGATACACATAAAACGTTTGTCCCTTGATGATTTTCGTTTCAGACAGAGTCATCAAATTGGATATTTCAAATTGCAACATGGAAAATGTTTTGCGAGCAGTCACCGGCAAACCAGGCATATTGTCAGTCACTGCATCCATGTCGGTGATCTCATGGTCAATAGTGTCTAGAAAGAAAGAAAAAAATAAATATTTTAGCTGTCGATTACTTTTACTCATTTCATTGTTTTATAATAATATGCTTTGGTCAAAAAAAAACCTATAGCTTACCTCGTCCATGGTTAGACATTCCATCGATGTGAGCAGCTAACCCACTGCTCTGATGTTGGGCCTCCGAATATTCACTGGATTGCAGATAGGGGTCCAAAGAGGGTAGACTACAGTTGGCCATCGTCAAACGAATGTCTTGTACTTGGTAAGTCTCGAGGATGCACAGCACACAGTGTCACGAAAACAAGTGCCGAAACGTGCCCAAGCCACGTATTTTTATACTCGTGCGTTGGCGCTGTCCGCCGTGGTGGGGGTATCCTCCACTCTTGGCGCGCGAGTTTGCAGATAGTAAGGCGTCACGTGATTTAACACTGTGTGAACTTTGAACGCCGTCACCTCGGGATTGTCGATTCTCACTTCTGATAAAGTCAACAACGGCCGGCGCAACAGATAATCAATAATACACGCGTACGTTTCGCTATCTATTTCGTGAAGCTTCTCGCAGGTCAAGTAAATTTTGACGTAGTATTTTTTCAAAAATCGACGAAATTCAAAATCATCGGTCGGTGTAGAGTTTACGATGTACTCGACAAAGAGCATCATGGACACGTGTGACTACCTCGCACTGTCAACACCAACTGAGGCTGTGGTGAGCACTGCCAAACCGCCAAGTGAATGTTTCACCCAAAAGAAAAAAAATACGGGTCGATACTTGCACACACGCCTTACTTGCGTGTTTGCTTTCACAAAAATCTTTTTGTGCGTTCAGTGTCGAAAAAGACACAAAGCGACAATTGCAAGTCGCGTTTATTGGACTTGGACCATCACGAAAACTGAGAAAAAACTACAATGATAATAACTACCACGCGAAGTACTTTTAAATTATTAAACGCTGTCCATCATCTTGAAACATAATAATGGCCTCGTTGAGTATAACTCGGTTGGGATCATTCTTCGCTTCTTGAATTGTTTTACATTTTAGTTTTACATGTAATATACTGTCGGCCATTGCTGAATCGTATTCGCCACAATGATTGAGAGACCGACTGAGATCGGTAAAATCATACGGACCAAAACTAGATAATTCTTTACCACGACTTATATATAATATCTCTGGATCGTCAATGATACTGATCGGTAGTCGATTGACTATGACTTGGTTTTTTTTGTTTTTTGCAGCGGGGTCCATTTGTCGCACGTGTTGATAATAATCTTCCCACGGCTTAGTGCGCTCGGGCTGTACCAAGTGTAGCTGCTTCTTGGTATAATCGACATACACCAAACCTGTAAACGCCGCCGATTGCATAATGGATCGCGCGAATTTTATTTTTTGTCCATCCACATACACAAACGGTTTGATGTTGACAAATTGCGTGCTGGTAAACTCGGAAGTCGTTGTATTGGCGTTGCTATATAGGCTAATTGTCGGCTGTTTATTTCCCTCTGCCGGCGCCGGTCGCAGTATTCTCGCCGATTTCATTGTCTGTGTCTTTATCCTTTGCCGCGTCTGTCGCGATATAATGCGATGCTTGCGTCAAGATATTCGACTGATCTTTGATAATAGTACACCTCGGGTACATTGATTCAACTGGCATGTCGGCTAGGATAGTGCGGTCCCGAATAATATAGTCATTTTGGCTATCACCTTTTTGCATTTTCACTTTTTTCACTACACGCGCTAGCAAATGCATATAGTATGTCGTTTTGCGCGTCTCTTGTTGGAGCCATGCTCGCGTTGGATCCAGATAAATGTAAAAATTACTGTAGCTCTTGAACGTGCTCTCGAGAATTTGATCAAAGGCATTCTATTTATTGGCAATATTCAATGGTTTCGGCTCGGTCGTAGCTTGAGTAAAGTACAGTTCTTCCAAGTAGTTGCTCGGCGACTGATAGACCACAATGTTGGCTATGTCATCAAACAAGTTGATTTGATCGGCCGAGTTTTCAATCATCTCATCCACCATCGGTTGAATATGAGACAACAAGATGTTGCGCGGGACGCTGTAACCAATCAACACCGGATAGTATTTATTGGCCTCCTTGTTGATAGTGTGTGTCTCGAAGATGTGCGAATCAAAGGCGTCGTTTTTATCGCCCGCAATTTGCACAATGCCATTTGGCAGTTGACCGCGGTTGTTACATAAATAATCGTCTTCAAAGGTTATGGTAATTATGTTGGGCACTAAAGAGACGCATTGCCCGATACCGTCAATATTTCGAAATCCCACGCGATCGAAATATTGCTGATTGATTAGATTATTTGTTGTAGCGTCGATTTTGCACGGATCAAGTAGACCTAGGGGCTTCGTGGCAACAAATTGTTCGACCGACCCAAAAGCCTCTACTATGTATGCTTAGTCGATGAATTCGTGTTTCAAATAGTAGCCTGCCGCCACTTTAAAATTATCCGTAGAATGAAAAAAATCTGCTTGTTGACACTGGGGCGCTGTGTACACGTCGTCGTGTAGAACAGTAGCGGGTTTGAAGGTCATCGGTGCGTCACACACGCATTGAATCTGTGCCCACGTCTGCCACGGCGGGTTGTTGGAATAAGCGTTATGTGAAGTCGCATGCTTGCAACCCAAAAATTCACTACAATCACCTAACCAGTCGCTTTTGCTAAAAATGTGTGGCTATGTACATTCACAGCCGTAGGTTAATTGAAAAGCTTTATCTCCACCTTGAGCCTCTACATTTCGATTTCTAAAATCTATAGAATGATATAGTGCTAAACGACTACCGTATTTTTTCGTACACACTGGCGGTTTAACGTTTGAGGTATGAAGCATTGGCAAACAATAGCCTTGGTGAGGTTTCAAGTATTGAATAATGGAATTTTTTTTGATAATTGCCGTCGCTTCGCCAAACTCTCGGCAATATGTGACGTGACCATGTAATTTTGGACATATCACACCAGCATCGAGCGACTTTGGATCACACTCTACATAGGATAGCACAGTCGTCTCGCTGCCTTGTTGTTCGTGAATTATCTCAAGTTCGTCACTTTGGAAAAGTGCTAGGTTAGGAAAACGATTCGCAGTATGTGTGTCGCGTGAATATCGAGGCAGTTTTTTTGCTTGGCAGATCTAAATTCTTGCTTCTGGCCGTATACATTGGCGAGCTGACATATAAAATATATAGCAAAGTATATGCTAATTATTAAACATCGCCACATACCTACTTAATCTTTACTTTTTGAACAGACTACACTACTTATCACTTAAAAATATACACAAAAAACTTTACATCACGTTGATGCTCAAGCTCTTAAATGGTGCCGCCTTGGACAAATATAAACTCATTTAAATCATTTAAACTAATGCCAACAAGAACAAATTTTGACAAAGAATTATTTAAAAAATAAATTTTTGAATTAAAAAGCGTTTCCAAAGGTTTATGAACCACGGCGTTGTTCATAATGACTAAACGAGACTGAAACATATTGTGTTATTCTTGTACTTAAATATTCTCATCCCCACTTTCTTTAAAGTTTCGATTAAAATGGATTAATGAAAAAATAGATTTCCAGTTTGAAATTTGTAATAAAGATAAATAATTAAAATGGTAATGTATAAAAATAATGCAAAGTTTAATGTAACACTAATGATGGAAAAGTAATAATTTTTGAATCCGTCATAATAATTGGTACAGTTGGGGGTTAAAATTTGTAACTGATTATTTTTAAACTCTAACCTTTCTATCCAATTTGTATCAAAAATAGATCGATTTGGATAATGATACAAAATTTTAAAAAATTTACTTGCATTTTCATTTCCATTTATTCGTTCCATCCAACTAATTGTACTATTGTTAATTAATCCAATTTTCATAAATTTACAATATTTACTTAGAGTGACGTCTGTTTTATTAGAAAAACATATTTCACACTGTGTTACGCCAGGGGGATGATGAACATAAAAAACATTTTGGAAAATAAAATAAAGAAGAATAAATTGAGATCTACTGATAGTCATTAAAACAAATTAATAATTATATTCCAAATTTATTAACATTAAGCAGATACTTTCACCACGAAAGCAAAAGCAGTTGTAAAAAAATAACAATAAAATACTTAATTTAAATATATGTAAAAGTTCATAAATAAGGATATTAATAATACTATATAAAATGTGTAGCTTGAAGACTTATTTTGAATGGTTACAATTATTCGATTCCTATTTTTCCATAAACAGTTATTTAAATCACAATTCCTAGCAAATTTCTTATGCTCCACAATAGGATCATCATAACTTAACCAATCAAAAATTTCAATACCACAATAAAAACATTTACAAATATCATTGATTGAAGTATAGTAAAAGCCAGCTCCAGCTAACACTTCTGGTCTCAATTTTCCTTTCCATTTTTTAAAAGTGGAAAGTCGTTTTTCATATGTTTTAAAATAACTGTTATCAATTTCTTTGTCAAAAGTTTCTAAGCACATTTTGTGAAAGACTTATGAAGACTAACTTTGGTTTCAAAAACAACAAATTTAAATACCTTATAATATCTACATAAACATATCTAAATCTTCATGTTCTGCATTCCATTGATACAAAGCAATATCTTGGTGTCCCCAAGCTAATGTATTAAAACTATAGGGAATTTTATACCGCTTATCATCTTCGGAACTCAAAGCCAATTTATTAATTAACTCTGTAAAAATTGTATGTTGTCTAGATCGAAAAACATACATTGAACAAAAGGTTTTAGAATGATTTTCAACAACATCTTTATAATGAATAAAATCCAACTGCTTTTTAATTGCACTTTTTTTAACACCTTTTGCTTTTTTTGTTAAACTGTTTTCCGTTTTAATACAATATGCTTTTGCTCCAGTACCAAAGAAAGCAGTAATGGGTTCACCAGCATATTCATCTTTGAATTTTCCTATAACTGACTTTGTAATAGGCATTTCATGAATATTATTAAATTCATAATTAGATGTGTCAAATTTGTGAATATTTTTTATCATGTCAGAATAAATATTTGGAGTTGTGACTTCTAAAATGAACGAATCGGTATCGGTGTATAAAAGTGAAATATTTTCCTGATAAAGAGGTTTTAAAAAATTATAAAAGAAATCATACATGACAGTTTTAGATATATCTAATATTGAGAAGCCTACATATATTGGTTTATTGTAAGTAACTTGAATCTTTTGCATTTGAATAGCTACCAAGTTTTCAGAAAATATTGTTAAGTCCTTGAAATATGGTTTTGCAATTAAATTCTCAGCACCATCTTTTCTTCTATTTTTTTCTCACTCTGTAACAAGTCTTACGTCAATTCTCCTATCAACATTTTCCATAGTCTTGCCATAAATACTATTATTTGCCAACTTGTAAGTATTACGATCAAATTCATTCTTTGAATCATTTCTTAATCTTGAATTCATGTATATATATTTTTTCAACCAATCAGATTGAGAAAACTGTAAAACTATATGAACTTTAGTTAACTTGAGTCCATGTTCCAAACATTGTTTTAATAATTGATAGTGAATAACATATTTTGATTTATCATTTAAATTGGGTATTAATTTTATGCATTTAGAATTTGGCGGTTTAAAGTTTTCTGGACAAAACGGAAAATGGTTATGATAGGAATGTAGACTTGTAGGATATTCTAAATCAACTTCTAAAACATATCCCTTATTAGATTTTTTAGAAATATTCATAATATTTAAATCATTGATTTCTTTATCTGTTAACCAAACAAAATCTCCCGTTGGAATGTGCTGTGACATTGCATAACCATACAAATTTGTTGCATCATAATAAATTATGTATTTAGTTGGCTTTAAAGGATCAAAATTTAAAAGAAATGTGTTATTAGCTTCAGATTTTCTACAAATGCAAGAGCTCACACCACCGCGAACGCTTTTTTTGAAAAAGTGTATCATATCTGGATCAGTTAAAAATTCTAACTCTATTCCAGTATAACGCAATCACGCCTCCCAGTATAAACCTGGAAAAGTGTAAAAATGAGCTGGATCGAGCTTATATGTGGATAAACAAGTGCTTCTAAAATTTTCAAAAATATCTGCCAAAAGTAAAGTATCAGAGAGTAAGTAAACGTCGGAGTATTGACCAAGAGATTCACATTTAAACAATTGCCAAACCTTTACAGCTCTTTGGTATTCTGCATCACTGATGTGCTCATCCGTTAAAGTATTATAAAATTGGTCTTTCTGAGGTAAAGTTGTTTCTTCTAATTTTAAATAATCATCAATATAACTGTAAGGAAATACATCTTTTTGCCGAATAAGTTTAAATCTTTCTTCATCATTGAAAATTTTTTTTAATTCCTTACATTGTTCATCTTTTAAGCTTTCGGAGAGTTTTGATAAAGAATGGGATAGAAATTGAAAAGAATCAATAAACCTTAATGATATATTTTTTTTCTTAGCCTATTGTGTCTTTTTATCAAAATAGTTATCCACATGAATAAGCTTTTCAAATGAAATATATTTTTCCTTGTTTTGTGCGATAACTGTTAGTTGTTCTTTGTTTAAGCATAATTTTTTAAGAAATAGATGAGTATCATAATTACGCAAATTATGCAATATAACTGGAATAAAGTTAGGTATTCTGTAATTTATGTTGCAGAGTGAATGAGCTGGACCTCTATAAAGACCGGTTATATGACAATGATCTGCAACCCTGTCATTTAAAAGAGGTTTATTACAAATATGACAAACTTTTTCATAGTTATGATAAATTTTGTCCAGTTCGTTCAAAGGGATCATTTTTTTAGGAGCCTTTAAATATTTATTGTATATGTTATACACATCTCTTTCTAAAGAATTTATAAATAATGTATCACAATTTTGACCTCTATATTTTTCAAATTTAGAATAATTATCGTCGAAGGAACATTTAATGTAATAAGCAAATGAATGTGGAATATGTTCATATTGTTTTAAGGTGTATGAAGTATTAGGATTTTTATCAACATTGTCATTATTTAAAGGCTTTAAAATGCATTCAAAATCTGCATACACCACGAAAGGAACTTTCATTTGTTTATGATAATTTACAAATTTCAAAATATTATCATATGAATAGTTTCCAAACTTATTTTTTATTAATTCTTTAGAAGGTAGGTTAATTCGTAAATGATCACAATCATAGCTATTGTGTTGTAATAAATTTTCTTCTGTAGGGAAATATTGTAAACAACCATCGCAAATATATTTTTTTCCGTGATGTTTAGAAATTTGTGCAGAAACTAGTTTTGATAAATCTTTAATATAGCAATAATGAAAAGTTTTTTCATCATCATCACTTATTAACAATAAATTGACATGTTGATTTTTTTTATTCGATGAATAATAAAGTGGACCAATTACTTCATACCCCTTTTTAGGATTTATAATTTCTAATCCATATACATTAATAGAAATGTTATTTTTTTCTTCAAAAATCTTAATGTTCTTTAGCAACATTGGAAATTCTATACCTGACATATCCAAAACAGAAGAGTAGTGTGGGTAGGATGAAGTTTCAAAATCTAATCCTCGTGGTTGGTGAAGAGCAGACACAACTGCCCAGGCGAAGCAAAAGTTGTCATCATTCCTAATGTTGATCACAGCTTGACGTCTCTTGATCTCTTGAGGAAGTTCGATAAAAGATGAGGCTCTCAGCGGATTGTGCTTGTTAACATTAATTTTCAAATGAAGTAAATTCATCAAAGCCCATCCTGCAACGTAAAAATTAAAAAATTACTTTTTTTGTTGCTGTTGTAAAATCGAAAATAAATTCTTTACCTGAATCTCTTTCTGCAAATTCGTCAGCTTTCTGGTCAATAATGGTGCAGATTTGCTCTAACAGTTCTTTTTTCTGATATCCTTGGCAAATGACTTGGAACGGCGCATTAAAAGATTTGACATCATAGCTGTCGCTGCTGGGGTTAAAATAGAAACCGAACAGTTCCATATTTAGCTTGATACATTTATGTTTCTGCAGTTCTTGATCTATTAGATGTGCAATTTTGTATTCCAAATGTTGAAAATATTCTTTCACATTTATGAAGTTTTGGTGTGAGGAAATCCTATAAGATATTATTCGTTCCCTGAATGCTGACTTGATAATTTCAACACCTTCCTCCAAGCCTATTTTGGAATTGTTCTTGTGCACACTAGATCGAAGATGTCCACCCCATAGACTTTGGTTTATATTTTTCTTGCATTCTTTACAATATTTTACAATATTTGTAGAATCTATATAAATTAAGAAAAAAATATTTTACAAAATATAACATGAAAAATAAAATGTTCTTACCTTTAACAAGCTTTGGTTTTTTCAACCAACTGTTGAGTTTTGTGGAATTTCCGTTAACATGTTTTTTAATATGTCGCAGTAAATTATCCTTTCTAGTAAAGACTTTATTACATGTTACACACTTATGCATTTCTGAAGTTTTCTGCATAATAATAATAATAAAATTAATATTATGCAATTCTATTTAGTTATAGTCAAATTTTGAAAAAAGCAATTGCATTTTTGAAGTTCTTTGTATAATAATAAAATTAATATTGTGCATTTTTATTTAGTTATAGTCAAATTTTGAAAAAAGCAATAGAAATTAATTGACTTTATGAATCCATTTCTTCAAATGAGTCAACTAATTTGTCAAAGGCCTGTTTAACATAATTCACCGTACTTTCGTCTCCCTTTTTAATTGTGATCAAATTAGTTAAATTTTGAATAGCGAAACCCAGACACTTAAGGTTTGCTATTTGTTTTTTATTTTTTTTATTAATTTAAAATTTTTTTTTAATGATAAATGATGGTTTCGAAATTGAATTTTGTTCAACTGGTGAATTATTAGGAGAAATATCCGAAGTTAAATTTGCATCAATTTGTTTTTCTTGCGGATCAGAATTTACAATAGCATATGGTGAATTAATAGAAGATATAGCCGAACTTAAATTTTGATCAATTTGTTTTTCTTGCGAATCAGAATTTACAATATCATATGGTGAATTAGTAGGACAAATAGCCAAACTTAAATTTTGATCAATTTGTTCTTCTTCCGAATCAGAATTTTCACTAAACAAAAAGGGAGAGCAAATTGGTCTCGGAGAATTAATTGGCGATTTTAATGTTAAATAATTTGGATTAGATTTTTGAAAACAAACAATATCCTCATAGCTAGAATTTTGAGTTTCGTCAATGTCATTCAGTTCTTTAAGAGTTTGTTTAGTTTTTGTTGTAATTAAGTCCGTTTTGTTGTCAATAATGTCATTAAGATCGTCAAGAGTTTGTTGTTGAGTAGCTGTAAATAAATATTTTTCGTTGTTGTGTTTGTTGGCATTATTCTGAACTTGGCTATTTAAATAATTTTATTCAAGTCCTGAATAGTTTGTTGTTGACTAGTTGTAAATACTTCTGTTTCATTGTTTTGTTGGTTTGCAAAATTTTGCATTTGAGTACATGTGTATAAGTCAAAGTCATTGTCAATTATTTTGCTACTCGATGCCAAAAAATTGTCCATTATGAAAAAAATCGTAATAACAAATAAAAATGCCACAAATGTACATAAAAATGTCACCAATATATATATAAGAAATAAATCTTGCCAAATAAAAATGTTAGAAATAAAAATAAAAAT
The DNA here is from genome assembly GCA_030620095.1 of Kuschelorhynchus macadamiae. Classification (NCBI taxonomy): domain Eukaryota; kingdom Metazoa; phylum Arthropoda; class Insecta; order Coleoptera; family Curculionidae; genus Kuschelorhynchus; species Kuschelorhynchus macadamiae. Next base: position 246,418 of record JAUTXW010003575.1, read on the forward strand.
TTACCAAATAGACACAATGTAAACACCAGAAAACTCGCGAGCTCTGCACAGTGTGAATGCAGAAATCAATTGCATTCGTCTCTTCGCTGAGGCGATTTTATATGCAAAAGTTAATCACATGTGTCCTACTTAAAGTTGAACGACAATCTCTAAAAACCACTTTCCCAAGCCGATCAACAAGCTTACCCCCCTCCCCCCCCCCGGACCCCTGAATTTCTGAGACAAATCCCGGTTCCCCAATTTCGGGCTACCCTCTTCAGGTTAAGGTTAGGTTAGTTAAGTTAGGTTAGGTTAGGTTAGATTAAAAAAGAAGAAAAGAAAAAAGGAGAAGAAAAGAAAAAGAAGAAGGAAGGAAAAAGCAGAAGGAAGGAAAACTGAGAAACATATAAAAAAGAGAAAGAAGGAAGGGAGAGAAAGAAGATAAGGTGAGGGTGAGGGGGAACGAGGAAACTGACAGGGAAAGGGACAGCGAAAAAAAAAAAAACTTAAGTATTGCAGGTAGTAAAAGTGGTGGTCGATGGGATATATACTTAAGAACATCCACTCGACGATCATACAGTATCATTCGCTGTAATATCAGTTGTCGATATTATTTATAACCTATAACCAAAATTGTTTTTTATCAAATATATCTATCTAAATCTAAAGCACCTAACGATGGCAGAAAATATGATTGGAAACGCTGACCAAATTGAAGAAAATAATGTGGAGAACGCCGCTCAAATTGAAGAAAGAGAAGAAATTTTTATTAACTTGGAAGGCGATTCCATCACTTATAAACATTCATTTTTGGACAAATCATCTAGGCTTGTTAGAAGATCATTCTTGTTTAACATCGACATTAATTATATTGAGGAGGAAGAAGAAGAGATGGAGGAAGATGATCAGGAAATTGACGAAGGAGTGGACATGGATGGACAACTGCTAAATTTAGGAACCGAGGCTGACGTAAAAGTAAGCAAGTTTAGGGCTAGTGAATTATTTAATAATTTTGAAGAAAAAGATGTATGTGTTATACAAAGCTACTCTAAAATTGAAAGTCGAAGACTAGGAACATTTGCTATTTGCCTTCCTTGTAGTGCAATTCACATGAGATATTTGCGGAGAGGGGAGTCCGATCATGTGAGCTGCCACTACAAAAGAGCTTATGTTGTTAGTGCTTCTGATTTACATTGTGCTATTTGTAGGATACATCTTTTTCTACTAATTCCTGAACATGCTTGCTTTTACTGCAATAAAAATGAAAAAAAAAGAGATAGAAGATTATGTTGTTAAATATTAATAATAAACATAGTTTGTAAAGGTGATGTGTAGATTATTTCAACAATATTAATTTTAAATATAGGTTATAAACGTAATGGGTAGATAATGTCAAAAATATTAATTTTAAACATAAATTGTAAAGATAATAAGTAGAATACGTCAACAATATTAATTTTAAAAAATGTCAACTGTTACTATAAGCGGTTATATATTTTCAGTGCTATATGCAAAATACTTCTTTTTATTCTAACATCTGACACTGTATTTGTAAATGAAATAGCTAATCATATGTAAAAAAGTGTCGATTATGTCAACTGCCACTAGAAGCACTCATATAACATTTTGTTAACGCTTGTTTCTGTATTCAATTGAGTTTTCTCTTACTTGATGCAAATTATATTAATATTATTAGTATAATTAAAAAGTAGTAGATTAGGTTATGCCGGTCCGACAATCAAAACCGTCATTTTTACATGTAACTTCCCATAAGAAAATTTAAGCTTCCATTTGCAAAAGTGGTGCCATTTTAGGGCGTGGCACTTTTTGTGTAAATCCATAACAATTGTTTTGTTATGTAATGTGAAAATTAGTATGTATTAAAAAACTTGTTAGATCATTGTTGTCGTTTCAATATAGGAAAAGGAAAAAATGTGTGTCAATTATTATATATATTTACATTTACTTTTTTTTACAAAATTATTTGTTACCAGAGTTTTCACAAACACAAATTATAAAAAAATATTATCCTCTTTTTAAAATTACAACAAAATGATGTCTAATTACATCTTTGAAGATTTGTACCAAATAGTAATATCTAGTGCGACATACAGGACAATTGTTTACCATTATAGAACAACCATTTTCATCATTCCATCTTAAAATACATTTTAAACAAAAAATGTGGGAACATGTATTTGGTCTACATGAATCATAATATTCGATTATTTCAAAACAAATAGCACAAAACACTTTTTTCTCTTCACTCTCAGTTTTATTCAAATTTTTTAAAACAATCCCATTATTTTCTTCTCGAACTAATGGTATATTTTCTTCTTGAACTCCTGGTATAATTTCTTCGAGGCTAATTGTCTGAAGCGGAATGGATCGATTTCTTTCTCCAACTGATTCACTCATTTTATTTTAATATTATTATTAATAGATTTATTCAACAGATTTTTTTCTTTTAACAGTCACTCATACCTTAACATACTAAAATGATCTTGATGCACCTATTTATAAGACTTAAGAATGCAAAATCAAATGTGGGAGAACAAAGAGAAAAAATTAAAAATATGATGCGAATGAGAATAAAAGGGGAGGAAGTTAAGAATGAGGGTCATGAGAGAGAGGAAGAGGAGGAGGAGGAGGCGCTCCCCTATTATAACTACTTCAGTTGGTGCCACGCTAGTGAGGGTACAGCGGCTTCTGCGACGCGCGGAGCTGGACAGAATAACGTGCGACTTCATGGCAATGACTCGACCTACAAGATCGTCTATACCACCGACAAGAGCCGCACGGAGTTTTATCCAAAAAGATCCTAAATTGCGTTATGGAAGGATCTTATCTTCATAGATGTTAGTATAGGTAATAATAGTGTAATTTTTTTTGTACTCTGTACTTAGAATGTAGGTACAGGGTGGCCCACATAAGATGACCCACTACCTTATCTCATAATCTGTACGAGATAGGGAAAAAAGTTTTATACAAAAGTTTCTTGGGTTTATCTAAATTTTTTAAATATTGTATTTTTATATATACAGGGTGTGTCATTTTGCGTTGACAGATGTCAACTTTGTTATTTTAAATGGAACATCCTGTATAGTATTATGGATTTGAATAGCTCTCTTAGAGACGATTTCAACGATGTATTATAAGATGGGTCTACGAGGCACCGTTTCGGAGATATTTACGATCATCTTCAATTTTTGACATACTTTCAACTTGTTGTATCTCTGGTATTTACCAACTTTTTTGTTTCATTTTTATGCAGGAAAAAACATAATTTTATGCTTTATTGGACGTGTAGGAAAAAATATTGAAATTGAAAAAAAATGTTACAGTGTTGTCACGTTTTGCGTACCATCAGTTTTCTCAAGATTTTCAAATGCAACCCCCTATATTTTATAACGGATTTAAATAGAGCATCGAAAGACGATTTCAACGATATATTATAACATAGGTTTACAAGTCACGGTTCCCGAGTTTTGGGGATTTTCTTCAGGAATCAATTTTAATATTATACAATTTTTACTAAACATAACATAAACTATTAAACATGACATAACAAGAACAAAGACAAAAAAATAAACATTACTTAAATTAAATTTTCTATATAACCACCTTCCTGTGCTATACATGTTGTATAAATAATGTCACATTTTTTTATTGCCCTACGAACTGCTCTACTCTTATTGATCAAATGGATCTCTTATATTATTCTCCCCCTTAAATCGTCTACGTTATTAACTTTATTCTTATACACTTTGTCTTTAATATTTCCCCATAAAAAAAAATCTAGTGGAGTTAAATCGAGACTCCGAGCTGGCCAGGGTATTGACCCAAATCTGCCAATCCACATTGGAAATCTTTATCTGCCAATCCACATTGGAAATCTAATCAATCATATCTCAAATATTGATTTTAAAATTGGAACTCAGTCAAAAAAGTCAGCTGAAAAGCTTTTAGACAGCAATCTATGGCCACATGGCGTAGTAATAAAACGGTCAGCTGTATCCGAACTTACAGAAAAATCTACACCGAACCTCCCACCTCCCTCCACACCGAAAAAACTGCCCACCAACTCGAGCTCCGTCAGTTCACTGGTTGCCTCCTCTCCAATTTCTCAAAAGGGCACTATAATATCTTCTGACAAAGAGGCCATTGCTGCCTGCAAAGCAAATGTCTTGTTGAGCGACAACTGCTACAGTCTTTCCAAGAAAGCTCCTACTGACCAAGAACCTATTTTTGATCCAATGTCTCCCCCAACAGTGAAGCTTACGCGAACCGAAAAAAGTTCTGATAACCGTTTCCTCATGTCTAGACTAAGAGAACCAGCCATTTTAAAGGCCTTCAAGTTATATCTCGCCTTCCTGCACGACCAACCTGCGCCAGTTCACTTTGTAGGGTTTACAAATACAAGCACCAGGCTGTTTTTGGCTTCTGAAGGCATTCCTATAGATTATAGAACCCTACATAAGATATATTTCGATTTTCATGCTGCTTACGGATTTAACGCAGCAGAAGTGGAAGCGGATCTTGCAGCCTATGGATCCTACATATCTTCGGAGAGATCGATTCATCTTCAGAGGACCAGAGAATGCCATAAAAACTATTTTACCAGCAATTCTCCCAAAAAAAATTTTTAGAAAACACGACGTGTCCTGAGGAACTAGATTCCTCAAAACTTCCTATTGTTACTAGTCTTAATATGGTTCTAATTAATATTGCTTCTCTAAGAAATAAAACTGACGAGTTGTATCTATTTCTGGAAGAATTGGAGTTCCCCCAACTTGTTGCAATTACTGAGCACTGGCTGAATCCAAACGAACCCTTTTATATTGAGAGGTATACCACAGTAGCTAGATATGACAGAAAAAACTCAGCTCATGGGGAACACTGATTCTATCCCTAAATGGAGATTTCATGTCGGTATCTAAATATGATCATTTGTTAGCGGATAGCTCTTTTGAATTCTCTATAGTATATAATCAAAACCTTGATCTTTATGTAATTTGTATTTATAGATCACCAAACTCTGATGTACAATCATTTTTAAATAGCCTGGTAAGTTTGCTAGACAGCCTACCGATTAAAGGTAAAAAAATTCTATGCGGGGACTTTAATATTGACTATGCTACTGTTTGTGCCATCCAGAAATATCTAATTTCTATATTCGACTCTTTCGGTCTTTCAATGCATGTATCCTCGCCAACTAGAATTTCAAAAAACTCTTCTTCTATCATCGATTACATGGCGTCTGATTTTTCTCCATCAGAGGTGCAATCACAGGTCTATAACTCAGGTCTTTCCGATCACGAGGCGGTAATTTCCAGGTTTAGTTTACCTATTAGGCCCTTACCAAGATCTCGCCATCGGGGCAGAATTTTCTCGGCCGCAAATTTCTCAGTATTTCATAATATTTGCTTTAACACCAATTGGAATTTTGAATCTGATAATGTCAACACAAACTTCAGAACTTTTTTAAATAAAACTTTAAGTGCTTTTAACAAGGCCTTTCCGCTTAAGAATATCAAACCTAAGCGGCATAAACCGTGGACCACGAAAGGAATACGAATTTCTGCTAAAAATATGCGCTCGCTCTCATATATAAAAAAATTCACCGACTCCTTTCTTATTCTCGACTATATCTCTAATTATAGGAGGATCTACACTACTCTTATTAAGTCAGCAAAAAAATTACACTACCGAAAACGTCTAACAAACTCTAATAACGTTTCAAAAGAAACCTGGTCCATCATCAATAACCTCAGAAACAAATCAAATCCTGTGACTCAGATCTTGCCAGGGGCTAATGATCTAAATGATTATTTTATTAATGTAAGCAAAAATGTTACCTCTAGTATCTCGCCAAGTTTGGACCCTCTTTCGTTTCTCCCTCCTTCAAAAAATTTAGCTGATAGCTTTTTCTTAAGTCCCGTTAGCAACACTGAACTATTGAAGGTAATACATAATATCAAAAGTAAATCTTCGTGTAGCACTGATGGCCTATCAATTAGAATATTCCTGAACTTGCCACTCCCAGTCATAGAGGCCCTTACAACATTAATAAATGAGTCCTTTATAAAAGGTGTATTCCCTGATTGCCTTAAAACAGCTATAATTATTCCACTTCATAAAGGCGGCGAAAAAACTAACTCTTGCAATTATCGCCCAATTGCACTACTACCAGTGCTATCAAAAATTATCGAAAGGCTACTGAAGAACCGTCTTATGCCATTTCTCCTGAAACATCAGATAATATCCCCGGAGCAGTTCGGATTTCTACCCAACAAGTGCACCAATGACGCAATGTTCACGTTGCTTAGAGGCGTCTACTTATCTCTCAATAACAACCACCCAACTGCCTCAGTTTTTTGTGACTATGCGAAAGCCTTTGATTGTGTTAGTCATGAAATTCTGATAAACAAACTAAATTTTTATGGAATTCGTGGTACTTCTTTAAATTGGTTCAAATCTTATCTTGGAAAAAGGCAACAACTTGTAAGGGCTAATGGTTCCGATTCTGATTGTAAGTTGATTATAAGTGGAGTCCCTCAAGGTTCAGTCTTGGGACCTATTCTTTTTTTGTTATACATTAATGATATCACGAACCTTAAAATTAATGGAAGAATCTCCCTTTTTGCTGATGACACAAGCATAACATGGAGTGATTTTGATACAACGTCTTTACACTCTAGTATCTCCAAAGACTTGGTTATAATTAAGGCTTGGTCCGATTCCAATATGCTTTGTTTTAACGTCGATAAAACGGTGGCGTTATCTTATAAGGGAACTTTACAACCACTTCAGGTACATAACAGCAATATTGAATACGTAGAGTCGGTTAAATTCCTGGGTTTAAATATAAATGGCAACCTAAAATAGTCTAATCATATTGACACCTTAACTAAAAAACTTTCTACCGCCTGCTTCGCCATTCGATCAGTTTCAAAAGAACTAGACGTTCCTTCTGCCAGACTTACTTATTTCTCTTTATTTGAATCCCACCTCCGCTATGGCCTTCCCTTTTGGGGCTGCTGTACCACCGAGCAATTTCGTAGTATTTTTATGCTTCAAAAGAGAGCCATTCGTTATTTGTTTGGTCTAAATAATAGAGCTCACTGCCAATACTATTTCAAAAAACATGAAATATTAACACTTCCTGCATTATTTATTTTGGAAACGGTATGTTTGCTGAGAAAACATATAAACACCCTCCCAGAAAGGCCACAACATGTATACCCTACCAGAAACTCTAGGCATGATATTTATCTTCCCATTCCTTCCACAGAATTAATAAAAAAATCAATTATTTACAACGCCATAAAACTTTACAACAATCTGCCAGTACATTTAAAATCTATCCCTATGCTTGCACAATTTCGAAAAAACACCAAAGCATACCTCATTGAGAGACCATTTTACAGCGTTAATGATTTTTTTTTTCAGTGAGTAAGTCTCTTTAAATTGTCACTAATCTCGCTTGTTTACTTAAATCTTTTGTGAGTCATGTCCTAACTCGTAGCATAGAATTTTGTAAATCATTATATAGGGAAAAGAACTGTCGAACATTCACTTAAAACTTAATTATTTTTGTTAGGTATTGGATTAAAAACAATTTAATTCTTTTTGTATACTACATTCTACACTAGTTCAATATACCTTCTGTTTAACATCACAATTATTTGTATAACTATAATAACATAGAGTTTAAGGTCGCATAGTTGCAATTTTGATTTCAATGTCATCGAAATTATTCACCTCGTACATGTGTGTTTGTTTACTTTTATAAGGTTATCATGATTCATTTACTGTTTGCAATGTTATGTTATATTCTAACGTGTGTTTTACGATTTGGTAAATTGATAATTTACATTTAAAAAAAAAAAGCACTGACCTGTCGAAATTATTTTCGATTAATGTTTTGATATGTCTTATTTTTAGGTATATTTTGCTTTGTCCATAAAATTGTAAAATTTTTCTGCGGCAATAAAGCATACTTTTGTTTGTTTGTTTGTTTGTTTCATTTAACCATTCAATTACAGGTCTTACGGTATGGTACGGCGCACTGTCTTGTTGAAATACAAGACCATCTTTAATTTCATCCGGTAATTCATTAATAAGAGGTTGTATTTCATTTTGCAACAAACTGTGGTATCTCTGTCCGTTAAGAGTCCTATCATAAAAAACCGGCCCAATCACTCGGTCCTTTATTATTCCGCACCAAACATATACACTTTGATGTCCCTGCTTTCTGATGGCTTTGATTTTATGTTGATTTTGCCTTGACCAGTAGTGGCAGTTCTTTCGGTTAAATATTCCCGCGGTGTTGAAAATTGCTTCGTCAGTGAAAAGAATTTTGTCAAAAACCGGTTGATCAAAGTGGCGGTCCATCATATCCATGCAAAAAGTAGCTCTGTTGTCAAAATCAGCTATGGATAGCTCTTGTACCGGAGTGAATTTGAAAGGATGGTAATCGTTGATATTAAGTGTTCTCTGAATACTTGCTCGGCTAATATGCGGTATGTCCCGTGCGGCATCCCTTTGGGAATTTTCATTGCTTTCCTCAAAATATAAAAGAACATCAAGTTGATTTTCTTCTGTAAGAACTGTCCTAGGCCGGTTTCTTTTATTGTTTATCACAACGCCATTTTCCAGATCTCGTGTAATTCTTACGAAGATTTTCTTACTTGGAATTCTGCTATTTGGATACAGTCTTCTATACTCCCTTAACGCTAGTGCGGGACTCTTATTGTTTCTAATGAAGCACTCATATAAATTTAAACGTTGTTGAATAGCGTAGTTCGACATAATTATTTCTTAAATTTACTAATTTAATCAATAAATGCAACCAAGCTGTCAAATTTCATGCAAATAATATTTCGTTTGTTTCCATGGTTTTGAAGCACAGCCTACTTAAAATTGTTAATAGGGTTATGGAAAGGTTGGTAAATAATTGTGAGAGAAAAAACACAAAGCCAATACTTAGCTTGATGACGTTTATTACTCGACTGACTTTCAGACGCTCTATATAAAAACGAAACAACAAAAATGATTAGTAAGCAAAGACATTTTGCGGCACCATTATCGACACAGTCGCCTTGGCCGTCTGTTTCGGTAATCGCTAATCATAACATTGATAAGGCTTGTTTAGTATATGGGAAGGAAACATAAAGAACTATTTTTAAATAGATTCACACTATTTTAACAAAAATACATATTATGTATTTAACTGATTTTTAGAGAGTTTTACGTTTGATCTGGAAAACGGCGTGGTAATAATTATTCAAAGCAATTAGAAAATCTAATTTAGATATTCTTTAGCATATAATATTAATTTTGTTGTCTTCGTTCATGTCATGTCACGTTTAATAGTTTATATTATGTTTTAGTAAAAATTGTTTAATATTAAAATTGATTCCTGAAGAAAATCCCCAAAACTCGGGAACCGTGACTTGTAAACCTATGTTATAATATATCGTTGAAATCGTCTTTCGATGCTCTATTTAAATCCGTTATAAAATATAGGGGGTTGCATTTAAAAATCTTGAGAAAACTGATGGTACGCAAAACGTGACAACACTGTAACATTTTTTTTCAATTTTAAAATTTTTACCTACACGTCCAATAAAGCATAAAATTATGTTTTTTCCTGCACAAAAATGAAACAAAAAAGTTAATAAATACCAGAGATACAACAAATTGAAAGTATATCAAAAATTGAAGATGATCATAAATTCTCCGAAACGGTTCCTCGTAGACCCATCTTATAATACATCGTTGAAATCGTCTCTAAGAGAGCTATTCAAATCCATAATAAGATACAGGGTGTTCCATTTAAAATAACAAAGTTGACATCTGTCAACGCAAAATGACACACCCTATATATACAAAAATATAATATTTAAAAAATCTAGATAAACCTAAGAAACTTTTGTATAAAACTTTTTTCCCTATCTCGTACAGATTCTGAGATATGGTAGTGGGTCATCTTATGTGGGCCACCCTGTACCTAATTGAACTTGAGTTATGTATTGAGTTTTGTTTTGTAGGCGTTAGTATAAGTTTATATTTATATTTTTTTGACTTTACATTATACCTCATGTTATAGCGACCTTTCACGAAAATATATTTTTTTATTTTCATATTATTTTTCATTTTCGCATATTGCCGAACACATATTAATTTATGATTGTATTTTTTATGTGCTTCCGTTATCTACGTAGTGCGTCGTCATATTATAATATGTATTCTGTATGATTTATTTGAGTAGTTATAGAAATAACTCATCGCGTTTTAACGTTGATGATGCAAAAAATAAAACTTGAGTTAACACATTGCGTGCCACGTCTCTCATATATGAGAGACAACCACATTTCGCCGGGGGCCACGTCGCTCATTTTTGAGAGACGCACATCTCTCGCTGCCTGGCCACGTATATCAAATATGTAACCCGCTACCGTGTATTTCAAATGGGGAATACCGAGCGTGGCCTCTGGGGAAAGTAATATGTGTCTTGGTTTGAGAAAAATCGGAAAAATAAATCTAACACAACAGATAAGTTTGAAAAATATTTATTTTACGAAATATTAACGCTAAAGTCCTCCTAAAAAAGCTTATTTTTTATAACATATCAAAACGAAGTAAAAAATTAAAGTAGTTAACATGTTTCTTAAGTTCAAAACAAAAAAAAACTAAAAAAATTCTAAAAATTAATGTTTTTCGTTAAAACATGGCGCACACATTTGCGGCTGTCCCGGGCACTTGTCGCAATAATTGTAAGTTAATTTGGCTTTGGATTTTGCAACTATACGTCCTGATTCCTTCGTAATTTTGGCATAACACACCGAACACCTGCGACGGATTTCTTTTTCATTTTCCCCAACTCTCACAAGTAAATGATGATATACCTTGGGCTTTTCTGGTACCTGCTCTTTTCCCTGATTTTTGATGTTAAGTAACTCTGCTGCTAAGATGTCACGAAAAGCACGGATATGAATTTTCTTTTTGGTGACCCGTCTGTATAGGACCCAAGCATTTACTACCGCGATTCCGAGAAGTAATTCCATTCCTAACTTCCTATACCACTTTACACCCTTTCGAAGAGTAGTGGCATAAGATGCCATCTGGTCTGACAAGTCAATTCCAGATTTGCCTTTATTGTACGCCAAAATTCCAACGGGCTTCTCTTCTGGTTTTCGAGATTTTCTTTTTTTCTTGGCTGGAACTGTGGCCTCTATGTCATTGGAAGCGCCTGGAGGATCTTGGGAATTCTCAGATTCCATCTGGCTCTCCTGTGAATAAGGCAAATCGCTGCTTCTTGTCGATGCACTGGCGGTACTAGCGATGGCGTTTGGTGGTTCTTGAGCATCGTTGGATTCCTGGATCTCAACAGGCGGTTCATTTTCAGTCATTCTTGGGTGAACTGGCACCATAATTGGAGCATGCTTTGTTGAGAGGAGCCTAACATCCCGGGTGTCTCTCCACTTTAAAACTACTATTCCGTTTTCGTCTTCGCGGGACACCATTTCTCCCCTTTTTATCTTGGCTTGAAGAACGTCTTTTGGGATATTTTTCTTATTGGCTCGCAGGGTTCCAACAACATGTGTTAGCTTTTCGAGCATTGTTTTAGCTAACTCATAGCTCGTGTAGAAATTATCTATGTATAGAGTTCGTCCTTGATAGAGAAGCTTCTCACACAACCTCAAACATACATTTGCAGCTAGTCCGACTTCACGTTGTCCTGTCGTTGACTTTCCAGCGTATACTTCAAGTGCCCATGTGTAACCATCGATTGAACATAGTTTGAATAATTTTATACCGTTCTTGTGGGCTTTGTTTGGTATATACTGCCTAAAAATTAGGCGCCCTCTCCATGGTATCAAGGTTTCATCTATTACAATATCTTCCTCGGGATAAAATAGGGACTGAAATTTATTTTGAAGAACATCAATAAGAGGTTTTATTTTTGCTAGACGCTCGCCTTTTTGAATTGTCTCGTTATTGTTGAAATGGAGAAGACTTAGCAGCAACTGATATCTGTTCCGCGACATAGTTGCTCTCGGAATATCTAGACGATAAATACCCTTGGTAGCCCAATAATCAGGTAATGCACTTAGTCGAACCAATCCCATCCATAGTGTCAATCCCATGAATTTTTTAATTTCTTCTGGATAAGTGGGATTCCACTTTTTTATGCGGGAATATCTTTTCGCTTCCTTCGAGGCTATGGTTTGGTCCGCGAATCTGTTGGTTTCAGTGACAATAAGGTTTATGAACTCATCATCGACGAGGTGAAAAAATGCCTGTAGCGGAGTCATTTCGGGGGACAAATCTTGTTGCAGACCACTAGGACCCGTAAACTCGAAGTTCTTATGCCGTCCAACATATTCGGTCCAATTAGTGGAAGCTAGCATTTCGTCATCTTCTTCATTTTGGTCATTCCCTTCAGTTCGGGCCTCTTCCATGACCAAATCTTGAAGAACGTCTTCAATATTTGGGGCTTCTTCGTTATCCTCTTCATCAGATGATTCGAATCGATATACTGGAGCTGCGGTATCAGGACCAAAATCCGGATCGTTGATAGAGTCATCGGAATCAAAATCAAACTCATCATCACTCTCGTTTTCAGTATTGATTTTCGACGCTTCTTCCTCCAATTCGGCCTGTGTCAAGGCTCGATGACGTTTAGACATTTTTTCTTTCTTTTCGTTCTCCAGCGCGTTCAATGTTTAATTTTTCTCAAACCTGCAACAAAAGAGAAAACACTAAGAAACATGCGTCGATCATATTTGAGAGACGTGGCCACCCGTGTAAATATCACGCATTTTTTTCTACAGGCCCATGTCGCTCATATACGAGAGACACAAAAAAAGTCAAAAAAATAACTAAATACTACAAAAAAAGAACACAGTAGATTCAGAAAAACATTTATTTTGGTTAATACATACAAATATTGCAAAAATATGGTTTGGCCCCTGGGGCCGTTTTCCCGATTACAGCGTGGCACGCAATGTGTTAAACAATTACTAATTTAACTTTTATTTTATAATAAAGCAACTATGTACACTAAATACAAAAATGATAACAAAATGCAAACAGCAAATACAAGCTGTTGTTGCTTAGAGCATCGAAAAAGATCTGTGTTTTTAACCTCGAACCTGGTCGTGTTGAAGTTGAGACCCTTGGCAAATCCAAACATATGGTTTGCACATTTTGCCGTTTTACGAGGTAAAAAGAGAAAGTCAAAAATATAAAGTCGTAAATTGTTTGGATTTGCCAAGGGTCGGTATGCAATTTCAATTAGCCTATTTGCTCGTAGAAAATAACCTGCTGGACACTCGAACTGCATAACGTAATTTTTTGGGGTATTTTTAACGTTCGATATTTCAAAAACGGTAAGCTAAATTGAAATGCGGTTTTCGACGTCAGCTTACTCAAGGTGTGTAGATTACAAACTCGACTGGTGGATCGCCAGATATGATGGGAAAAGGTTTGTACAGGGTGTAAACTAAAACTCTGCATTTTTTTCCAAATTTTATTTAACGATATTTTTTACAAAACAATATTTTATTTATTGTCATATACACCAAAATAATCTATGATTAGATACAAAAAAACAATTTCTCCCGTTTTTTGAAATTGCCATTTTTTCGGAATATACAGGGGATTTTCAAAAATTTGTACATGGTTTTACAAAAAAAATCCTAACTCACCAGTGATAGCTCACATCAAACTGATTGTTGTATTATTCTCATTATTTACAATACTGCCATCAGGAAAAAATACAATTATAATATACAGGAGTCTAAAAAAGCTTACAGTTGATTTCATTCCTAAAATATCATGTTTTTGCATATTTTTATGCTTTGAACATTGAAAACTACAGAAAGTATAATAAAACGTAAAAATTTTCAATCTCGTTACTTGATTTACATAAATTAGAGTCTTTCACCGAAACGGTTTTTTATATTCCATCCTAACCTCACTTTGGGAGAAAGTAGCGGCACAAATGGACAGTGTTGCTTTTTGACAATATTGTAGAGTGTTTTTTAAATCCATTTGACTTTTTAGAACTGAATAATTATTATAACGAAATTCTAGCATTATTATACCTATAAAACAGGTACCAGTAGCGTTTTATAGGAATTTCGTAGTTTTACAGAGTGTCTCATGGTGATGGTTTCTGGCGAACTAAACAGCAGACCTTAGTCTTAGTAAGAATTTGGTTACTCACATAAGGAGACATGTTCTATCAGGTCCGCTTCAATTAAAAATTAGCGGTAAATTCTAGATTTTTTATGAAGCACCCTGTATATTAAATAATATTTTTATTCCTTCAACGATCGAAGAGAATTTATGAAAGGTGCTTACTTGAGGTATGTAGGACCGAGTTATAAATGAAAGCTGTTAGATACCTGTCTACGTTTCGCTTTATTTTAAGGGATCTTCAGGACATTCAAAGACGTTAATAATAATTAGTGTAGTAACCAAGGTAGTAATCGCACCTGGATTACTTTTAAATTAATTATATAAGGTTTTTAAAATGTTACAACAATTTTGAAGATCTTATAGTGTCTTGAAAATAAAACGAAACATCGACAGGACTATAGCTTGCATTTATAACTTGATCCATAACCCAACTAAGCATCTTTCAATACCCTGTATATTGTAACATATTGGATTCCACTCAATATTATAATACCCACAGGTATAGTATAGTATACCTGTATTCAACTCTAAAATTCTAAAAATATAATAAACAATTATTTGTTAACCTAATTCAACTACAGCGAAGAAAAAGTTTAGAATAGGAAACAAAATCTGATGGTCATGAAAGTCGGTACCAATGGAGGTATTGATACTCGTGATAACATTCTTGGTACCTCCTTGTACAGTACTATCAGATGTGAAAAACCCTGGATAGTTTGAGTGTACTTAACTACGATGGCACATTTTTAGACACCTTAAAAAAACAAAAAATAACCCTTGTAGGATTGGGATAAGAGAAAGGAGAAGAAAGAAAAGAAACGTAACCATGTTAATATTTGGTTGGCCCTCCTCGCAGACGAATAACTTCACGGCATCTCCGAGACATGCTGTGCACTAAATTATTAATGAAATCTAGGGGGACGTTGTTCCATTACTCTTGTATGGCTTCGGACAGCTCGTTCAAGGTTTCTGGGGCAACATCTCTTCTGATCTCACTAATAATTTTAAATGCGACCACACATTCTCTATAATATTCAAATCCGGAGACTTTGCAGGCCAATTCATACGATTTATATTATTGACCTGCAAAGCCTCCGTTACAATTTGCGCTCGATGAGGCCGTGCGTTATCGTCGACCAAAAGAAAATCGTGTCCATAATTTGCGGCAAATGGCACGACAATGGGAAGTATGATATCGTCCCTATAGACTACAGCATTAACTGTTTGTCTGGTAGTGAAAATATCAGACTTCCCATTGTATATCACCCCGCCCAAACTGTAATGCCTCCGCCTCCAAAGGCTTCTTGAGGTGCCATGTTTTCCTCGTCATACCTTTCATTCGGCTCTCTCCAAACAAGAATTCTACCATCCGAATGAATGAGGTTGAACCTTGTTTCGTCGCAAAAAAAACAGTTTCTCCACTCATTGATGGTCCAATCTCGATGTTCTTGGGCCCATGCTAACCGTGCTGCACGATGAGGTGGTAGCAAACGAGGACACTTCGCTCTACGTCGTGCTCTAAAAAATTTGTTTGATTTTATTTTTTAGTTCGTACTTGTTGACCTCTACTTGTAATAATAAATTGCTTTTGATGTTACAGATATTTCCATATTACTCATGGTTTGAATAAGATTTTTTTAAATGTAGATAAAAATTGGACCTTGCAAATTTAATGCTTGCTATGATAAAGTTTTACCTCAAATTGTTTCTGTTTAATGTCCTCCTTACAGTACGATCAGAAACATGCACTTCAGCTGTACGACGCAGCTCATCGTTCAATTTCCTGGAACACTTCGTTCTTTGTTGGCGCGTATTACGTACTAAATTTATTTCTGCCCTTCCTCTAATTTTCCTCACCCAACCACCACCGTGCCGATATGCGTCGTTTCCCGTATTTTCAAATCTTGTTTTTAGCCGCGAAATTTGACTTTGGTTCACATTATATAAATTTGCGACTGCTTGCTGAGACATGCCTTGGTCCAAGAGCCTAGGGCATTTTGCCTTTCGGCAGCAGTTAGTCTCCGCATCGAGAAGATATGAATTAAATACACAAAAAACAAACAAAATAAAAATCAATAAAAGGTAAAATCACGAAGTAAAATGTAAAAATATGAGTTTAAGAAACAGTACGTCAAAATGACAAACAAGGAAGAATATCCAATTAAGCATTTTGTCGTATCCATGGAATTTATGACATTTTTATCGCAACGCCAACTAAGATTAGACGGTGCACAGGCCATAAACCTTCCATCTTACAATTTAGCGGTAATAATAAAAAATCCAGCGTAAATCGGCATTTCTATGTATTTCTTCATTTGGTGTTAAGCCCTCTAGCGGTCATCTTTGAAACTCAAAAATTTTTTCCAGCATTTATTTGGCCACTATAGTTAAAAAAAAAATTTACAGCAAGTTTCTAAAATCAGTAGTTTCCGAGATACAGTACATTGCACGCTTATTTGGCCACCCGGTATAATTATGAAATTATTATAAAACGCTACTGGTACTTGCTTTCCAGAAATAATAATGCCAACAATTTCGTTATAATAATCATTCAGTTCTAAAAAATCGAATATATTCAAAAAACACTTTACAATATTGTTGAAAAGTAACGCTATACATTTGCACCGCTAATTTCTTTGGAAGTGAGGTTAGGATGGAATTTAAAAAACCGTTTCGGTAAAATACTCTAATTTATGTAAATCAACTAACGGGATTGAAAATTTTTACGTTTTATTATACTAAAAAACCGCATTTTAGCAATTTAGCTTACCGTTTTTGAAATATCGAACGTTAAAAATACCCCAAAAAATTACGTTATGCAGTTCGAGTGTCCAGCAGGTTAGATAAATCACTAAATAGAAAATTGCCCTATTGTTAAATATATACTTGACTAGCGGCCCGGTACGTGCTTCGCTACGTATAAAGTGAAATAATAGAAAAGTTTAATTGGAACATAAAATTCATTTATTCAAACAAAAAAATATTATATTACTTGCTAGCTATTTTAAAACTTAATCCAAAATATTTGAATAAACAATATTTTTTGTTTTTCCATTTTGAGCATGAATAAACAAACGGCTGGGGGTACCGACTCTGGAACAGGCAACATAAAGTTGGCCATGTGAAAAACATGATTCCTCCAAATTCACACCACAAACGTCAAGTGTTTGCCCTTGGGCCTTGTTGATGGACATCGCAAATGATAAACGCACAGGATATTGTAATCGTTTGAACTCAAATGGCATATCAGTTGGAATCATAGGGATACGCGGTATCAAACAAACTTCTCCTTTTGATTTACCAGTTAAGATCGTGGCTTCAATCAAATTTGGCAATAACTTTTTCACTGCCAATCTGGTGCCATTACACAGTTTTGGTGGATTAATATTTCGCAATAATATAATCAAAGAACCAACTTTCAGATTCAAGCAATGCGGTGGCATACCAGCCGGTTCCAATGAATTTAAAAATTCAATTGTATAATTTACTGCCTCATCTTGATTCATAACAATGTCAATTGATTTATATGTCGTGACTACACCTGGCAGTTTCGCTTGAATTTGAAAATTAATGGCATTGATATGAATGTTCTTCGGTGCTAAAATGGCGCGTTCTCTCAACCAATCATGATTTCTGTAATTCTGAAGAATATTCGGAAAAACACATTCAATTAATTCATCTATCGATTGCACAATTGTACAAAAATTGTTCGGTAGAGCGATCAATCCGTTGGTACTGTCGATTTGTATTTTGCCATCACCAATTTCTAACAATTGTTTTGAAAACTCATGGGCAGCTGGATCATTTTGTAGGTGAATACGCATATTAATGTTCAGTGTCAATTTTTGTACATATCTCCAAAGAACTGATGACTTCAAATAGGCATTTATTTCATCAGCAGGAGTTGATCGAGGAATGACAGGCAATGTTTGACGAAAATCCCCTGACAGTAATATCAAAGCACCACCAAAAAGCTCTTGATTACCACGTAAATCTTGCATTGTTCGATTAACTGCTTCTAGTGATTTTTTATTTGCCATTGTACACTCATCCCATAAAATAATTGACGTTAATCGCAGAACTTTTGCCATAGCAGAATTTCTCGAAATATTGCAAGTTGGAGTTTCAATCACCTGTACATTCAATGGCAATTTTAATGCAGAGTGTGCGGTCCGACCACCTTCTAATAATGTGGTAGCAATTCCCGAAGATGCAAGTGCCAATGCAATTTTCTGTTCCGATCGAATAGTCGCTAAAATCAATGATATAACGAATGTTTTGCCTGTACCACCAGGTGCATCCAAGAAATATAATCCACCTGCATTATTGGAAACGGCTTGCATGATTGTGTCATATACATGTTTTTGCTGAATATTCAATTTGGTTATATTCGATTGTACAAATAAACGCAAATCATTAGAATTGAATTCCTGCTCACGTTGCAATTCACGATCAAACAGATCATGCATCTGCACGATTTGGTGCGGTCATACCCAATTGTACTAATGCTTTATTTGCAATCGTTAGACACATATCTTCAATCTTTATCAAAGCTTCGTTGTACATTTCCCAAGTAATCAACAAATCAGGATTTCTTGTATGATGACGCATACGAATTAAAATATCTTCTGCCATATAATGTTTATATTTGTTCCATAATTCAAGTGGATTAGATGGCATACATGTTGATAATATAATGGCAAATAGCATTCGTATTTGTTGTGGATGAGCTGAAGTAGATGAATCATGAAGTGTTGAATCCCAATGTGCATCATCCTCCAACAAATGCAAGAGTTGACATGCTTCACGATATGTTTGACACAAATGACCGTTGACTGTTCTCAATTCTTAAATTGATTTTGGACCATTGACGTTAACTAATAACAATCGCAAATAAAAACACTCACCATTCTTTGGATGTACTGTATATATTCTCCCAATTGTATCTGTTTGGAAAATGCCTGGATGCCCATCGACTGCTGTTCCTTGTTTACGTCTTTGAAATTTTCTCGAAGACACATTCCATGTGTAATACCGAGGCACTTCAGAATATAACAAATTTATCGCAAATGTATCAGTTTCGCATAATTTGAAAAAAGCGGTCAACGTAGTCGCTGGTGGTTGTGCTGCTCTTTCCAATACATTTGCTTCATTAAAATAAACACGTTGGCCATTCTCAAGATGCACAGCCAAGTGAACAACCACAAAATCCTCCAGACAGCTTCATTACTACTAATGTAGCGCCCCATTTGATACTGAGTAATTTCATCATTTCTATTATCACCAGCAACACCGAAAACAGCCATATCGCTCCCTTTATTTACATACTTGCAAATATATTTAATGGATTTGACTGAATTACAATACTCCACATTTATATGAGCATTGAATATTTTTGATAATAATGGACAATACGGAACCACCCAACGATTATCAACTTCAACGTCCTGGTTACGCATTCTAATGGTTGCCGTTTTGCCATTATCATTAGGTGATCTACGTCGATACAACGGATATCCGTCATTGCCCGTTATTGTGTCTGAAGTCAATTGCCTTGGGTATCGTTTCGAACACTTTCCATCAATCATACATGGCGAATTCATATTTAGTTCACCGCACGGACCGTGAAATAACTCAGGATCAACAGTTTGATCAGGAATTTCGGCTGATATAACGTTATCGATTTGATCCGGAGTTATTTTATGTACCAGCCAAATTAATATATGTGCGTGCGGCAATCCCCTTTTTGCCATTCGATGGAGTACATATGGCAACGCACCTCTCCAAATACACATAATTTCACAAATAAATCCATGAGTGCTTTCAATTTTTGCCGAAAAACACGGGCTGTAATGTCATGACGATCAGTTGTCGACTGTCCTTCAAATAAATTGTTTTTGATGTCGTCCCACTGCGGATTACATGTAAATGTAATGAACAGATCCGGTCGACCGTATTTCGTACATAAGACATTGCGTCTTGTGCATATTCGTTCATATGCCGTGGGCTACCAATATACGAAGATGGCAATATAGTTAAACGTCCGATGTCATTAACATTAGCATCATTCGCTATCGCATCTTGCAAATGAATATATTCTTCGGATCTTAATTTTGCTTGGTTGAAACGAATAAAATTAAGACGTTCAGTTTCTATTTTGGCATACACACAACGATATACTGATGATATAGTTTCCACATCTCAAGATATAATTATGTTCTTGTGGACGAACCATCAATCGATACGAATAAAATTCACATGGCACTAACCTTTTTCTGTAAATGTAGACCTAAAAATAAGAGCATAATGTGACTTTAGAAAATTATACAAATGAAATGTCAACACACTGAAAATAGGTCAATTATTTACCTGTTCGTGGATCAATCATTGGTATATTGATATGGTAACCATCGTCACCTTTCCAATGCAATATTGGGTATTGTAATGCATCGTAACTACGATGAAGTTCCGAAACACGTTGCAATTGCTCATTTCTGCGATGAAGTACAATAGCACGGGATTGAAACTGATCACCAACAATTACAGTTGCAACCTCATCAATTGTCGGTGCATTGAATCGCCTTGCATGCTCTCCAACAGGTGTTCTATCAGCCCTTATTACGATTTTGTGATTATCAGATGGCATACGATCGAGAGCAATTTTGAACAATTGAACTAATGCGTTATGCTGATGGAAAAACCTTTGTAGCTCACGAATAACTTCTCGTCTCGTATTCGAAACAATTGCACAACGTTGATCCAATTCACGATTTTCATCACCAATAAAATAAATTTCCAAAAATTGATGATCAGCGTTAGGGTATGGCAATAACGAACCAGCTTGATGATAAATCTGGCCCTGAATCTGAAACATGTATGCAATTTTTAAAACTATCGGCTATGGGACAATCCTGTTGAAGTATTTACCTTAAACGTCGGCATAAAATTATCTGTAATAATTTTAGTAGCACCAAAAGAAGTCATTTGAAATGCCGAATTGTATTGTTGAATGTGACTCAAAAAGTGCTTCGACGTTTGAGATGTCCCAAAAATAAATGAATACAATGGTTCGGGTGGAGTTCTAATGCTGGCAATCTCACTTTGCCATTAGCACAACACATGCCGGGCGTTTCACCTGGAAAGTTAGCCGCATCACAATGTGGACATATTGCGTCCATCATTCCAATGTATCCGTACATACTATAATCAATCTGACTGTTGTAATTAAAAGCAGCACGCATCATTTCAGCCAAAACAGCACGACGTATTCGTGATCGCCGTGCAAGATTCCGTACAGGGCACAGGGTCAACAGATCTATTCCGTGCATTACGTTCACGCTGTGATGCATTAGCTTGTGCGCGTTCATCTGCAGTCTGTGATCGTCTTAGTAATGCCACATCATTTGCATTACGCGTTCGCCGACCTATATTTTGTCGTCTGGCTCGTGGCATTTTTTCTTCATATAAAAAAGAATAAATCAAATAAAAAAAAATGCTACATTAATAGTGGTGTATCAGTATTTATACATGTGCGTATATGTGTGTATATGACTGCATACGTCAATGTATATAAAAATGTCATTAAATAATTCATTTTTAATTTTTAAATCGACGTTCTTCCATCTATTACAAAAGAATAAAATACCGTATGCACACAATATGTTTACATACATGTAATTCAAGTTCGAAACTTACCGTTTGTGTAAATGCGTTTGACAATTTAATCAACAAACACAACAACAACAAAACATAACACACATAACATTGGCAACATCCAATGCAATTTCGAGTCAGTTTAAATAAATCAGACTGCATGTCTTTAAAACCGACTTAATATTATAAACAACTGATGCCCCTTATGTAAAACAACCAAATAATTATACGTATACAGTGCCTCACAGCTTGAATGATGCAGTCGATATTAAAGTAGCTAATGTTTGGCCAGAGAACATAATATTACTAAAAAAACAAACTTTTGTAACCAAGCTGCTGGTGAGACAAATATACACCAATTTGGGTCATTAGCAACTTGGTTCTAAAAGTTTGACTTGTTAGTAATATGTTTTCTGGCCAAACATTAGCTACTTTTAATATCGACTGCATCATTTAAGCTTTGAGTCACTCTATGTCTATAAAACCGACTTACTATTAATCGCTGTCATCTTCGCTGGAGTCGCTTTCTGTGTTCGGCAATAAGGGCGTTTTTAACATACCAACTACTTCTTGAGGTAAAGGTTGTACGTTCCTTTTTTTAAAACTTCTTAAACTAGTGATATATGGATCCGATGATATCAAGAGACTATGCATCATATCTTCCATGACTTGTGTTCTACTGAACTTACGAGAGTGATGTTCACGAAAATATTTAGAATCCTTATTTCGGGCTTCCTGGGCCTCCTCTGACATCTGACCTATTGGTAGAACTGAATTTTTGACCAACAATCCACCATGAATGAGGATTTTATGCATACTCTGAGGCATATAATACCACGGGTACAGAGACACATACAACTTGGCGGTATCTAGGCAAAATACTTGAAATTTCTCAGAATCAATTTCTAGTCCACAAGCCAAGGTAATAAGAATCACGTGGAACCTTTTTATAAGATTTTCGTCGATGCCAGTTATTGCAGAAGATGTAGCGGAATTTTTAAAGAACTGTCTTGCCGAATTCCCGTCGTTTGTAGTTCCAAAGCCGGGTTTGGGCATATCCACCAAAAGACCCATCTCCTGTCGAAATCTTTCTTGAATATTTTTTTTCTTGCATCAACTCTTGGTTTATCAGCCTGCTTCACACACCATTTCTTTACCTCAAGTCTGTAAGAAATGTGAAGGAGGCACTCGAAGCATTTAATCCATGCGTGTAAACTGGAAATACCGAACGCTAAATTTTCTTCCACAACCTGCCGGATTATCATGGCTTCAATATTGTTCATTTGGCTTGGTTTTGCGTGACACAAATAGCAGTTTTGGGAAGAGGACTTAGCTAGCCAACTGCAAATTTTGCCGTCTATCATTGTCAACGACAAAATTGATGTACAATGGTAAACTGTTTCTTGAATTCTGATGGGGCATGGTTCAAGATGAGTGATTTGTTGTTTTACATGTTCTATTTGTTGCATTACAAATTCTTCTCTTCTTGTCTAAAGATGATTTTTATTGGCCGGCAGTAGTTTGTTGATGATGTCGAGGGATTTTGAAAGGCAATTATTTCTTTATTTTTGTCGGTTTCGACACTCATCTTTAAAGGAACCATCGATATCGAAAACAGATAAGAGTCAACATTTGCCTCATCTTCAAACCGTTGTTTATAACGGCTCTGACCAGCAGCTCCATCGCAACCCCACTTGAACCATGCTTTAAAAGAAACAATTTTATGGCGTTCAGCGATTTGAAATAGGACTTCTTTTTGTGCAGTTGCCAACCTATTTACAGTATGGTCTACAATTGATTGAATTGAAACTTCTGCGGAAATTTCATCAGTCTTGATTCCTGCAGGATAGCATCTTTTTTTTGCATCTAATATTTTATTATAATTAGGGTATATGTCTGCATGGTACTCCTTGCTATTTCGTTTTATACGATTATATTGTTCCTTGGTCATTTTGTTGTCTACCAGGAGTCCCAAAGCCGCATCAGGAGACATTTTTTTGGGATAATTTTCTCTGTTGTTGTTTAATTTGTAATGTTTTATGCGGGTTGCTCTTGTGGGTGAATTAGATACTTGTTTTACAATATCTGCAGCATCTCTTTTGCCATCCGCATACAAACTAAGGCTGGTGGCTAACGCAAGCTCTTGTTTCGAGGAAGAACGCAGAAGATGGTACACCTTCTTTTTTTTTGCAGATTCTGTGCATTCTTCAAAAGTTTTAGTAGGTCGACCAGCAGATCGTCGATTGTCTTCTGCTTTAAAATTAAGTGTTCCTAATAACCATACTCTATGAGATCTCAAAAAAATTTTTTCATTGCGATGACACACAGTCCATTTTTGTTTTAAAATAGAACAGAAGTTATCTACTTTCTTTTTAATTTGACTCTGACAAACTTGCGAATAATTGTGGAAGTCTGTGGTTTCCCGCAAATGGTTCATTACTCTGTGAACCTTTTGTTTTGGATTTGGCTCTTCTTTCCATATATTAAAAAGAACACGCCGAGGTACACCATCCGCCAACGCTAAAAAAACAAACAAAACGTCTACTCTTACACAAAATACCCAGTTAGTAAACAATTTTAAAATATGAATTTTCTATACTATTCCGGCGTGTTAATTTTGATGTGTCTTAAGTAAAAAATATACAGGGTGAAATTTAAAAACTTACAATGGTGATAACTCGGGAACAAAAAAAAAATTAAAATTTGCCGAAAACAATTTCTATAATATGGAGTGGGAACCAAAATAATAAAATGAAAAATGTGTTTCCTCTTACCCCCTCACCCCCAGCTACCCCAACTTAAAAATCTTAAATGGCAACACCCTACTTGTAATAATGATAGCTTTGGATGGTCATTTTCAATTTTATCATTAATTTTTACTTTAATAATTATAAAAATAATTTAAATATGTATTTTTTAGAATATTAGAAAGTGAAAACCAAAAAAAAATAAGCACCCTTGTATTACCTCTATACTTTCACAATCCCAGCTTACCCAACTAAAATTCAAAAATATTGAACGCAATTATTATTATTATTATCGTAATTTAAAACGTAATTATGTTCCATAAAAGGTACTACTAAAAAAACATTTTTTACAAGCTTTCAAATAAGGTATCACAAGTAGGGGGTTGTGATCAAACATTTTTAATTGGGCTGGCTGGGGGTGAGGGGGTAAGTGAAACAAGGGTACCTACTTATTTCATTTTTTGGTTATTTTTATTCTATTATGCACGTTACATATTACAATAAACACTGAGGAAATAATTTTCATACTTATTAAATTAACAATAAATGATAAAATAATTGTTGAAAGTAATATTTTTTTAACCCCTTTACACGTCTAAACCACCCCCCACTCTTAAAGTTTTTAAATAATATTATAATATTCGGTTAACGGAAAAAATGAATTGCAAGATTTGATAGACAGACAGCCAAGCTCTGTAAAGCCAAATAAAATCGATTAAAAATAAAAAGCCGTCGCCATATTAGATTCGCCATTTTATTTTTCATAACTTAAAATATGTCGCTGCAGGAATTACGCATATATGTCAAAGTTTAGGTTTATAAGTTTAAATAAAGCGAGTGAAATAGAACCAAATGATTTGGAGTGTCGGGGTTGCTTAGAGTGCATGATATTAAATAAACTGTATATTTTTCTATTTGTTGCAGGTTGTTGCAGCTAATTTTTTAGAGAATAAAAGAATAATATATACATTAAAACACAGTTATATCAGTTTAACAAATACACGCCAATATCAGAGTGTATGGAGTTTTAAATCTAAAAATCCGTAGTATTATCTAACAAAAACGACAAATATAAACATAGATGCTTCTACTAAAATACAGAAATCAAATATTCTGAAAATTTTATTAAAACTTAAGTTTTACTTACCCATTTTAAACTTTTAATCACAAAAAACTCAAAAAACTCCACGTGACGTGCATTAAACAATCGATAAAACATTACGTAATTCTGACAGTTTAATATACTTACCATGGCCGCCTAAGTCAAACTTGCTGTTTAACAGCTCAATGCATGATTCTAAGTGCAGTTATTGACCAAATTGTTTTACTTTAAGCTCAGTGCATGCATATTAAAGCTATTTCATACAGTAATAAATTTTTTTAAATATTTTTATTTTTTGAATTTTTCCTAGCCAGATGAATCAAACTGACTACTGTGCGACGGCTCGCTAAAAAACTGAGAAACGTACACGCACACATACACGTCTGGTTACCGAAATAAACGCGTTGAACTGAGATTAATTGGCGTTTTATGCTAAACAGAGAAAACGCTAGCTTCTGCCTCCCACCTTCCATTCTTTAGAATACGCGGTCGATATGATCAAGGTCGCACGACGGAGGACGTTTACATTTTATTGCCAGAGACCGTATTAATTTTACTTGGCCGTTTATAACACGTGGTTGTGGCGTGGTGAATTTGACGGCCTGTTATATTATATTCCCGACCGGAAAATTAGTATTATAATAAAAATATGAAGAACCGCTTGACCGATTTTGTGCAAACTTCACATAAACCATCTACTAAATAGTCCGAACAAAGCCTAAACATTTGGTTTGGATAGGTGAGTCCGTTCTTGAGTTATAAAATTACAACGAAAAGTGGCATTGATTTATTTAATTTTATTACTTGGCCGTTTATAACACGTGGTTGTGGCGTGGTGAATTTCGCGGCCTGTTATATTATATTCCCGACCGGAAAATTAGTATTATAATAAAAATATGAAGAACCGCTTGACCGATTTTGTGCAAACTTCACATAAACCATCTACTAAATAGTCCGAACAAAGCCTAAACATTTGGTTTGGATAGGTGAGTCCGTTCTTGAGTTATAAAATTACAACGAAAAGTGGCATTGATTTATATATATTACATTATAAATGCTTGGGCTCAAACATATTCAGATGTATGCCATAATGCGATAATAAACGATTTCGTTATGAGGCTCCTGTAGTTCCTTTTTTTTTCCTTCCCAAAGTTTTTTTATTTTAGTATGGCCAACTATTGAAAATATTAAATTACTATCTAAACGTTAAACTAATAAATAATGCCGCAACGAAAGTCGAGGTTGTGTTTATGCTATCTTGTTTATATTTAGATTAGACTCGACCCAACGGCACCTATATTGTATAAGGATATTTTTCTTTAGTTAGTTCATTGGCAAATTCGTTAGAATAAACATTTCATTTTTCTATCTTGTAATAGTTATTTTAATAAAGTTGTTTTTTGTTGCAAACCACAAAAGTATAATTATTTATGTAAAACATCAATACCAACAAAGAATTTTTTATCTTTTCAGCCACACCCAAGACTATGTATAAGATAAGCGTCCGGCCGCGCGCTGAACATGAATAACGTCACGTACTTCGAGAGCCGGGCGGCAACAGCGCCGGAATATTCGTTGTTCGCTCGATATTTTCAAAAACATGAGGCCTACTTACAAGAGCGCTTAAATACAAGTGTTTATCGAGGCAATCACCATATCCTATTAATTTCAGCGTCTCAATTACACGAATTGACGCGTGATTTGAATCTTTTTTTACAGCACGTGACCGAGAAATATAACACGATCTTACGTCAGCATGTGGATATAGATTTTGTTATTACGCAAGTTTACCGACAAGAGCGTTTATTAATTCGCATTTCCGAGGACCAATTGCAAAGTCAACAAATTTCAGTCGACGATTTGAAATTAATATCAGGTTTTTTAAAATTCAAGCATGACATCATTACCAAATTAAAAGCGACGCAATATGAAATATCTCAACTCGAAGCGTATTTGTATGTTGTAAGAGAAATGAAAAAACATCCTATACAAAAAAACTTATTATTTAATTATTTCATATAATCTAAAAATAAAATAAACTACATGGTGTCCCATTTAAAATTCCAAAGTTGATGCCAGTTCTCAGTAGCTCTGGCAATACTGCAAACGCGAAATTAAAAGCTAGAGCGCAGCCTCCTATGTCCGTAGTGAAAAGTTCAAACTTATTTTTCGTTTCGTTCTGCATATACTTGTAACGTACCATCTATTGTAGAATACCCTGTATTCAAAAAGAAAAACAAAAGCACCAAAAATGTGTAATAAATATTTGTAAGTATATTAGGCCCATCGGAATAATTCATTTAGAGGAGAAAAAAAGAAATAGGTACTTACCTGAACTGTTATAAGTGCAAATGGTAAAGGGACAATGAACGTGATTAAAATAAAAATAAATGCTACCTCGGGGGAGGGGCAGGGTTCACGTAGTGGGTCGAAAAAGAGGGGAGGGGAATGCTATTATTGTAATGTCTGGCGAATTTTGACGTCCTATAAAGAATATCCTATACAAAAGTTGTATATCGTGCAAAAGTATATAAGTTTTGTACAGACCATTTTTTAACCTATCCTCAAAATTTTCGACAAAAATGCAAAAATTCTTTCGAATTTCTTTTTTTTTGCTTTTTATTATTCATTTCCACAAAAATAAGTTAAATTTAACGAAACTTGGCAAAAGTGCATATCTTTATGTCTTCAAATAACCACATTTTCTTATAATAAAAAATCAAGGAGTTTATGAGATATTAATTTTTTTTGGTCAGAACATGTTTTTTTTATAACAAATTCTACGGTGAAAATTCGTTGCAAAGAGTTCCTCCGTACGTTATTTGGTTTTGACTAGAGGTGGGTAAAATAATCGAGTAATCAATTATTTGATTTTTTAAAATCGATAATCGATTATTTTCGAATAATCCATTATTTATTCGATTTTGATCAATCGATTAAAGAGTTGGGACTTGAAAAAAAAAGTATCCACAGTATTCAAATTTAAGTCAAATATACAAAAAAATTGATTTCTGTTAAAAAATAATTTGAAGAAATAAAGTTATTGTGACTTAAAGGCCACGTAAAATTAAATTAAAGTTTTTTCCATATTCGTTATAGTTAAGGAGATATCTAGATACAAAATTAGAAAAAATGTTATTTTTTTTAGTTAAACCTTCCGGTAAACGGGTGGAAAAATGATTCACTAGTAGACGGGTGGGGTCCATTAGACCCAATAAAAATATTATTATTTCAAATAGTTTTTACAACTTTTTTTGTTTTTATATTACTATTTGAACTAATTTCCTATTTTTAACAAAAATAAAAAACAGTATGTATGTATAAAAATATTTATAACTAATTTTTTTTATAATAACTAAATGGTTACTTCTTCATCATCTACAAACATGTTATTCCTAAATATTACAAATACATCTTTCTTTGAATTTAAACCACAAAATCATTTGAACAAATGTTCTAGTAAGTTTATTTCGTACAAAAATTATTAAAGAAAGGGAAATCTTATTGTATAAACATTAATTAAAAAAACAACTAATTTTTTTCACTGCATTCTTGACAAAACATTTCAACATGCTCTAAAGACAACCAATTGTTGCAACATTTGCAATAATATTTTGTTTTGCGGTCCTTGCAATATTCACAGAGACCTCTCTTGTTCACTGGGGGTACTGGTTTTTTCTCCTCAATTCCAGACAGGCGAATAGAAATTTGCCGAATTGCTCGTGGTATGTGCTGATCAATAGCGCGCCTTTTCATATTGTCCATAACCAGTTGAGTCCCTAAACTTCTTAAAAACATTCTTCGATTCATTTCTTCTGTGTTTTCATTAGCCGTATAAATCACAAACGCGTTTATAGCTGCCACATTAAGTAGACCATAAAAAACCACCATGGTCCAGAGCTTTGTATTTCTTGCAACATCGTATGAACTTGCAAGATGATCCACGCTATCAACACCACCTTTCGTCAAATTATAAAAGGTGATCATTTCGGGTTTTTTCTGCTCGCCGGTGCTTTCATCAATTTTATTGTCGTTGTGCATAGACGAAACTACTAGAACACATTTACCTTTTCGAGGGACGTAAGACACAAGCGACATATCTTGGCTGAAAGCAAATAAGGAGGAATACTGTTCCCGCCCTTTTGAGCTGACCAGGGCTGGTGGAAGTTCTCTTTTATTAGAACGAATTGTAGCAACGACTGTAGTTTTATGGAGATCACGCATTGTTTTTACCATCTCATAGCTTGTAAACCATCGATCCATAGTTACATTTCTTCCAGTATTTAAAATTACACAATCTGTAAACAACATCTGCGGTTGCGTTGCTAACATCATATGGTCCAGTTGGCTGCTTTCCACATTGCTTGTATAAAACGTTCTGGAGTCTACCAACGAAAACACTTTAAGCCCATATTTATTTGGTTTATTTGGTATATAAACCCTGAACCCGCAGCGCCCGAGAAAAGCTAGCAACATTTCGTCAATGGTTTATTTTGCATTGATTTTGTTCAGTAGTTCTCGTACTGCTGCGATTTTATCTCCTTTTTTTCTTTCGTCTCTAGTTGCAATGTTGTCAAACCGCAGGCACCTTAGCAAAAATCGAAATCTGCGCAAAGCCATTGTAGCAAGGAATATTTCTACTCCCATCCCATCTGTGGTAGACCAAAGTTCCAAAATATTTAGACGCCCTCCATGCAATACCCCAGCTAAGTATAACAGACCTATAAGTGCCTTGATTTCTGTGCTCTCCGTTGGTTTAACATCATATTTATCTTTAAATTTTACTGTCCCCCGTCTCTTCATTTCCAATTTCTTCTTGTTCTGGATACTCAAAATTATCTTCTCCTTCCTGCTCTGAATCTGTTTCATGCACCAAAACTTCTTCAAAGTCGGGATCAGCAACGGAGTCATCGTCACTATCAGGATCTTCATCTGTAGGCACTTCTACATACAATTTTTTGAGTCTAGCGACCTCTGCTTCATAAGAATACATTATTTTAAAAAAACAACGTTTTAGTCACAACTTATAACAAAAGTTCATAAAAACACAGCAAAATAACAAAAATCCACAACACTGCAAAAACTAACACCAGTGCACAGGTTGGGTCTATTAGGACATATACTGCTGCTGCAGGTTCAGAGCGAACTGAACTGAATTGTTGCTAGTAGCAATAGATGTAGGTGGCGCCGACCGAAAGGTACACAGAGGATCGAGTCGAAATTCAAGCGCTGTTAAAAATGACGGCTAAAAAACGAATAGCTTGGTCTATTAGACCCAACCCGTGTACCGGAAGGTTAACCTATTTATGGTCAACTCCTTAAATACTACTAATATGAAAAAACTTTGCTTAAGTTTTAATTATGATTTTTGGTGACCTTAAAAGTGCCGTTACAAAAATCTAATTTTTAATTTTTTTTGGTTTTTCAAATCTAACTTTCCAAAATTCTATTTTAAAATTTCATTTTTTTTCACTTTGGTCTAACAATGATACACAGCCTCTATATTATTTTTTTTTTCGTAGAAATGAATGGTGTAATAGACTGGTAAAGATTTTTTGTAAATTTAAACAAATCAACAGAATTTTTGCATTTTTCTCGGGAATTTTCAGGTTATGTCAAAAAGTGGCCTCTACAAAAGGTGTAAATTTTGATTTATTATTTACAACTTTTCTATAAGATATTTTTCATAGAATATCAACTTTCGCCGAAAATATCAATATTACTACTTTCCTTCCTTTTTCAACCCCCTACGAGAATCCTCCCCCAAGTAGTTAAAATAGGGGAGCGCCTCCTTCTCCTCCTCTTCCTCTCTCTCATGTCCCTCATTCTTATCTTCCTCCGCTTTTATTCTCATTCGCATCATATTTTTAATTTTTTCTCTTTGTCCTCCCACATTTGATTTTGCATTCTTAATCTTATAAATAGGTGCATCAAGAGCATTTTAGTATGCTAAGGTACGAGTGACTGTTAAAAGAAAAAAAATCTGTTGAATAAATCTATTAATAATATTAAAATAAAATGAGTGAATCAGTTGGAGAAAGAAATCGATCCATTCCGCTTCAGACAATTAGCATCGAAGAAATTATACCAGGACTATACCATTAGTTCGAGAAGAAGAAAATGGGATTGTTTTAAAAGATTTGAACAAAACTAAGAGTGAAGAGAAAAAAGTGTTTTGTGCTATTTTTTTGAAATAATCGAATATTATGATTCATGTAGACCAAATACATGTTCCCACATTTTTTGTTTAAAATGTATTTTAAGATGGAATGATGAAAATTGTTGTTCTATAATGGTAAACAATTGTCCTGTATGTCGCACTAGATTTTACTATTTGGTACAAATTTTCAAAGATGTAATTAGACATCATTTTGTTGTAGTTTAAAAAAGAGGATAATATTTTTCATAATTTGTGTTTGTGAAAACTCTGGTCAAATAAATTTGTAAAAAGTAAATGTAAATATATATATAATAATTGACACACAGTTTTTCCTTTTCCTATATTGGAACAACAATATTCTTTAAGTGTTTTAATACATACTAATTTGTTATGGTTTAACATTTTAAAATAAACAGTGGAAATTAAAAGTTATTATTTTTTAATTATACTAATAATAATATATTAATATATTTTTTTCCTTTTCGTATATTGAAACAACAATGTTCTAACAAGTTTTTTAATACATACTAATTTTCACATTACATAACAAAACAATTGTTATGGTTTAACATTTTTAAAATAAACAGTGGAAATTAAAAGTTATTATTTTTTAATTATACTAATAATATTAATATAATTTGCATCAAGTAAGAGAAAACTCAATTGAATACAGAAACAAGCGTTAACAAAATTTTATGCTAATATATGAGCGCTTATAGTGGCAGTTGACATAATTTACACATTATTTTTATATATTATTAGCTATTTTATTTTTCGTTCTTGTTGCAATAAAAAAATACAGGGTCAGATGTTAGAATAAAAAGAAGTATTTTGCATATAGCACTGAAAATATATAACCGCTTATAGTAACAGTTGACATTTTTTAAAATTAATATTGTTGACGTATTCTACTTATTATCTTTACAATTTATGTTTAAAATTAATATTGTTAAAATAATCGTTTATAACCTATATTTAAAATTAATATTGTTAAAATACCCATCACCTTTACAAACTATGTTTAATATTAATATTTAACAACATAATCTTCCATCTCTTTTTTTTTCATTTTTATTGCAGTAAAAGCAAACAGGTTCAGGAATTAGTAGAAAAAGATGTATCCTACAAATAGCACAATGTAAATCAGAAGCACTAACAACATAAGCTCTTTTGTAGTGGCAGCTCACATGATCGGACTCCCCGCTCCGTAAATATCTCATGTGAATAGCACTACAAGGAAGGCAAATAGCAACTGTTCCTAGTCTTCGACTTTCAATTTTAGTGTAGCTTTGTATAACACATACATCTTTTTCTTCCAAATTATTAAATAATTCACTAGCCCTAAACTTGCTTACTTTTACGTCAGCCCCGGTTCCTAAATTTAGCAGTTGTCCATCCATGTCCAGTCCTTCGTCAATTTCCTGATCATTTTCCTCCTCCTCATCTTCCTCCTCCTCAATAAAATTTATGTCGATGTTAAACAAGAATGATCTTCTAACAAGCCTAGATGATTTGTCCCAAAAAAGAATGTTTATAACTGATGGAATCACCTTCCAAGTTAATAAAAATTTCTTCTCTTTCTTCAATTTGAGCGGCGATTTCCACATTATTTTCTTCAATTTGGGCAGCGTTTCCAATCATATTTTCGTTAGAAACTTTAGATTTAGGTAGATAGATTTGATAAAAAAAAATTTTGGTTATAAGTTATAAATAATAGTGACAACTGATATTACAGCGGATGATACTGTATGATCACCGAGTGGTTGTTCTGAAGTATATATCCCATCGACCACCACTTTCACTACCTGCGTGATATCATTCTCAGATCCTACTGCAATACTTAAGTTGGTTTTTTTTTCACTGTCCCTTTCCCTGTCACTTTACCTCGAGGGGGGGATTCATTTTCTTGCTGTGGACGTGTAAACATATGCTGCTGATCTTTCAACCGTGATTTTAACTTATTTAACTTTTCGTTTCTGACCATGCCTGTATACTTGTCAAACATAGTTTTATGAATATCATAGTGACGTTTTATATTATATAATTTTGGGACAACGTCTGTACTATTACAAATCAAAGTTTCCTCTTATTCCACTTGGTTTTGAAAGAGACATGTTAAAAACTGTATCCGAAATAAATTATAATAAGTACTGTTAAGTGTTGTAACAATAAGTGCGCAACTCAACTCGAAACTCTGTCGCAACGGACTCATAACTGACTAAACACTGAACGACTGAACTCAATTATCGGGTTATATACGGATTGTGATTTCTCGAGTTCTTTCCAGAATGTTCAGATAGCGTCATATGTGTTTTTGCGCGATAGAATTTCATGGAACATGCCAGATAACCTTTGGCTTTGGGTTATAGGTTCATTATGTGTAGTTCATCCTCCTAAACATAGATGGCTCTATGTACAATTGTACATTTTATTATACCAATCGTTGTTGCAGCGGCGCGCCCTTTTAAAATCGGTTTTCAACTTGTTTGCGGGCCGCATTATCTAGCTGTTTTCAAAACTGATTTGGGCCACACAAAAATGCTCACTGGGCCGCATGTTTGACATGGCTGGGCTATTCAGTTTTTTTTTCTCGATAACCCTTCGTCTTACAAAAAAAACTACACCTAAGTTATTTGAAGGAGGGGTTTTCGAGAAACCAGGTGTTAAAATTTGTGGTGAGTTATCGAACACGATTTAATCAAGTATTTTAGGTACGATTTCGGTACTGAGTGATTTCATTGAGATTGAATTATGGTGAAGAAGGGTTCTATAAAGATATATTGTATGTGATTTATTGGAGATGTTCTTATACAATTTGAAAATTAGATACAATTCAGAGAATTGCAAAAGAAAAATTTAAATTTCCCTCATTAATTAACTGAAAATAAAACAAAACCACAACTGTTAATGTCAAATCCAATGTCAATGGCATTGGCTAAAAACAGAACATGTTATTTTATTATCTGGAGTACTGCTGGCATGTTAGACGAACAGGTACATGCAAGTAAAAAATCTTTGGATTTGTTCATAATCCTAGCTAATAAGCCTCAATAATATAAAAGATGACTTTATTACAAGAATTTTTTTAGTATTTTCTCTTGTCAGAATTAATGCATCCCACTTTTCCAAAAGGGCTGCCTATTAGAGGCAAGCAATGTAACGATAAATCATCTAATCTATATTAGTTATAATTTTGACCGTTAAAACGGCAAACCCTATTTCATTACCCACTGTTTCAATATTATAAGACAAAATTAACTTTTCATTGCAGGGTGATTCTTAAACATTACGTCTTTCAAAACCAAATATCACAAACATTATAAAATGTATTGACAAATAATATTCAGGTGTAATACTACTAAATTACTTGAAAAATTAGTAAAACAAAAATGGAGTTGATCATTATAAATGAATAACTCTTAATTTATATTTTTTAGTTGGGCAATATTTTATATGTATATGTAATCCTAATGTGTATGTTTTTAAATAAATAAAATAATTACAAAAAGATATTTTAACATACACAGCTTCAATTTGAAAGCCACTAAACTTAAAATAAAAAATAATTAAACTTACATAATTACAATACTGATAATTAGTAATTTCGTTCATTATTTACCGACATCTGAAAAAATGATTTTCGGAATTGCCTAGAAAATAACAGTTAAAATATATCAGTTTAAAGAAAACTCATTAAGAAAAATATATATTCAAAAGATGTAATGCGTTATTTATTCTAAATTTTTATTTTTAATTTTCAAAAAAAAAAATGTTACGCAATTTTTTATTTTCATTTATTTAGTTCCATCGAATGTAATTAGAATGTCTCGAAAATCTAGATTTATTTTAACTATTTTTTATGTAGTTCTAAAAAAACATTTTGTTAAGTTTTATTGCTGTCTCGTAAAACTATTTAAGCAACATATATAGAGTGTAATCAAGTAGAAGTAATAATAAAAAAAAAAACTAAATGTAACCAATATGTAAAGCATTATATAATTTTAACTCCCGTATTCACAAAGAAGGTTTAAGAGTTAGAGCAAATCTAATTAATATGGTAACTAACCACAAAAACTTCACCAGTTGTGTTTTGCTTATGTCACTATCACTTATATTGTGTTTGTGACGCTTACAAAAATTATTTGTAATTAATCGTTACATTTGTCAGTTGAAACCTATAACTGTCAAGTTAGACCAGGTCTAAATTTAAACCTCTTTAGCGAATACGGGTGTAAGTATTTTTAATAAATCGTCTATACAGATTTTATAATATTATCTACTGATTTTTTTTACTTTTAGAACAAGAAAATCCATTACTTATAAGCAATAAAATGTATCAATTAAAAAATAAATAAAGCAACCAAACAATTTACAAAATAATTACCAATTAAAATTAAAATAAGCAATAACAAAAAAACCAACAAATAGAATGAAATATGAATATACCATTATAAAAAATCACATAGAAAAAACAAGAATATTATCCGACCAATTCATTAGTAAAAACAGTGAACTTACCAAATTTGAGAATAACGGGTTCTAGGATATTAACGCTGTGTTATATTGAAGGATCATCCAAAGTAGTACCTTCCCAAAAATAAATTTTTTAATACACAAAATATTAATTTATACTTTTATATGTTTCTTACCCGAAACTTATAGAAGAACGAATGGAATTCCTCTTTGAAATGATGTGCTAAAACTTCAAGTGCCTATAGGATTAGTTCTTCGGTTTCTGATATTGGAATATTTTTATGTCTTCCAAAATTTACTATCTTTAAGATTTTTTCTTCATTTTTCGGTAAGTCTTTTTGAGTTAATTTTTTGAAAATTGAAAAAATGCTTCTTTTTTGAATAACACAGGCCAAGTATTGTCGGAGGGGTTAAAAATTCTCGTTGGACTGGGTATGTCTCTTCCAATGAATCGAAGAATTTGGGGTGATCGTAACCAATGGTATTAGCCAGAAGTTTAGACTCCAAAACATCTTCTTTTCCATTCGGTTTCCAATTAGCTTGAGAACAACCGGCCCTACGGTTATTCATTTCTTTTTTTGGCTGGGATAGTTGATTTAATGAATGTTTCATGAGATCTTTTGTGAGGTCGATTTAAGTACCAGTTTCTATCTTGTAATTAAGATACTAGGCTGGAAGTTCCCAGACCCAAAACTAGAGCATCTTCATCTGTATCCAAAAATACCTTTGGAAATTTTTCTGCCATTTTTCTAGCAACAGTTTTAAACGCTTTGTTATGAATCATTGGTTTTATATCACGCATATCGTTTACATGTATTATTTCATTTTTTATTAATTTATCTATATTACCACTTTCACACTTTTCTGGCATGAATGAAGGGATCTTATTCCAAGGAATCTCAAATGATCCCATGTGTATTCATGTTGGGGTGATATATTAGGTGAAGGTACTTAAACGATAATAAAATTTTGGTTTTCTGCTGAAATTGGTGTTTGGGAAATGTCCAACTGTTGATGAGATTCATCAGGTCCAGGATTATTTTGTGTGTTCATTGAAACACTGTTATCGGCATCAATGTCAATGTCACTGGTCAGGGTGGCGGTTGACCCCTCTGATGGTGAACAATCAGTAGATGACCAATTTTCAAATGGCTGAAGCAGAATCAAAGACTCTTTTCTAACGTCAATAAGTACTTCGCGATCCGAAGCTTCGGAAACATCTTTTTCTAGAACCAATATGCTACCATTAATGTCCAATTTTTGCGATGCTGAAAAGATATTAAATAAAATAAAGGAAAACTGTGTATGGTTACCTTATACGAGGTATTTCATACTCGTTATTAAGTTAAAAGTATCTGGAGGACGAAATTTAAAATTTTGACTAGGGCCATAGAAGGCTGTCGTCTAGTTTTTAAAAATGATTTCGCGTGTGCAGTGTTGCCAGATCTACTGACAGTTGGCATCAACTTTGAAATTTTAAAAGGCACACCCTGTAAATTCTACGAAACAATTGTAAGTTTGTTTTGTCAAGAATATTTTTTATTTCTCTTACCGTTTCTTAAATATTTTGTGTTTTTTTATGTTATGTGAATTAAAACTGTCAAATCAATGTAAAATTTTAAGATTTTTTAGTCAACATGTGGGACTTTAATTATAGCGAAAATGAAGAATAAGTTATTTAAGCGCGAATATTTAAAATTTATTTTATATTCACGGCGAGTGTCAAAGAATTGTTCGAATTTGCCGCCAATGATCCCAAAGAAATTT
This sequence comes from Kuschelorhynchus macadamiae, assembly GCA_030620095.1. NCBI lineage: Eukaryota > Metazoa > Arthropoda > Insecta > Coleoptera > Curculionidae > Kuschelorhynchus > Kuschelorhynchus macadamiae. Next base: position 284,513 of record JAUTXW010003575.1, read on the forward strand.
CTCAGAATTGAAGGTTACTTTTTAAATTTCTGAATTGTGCAGGCTCCAAGAATTCAATTTCACCCTATTTCCGAAAATGAAAAAAATTAAATTAACGTTTTCGCGTATTTTCATGCCTATTCTCATGCTTCAACAACAAACGTTAAAAATTATTAAAAAATAACTCGAACTTTAATATGGACAATTTTACATGAACATAATACGCATGGCTACATACTAATTATATTATACAGGCCTTACAACCAGATGATCCTCCGAAACGTGTAGATATTTGCGAAATATTATTAATTATTTATAAAATCGCTTATAAATCGACATCTTTAATGTCTATTTGTCATTAAGGCAGTTCAAAATAGGTATATGAAATAAATTCAATTTGTCCACTCTATTTCACGCTTCAATAATATACAAGGTGTTAAATATTTAAAAAAAAGTTACTTTTGATAAAATTTGCAAAATCTAAATGGCTGATAATTCTTAGGACTCTGTATAAAAGTCGACAATCCTATATTGCTAAGATTAAAGTACCAAGTTGACTAAATAGTATTAAAATTTTACATTGATTCGAAATCTGGAGACGAAAATATTAAAGTTTTAATTCAATTAGTTTTGGAAAAAAAACAAATAATTAATATTTAAGAAATGGTAAGAGAAATGAAAAAACATCCTATATAAAAAACTTATTATTTCATTATTTCGTATAATCTAAAAATAAAACAAACTACAGGGTGTCCCATTTAAAATTCCAAAGTTGATGCCAGTTCTCAGTAGCTCTGGCAATACTGCAAACGCGAAATTAAAAGCTAGAGCGCAGCCTCCTATGTCCGTAGTGAAAAGTTATTTTTCATTTCGTTCTGCATATACTTGTAACGTACCATCTATTATAGAATACCCTGTATTCAAAAAGAAAAACAAAAGCACCAAAAACGTGTTATAAATATTTTTAAGTATATTAGGCCCATCGGAATAATTCATTTAGAGGAGAAAAAAAGAAATAGGTACTTACCTGAATGTTATAGGTGCAAATGGTAAAGGAACAATGAACGTGATTAAAATAAATGCTGCCTCGGGGGAGGGGCAGGGTTCACGTAGTAGGTCGAAAAAGAGGGGAGGGGAATGTTATTATTGTAATGTCCGGCAAATTTTGACGTCCTATAAAGAATATCCTATACAAAAGTTGTATAGCGTGCAAAAGTATATAAGTTTTGTACAGACCACTTTTTAACCTAACCTCAAAATTTTCGACAAAAATGCAAAAATTCCTTCGAATTCCTTTTTTTTTGTTTTTTATTATTCATTTCCACAAAAATAAGTTAAATTTCACGACACTTGGCAAAAGTGCATATCTTTATGTCTTCAAATAATCACATTTTCTTATAATAAAAAATCAAGGAGTTTATGAGATATTAATTTTTTTTTTGGTCAGAACATGTTTTTTTTTCGTAACAAATTCTACGGTGAACATTCATTGCAAAGAGTTCCTCCGTACGTTATTTGGTTTCGACTAGAGGTGGGTAAAATAATCGAGTAATCAATTATTTGATTTTTTAAAATCGATAATCGATTATTTTCGATTAATCCATTATTTATTCGATTTTGATTAATCGATTAAAAAGTTGGGACTTGAAAAAAAAAGTATTCACTGTATTCAAATTTAAGTCAAATGTAGAAAAAAATTGATTTCTGTTGAAAAATAATTTGAAGAAATAAAGTTATTGTGACTTAAAGGCCACGTAAAATTAAATTAAAGTTTTTCCATATTAGTTATAGTTAAGGAGATATTTAGATACAAAATTAGAAGAAATGTTATTTTTTTTAGTTTAACCTATTTATGGTCAACTCCTTAAATACTACTAATATGAAAAAACTTTGCTTAAGTTTTAATTATGATTTTTGGTGACCTTAAAAGTGCCGTTACAAAAATCTAATTTTTAATTTTTTTTTGGTTTTTCAAATCTAACTTTCCAAAATTCTTTTTTAAAATTTCACTTTTTTTCCCTTTGGTCTAACAATGATACACAGCCTCTATATTATTTTTTTTTTCGTAGAAATTAATGGTGTAATAGACTGGTAAAGATTTTTTGTAAATTTAAACAAATCAACATAATTTTTGCATTTTTCTCGGGAATTTTCAGGTTATGTCAAAAAGTGGCCTCTACAAAAGGTGTAAATTTTGATTTATTATTTACAACTTTTCTATAAGATATTTTTCATAGAATATAAACTTTCGCCGAAAATCTCAATATTACTACTTTCCTTCCTTTTTCGACCCCCTACGAGAACCCTCCCCCAAGTAGTTAAAATAGGGGAGCGCCTCCTTCTCCTCCTCTTCCTCTCTCTCATGTCCCTCATTCTTATCTTCCTCCGCTTTTATTCTCATTTGCATCATATTTTTAATTTTTTCTCTTTGTCCTCCCACATTTGATTTTGCATTCTTAATCTTATAAATAGGTGCATCAAGATCATTTTAGTATGCTAAGGTATTGTTCTCGTATCGAAGGGGTTTGTATTGAAAAATTAATTTGGTTTGTCTGTGAACACGGACAATCCTGATGAGTTTCCCCACACAAGATGCCATGTTCTACTGGGCGTTCGAATTTGTTCGAATTGTGGGTGGAGCCACAGCCTTCTCATCTCGTCTTTCCCCTGCGGGGACGCTGTCCTCCAATTCCTCTTTTGTGAACAAGGAATACAAACTCCCTTCCCTGTGTCTTGTAGTTTTTGTTTTATGTAAGGACCTGCGGTCCTGTTGTTTTCTGTAGTTTGTCAAGTCGCCGCCTTCACAAATGGAAAGGAGGTCGACCTCAGATTTCCCACCCAGACTCTGACGGTCAGGAGAGAGATCCAACTCAAATAATGAATACGATTTTTTACTCTTAATAGGTTTTCTAATTTCCAACGAACTGTCGGCATAAAGAGTCTGCAGAGATTCGCGCTTGCGGCTACTATCGAGCAACAGGGTTTCATTTGGTTTGTTAAGTTTAGTGAATTCATTTTCTGAATGATATTTATTTTGTATAAATGAGGGTTGGTGATGATATTCTCTCTCCCGGGGTACTTCCATGGAGGCATTCTCCATACAAATAGCTCAGGCGAAAGTATCAATTAAATAAGTCCTATATGAATTGTCATGGTTTTGTATGTAAACAGGGGCTGGAATTGACAAGCTTGACAAGCTTGTCAGGCACCCACCACTCACCCGGGGAATTTTTGGATGTTCGTTCCCCTCGCCAGGAAAGAGATTGAGCGAATGCTCAAGAAGGGGGACGGTGTTGCTGGGCGAATGGACAACTGAGCTACCACCCTTGGGAACTACACCAGAAGTTGGAGTAGCCATTGGTAGTCAGTAATAAAAAATTTAGTTAAAGATTTCAAAGTTCGGACTTGCCGAACAAACAAATTAGGGAGCAACGGGAGTCAGTCGGGGGAAAGTCACTTAAAACTAAAGTAACGTAACCCGAGCGGAGTCCTATCCCTAAATCTAAATTTTAATTACAAAAATCTTATGGATTTATTTACTTAAAAAATCCTAACAATATGGCTTTGGCCGTGTGTAGGCTTTGCTAAGTCCTTACACCACTAAATACTCCACCTTTCAAATCAACACTGTGACTGCTAAGTAAAGTCTTTTAGTTACAACTTTGGAATCAAAATACAATCTATCTTAACCTAGTCGAACTAATTAAGTGAATATCTTTTTTTCTTTACACTAAAAATTAAGTTTTATTTATTAGTATTAATAAAGTCAAAATCAGGTAAAATCTTAGTCTTATTTAAATGCTGGCAAAGCTATTTAAAAAAAAATAAAAATCAAAAATGATATTTTCAAAATTAAAAGTTAAAATCAAAACTCAAAAAGATATTCTTTTCAAGCTTGCCAAAAGTCCCTATCTAATAGTCCACTCGGGTCACGCCGCTTGGGATATTAGACGCGAAAATGTTGTAATATTTTTAATATTTAAAAATAAAAAGTAAAATTAATATTTTATTAAAGTTAAAGTTTAAAGTCACGAATATATATATATATCAAATCAAATCAAATATAGTCAAAATCAAGTGCACGGTTTTTGCTAAGTGTTCCTTAGAATAAACAATCCTCTACACTTAAGAGAGATTGAGAACTTCAGGAACTGACGTGCTATGTCTCTGGAGGGATCGTTAAGTTTAAAAAGATCGGATTCACCAAGCGTACTTAATGCTAGGATCCTATCTTACCTAATACAAGATCAAGTAAATTATTATTTACAATTTGTTTAAACAATTAAGTTTAGTTACAAGAGAATATCAAAATCAGGTTTGTCACAATCAGTAATTTTACAAAAATATGATTCGCCCAATTAAGGGTAGATCATAAAATGCAAATCAAATAAAATATACAATGTTACAAGATAGTAAAAGTTTGCAGTCAAAAATCAGTAAGTCAAAAAATTTACAAGTTATAAAAAATTTTATCAGTGAGCAATTCGTTAAAAATTAGAGTGAAAAGAGCAAATTCAAAATTTCCCAAAATAAGCAAAGGTAAACAGGTCTACGTTTTGAAAATGAGTGATAATTTATGCCAGAAGTTACAGAGTTTTAACTTTAACACTTGAACACTAGTTAGGCTAAGGTTTTGAGCAAAGACTGGAAACTTGATCTGGAGAAAAACTGAGCTTGGAGAACGCTTAGAGGAGAAGGAGACCAGAGGCACAGCTACTTACTAGTTTTTCCTGACGCAATTTAGACAGCCAGTTATTATTTCTTCCAGATGCCTCCTACTAGGCCATAAATCAAGAGAACCAGATTTAAGACCCGAGGACGATCTTCACAATCAGAGCTCTACTAAGAACCTTAGTGCAATGGAACCTTTCAAGCAAAGATCCGGCGCAATCCAACGTTGGGAACAAAGTGCAAGGTTTCTCTCGTAGGCTTCGGCTGTATCACTCAGAATGACAAAAAAGAAACGCACAATTAACACTGCTTCTGACGCTTAGGAGGGTATATGAAAATAGGCTTATTTCACTCACGAGATTTACGCGTGTTACTGGTTGTAAAGAACTGATCGAAAGCTGTCGAAACAAAAATCTGTCTATATTTATACTAATCGAAGTTTGACGTCACGGCGACACCCTTGGCACGCTCTGGACCAATCCTGTTGATTGTGGGCGGAGTCCCGTGAACGAAACTGGTGCATTTTCCGTTCATTTTCGAGTAAGAATTTCTAATGAAAACATCTCCCGGGAAACTTTAAAGTCCCGTGGGATCTTTGTTTTTGAGAATTTTCTCAGTTTGGGATTTTTCCCTAGAATAGTATCACTTTATACGTATTCTAGCCAAGTTTCAGATTTTCATTACAACTTTTTTCTTTTTGAAATTAAAAAATTCGTACAGCCTTAAAACTTTGTTAAACGATAGTTCTTTATTAAATATATATTCCTGTAAAAAATTAGATTTTTTCTATCAGTCGTTTTATAGATACTGGAAATGTTCACCAGGTCCTGATGCAGTACTTCCAACGTCGATTTCCTGGTTTTCTAGTTGTCTTTTCCAAAAATGTTTTATTACATAAAACGTCTCTTTTTGTAAGGGCTTTCATCCTGTGAAGGTCCCAAGTCGATATCTTTATTTTGATTTTTTGTTTATTCAAAATTTCATTCCAAAAGTCCAAAAAAGTAAAAAATTTTGTTCGCAAAAATTTTCCTATTTCCTTGAAAATTTGATATATTGTAGATTAAATCAGTGGGAATCTTTTTTGTCTAGTGACTTTTTTACGTCCGACGTCGCGTTTAGGCGCTACGGACGTAGCGTCCTTTTCCAGGAGTGGCATCTGCGACGCCTATCTTCTTTTGTTCATAATTTCGTCAATTCTTAATATATCTTCTTCAAATTTGGATACAAGGTGGCCCTAAGGGGTCTCTTTCGACTAGTCCTTACGGCACTTGTCTGTCTGGTTTAGAAAAAATTTTATTTAAGATTGAAATTGAAAAATTAAAATTTAACGAACTCTAATTTTTGAATTTTTTCCTTTAAAGTTAATTTTCTCGGTTGTTACTGAACGGATTTTAATTATTCTTTTACTGAAATGTATGGTTTGATAAGGCCTTTTTGGGGATGTTAAAAGTTTTGTAAAATATTTAGTTTTTAGATTTTGAAAAATTTTTATCGTCGAATTTTAGGTAGAAATAAAGGTGTTTTCGTAAAGATTTTTATCTGAGCGTGAAGCGCATATACTAGAGATCATTCGTACGAAGTTTCATTAAATTATTTTGATTAGAAATATTTTTAATTAATTATTGTTCTTATAGAAATTCTGGAATCGATCAGACCAATCCGATTGTAGCGTGGATGAATCTGATTGGCTGGACTTGAATGCTTTAAAATGATTGGATGGAATGTTTCCATCGAATTTTCGAGATTAGGTGTGGCTACGTAGGTTATTCGATTTGGTTCGAAGCTCTAGAAGATGAGTTCTAGGCCTGTTTCCAATGTCTAATGCATGTAAATACATAGGGAATTCATTTTTCTTTATTTTTGCCTAATTTTACTTGTAGAATTTACTTAATTTCGGCAAAAAATGTGATATTACGACAGTATGAGTGACTGTTAAAAGAAAAAAAATCTGTTGAATAAATCTATTAATAATATTAAAATAAAATGAGTGAATCAGTTGGAGAAAGAAATCGATCCATTCCTCTTCAGACAATTAGCATCGAAGAAATTATACCAGGAGTTCGAGAAGAAACTATACCATTAGTTCGAGAAGAAGAAAATGGGATTGTTTTAAAAAATTTGATAAAATTTGCAAAATCGAAATGGCTGATAATTCTTAGGACAATTCTTAGGACTCTGTATAAAAGTGGACAATCCTATATTGCTAAGATTAAAGTACCAAGTTGACTAAATAGTATTAAAATTTTACATTGATTCGAAATCTGGAGACGAAAATATTAAAGTTTTAATTCACTTAGTTTTGGAAAAAAAACAAATAATTAATATTTAAGAAATGGTAAGAGAAATGAAAAAACATCCTATACAAAAAACAATTATTATTTCATTATTTCGTATAATCTAAAAATAAAACAAACTACAGGGTGTCCCATTTAAAATTCCAAAGTTGATGCCAGTTCTCAGTAGCTCTGGCAATACTGCAAACGCGAACTTAAAAGCTAGAGCGCAGCCTCCTATGTCCGTAGTGAAAAGTTATTTTTCATTTCGTTCTGCATATACTTGTAACGTACCATCTATTATAGAATACCCTGTATTTAAAAAGAAAAACAAAAGCACCAAAAATGTGTAATAAATATTTGTAAGTATATTAGGCCCATCGGAATAATTCATTTAGAGGAGAAAAAAAGAAATAGGTACTTACCTGAACTGTTATAAGTGCAAATGGTAAAGGAACAATGAACGTGATTAAAATAAATGCTACCTCGGGGGAGGGGCAGGGTTCACGTAGTAGGTCGAAAAAGAGGGGAGGGGAATGTTATTATTGTAATGTCTGGCAAATTTTGACGTCCTATAAAGAATATCCTATACAAAAGTTGTATATTGTGCAAAAGTATATAAGTTTTGTACAGACCACTTTTTAACCTACCCTCAAAATTTTCGACAAAAATGCAAAAATTCCTTCGAATTTCTTTTTTTTTTGTTTTTATTATTCATTTCCACAAAAATAAGTTAAATTTAACGATACTTGGCAAAAGTGCATATCTTTATGTCTTCAAATAATCACATTCTCTTATAATAAAAAATCAAGGAGTTTATGAGATATTATTTTTTTTTTTGGTCAGAACATGTTTTTTTTTCGTAAGAAATTCTACGGTGAAAATTCATTGCAAAGAGTTCCTCCGTACGTTATTTGGTTTCGACTAGAGGTGGGTAAAATAATCGAGTAATCAATTATTTGATTTTTTAAAATCGATAATCGATTATTTTCGAATAATCCATTATTTATTCGATTTTGATTAATCGATTAAAAAGTTGGGACTTGAAAAAAAAAGTATTCACAGTATTCAAATTTAAGTCAAATATACAAAAAAATTGATTTCTGTTGAAAAATAATTTGAAGAAATAAAGTTATTGTGACTTAAAGGCCACGTAAAATTAAATTAAAGTTTTTCCATATTAGTTATAGTTAAGAAGATATTTAGATACAAAATTAGAAAAAATGTTATTTTTTTTTAGTTTAACCTATTTATGGTCAACTCCTTAAATACTACTAATATGAAAAAACTTTGCTTAAGTTTTAATTATGATTTTTGGTGACCTTAAAAGTGCCGTTACAAAAATCTAATTTTTAATTTTTTTTTTGTTTTTCAAATCCAACTTTCCAAAATTATTTTTTAAAATATCACTTTTTTTCACTTTGGTCTAACAATGATACACAGTCTCTATATTATTTTTTTCTGTAGAAATGAGTGGTGTAATTGGCTGGTAAAGATTTCTTGTAAATTTAGACAAATCAACAAAATTTTTGCATTTTTCTCGGGAATTTTCAGGTTATGTCAAAAAGTGACCTCAACAAAAGGTGTAAATTTTGATTTATTATTTACAACTTTTCTATAAGATATTTTTCATAGAATATCAACTTTCGCCGAAAATCTCAGTATTACTACTTTCCTTCCTTTTTCGACCCCCTACGAGAACCCTCCCCCAAGTAGTTAAAACAGGTGAGCGCCTCCTCCTCCTCTTCCTCTCTCTCATGTCCCTCATTCTTATCTTCCTCCCCTTTTATTCTCATTCGCATCATATTTTTAATTTTTTCTCTTTGTCCTCCCACATTTGATTTTGCATTCTTAATCTTATAAATAGGTGCATCAAGATCATTTTAGTATGCTAAGGTACGAGTGATTGTTTAAAGAAAAAAAATCTGTTGAATAAATCTATTAATAATATTAAAATAAAATGAGTGAATCAGTTGGAGAAAGAAATCGATCCATTCCGCTTCAGACAATTAGCCTCGAAGAAATTATACCAGGAGTTCGAGAAGAAACTGTACCATTAGTTCGAGAAGAAGAAAATGGAATTGTTTTAAAAAAATTTGAACAAAACTGAGAGTGAAGAGAAAAAGTGTTTTGTGCTATTTGTTGTTGTTGAAATAATCGAATATTATGATTCATGTAGACCAAATACATGTTTCCACATTTTCTGTTTAACATGTATTTTGAGATGGAATGATGAAAATTGTTGTTCTATAATGGTAAACAATTGTCCTATATGTCGCACTAGATATTACTATTTGGTACAAATCTTCAAAGATGTAATTAGACATCACTTTGTTGTAGTTCTAAAAAGAGGATAATATTTTTCATAATTTGTGTTTGTGAAAACACTCTGGTCAAATAAATTTGTAAAAAGTAAATGCAAATATATATATAATAATTGACACACAGTTTTTCCTTTTCCTATATTGAAACGACAATATTCTTTAAGTGTTTTAATACACACTAATTTGTTATGGTTTAACATTTTAAAATAAACAGTGGAAATTAAAAGTTATTATTTTTTAATTATACTAATAATAATATATTAATATATTTTTTTCCTCTTCCTATATTGAAACAACAATGTTCTAACAAGTTTTTTAATACATACTAATTTTCATCTTACATAACAAAACAATTGTTATGGTTTAACATTTTTAAAATAAACAGTGGAAATTAAAAGTTATTATTTTTTAATTATACTAATAATATTAATATAATTTGCATCAGGTAAGAGAAAACTCAATTGAATACAGAAACAAGCGTTAACAAAATTGTATGCTAATATATGAGCGCTTATAGTGGCAGTTGACATAATCTACACATTATTTTTACGTATGATTAGCTATTTTATTTTTCGTTCTTGTTGCAATAAAAAAAATACAGGGTCAGATGTTAGAATAAAAAGAAGTATTTTGCATATAGCACAGAAAATATATAACCGCTTATAGTAACAGTTGACATTTTTTAAAATTAGTATTGTTGACGTATTCTACTTATTATCTTTACAATTTATGTTTAAAATTAATATTTTTGACATAATCTACCCATTACGTTTATAACCTATATTTAAAATTAATATTGTTAAAATAATCTACCCATCACCTTTACAAACTATGTTTAATATTAATATTTAACAACATAATCTTTTTTTTTTCATTTTTATTGCAGTAAAAGCAGGTTCAGGAATTAGTAGAAAAAGATGTATCCTACAAATAGCACAATGTAAATCAGAAGCACTAACAACATAAGCTCTTTTGTAGTGGCAGCTCACATGATCGGACTCCCTTCTCCGTAAATATCTCATGTGAATTGCACTACAAGGAAGGCAAATAGCAAATGTTCCTAGTCTTCGACTTTCAATTTTAGTGTAGCTTTGTATAACACATACATCTTTTTTTTCAAAATTATTAAATAATCGATTAGCCCTAAACTTGCTTACTTTTACGTCAGCCTCGGTTCCTAAATTTAGCAGTTGTCCATCCATGTCCACTCCTTCGTCAATTTCCTGATCATTTTCCTCCTCCTCAATAAAATTAATGTTGATGTTAAACAAGAATGATCTTCTAACAAGCCTAGATGATTTGTCCAAAAATGAATGTTTATAACTGATGGAATCACCTTCCAAGTTAATAAAAATTTCTTCTCTTTCTTTAATTTGAACGGCGATCTCCACATTATTTTCTTCAATTTGGACAGCGTTTCCTATCATATTTTCTGCCAACGTTAGGAACTTTAGTTTTAGATAGATAGATTTGATAAAAAAAGAAAAGTTTGGTTATAAGTTATAAATAATAGCGACAACTGATATTACAGCGAATGATACTGTATGATCACAGAGTGGTTGTTCTGTAGTATATATCCCATCGACCACCACTTTCACTACCTGCGTGATATTATTCTCAGATCCAACTGCAATACTTAGGTTGTTTTTTTTTTCACAGTCCCTTTCCCTGTCACTTAACCTGGGGGGGGGGGTCGGCACCATTTCCGCTCCGCCAACCCCCATAAGGGGGAGACCCCCCTTAACCCCCCCACCCTCACCTCATATTCTTTCTCTCCCTTCTTTGTTCTTTTTTCTTTTTCTCCCTTTTCCTTCCTTCTCCTTTTTTTTCCTTTCTTCTTTTTTAACCTAACCTAACCTAACTTACTCAAACCCTTCCCCTACTTTTCCAGGCACGCCCTACTGGACCCATCCCTTAGGACATTCTCAGTCGGACGCCGGAGTGAATAGGAAAACGTTGTATATCTCATTGTATTTATTAATTTCTTTAGACATTTCTCTCGTCCTTTTTCTTAGTTGACATCACTGCCACTATGAACCTGTTTATTGCGGCGAACTTTTCCCTTGTTTGGGTCATTTGGTCAGTTATATTATTTGGGGTTATATCTTCGTTCAGATACATGTTCAGAGCTACTCTTCTCTGCTCTCATCGGGGGCATTCGAAAATGGTATGCTCTGATGTGTCATCCTCATCTTCACAGTATTTGCATTCTGAGCTTTCCCTTTTGCCGATTTTTTTAAGGTAACTTCCAAAGCTTCCGTGTCCACTAATTACTTGTGTCAGGTGGTAATTGATATCGCCATGCTTCCTGTTTACCCATACTTTCAAATCTGGTATCAGTGTATATGTCCATCTTCCTTTTTCGGAGACTGTCCATTCTTCCTGCCAGGTTCGGATTGTAGTTTCCCTTTCCTCTATTCTCCTCTCTGCCGGGAGTTCTCTTGTGTGGAAGAGTGTTTGTCTTTCCTTTGCAAGGAGATGGAGGGAGATTAGTTAGTTAGATTATTGTTTCACGAGACGATAATTGTCCTGTTTTCGAGATATGACTGGATAATCTTTATTAAGTTGATGTCGAAATTCATCTCCAGAAGTTTACTGATAATTACTTCCCAGGAGGCCTCGTTGAACGTGTTCTTTATGTCCAGGAGTACCATGGCATTCCAGCCACCGATCTCCGATCGTATTATCTCTTTTACTTTATATATGGCATCTGTCGTTGATCGTCCTTTGGTGAAGCCGTACTGGTTAGGGTGGAGACCGCATTTCTTTTTATTAACTCATCGAGGAGTCTAAGGTTTAGTAATCTCTCATATGTTTTGCCTAGGACATCTAATAGACATATCGGTTGGTATTTCGTTTCTTCATTCGGTCCCTTTTTTGGTTTTTCTAATAGGATTAACTTCGCGTTTTTCCACTCATTTGGAAAGATACTACGTGTGTACAATGAGTTGAATTTTTTTTTAAAATACTGGACGTTATTTAGGATAACCGCCTTTATTACTTTAGGGGGTAGATTGTCCGGCCCAGGTGATTTGTTCGTTTTAATCTTTTTACAGGCCATTATGACTTCTTCTTCAGTGAACTCGTTTAAAGTGTTTTCGTTTTGCCTGGCACAAAGGATTTTAAATTGCCTGTCCATTATGGGGGGTTTTGTACGTGTGAACAGCATTTCGAATTGTCGGTTTCTCTCTTCTTCACTTATTATTATTCGTGGGGGCATGTTTTTAGGGCGACTGCGTACCATGCGATACCCGTCTCCGAATATATCATCGTCTAAGTTTTTACGTAAGATTTTCCAGTGCCGTTGCTTTGCCTTTTTGATTTCGTTCTTTAGTTCTTTTTTTATTGAGTGTATTCGTTCTCCCTAGCCTCCCTCAGCTCGGTATTGTTAGTTCGTTGATATAGACGTCTTTTCCTTCGGGTTTCGAGTATTTTTCCCTGGATTTAAGGGGTTAAGGGGGGTAAGGTCGTTGCTCGGCTTGGGAAAGTGGTTGTAGGATTGTCGTTCAACTTTAAGTAGGGCATATGTGATCAACTTTTTCATATAAAATCGCCTCAGCGAAGAGACGAATGCAATTGATTTCTGCATTCACACTGTGCAGGGCTCGCGAGTTTTCTGGTGTTTTCATTGTGTCTATTTGGTAATTTTTTAATTTTTATTTATATCAACATTTTTATTTGGCAAAATTTAATTCTTATTTATATTGGTGACATTTTTATTTATATTTGTGACATTTTTATTTATATTTGTGACATTTTTATTTGTTATTACGATTTTTTTTCATAATGGACAATTTTTAGGCATCGAGTAGCAAAATTATTGACAATGACTTTGACTTACACATGTACTCAAATGCAAAATTTTGCAAACCAGCAAAACAATGAAACAGACGTATTTACAACTAGTCAACAGCAAACTATTCAGGACTTGAATGAAATTATTTACAATAGCCAAGTTCAGAATAATGCCAACAAACAGAACAACGAAAAATATTTATTTACAGCTACTCAACAACAAACTCTTGACGATCTTAATGAAATTATTGCCAACAAAACGGAAGTAATTACAACAAAAACTAAACAAACTCTTTAAGAACTGAATGACATTGACGAAAATCAAAATTCTAGCTATGAGGATATTGTTTATTTTCAAAAATCTAATACAAATTATTTAACATTAAAATCGCCAATTAATTCTCCGAGACCAATTAGCTCTCCCTTTTGTGAAATTCTGATTCGGAAGAAGAACAAATTGATCAAACTTTAAGTTCGGCTATATCTCCTATTAATTCACCATATCATATTGTAAATTCTGATTCGCAAGAAAAACAAATTGAAGCAAATTTAACTTCGAATATTTCTCTTAATAATTCACCAGTTGAACAAAATTCAGTTTCGAAACCATATTTATTATTAAAAAAAAATTTAAAATTAATAAAAAACAAGTAGCAAACCTTAAGTGTCTGGGTTTTGCTATTAAAAATTTAACTGATTTGATCACAATTAAACAGGGAGACGCAAGTACGGTGAATTATGTTAAACAGGCCTTTGACAAATTAGTTGACTCATTTGAAGAAATGGATTCATAAAGTCAAATTAATTTCTATTGCTTTTTTCAAAATTTGACTATAACTAAATAAAAATGCACAATATTAATTTTATTATTATAATAATAAGTTCATAAATGATTTTGCTTTTTTCAAAATTTGTTTATTACTAAATATTACTGCTGAATATTATTTTTTTTATTATTATTATCCAGAAAACTTCAAAAATGCATAAGTGTGTAACATGTAATAAAATCTTCACTAGAAAGGATAATTTATTGCGACATATTAAAAAACATGTTTGCGGAAATTCCACAACACTCACTAGTTGGTTGAAACAACCAAAGCTTGTTAAAGGTAAGAACAATTTATTTTTCATGTTTTATTTTGTAAAATATTTTTTCTTAATTTATAGATTATACAAATATTGTAAAAAATACAAGAAAAATATAAACCAAAGTCTATGGGGTGGACATCTTCGATCTAGTGTGCACAAGAACAATTCCAAAATAGGCTCGGAGGAAGGAGTTGAAATTATCAAGTCGGCATTCAGGGAACAAATAATATCTTATAGGATTTCCTCACCCCAAAACTTCATAAATGTGAAAGAATATTTTCAACATCTGGAATACAAAATTGTATATCTAATAGATCAAGAACTGCAGAAACATAAATGTATCAAGCTAAATATGGAACTGTTCCGTTTCTATTTTAACCCCACCAGCAACAGCTATGATGTCAAATTTTTTAATGCGCCGTTCCAAGTCATTTGCCAGGGATATCATACAAAAGAACTTTTAGAGCAAATCTGCACCATTATTGACCAGAAAGCTGACGAATTTGCAGAAAGAGATTCAGGTAAAGAATTTATTTTCTATTTTACAACGGCAACAAAAAAGTAATTTTTTAATTTTTACGATGCAGGATGGGCTTTTATGAATTTACTTCATTTGGAAATTAATGTTAACAAGCACAATCCGCTGAGAGCCTCATCTTTTATCGAACTTCCTCAAGAGATCAAGAGACGTCAAGCTGTAATCACATTAGCAATGATGACAACTTTTGCTTCGCCTGGGCAGTTGTGTCTGCTCTTCACCAACCAAGCGGATTAGATTTTGAAACTTCATCCTACCCACACTACTCTTCTGTTTTGGATATGTCAGGTATAGAATTTCCAATGTTGCTAAAGAACATTAAGATTTTTGAAGAAAAAAATAACATTTCTATTAGTGATTATGGATTAGAAATTATAAATCCTAAAAAGGGGATGAAGTAATTAGTCCACTTTATTATTCATCGAATAAAAAAATCAACATGTCAATTTATTGTTAATAAGTGATGACGATGAAAAAACTTTTCATTATTGCTATATTAAAGATTTATCAAAATTAGTTTCTGCACAAATGTCTAAACATCACGGAAAAAAATATATTTGCGACGGTTGTTTGCAATATTTCCCTACAGAAGAAAATTTATTACAACACAATAGCTATGATTGTGATCATTTACGAATTAACCTACCTTCTAAAGAATTAGTAAAAGATAAGATTGGAAACTATTCATATGATAATATTTTGAAATTTGTAAATTATCATAAACAAATAAAAGTTCCTTTCGTGGTGTATGCAGATTTTGAATGCATTTTAAAGCCTTTAAATAATGACAATGTTGACAAAAATCCTAATACTTCATACACCTTAAAACAATATGAACATATTCCACATTCATTTGCCTATTAGATTAAATGTTCCTTCGACGATAATTATTCCAAATTTGAAAGATATAGAGGTCAAAATTTTGATACATTATTTATAAATTCTTTAGAAAGAGGCGTGTATAACATATACAATAAATTTTTAAAGGTTCCTAAAAAGATGATTCCTTTGAACGAACTGGACAAAATTTATCATAACTATGAAACAGTTTGTCATATTTGTAATAAACCTCTTTTAAATGATAGGGTTGCAGATCATTGTCATATAACTGGTCTTTATAGAGGTCCAGCTCATTCACTCTGCAACATAAATTACAGAATACCTAACTTTATTCCAGTTATATTGCATAATTTGCGTAATTATGATTCTCATCTATTTCTTAAAAAATTATGCTTAAACAAAGAACAACTAACAGTTATCGCACAAAACAAGAAAAAATATATTTCATTTGAAAAGCTTATTCATGCGGATAACTATTTTGATAAAAAGACACAAAAGGCTAAGAAAAAAAATATATCGTTAAGGTTCATTGATTCTTTTCAATTTCTATCCCATTCTTTATCAAAACTCTCTGAAAGCTTAAAAGATGAACAATGTAATGAAATAAAAAAAAATTTCAATGATGAAGAAAGATTTAAACTTATTCGCCAAAAAGGTGTATTTCCTTACAATTATACAGGGTGGTGCAACCAAGATGGGGTGGACGATTGTGGGCAAACGGAGAGGAATTTGAAAAAACATTTTTGGGATATGATTGATAGTCAAGAACGCTGTGTTTTAAAATTATACCCATTATACAGGGTGGTCTGAAAAGTTCGTGTTGAACCAAACTTGTGTTTTTTTAAATGGGACACCCGGTATATTATTATTTTAGTTGATTCTCCTATTCGTTACGATCATTTTGATATGAGGTTTATTGAGTCTAAAATTTATACCAAGGGAATGGGAGGAGGTTAAAGTGGAAAAAAGGGTTATACTCCCGACATTTTTTGAAAACAATTGAAGCAGGTATGGAAAAACCAAATATTCTATAAAATGGATTGTATCTAGGATTACAATAATCGCTTGTAAGTCGTTCAAAATTATTCACTGTTATACAGGGTGGTCAATGGTTAAATGGAACACCCCATATATTTTACTGTCATATTAAAGATAACATTGCCAGCTTTCAGAAAATACCCTATTTGATATCTTTCTAACCAACAGTTTTTTAGTAAATTAACCGTGAAACCAAAATTTACTCATTCTAACAGAAACGGTATTATTTACGTTGCTTAAATTGACTACCTATAATATAAGGAGGCCATGATATAATCATAAATGAAAAGAAAGGTTGAGATTCTTGTCAAAACCGCAAAGTGTCAGAGAATTGGCATCAATTACCATTGTTTTTTGACGATAAGCCGAGAAATTGTTAAGTAACAACGAGTTTGAGTACTCCAGAGTTGATAAACATGACTTATTATGTTGGGCTAGTGTCAAAAAAACCCTTTACTAGCAAGCAGGGTTTATGCGGTACGATATCCCGATGCCGAAAAAAAAAACCAAGACCTGAAGCTTTTGCAAGTTTATTAGAGAGGTTTCAAGAAACAGGCAATGTTGCTTTTAAGGAACGTAAAGTAATTAATAAACCAGTTACCAATGAAAATAATGCTTTGACAGTGTTATTAACAGTGCAAGAAAATCCACACACAAGTACCAGGGAAATTGAGAGAGCTACTGATATTGAACGCACTAGTATTAAACGGATTCTGAAACAACATAAATATTATGCCTACCACATTGAATTACACCATGATCGCGATTACGTCCAACGACAAGAGTTTTCAATTTGGTTTTTAAATACAATTTGGGATAATCTAGGTTTTGTAGATAGGGTGCTGTTTTCAGATGAAGCAACTTGATTAACAAACATAATATGCACTATTATTCAACCGAAAATCCACATAGGATTCGTCAGGTAGTCCATCAAAATAAATGGTCAATTAATGTTTGGGGAGGTATAATTGGCTCTCATGTTATAGGACCATATTTCGTTGAAGAGCATTTAACGGGAGAAGTCTATTTAAATTTTTTGAGAAATGAGTTGCCCGTATTGCTCGAAGACTTACCTTTAATGTTAAGAAATTCCTTATGGTTCCAACATGATGGAGCACCCCCGCATTACCATAGGCATGTAAGACATTTTCTCAATAATTGGAAAGGAGTAGTTATAATAGGGGAGCGCCTCCTCCTCTTCCTCTCTCTCATGTCCCTCATTCTTAACTTCCTCCCCTTTTATTCTCATTCGCATCATATTTTTAATTTTTTCTCTTTGTTCTCCCACATTTGATTTTGCATTCTTAAGTCTTATAAATAGGTGCATCAAGATCATTTTAGTATGTTAAGGTACGACTGACTGTTAAAAGAAAAAAATCTGTTGAATAAATCTATTAATAATAATATTAAAATAAAATGAGTGAATCAGTTGGACAAAGAAATCGATCCATTCCGCTTCAGACAATTAGCCTCGAAGAAATTATACCAGAAGTTCAAGAAGAAAATATACCATTAGTTCGAGAAGAAAATAATGGGATTGTTTTAAAAAAATTTGAACAAAACTGAGAGTAAAGAGAAAAAAGTGTTTTGTGCAATTTGTTTTGAAATAATCGAATATTATGATTCATGTAGACCAAATACATGTTCCCACATTTTTTGTTTAAAATGTATTTTAAGATGGAATGATGAAAATTGTTGTTCTATAATGGTAAACAATTGTCCTGTATGTCGCACTAGATATTACTATTTGGTACAAATCTTCAAAGATGTAATTAGACATCATTTTGTTGTAATTTTAAAAAGAGGATAATATTTTTTTTATAATTTGTGTTTGTGAAAACTCTGGTAACAAATAATTTTGTAAAAAAAGTAAATGTAAATATATATATAATAATTGACACACATTTTTTCCTTTTCCTATATTGAAACGACAACAATGATCTAAAAAAATACATACTAATTTTCACATTACATAACAAAACAATTGTTATGGGTTTACACAAAAAGTGCCACGCCCTAAAATGGCACCACTTTTGCAAATGGAAGCTTAAATTTTCTTATGAGAATTTACATGTAAAAATGACGGTTTTGATTGTCGGACCGGCATAGCCTAATCTACTACTTTTTAATTATACTAATAATATTAATATAATTTGCATCAAGTAAGAGAAAACTCAATTGAATACAGAAACAAGCGTTAACAAAATGTTATGCTAATATATGAGTGCTTCTAGTGGCAGTTGACATAATCGACACTTTTTTTTTACATATGATTAGCTATTTCATTTACAAATACAGTGTCAGATGTTAATAAAAAGAAGTATTTTGCATATAGCACTGAAAATATATAACCGCTTATAGTAACAGTTCACATTTTTTAAAATTAATATTGTTGACGTATTCTACTTATTATCTTTACAATTTATGTTTAAAATTAATATTTTTGACATTATCTACCCATTACGTTTATAACCTATATTTAAAATTAATATTGTTGAAATAATCTACACATCACCTTTACAAACTATGTCTATTATTAATATTTAACAACATAATCTTCTATCTCTTTTTTTTCATTTTTATTGCAGTAAAAGCAAGCATGTTCAGGAATTAGTAGAAAAAGATGTATCCTACAAATAGCACAATGTAAATCAGAAGCACTAACAACATAAGCTCTTTTGTAGTGGCAGCTCACATGGTCGGACTCCGCTTTCCGTAAATATCTCATGTGAATTGCACTACAAGGAAGGCAAATAGCAAATGTTCCTAGTCTTCGACTTTCAATTTTAGTGTAGCTTTGTATAACACATACATCTTTTTCTTCAAAATTATTAAATAATTCACTAGCCCTAAACTTGCTTACTTTTACGTCAGCCTCGGTTCCTAAATTTAGCAGTTGTCCACTCCTTCGTCAATTTCCTGATCATCTTCCTCCATCTCTTCTTCTTCCTCCTCAATATAATTGATGTCGAAGTTAAACAAGAATGATCTTCTAACAAGCCTAGATGATTTGTTCAAAAATGAATGTTTATAAGTGATGGAATCGCCTTCCAAGTTAATAAAAATTTCTTCTCTTTCTTCAATTTGAGCGGCGTCCTCCACATAACTTTCTTCAATTTGGTCGACCAACTAAACCCTTCCCCTACCCTTCGCACCTGTGGGCCACCCTCGGGACCGCCCTTTAGCATTACTTCGAGGGGGGATTGTGCGGAAATTTACTTCCTCTTAGCATATATTGCGATATTGCATATCGTTAAATCTACTTTAATCATTCTTTGTTTCTGTTTCAGTCTTATTCTCTGCCGCCTATGGCTCTAACCTGCCGCCTTTTTTCTTCCTTTGTTTTCTCGATCATTATGTTTTTAAGCATTTTCATAATTCCACACCAGTTCCTTTCTGAGGTCAGGAGGAGTCTCCCAACATTCTCCTTGTTTATGTTTTGGCCAGTCTCAAGTTTAGCTTGAAGTCTGATGTTAAATGTTGGGCAGGCAAAAATGGTATGTTCGGGGTCGTCAGGGATTCCCTGACAATACCAGCAATCTGGGTTCTCCTGTTTCCTTATTCTATGGAGGTAGGTTCCAAAAGTGCCATGTCCTGTAATTGCTTGTGTGGTGTGAAAGTCTAGGTCACCCATTTTCCGTTGCTGCCACTCCATTACGTTACTGACGAAGACCCTGGCCCAGCCTCGATAGCGATCCCATCTTTCCTGCCATTTTGAATAAGTGATTTGCTTTGCCTCTTCACTCCTTGCAGTGCCTTCGAAGATTAGCGCATATTCCTCAATCAGAAGATCCAGTGGGACTGTGCCCGCAAGAACTTGGCCAGCCTCACTAGAGACTGTTCTATAGCCCATAATTATCCCCAGAGCCATTCTGCGGTTTATTCTTTCGAGCATGTTGCTGTAGCGTTTATACTTTATGCCTTGTTTCCACATTGGTGCTGCATACAGGATTAGTGATTTCACCGCGGTGGTTAAAACTTTTCTTTTGGTTGAGCTAGGTCCTCCGAGGTTTGGCATCAGTGAGCTCATTTTATTTAAGACTAGGTTGGCTTTCTCCGTGATTTTTTTAACATGCGAGGTCATGCGTATGTCCTTGTCCAAGTAGACTCCCAGGTACTTTACTTCTCTCTGACTATTAATGACATAGTCTCCAAAACGAATGTCAATTCTCGGTATTTTTCTTCTGCCGGCCAATAGGACCATTTCGGTCTTTTCGGTTGCAAGCTCTACTCCCATTTCCCCTAGTATCCGGCGGATCTTCTGCAGTGCATATTCGGTCCTCTCTTCCAGCTGCTCTTTGGTTTTAGCTGTGACTATTACTGCCAAGTCATCTGCGTATGCTACTAGAAACACGCCATTCTCGATGTCAGCCTCTAGAATTTCATTGTAAAAGATGTTCCAAAGAAGAGGGCCCAGGACTGAACCCTGCGGGACGCCGGCAGAGATTTGGTAGGTTTTTCCATGTTCCGTGACTATTGATCTACTGTTTAGGTATGATTGAAGGATCCGTACTAGGTATTTACTTATTTTGTATCTGTTGAGTGCTCGAACAATCTTTTCCCAGGATGCTGAATTAAAGGCATTTCTAATATCAAGGGTGACCAGTATGCAGAATTCACGATTTTTTAGTGCCTTGTTTTTTTGCTCTTCTGGAATTCGTAAGACTTCTTTTATGGCGCTGATGGTACTATGCCCTTTCCTGAAGCCATGCTGTTTACTGCTGATAATATTTTTAGAGTCTAATTCTTCTTGTAGTTTTATACCTATCAAGCTCTCCAGTACTTTACCCATAGTGTCTAATAGGCATATGGGTCTGTATGTTTTTGGGTCCGTCGGGCTTTTCTGCTGTTTTTCTATAAGTACTAGTTTTGCAATCTTCCAGCAGCCAGGAAAGATTCCTTCTTTAAAACAGTTGTTCATTAGCTCCAGTATTATGATGGAATTTCTTTCTATTAAAATCTTTGTGACTTGTGACGGGATGTTGTCTGGTCCTGGAGCTTTGTTAGGTTTGATTTTAGCTGTGGCAGTTTTGAGATCTTCTAGGCTAAAAAGATTAATCTCTTCATTGGGGCAATGTAAATGTGGCCAGGCGTGGTGGGGATGGATTGGAAAGAGTTTTTTTACTTGGTTGTCAATGGTTTCTTCTGTGAGTTTGATTTTTGGTCTCAGTCTTAGTTTATCCATTGTCACTTTGTATGCCTTCCCCCAAATATTCTCTTCCAGTTCCGTAAGCAACTCTATCCAGGCTTCGCGTTTTTTCTTCTTAATTGCATTTTTGAGGTCTTGTCTTGATTTAGTATAATTCTCTTTTGCAATTGTTATAGTTTCTTCAGATATGTGATGTCTAGTTTTTACTTTGGTCCATATTCTTCGCCATCTGATGCATTCCTTCCTCTTTTCGGCTATTTCTGCGCACCACCAGTAGATTGGGAAGTGCTTGAATTGTCTGGTTTTCTTTGTGAAAAAACTGTCGCATTGTTCTTTTA
The DNA here is from genome assembly GCA_030620095.1 of Kuschelorhynchus macadamiae. Classification (NCBI taxonomy): domain Eukaryota; kingdom Metazoa; phylum Arthropoda; class Insecta; order Coleoptera; family Curculionidae; genus Kuschelorhynchus; species Kuschelorhynchus macadamiae. The sequence goes on from JAUTXW010003575.1 coordinate 306,547, forward strand.
TTTTTTTAATAAGAGTTTCTGGCGTCGGTGTAGTCTCTTCTACTGTGTCTAGTGGTGTGCTATCACTTAAGAAAATCTGCCAGCTTTCCGATGAGATTCTCCATCCTGTGGGGCACGGAGCGTTTGAGTTAGCAAATTTAATTGGGGTCTCCTTGAAGAAACTGATGTTTTGGTGGTCACTTAGATTTTCAGTCTCTGTTTCCACCCTCCAGTCCCTGATATCCTTACTTATTTTTGTAGTGGCTATGGTGAAGTCAATAAGAGAGGAGCCATTATGACTGTTAAAGGTATGTATTTGCCCTTTGTTTAGAATTATAAAGCTTTTCCCTGCAATCCAGTCTTCCAAAATCCTACCTCTGGTGTTTGTAGTCTCGGAGCCGAAATACGAGGTCTTAGCATTTAGATCACCGCCAATAATAATTTCTTTATTGGTATTTTCGATATACGACTTAATATTGTTCAGTAAGTCCTCGTATTCTTCATTATTGCCAACCTAACCTAACCTAACCTAACCTAACCTAACATAACCTAACCTAACTTAACTTAACCTGAAGAGGGTAGCCCGAAAATGGGTAGCCGGGATTTGAGTCTCGGAAATTCGGGGGGGAAGGGGGAGGGGGGTAAGGTTGTTGATCGGCTTGGGAAAGTGGTTTTTAGAGATTGTCGTTCAACTTTAAGTAGGACACATGTGATTAACTTTTGCATATAAAATCGCCTCAGCGAAGAGACGAATGCAATTGATTTCTGCATTCACACTGTGCAGAGCTCGCGAGTTTTCTGGTGTTTACATTGTGTCTATTTGGTAATTTTTTAATTTTTATTTTTATTTCTAACATTTTTATTTGGCAAGATTTAATTCTTATATATATTGGTGACATTTTTATGTACATTTGTGGCATTTTTATTTGTTATTACGATTTTTTTCATAATGGACAATTTTTTGGCATCGAGTAGCAAAATAATTGACAATGACTTTGACTTATACACATGTACTCAAATGCAAAATTTTGCAAAGAAACAAAACAATGAAACAGACGTATTTACAACTAGTCAACAACAAACTATTCAGGACTTGAATGAAATTATTTACAATAGCCAAGTTCAGAATAATGCCAACAAAAACAACAACGAAAAATATTTATTCACAGCTACTCAACAACAAACTCTTGACGATCTTAATGACATTATTGACAACAAAACGGACTTAATTACAACAAAAACTAAACAAACGCTTGAAGAACTGAATGACATTGACGAAACTCAAAATTCTAGCTATGAGGATATTGTTTGTTTTTAAAAATCTAATCCAAATTATTTAACATTAAAATCGCCAATTAATTCTCCGAGACCAATTTGCTCTCCCTTTTTTTTTAGTGAAAATTCTGATTCGGAAGAAGAACAAATTGATCAAATTTTAAGTTTGGCTATTTGTCCTATTAATTCACCATATGATATTGTAAATTCTGATTCGCAAGAAAAACAAATTGATCAAAATTTAAGTTCGGCTATATCTTCTATTAATTCACCATATGCTATTGTAAATTCTGATTCGCAAGAAAAACAATATTAAGCAAATTTAACTTCGGATATTTCTCCTAATAATTCACCAGTTGAACAAAATTCAATTTCGAAACCATCATTTATCATTAAAAAAAAAATTAAAATTAATAAAAAAAATAAAAAACAAATAGCAAACCTTAAGTGTCTGGGTTTCGCTATTCAAAATTTAACTAATTTGATCACAATTAAAAAGGGAGACGAAAGTACGGTGAATTATGTTAAACAGGCCTTTGACAAATTAGTTGACTCATTTGAAGAAATGGATTCATAAAGTCAATTAATTTCTATTGCTTTTTTCAAAATTTGACTATAACTAAATAAAAATGCACAATATTAATTTTATTATTATACAAAGAACTTCAAAAATGCAATTGCTTTTTTCAAAATTTGACTATAACTAAATAGAATTGCACAATATTAATTTTATTATTATTATTATGCAGAAAACTTCAGAAATGCATAGTGTGTAACATGTAATAAAGTCTTCACTAGAAAGGATAATTTACTGCGACATATTAAAAAACATGTTAACGGAAATTCCACAAAACTCAACAGTTGGTTGAAAAAACCAAAGCTTGTTAAAGGTAAGAACATTTTATTTTTCATGTTATATTTTGTAAAATATTTTTTTCTTAATTTATAGATTCTACAAATATTGTAAAATATTGTAAAGAATGCAAGAAAAATATAAACCAAAGTCTATGGGGTGGACATCTTCGATCTAGTGTGCACAAGAACAATTCCAAAATTGGCTTGGAGGAAGGTGTTGAAATTATCAAGTCAGCATTCAGGGAACGAATAATATCTTATAGGATTTCCTCACACCAAAACTTCATAAATGTGAAAGAATATTTTCAACATTTGGAATACAAAATTGCACATCTAATAGATCAAAAACTGCAGAAACATAAATGTATCAAGCTAAATATGGAACTGTTCGGTTTCTATTTTAACCCCAGCAGCGACAGCTATGATGTCAAATCTTTTAATGCGCCGTTCCAAGTCATTTGCCAGGGATATCAGAAAGAAGAACTGTTAGAGCAAATCTGCACCATTATTGACCAAAAAGCTGACGAATTTGCAGAAAGAGATTCAGGTAAAGAATTTATTTTCGATTTTACAACAGCAACAAAAAAAGTAATTTTTTAATTTTTACGTTGCAGGATGGTCTTTGATGAATTTACTTCATTTGGAAATTAATGTTAACAAGCACAATCCGCTGAGAGCCTCATCTTTTATCGAACTTCCTCAAGAGATCAAGAGACGTCAAGCTGTGATCAACATTAGGAATGATGACAACTTTTGCTTCGCCTGGGCAGTTGTGTCTGCTCTTCACCAACCACGCGGATTAGATTTTGAAACTTCATCCTACCCACACTACTCTTCTGTTTTGGATATGTCAGGTATAGAATTTCCAATGTTGCTAAAGAACATTAAGATTTTTGAAGAAAAAAATAACATTTCTATTAATGTATATGGATTAGAAATTATAAATCCTAAAAAGGGGTATGAAGTAATTGGTCCACTTTATTATTCAACGAAAAAAAAAAATCAACATGTCAATTTATTGTTAATAAGTGATGATGATGAAAAAACTTTTCATTATTGCTATATTAAAGATTTATCAAAACTAGTTTCTGCACAAATTTCTAAACATCTCGGAAAAAATATATTTGCGATGGTTTGTTTACAATAAAATTTATTACAACACAATAGCTATGATTGTGATCATTTACGAATTAACCTACCTTCTAAAGAATTAATAAAAGATAAGTTTGGAAACTATTCATATGATAATATTTTGAAATTTGTAAATTATCATAAACAAATGAAAGTTCCTTTCGTGGTGTATGCAGATTTTGAATGCAATAATGACAATGTTGATAAAAATCCTAATATTTCATACACCTTAAAACAATATGAACATATTCCACATTCATTTGCCTATTACATTAAATGTTCCTTCGACGATAATTATTCTAAATTTGAAAAATATAGAGGTCAAAATTGTGATACATTATTTATAAATTCTTTAGAAAGAGATGTGTATAACATATACAATAAATATTTAAAGGCTCCTAAAAAAATGATCCCTTTGAACGAACTGGGCAAAATTTATCATAACTATGAAAAAGTTTGTCATATTTGTAATAAACCTCTTTTAAATGACAGGGTTGCAGATCATTGTCATATAACCGGTCTTTATAGAGGTCCAGCTCATTCACTCTGCAACATAAATTACAGAATACCTAACTTTATTCCAGTTATATTACATAATTTGCGTAATTATGATTCTCATCTATTTCTTAAAAAATTATGCTTAAACAAAGAACAACTAACAGTTATCGCACAAAACAAGGAAAAATATATTTCATTTGAAAAGCTTATTCATGTGGATAACTATTTTGATAAAAAGTCACAAAAGGCTAAGAAAAAAAATATATCATTAAGGTTTATTGATTCTTTTCAATTTCTATCCCATTCTTTATCAAAACTCTCTGAAAGCTTAAAAGATGAACAATGTAAGGAAATAAAAAAAATTTTCAATGATGAAGAAAGATTTAAACTTATTCGGCAAAAAGGTGTATTTCCTTACAGTTATATTGATGATTATTTAAAATTAGAAGAAACAACTTTACCTCAGAAAGACCAATTTTATAATACTTTAACGGATGAGCACATCAGTGATGCAGAATACCAAAGAGCTGTAAAGGTTTGGCAATTGTTTAAATGTGAATCTCTTGGTCAATACTCCGACGTTTACTTACTCTCTGATACTTCACTTTTGGCAGATATTTTTGAAAATTTTAGAAGCACTTGTTTATCCACATATAAGCTCGATCCAGCTCATTTTTACACTTTTCCAGGTTTATCCTGGGAGGCGTGTTTGCATTATACTGGAATAGAATTAGAATTGTTAACTGATCCAGATATGATACACTTTTTCAAAAAAAGCGTTCGCGGTGGTGTGAGCTCTTGCATTTGTAGAAAATCTGAAGCTAATAACCCATTTTAAATTTTGATCCTTTAAAGCAAACTAAATACATAATTTATTATGATGCAACAAATTTGTATGGTTATGCAATGTCATAGCACATTCCAACGGGAGATTTTGTTTGGTTAACAGATAAAGAAATCAATGATTTAAATATTATGAATATTTCTAAAAAATCTAATAAGGGATATGTTTTAGAGGTTGATTTAGAATATCCTACAAGTCTACATTCCTATCATAACGATTTTCTGTTTTGTCCAGAAAACTTTAAACCGCCAAATTCTAAATGCATAAAATTAATACCCAATTTAAATGATAAATCAAAATATGTTATTCACTATCAATTATTAAAACAATGTTTGGAACATGGACTCAAGTTAACTAAAGTTCATAGAGTTTTACAGTTTTCTCAATCTGATTGGTTGAAAAAATATATAGACTTGAATTCAAGATTAAGAAATGATTCGAAGAATGAATTTGATCGTAATACTTACAAGTTGGCAAATAATAGTATTTATGGCAAGACTATGGAAAATGTTGATAGGAGAATTGACGTAAGACTTGTTACAGAGTGGGAAAAAAATAGAAGAAAAGATGGTGCTGAGAATTTAATTGCAAAACCATATTTCAAGGACTTAACAATATTTTCTGAAAACTTGGTAGCTATTCAAATGCAAAAGATTCAAGTTACTTACAATAAACCAATATATGTAGGCTTCTCAATATTAGATATATCTAAAACTGTTATGTATGATTTCTTTTATAATTTTTTAAAACCTCTTTATCAGGAAAATATTTCACTTTTATACACCGATACCGATTCGTTCATTTTAGAAGTCACAACTCCAAATATTTATTCTGACATGATAAAAAATATTCACAAATTTAACACATCTAATTATGAATTTAAGAATATTCATGAAATGCCTATTACAAAGTCAGTTATAGGAAAATTCAAAGATGAATATGCTGGTGAACCCATTACTGCTTTCTTTGGTACTGGAGCAAAAGCATATTGTATTAAAACGGAAAACAGTTTAACAAAAAAAGCAAAAGGTGTTAAAAAAAAGTGCAATTAAAAAGCAGTTGGATTTTATTCATTATAAAGATGTTGAAAATCATTCTAAAACCTTTTGTTCAATGTATGTTTTTCGATCTAGACAGCATACAATTTTTACAGAGTTAATTAATAAATTGGCTTTGAGTTCCGAAGATGATAAGCGGTATAAAATTCCCTATAGTTTTAATACATTAGCTTGGGGACACCAAGATTTTGCTTTGTATCAATGGAATGCAGAACATGAAGATTTAGATATATTTATGTAGATATTATAAGGTATTTAAATTTGTTGTTTTTGAAACCAAAGTTAGTCTTCATAAGTCTTTCACAAAATGTGCTTAGAAACTTTTGACAAAGAAATTGATAACAGTTATTTTAAAACATATGAAAAACGACTTTCCACTTTTAAAAAATGGAAAGGAAAATTGAGACCAGAAGTGTTAGCTGGAGCTGGCTTTTACTATAAAAAGCAGAGTAGTCCTTTACTCAATCCTAAAAGTTTTAAAAATAGAGCACCTCTTGTAGTTATTGACTGTTCACGGCAAAGTGAAGATATTCTTAAGGGCGGAGCAATAGACATTAGAATTGAATTTGAAACAAATACCGCTGTTGAAGCTAATACCAGTGCTTATTGTCTAATATTACATGACCGTTTAGTAAAATACAAACCGCTTACGAGTACTGTGAAGGTATTTTGGAAGAAAGAAAAAGACAAATTGTATATTCTAGATGTTCAAGGATTTCAGTACAAAGATAGTGGTTTTATATGCAAGGAGATTGCCATAATGAATATTAAAAATGGAAAAGTGTTTCACCGTTATATCGATTTAAAACATTCAATGAATTGGTTTAATAATTCAGTTCAAAACCAAAGAATGGATAACTAGAAATATTCATAGCTTAAGTTAGGATAATGGCCCTTCTAATTTATATTTACCATATGAATGTATAATATTTATTTATAAAAAATGTCATTAACAAGAGAAATGTAACCGTTTATGTTAAAGGGCTACAAAAGAGAGCCTGGCTAAGTAAACTTATTTCTAACAAAATAGTTGGTTTATTAGAAGTAAACTGTAAAAATTTAAAACAACTAAGGTCTGAATATTATAATATAAAATATCATTGTAAATATCATACGTATAATTATTTAAAATGTGCTGGACAAAATATATATTTATTAAGAGATTGGTATATTATTAATAAAACGCTTTAGAGAAAAAAAATGTGTTTTATTTACAATATTTATAAAAAACTTACATTTTAAAATCTTTGTGACTCTTCAAAATCAGAATCGTCCAATAATGATTCGGATTTGATATTTTTGTTTTCTTTTCTAAAGCCTCCTCCTCTACCTCGACTTTTAATTTAAATTGATATTTATATTTTGCTGCCTCGTGGAACAATAAATTGTAAGTCACTAGGGTTATTAATTTTAGTTTTAATATACTGAATCGGTAGATTTCCAAATTTTTTAACAATGTTTCAGTTTTAGGGGTATAGGATAGCTCTATGAATATTTTTTCATCGTCTGCCAATGAAATCTTTTTGACTCCAAAACTAAAAAAAAAAATGTTTTTTTAAGCAATTTGGGTCAAAGCCATCTAAGCTTCTGTTCTCTGTTTACTTAATACATTTCTTTTTTTTGGAACCGAATGAAATAATAAATATGGTGTTTTTTAATCAAATTAAAAAATTAAACTTCAAACTTCAAATATTATTTATTTGCCAAAGGGAAAACATACAGTTGAGTTTCATTACAATTATCAGCATCTCACAATGACAAAAAGGAATGTTTCACCTTTATATAAACCGATGCCACTGAACTACAGTATAAACTGTACCAGTGTGAAACAACCCTATGTTTAAATCCGTTTCCTAATTAAAGGTATTTAATTGTTATTTGATATTATATATAAAAATAATGCATAATTACTAACACATGTTGTCTGTTCTGCAGAGGGGGGGGGCACGAGGGTTTAGTAGGATGATATGGCCGGGATCCCGGAAAGATACCTATTGTTTGCAGTCGCTACGCCCTGCTCCGGTACTTCCAACCGTCAAATATACCGAGTGAACAAGAAAAAAAAGTAAAAAAGGCAGTAACGCAGCCACAACAATGTTAAATGTATAGATGATGATAGGAAAAACGAGAAAGCAGAAGCGATAGGGTGCATTTTTACATGTTTCCTGCGACACCTACCAAACCATTCGAATATTGATTTATTTATTCGTCAAAAGTTAAAAATAAAATAATGAAAATACAAATAAAGCAACTATCAAGTGTTGATTGCATTTATACATTTTGTGTTTGGGAAATCATGAGAAAAGATTTTATGTGTTTTGAAAATCCTTTAGCTGAGAGATTTTTTGCTATATTTGGTACGCTGTTCCAGATTTTCGCAGCAACAAACGAAAATGATTTTTGTAGTAAGTAGTAGTTGACCGGTGGGGCGGGATTTGAAATATCTGAGTATTTCTTGTGTGAAGGGTGTTAGTTGGTTATTTAAATAAGATGGTACTCCTGTTTTAATAATTTTGTAAATGAATAGGTACATATTATGCCTTCGACGATTATGCATGGAAAGAATGTTGTTGTTATTAAGATATGGTGTAATGTGTTGTCTGTATGAAATGTTGAAAGAGAATCTCATGCATGTTTTTCGCATTTTTTGGATTTTCTTTGAAAATTGTCCTGTAAGTGAATTGCCATAAACCACATCACCATTATCAAATAAGGACAGAATCAGGCTGTCACAAAGTAGGTTCTTAGTTTTTGAGAGCGAGAATCGTTTCAGATAGTAGATGTTTTTTAGTCGCAGATACGCTATTTTAAGTTTTTTATTTATATGTGCAAATTTTAACGAATTTTCAAATATAATGCCTAAATTCCTGATTTCATTAATCAGGGGAATTGATTCATTATCAATTTGAATTGAAAAATTATTTGATATTACCTCCCTACTATTATTTCTAGAATTAAAAATTAAGGCTTGTGATTTAGAAGCAATCAATTTTAAATTATGGTCTTTAGCATATTGTGAGATGGCATTTAAATCCGAGTTAAGCCTTTGTTGGTATTCTTGAATATTATTTTCTTGCTGGTATATAGATTTGAAAGTCGTCAGCGTATTGTTGTAATTTTGAGTATGTTATATTTTTATTCATATCTGAGACATAAAGAACACAGAAGGGGCGAGAGTACCGAGCCCTGGAGTACCCCTAGCGATATTGATTTATAGGCAGATTTTTTAGACACTGAGTCACTGTTAATTTCTACATAACAATACCGGTTTTTAAAAAAATTTTCGAAGAAAGTTACTGATTGTTGCGAAAAGCCACAGTAGTGCAATTTAGCTAACAACATATTGTGGTCTATCGTATCGAAAGCCTTACTAAAGTCAAGTAATGTAAGGCAGGTAGAATATTTGTTTTCTTCGTTTTTTCTAATGTCATTCAGTATGTTAACTAGACAAGAAGATGTACTAAAATGTTTTCTAAATCCCGATTGACATTCTGGAATTAAAGAAAATTGTTCTGTAAAAGAAGTTATTTGGTCGTATATATGCCTTTCTAAGATTTTTGATATTATCGGTAAAATGCTTATTAGATCTTTAAATTCTCTTGGCTCTGATATTTTTGCTAGTGGTTTGATTATAGCTTTTTACCATATATCAGGGTATTCACCCTCTAAAATACATATGTTTATTATGCTAATTAACGGGTTTACACAATTAATTTTTTCTACTGATGTAGTACTAACAGCATTGGAATTTGTTAAAAAATAATCATTAATTCTTGATGGATCAGCCAAGAAATCCGGTATTTCTGGATTTGTATTTCTATGTAAGGTTTAAACGTTTGGCATTCGCCCAAAAATTCTTGCTCTTTTTTGTAGCCATACGGCCGAAGTAGGTTATTGTTTCTCTTATAATTGCATGTTTTGTAAAATTACGTAATTGTCGTTAATACTGAAGTTTAGCATCTGTTTTTAGCTTATTGTATTTGCGGTGGGCTTTGTCTCTGAGTTTTATTAATATTTTTATGTTGTCTGTTATCCAAGGGATGTAAGGTTTTTCACTAATTTTTTTCCGTTGAAAAGGTGCATGTTTACTTAACAAATATTGAATATTTTGTCTAACTTTTGGTTTATAGAGGAGGCTGTATATATTCCGAACCATGGCAAAGTCAATGCATCGGCCTCGAATAGCTCCATATTTATATTATGATAATTTCTAAATTTTATATATTTGGTTTTAGTAATATTTGAAGGTGTTTCACATATTGCATATATTAGATTGTGGTCTGCTAGCGCCTCAGATATTTCAACCGAGTCTACGCATATAATTCGAGTACTATAATTCGTAATAATAACATCTATTAAAGAATGCGAGCCAGATGCAGTATTTATCCTTGTTGGATTGGTAATTAATTATTTTAGGTTAAAGTTACTACGAGAATTTTCAAAAATACGCCTCTGAGATGAATTTTGCAATAAATCTATATTAATATCTCCCATAAGAAAAACATCATCATAATGGGGAACTGTCAAACCCAACATGTCTTCAAATTTGTCAAGAAATTGTTCTATTTGGGTAGAAGGGGGACGGTATATGCAAGCTACTAGACACTTTTTGGAATTAAGAGTAAACTCAATACTAATATTTTCAAATGAGTTCTGTGAGTTAAAATCTAGATTAATTTTTTTGAACTTTACTTGTTTATTTATATACAGAGCTACTCCACTTCCCCTACCCAACCGGTCATTTCTTATTAGAGCGTACCCCGGAATTGAGAAATGTTGAGAGAATTATTTCTTGGAAAGCCAAGTTTCCGATAGTCCCATAATGTCGAACTTATAGTTGGACATATAGTTTATGAATTCGTCAAATGCAGTATTTATTAATTTATTAATTAAATAGAATAATTTTAAAAAAATAGTTAACGTTGTAGTAACACAGTAAACAAAATAAGCTTACTCTTTCCATTAAAAGGCAAGATGTTTTAGAAAACGAAGGGGAGAATAACATTAAAAATGTAAGTTTGCATTAAATATTTTTATTTTCCTTCTTTCACATTTTCTTTGCTCCCCCCAGTAATCTCCAAATGTTATATATATATATATATATATATATATATATATATATATATATATATATATATATATATATACAGTGTGTCCAAGATAAAGAGTGGATAACATTGTTAGATTGGAAACCATAAGAGCTACAGCTTGGGTTAAATTAGAGAAAAGTTGCTCAATTTAGTTTCCAAATCAATGCCGTTTACAAACCTAAAAAATTCCAAACCATTCCGAAGAAATCCGACAAAAACCGAAGAGGTGCATTTTTGTTTTTATTTTTTTACAGCCCTATTTTTAAAGTTGGATCAAATTTGAAAACACATTCTTATAGCAGTTTTTTCTCGCCTACAAGATGCCACTGTCACAATTTTTGTCTGACGTTTCGTCTCCTGTCAACCATCATCAACTTTGTTTTTTCATACGGCCGCCATATTGGATTTTTACATTTTTAAAATGACCATTTGAGTCCCATTTCAACGATGTGTCACTTCATCAACTTTATTTTTCCTACGGCCGCCATATTGATTTTTTTAATTTTTCAAATGCTGCCTTATTTACGAACTTTGTTTTTTCTTATGGGCGCCATATTGGATTTTTGCAATTTCAAATTTCTCGTTCAATTCTTATTTCAACGAAGTACTGATAGGTGTTAGGTACGCCTCGTAGGTACCCACCAATTTAAAAAACAAAACTAGAAACCTTTAAGTAGACAACACAAAACGATTTATTTCAAACTTAACTACTACTAACTACTTAACAGACAAAAAAGAATTTAAATTAACTATCTTACTTTACAGAAGGTGTTCAAATAAAAAACCATTGTTTTCTAAACACAAGTATGCGCGTCGGATAGTTGCATTTAATACATTTTGCAGGACATCAGGTGTTATGGTTTGAAATGCCTCCAAAACCAGTTGACGTAGCTGCTCTTCCGTTTCAAAACTTCGCGTACACCCAGTTTTTTAAATAACCCCACAGATAAAAATCTAGCGGTGTCAAGTCCGGCGATCTAGGTGGCCACGCCACTACTGAATGCGTCCCTATCCATCTTTCGGGAAACCTCTCTGCTAGATAGTTTTGAACAATCCTGGCATTATGCGCAGGTGCTCCATCCTGCTGGAACCAAAAATTATTTAGTTCTGCTAGAGGAAGATTTTCGTCAAACCAATTCTCTAGGTCGTTCTGTAGCAAATGGCGATAGCGCTGGGAAGTTAGGGTTCCATTGTAAATGAAGGGTCCGATAATTTGCATTCCCAAAATTCTGACCCACGCTGAAACCAAATCGGTGCTGAAATTTCGACTGCTTAAACCGTCGAGGTTTTTCTTTGGCCCTAAAATGAGTATTTCTTATGTTGAAGATACCATTATTTGTCACTATGCTTTCATCCGACCACAAAATTCGGTTCGGCAAGTTTTCTTCTTCCTGACATCTTCTGGTATACCACTCACAAAAGGTTCTTCTTCTTAAATCATCACCCGGTCGCAGTCCCTGACAAATTCTAAACTTATAAGGTGTGAATTTATTTTTCTTTAAAACAAAATGCGCAGTTGATTTTGGGATTCCAGTTTGGCGCTCAATTTGTCTAACAGACGTTGTCGGGTTTTCGACTGCTGCCAACAAAACATTATTTTCTGTTTCCTCATTAGAGTTCTTATTTCGGTTGCCTAGATTTTTATCAAAAGAACCATACGTATGTAAATTTCTAAAAATCTTTCCAAATATCTGTCTGTTTGGTTGAGTTCTTTCTGGATAATCATTTTCGTACATATCTTTCGCCCTTTGAGTGTTGCTATGACATAAAATGTAGCATTTTAGCATGTCGTACTTCTCTTCAAAAGAAAACTTTGTAAACATTTTTTAAAGCAAACAAAAACTAATAAATAACAATAAAAAATGCAATAATTTAAAAAACTCGATAAGCAAAATCTGTATTCTGTAAACAAAATGTCAGAATCAACAAATTTTTACATTGTTGATTTTGACATAAGTCATTAATTTGTTTTTAAAAGGCTACTAGATTTTTTTTAAAATAAACGTCAACTGGTTTTGGAGGCATTTCAAACCATAACACCAGATGTCCTGCAAAATGTATTAAATGCAACTATCCGACGCGCATACTTGTGTTTAGAAAACAATGGTTTTTTTATTTGAACACCTTCTGTAAAGTAAGATAGTTAATTTAAATTCTTTTTTGTCTGTTAAGTAGTTAGTAGTAGTTAAGTTTGAAATAAATCGTTTTGTGTTGTCTACTTAAAGGTTTCTAGTTTTGTTTTTTAAATTGGTGGGTACCTACGAGGCGTACCTAACACCTATCAACCTTCGTTGAAATAAGAATTGAACGAGAAATTTGAAATTGCAAAAATCCAATATGGCGCCCATAAGAAAAAACAAAGTTCGTAAATAAGGCAGCATTTGAAAAGTTAAAAAAATCAATATGGCGGCCGTAGGAAAAATAAAGTTGATGAAGTGACACATCGTTGAAATGGGACTCAAATGGTCATTTTAAAAATGAAAAAATCCAATATGGCGGCCGTATGAAAAAACAAAGTTGAAGATGGTTGACAGGAGACGAAACGTCAGACAAAAATTGTGACAGTGGAATCTTGTAGGCGAGAAAAAACTGCTATAAGAATGTGTTTTCAAATTTGATCCAACTTTAAAAATAGGGCTGTAAAAAAATAAAAACAAAAATGCACCTCTTCGGTTTTTGTCGGATTTCTTCGGAACGGTTTGGAATTTTTTAGGTTTGTAAACGGCATTGATTTGGAAACTAAATTGAGCACCTTTTCTCTAATTTAACCCAAGCTGTAGCTCTTATGGTTTCCAATCTACCAATGTTATCCACTCTTTATCTTGGACACACGGTATATATATATATATATATATATATATATATATATATATATATATATATATATATATATATATATATAGATATTGGACTTCTTTCTTGGGTATAGGTTTATTTGCAAAATCAAACAATGGGATTAACTTGACGTTTCGCCTATCATAGTAGGCTTTCTCAAAAATTGCTCATTCCTTTATTTTTTTTTTGGTATATATGGCTTTCCTTACCTATCTACAATTAATTTAAAATACATTTAGTGGCCTAATTATAAAATGACATTTACAATTTTTCTAAAACTGATTTAAAATTTTATACTATTGACAATAATTATTACAAAATTAATAGAATAAGGCTACATGCCTCGAAAAATACATGCTGATTATTCACTTATATTTGAATGATAGGTAGCAAGTTAGTGGTTTGCCAGGCAACTCATGGCACAGTTTTAGATAAAAAGTGTTCTTATCGTAGTACGTTTTTTTTTGAGGAATTTATAGATAATTTTTTGCTATTTTTTTAATCTAAATCTTAGAGTAGAATCAGACATTCACAATGATATACTACATTTTAAAAATAATGGCTTAGACGAAGTTAAAACTATACTAAAATATCAAATTGTGGTATATTTGACTTAAATTTTTTATGTCTTGTTTGTCATTTACTGCGTTTTTTTTTCTTTTTTTATGTGAATCATTTCTTTGATAATTAATTTCTGATACAGGTTGTCTTCATCAATGATTTTGGTTTCAGAAAAATTAAATTCGTGTTTTCTGCTTTTTTCATGTTTGTGTAATGCAGTGGATGCATTCTTTGTATACTTATGCCCTTTTATTCTATTTTCTAAAAGTTGGGTTGTTATACCAATATATTTCATAGGGCAGTTTAAACAAGGAATTTCATATACGAGATTGGATTTTTTATTTTTGGGAATTTTAGTTTTTAATTTTGTAAATAGGGGGCCTATCAGGTTCTGGGCTTTATGACACACAATTATGTTATATTTTCCTAAGATATGTTTTAATTTTTCAGATAATTGAGATATGTATGGCATTGCAATATATTTTTCTTGCGTATTATCTTGTCTTACGTTTTCGTTATGATTGTTATAATATATGTACGTCCTTTGTTTGATCATTTTTTTTATCAGTTTTTCTGGGAAATGATTTGCAGTCAAGGTCTCTTTAACTTTATTAAGAAACAAATTGAATATATATATATATATATATATATATATATATATATATATATATATATATATATATATATATTTCTAAATTGAAATTTCTTGGTTTTAGGTCAGTTTGTGTTGAAATAAATTAGCTCACATTGTCTTTTTGAACATTTTTCTTAACGTTTCGACCTTTTTTTAGGCCTTTTTCAAAAGTCTACAAATTTCAGGATATTTTTAAATTTTAAATTTAACTTACATAAATGTCAAGAATCTTACCTTAAACGTAGCTCAATTTTAAAAATAAAATTTCCAATATATTTAACGATTTCACTTTTACATATCTCACTAACAATTTACAATCACAACCGAAGAACATAAAATAAATAAAATGTATGCTTGGGTACTATAGAACTGATAGGTAGGTTTTACTTAAATTATTTAGATCTTTTTTGTCGTTTATGGCATTTGGATTTTTTTGGATTGCTACCATTTCGAGGAACTCTCGTTTCTTTTTGTTTGGTTCGTCTCGTAATATTTTTAGTTTCGTCGAAATTGAATGTATGTTTTCGCGATTTTTAATGTGATGTCAAAGCAGTGGTATTTCCTTTATCATACTTATGACCCTTTAATCAATATATTGGAATTCATAAATGATATTACTTTTTTATTCTTAGGTGTTTTTGTTTTTAATCTTGAGTATATACCCGAAGATAATAAGTTGTATCCTTTATGACACACTTTTATGTTATTTCTGTCGAAGAGATGTTGGAATTGCTGTGAGAGGCCATTTATAAAGGGCAATGATATAAATTTTGTTGATTTATTTATTAGTGTTTTCTGCTGTTTTTTTGTGAATTATAAAATATATGAATTCTTTTTTTAAATATTTTATTGACAAATTTTGGTGGATAACTGTTCTCCAAAAATGCTTGTTTCGCTTTGTTGATGGCCTCGGTTCGGTATTCAGGATCAGAGAGTTGTATCACTCGATCTGCCAAGCCAATAACCACTGATTTTTTTTGGGCAATTGGATGGTTGGAGTTAAAATTAAGATATCTAGAGAACCATGTTTTTTTTTGTATACTATTCAGTTTTTATTTTTTGATTTTCATTGTGTAATATTATGTCTAAAAAGTTAATTTTTTTGTTTTCTTCAACTTCAGTAGTAAATTGTAATTTATTATTAAAGCTGTTAAAATATTTTTTTAAGTTTTCGACCTGGTTTTTGGGAATAGCTGTGATACAATCATCTACGTATCGATAAAAAAATGGAATCGCGAAATCTAACTTTTGCAAAACAGTTTCCTCCAAATCCTCCAAAACTAATTGGACGACAACGCTTGAAATGGAAGCCCCCATAGCACAACCATCTATTTGTTTAAATATATAAAATATATATATCTATGTATATATATATATACATATATCATATATATATATATATATATATATATATATATATATATATATAGATATATATATATATATATATATATATATATATATATATATATATATATATATATATATATATATATATATATATATATATATATATATATATATATATATATATATATATATATATATATATATATATATATATATATATATATATATATATATATACAGTGGTGGAAAAAAGTATGGAAACTTATTAAGACCACGCGTAAAATCGTTTCTGCAAATTATTGCACCGTAAACATGATTGTAATGTAATTTAGAGCGGCACATGTCTATTTTACAAAGGAAATGATTTTTGTTGATTTTCATATTTTCAAATTATAAGAAATTTTCAAGTAAAAGTTCGAAATAATTATGGAAACTTCTATTATTTTATAAAAAAAAATGTTATAAAAATTTGGTTTAGTATTTTTAGTATTTCGTAGAATAGCCTTTAGCATCTAAGACTGCCTGGCATCTTTTACCCATATAATCGACCAATGTTTGTAGAGTTTCTGCAGGAATTTGCGACCACTCTGATTTAATAATATCAAACAATTGCTGTTGATTTTTGACATCAGAATGCATTCGAATACGGCGATCTAAGACATCTCAAAGATGTTCAATGGGGTTTAGATCTGGGGACTGGGATATCCATTCAAGTACAGTTATGTTTTTCTGTCTAAACCATTCCTTTACTAACTTTGATGAGTGTTTCGGGTCATTGTTCTGTTGAAATATTAATCGCAATGGCATCTCTTCTTCTGCAAACGGTAGCATTGTATTTTCCAATATCTCTATGTATTGAAATCAGTCTATTTTACCCTGCACTTGAATGATTGGCTCTGTCCCAGACCGAGAAAAACATCCCCAGATCATTACGTTCCCTCCTCCATGTTTTACAGTAGGAATTTGGTACTTTGCCTTAAATCTTGCGCCAACCGGTCTTCTTATATATTTTCTGCCATCAGATCCAAACAGAGAAAATTTGCTTTCGTCACTCCAAAGAACCGTATTCCACTTTTCTCTAGACCAAGAAAGATGAGCTCTGGCAAATTCTATTCGGGCCTTTCTATTCTTCTTTGAGAGAAGTGGCTTTTTAACAGCAACTCTTCCATAAAGACCTCTAGCAAGTAAACGGTTCCTTACCACCCTACTTGTTACTTCAACGCCAAACTGTTCCGAGATTTCATTTCTAATTTGTCTGGATGATTTCCGGGGGTCGAGTTTTGATACCCTTAGAACAGTTTTATCAATCCTAGAGGTAGTTTTACGAGGTCTTCCCGACTTCGGCGCATTACTTACTTCACCACGACTATCATATTTTTGTAATGTTTTCGTTACGGCACTTTTAGAAATATTTAAAGACTTTGCAATTACCGACTTTTTTGTCCCCATTTTAAATAAATCCACAATTTTTTGTTTAAAGTCACATGAAAAATAACGGTGACTTGGCATGATAAATAATTATTTTACATGATATTCGCACTGTCGAATTAAGACTGAATGATTTAGAACCCAAAATATAAAAAGTTCCCATACTTATTTCCAACCACAAATTCCTTATCACAAAAAAAAACATAAACAGCATTCCTTTTTAAATTGTTATACGCGGTAAAATGTATATATGTGGTATTCCTGCATTTAAGTGAAATTACAAATGCTTCCGCTAACTTTAGCTGTAATGATGAAGCATAGATAAAAGTTTCCATACTTTTTTCCACTACTGTATGTATATATATTTATATATGGTTAAAATAATGTTTTTCTTGGACCTCTTTGTATATTGTAAAATTGTGTATTCTTTGGATATGTTCCTTTAGTTTAAAAAATAACTACATTAAGGAAGTAGCACAAATCTTTATTATTGACGTTTCGGCCGTACGTTCAGGCCTTTTTCAAAATCTATAAGAGGTAAGCCGGTCAGAAAGAGTTTTAAATTTTAACTTATTGCTAGGACTTACACAAATAATAAAAAGAAACTTGAGTAAATCTCTGTGTTTCGGTCGTAGTAATCCGTTTAGTCACGTCACAGACATTACACACATCTGGTATTAAAATTCATTTTATTAAAAATCACTTTTTTTCTTTTGGTATAGCTGTCTTTAATTTACTAAAATTTTTATTAAGTAGATTAAAACCTTTGTGACTTACTCTTATGTTTTCTGCTTTTACTACGTTTTTAATTTTTTTCAGATAAATTACGAACATATGGTTAAGTTAAGTATTTTACTGTATTACGATTTGAGCTATTTTTTGTTGTACATTTGTTTGGTTATAGAGTTTATGAATTCTTTTTTTGAAAATTGAGTCTATGAGATATTTTGGATAACCATTTGAGAGCAGTGCCTGTTTTGCTTTATTAATTGCAGTTTTGCGGTATTCGGGGTCAGATAATTGTAAGGCTCTATCTGCCAGGCCAATTATGACAGATTTTTTTTGTGACAGGGGTTACTCAGAACTAAAATGTAAATATCTACCGGACCAGGTGCTTTTTGTGTACCATACTGTTTTTATCTTGTTGTCTCTCGCGTGGTAAAGTGTTCGATCCAAAAAATTTATTTGCTGTTCTGCTTTGATTTCAATAGTAAATTGTAACTTGTGATAATTATTGAATTCATTAAGAATATAATCGGACTTTCCTTTTGGTATTACTAGCAAGCAGTCATCAACGTATCCATAAAAAATGGTAGGTCAAAGTCAAGATTGTTTATCACTGATTTATCTAGGTCTTCAAGTACAAGTTGGGCTATTACATTTGATATTGAAGCCCCCATTGCACATCCCTCAATTTGTTTGTAATATTTATCGTTAAGTAAAAAATAGGTAGAGCTTAGAGTGAGTTTGACAGCTTCTAAAAATTCATTAAGTGGTATGTCTGTGTATTGTTTTATAAGGGTCCATTGTTTTTCAACAATTTTTAGAGCTAAGTCTACTGGAATATTTTTTTATAATGATACAACGTCTAGAGAGATTAAAATGTGGTTTTCTGGTAGGATAATATTTTTTTTTTACTTTTAAAATGCCACGAGTCTTTTATGTAATATTCATTATTATTTACTACTTTATTTAGGATGTTTTTTAAAAATTTAGATAATTTTTCAAATGGCGATTGGGTACATGAAACAATGGGTCTTAGTGGGACGCCAGTTTTATGTTTTTTTGTTTGTTTCTTTGTTTATTAACGGGACTTGCCCATGACAATTACTTAAAACAATATAATTTAAATATATCACACAAATACATATCATAACAAACAGAATTTTAAAAGGAAAGAAAATTAATTCAAAAATAATACTGACTAGTCATTGCGCGACATCAAAAACTGGTAGAGAAATCAGTCTTGCAATTGCCCTTTTAAATTGAGGGAGTGACATATTAAAAAAGTCAACATCCATCAAGTTTGCATTTCGCGTCATTCTGTTTGTTGAATTATTTTGACCGTACAGTGTTCTGTGTTGTTCAAGTTCAAACATATTGGACCGTCTCAATAACCTTGGTGGTACGTAAAAGTTTATGTTTGTTAAAATTTCGGGACACGACACCAAGTGATTAATAATTTTGAAAACAAAGATTGCATCTGACTTTATCCTTCTGCAACTGAGTTTCTCAATTCCCAGCAACGAACGAATATTGTTATAGTCCACCTCTTCAGATGGTATTTTAAGCTTGAAAGCAATATAAGGAAGGAATTTGTTTTGGACTTTTTCGATCGATTGACTATGACATGCAAAAAAAAGGTGACCATACGACACTACAATTTTCAAGATGAGGTCGTACTATACTGATATATAATGCTTTCAAGGCATTAACATTGCTGAAGTCTTGTGTGTGCCTTTTCATGAAACCTAGCAATTTCAATTCTTTATTACAACATATTTGAATGTGTTCGACAAATGTCAACTTACTGTCAAAACAAATACCCAAGTCCCTCACCAAGTCAACCCTTTCTATTGGTTCACCATTTAAAAAGTACTGATTCATGAGCGTATTCATACACTTTGAAAATTGCATGTACTTACATTTTTTTGTGTTCAGTGACATGTTACGATTGCACCAAACCCCAAACCTGTAAAGATCTCCCTGCATTTCAATTGCCGCTTGATTGCTGTTGATAATTCTAAATATTTTTAAATCATCGGCATATAAAAGAATGTTGCAATGATGAAAACAATTGGTGACATCGCCTATGAAAAGACTGAACAGAAGTGGAGCTAGGTGTGCACCTTGTGGAACTCCTGAAGTAACCATAAAAGGCTCTGAAAAGTAGCTGTTGTTAACTTTTACAATTTGCCTTCGTCCAGACAAGTAGGACATTACCCAATTTAAAAATCTCCCATCAAGACCGTTATATTTTAGTTTTTCAAATAAAATGTCACGATTAACTCTGTCAAAGGCCTTAGAGAAGTCTGTGTATACCGAATCGATAGTGTAGCCCTCCTCCAAAGCCTTCGACAAATTGTTCTCGTAAACCAACAAGTTAGTACTGATGGACCTCCCGCTAAAAAAATCATGTTGTTTAGTTGTTATTAGGTTCCTGAATTGGTTATTTAGAATGTCTGAATCGAGGATCTTTGGAATTTAAGACATAATGGCAACTGGTCGATAATTTGAGACCTCTTGACTGTTACCTGAATTTTTAAAAATAGGCGTTACATAAGTGGTTTTCCATGTTTCGGGAAAAATTCCTGTTGAGAGCGATTGATTAAACAAGAGGTATAGTGGTTCACATAAAAATAGTGCATATTCCCGTAAGTCATTCTACACTTTGTGCTCTGTTTCTTGTATATATATTTTGTAACAAGTCTCCGACTGTTGTTTACAACGACTTCTGAGTGACCTAAAGACATCATAATCATGTTCACATTTTGTTAATTTATATTTCTTGTCAGCTTGTTTTTTAAGAAAAATATTGTTTTTAAGTTCATTATCGAACCAGATTGGAAAAGTATATTTACTGTTAAATTTAATTTTAGGGACATAAATATCAAAATATGTGTTCATTACTGCATAAAAATTGTTGATGTTAAATTCCAAATCAGGAGAACTTAGTATAAAATTCCATCCAGTTTCAGACAACGCACATTGAATATCGTTAAAATTCGTTTTCTTAAAGTTGTATATAACATTTTCATTTTCTAACAAAGTACAAGAATCACACAAAATCTTTATTAAAAGAGCGGAATGATGAATATCTAATTTAGTCAAGATGTTATTAGCACACTGAGTCAAAACCGTATTATCGTTACTAAAAACTAAATCCAACATCACATCATTTGCATTTTTAATATTGTTCATTTGAAAAAAGTTTATAAAAGGATGTCTCGAACAAGGGCTCAGCCACCGGTGTATGCCCTTGTGTAGATAAACCAAGTGAATCGTTAGACCAAGTCAGCCTAGGCTAATTGAAATCACCCACTATGTAGATATGCTCGTTGTATTGTTGAGCTCTCCACGATGTAACAATGTTTCTCATATGCCTCCCTCGGTAACTGGGGAGGAGTATAGAAGCAACAAAATAATCTGTGATTGTTACCAAACTGAACTCGGTCCCAAATTTCCAAACTTCCGTTTGCAGTTTTGTAGCCCTAAGTTCTTTCCAAACTGCAATAGAACACCTCCGTTACGCTTTTTACCAGTTTGAGTTACATCTCGGTCTCTTCTAAACACATTATAATTGTGTAGTCCCAGCTCAAAGTCTCCAAAATCTGATGTTAATGAAGTTTCACTTAACATAATCACATCATAATCACAGCATGAAACATTATTAGACAATTCACGTAGTTTTGTTCTAAGACCATTGCTATTTTGATAGTAGACTTCAATTGCCCTTAACTGCTGTTGCCTATTCCTGTATTTTCCCGAAATTTTTTTTCAGTGTCCATTTCTTTCTCCATTGAAATTGCCTCTTTTAAAAACATATTGTCTAAAAACAATGTTTAGTGGCCAGAAATTTGGTTTGTTTAAAATTTCAAAAAACGTAGGTGTATTACCTACTTTAAACGCATTACATCGCCCTTTTGTTGGCAATAAATCGATTTGCACATCGTTTTTACTTAAATTGACAATTTTACTCTCTATGTAATCCAAAACATCTTCTTTTTTCACGTTTTTTTTCGGCTCTGCCCACATAAAGCCATTTTTTACTTGGTACTGCTTTAAAGTTGTTGACAATATTTTCTCCATGATTAGCAGTTCCTCTAACCAAGGTATTTCGATAAGATCGAAGTCTTGCTTTCTCCACAGTAAAATCGCCGTTATTTTGAGATAAACTGCCATTTGAACACTTGTTATTCTCCAATAAGGCGACAGCGTTGTTGATGGCATCTTGGGCATGTTGTTTTGTTATGATATCCCTGTTTTGAGTTGACAATTTTTGATTTTCGGATCGATGTATTTTCGATGGTTCCCTCATAACATCCGCTTGAGCGTGAGCATCACATCGATTTCTGTCAAAGATGGCCGGCAGGTTAATTTTCGCGGATGGAAGCGAAGTGGGCGGGGGTTGTTTATTTTCAGTAAAACAGTCGTTTTTAGAGTTTTCTTGTTTTTTGAGTATATCAACTTTCTCCTCCAACCATGCGATTTTTTCCAGCAATAAAACGTTCTTTTCCCGGGTTTCTAATAAAAGCGCTATTAGCAACTCGTTGTTTTCTTGCAATGTAATTTAGGTAGTCCGTATATTCGGGGTAGTATAGAATTATGAATTTTAAGTTCTTTTGCATTTTTTGGTGATATGTATAGTTGCTTTTCCCACTTAGATATAAGGTCGTTATTTTTATTTTGGTACATATTTGTCTGGTCGGTTTTTATTTCTTTGTAAGTTGTATTGCCCAGTAGTAAATTATTCATTTTTTATCATATTCTGATGCATACATAATAACGTTTTTTGTTTTAAAAATGACCTTGTTTCTTTGACCTTTTTAACCAATGACTTCTGTTGTTTATTTCGATTTTTAGCTTGGATTGTATTATTATGATTTGTGATGATGTTGTGACACTTTTCCCTAATATTTTCTTTAGATTCAACTGGGAGATTAGATATATATAGTTCAATATTATTAATAATTTCGGGAATAGGCAAATCCTTTTGTTGACTAATTGGAATAGCAAAATTTGGTCTCAAGTTTAGGATTTCTAGTACATTTTCAGCGACTATGGTGTTTAGTTTTCAGTCCAGAGGTTTTTATGGTTTTCAGGTTGTTTTTTCACCTGTTTTGTTTAAGAAAAGAGATTTTACGAATATTTTGTTGTTTAATCCTATTAAAATTTAATTCGTATTTATTTTGTTCTTTTTCTATAAATGTGTTATATATACTTAGTGGTAATAAAGATTTTAAAGATCTATCGAGTGTTTCTTTTTTATAAATAAGTGCATTTATATTTTTTGTTGCATCTGTAATTAGTAAATTTATTGTGTCTTTTCTAAATCTAAATAAAATCTTTTCGTCGAATTTCCTTTGTAAATAATTACAGTTAAATATAATATGTTTAATATTAATGTTTAAAAATACAGGTACTAGATTCTCATTTTTACATCTTAATAAAAATATTTTTCTGTTTTTTTGTTTTGTTATTTTAACGATAAAATTGGAAAAGAACTTCATCTTATTCGCGGCTTCAGTTCCATAATTTTCTCGGATGTTCCGGTAGGAAAGCATCTTTTCAGCCTTGCTTGGTATATATGGTTAAAATAATGTTTTTCTTGGACCTCTTTGTATATTGTTAAATTGTGTACTCTTGGGATATGGTCCTTTAGTTTTAAAAAAATAACTACATTAAGGAAGTAGCACAAATCTTTATTATTGACGTTTCGGTCGTACGTTCAGGCCTTTTTCAAAATCTACAAGAGATAAGCCGGTCAGAAAGAGTTTTAAATTTTAACTTATTGCTAGGACTTACACAAATAGTAAAAAGAAATTTGAGGAAATCTCTGTGTTTCGGTCATAGTAATCCATTTAGTCACGTCACAGACATTACACGCATATAGTACTAAAATTCATTTTATTAAAAATTACACGTCATTAGACGTACTCGATACAGTATGCAAAATAATTGTGGTTTTTTGTTTTCTAAATATTTTATGGCAATCCGCACGTATTTGTAATCCAGATATATATATATATATATATATATATATATATATATATATATATATATATATTTTATTGGTTTAATTTTTCTTTGACCAGTTGAGTATATATTTTTATTTCAATTTTCTTGATTTAAGGTCAATTTAAAAACTTAAAATCATATATTTGCCCATAAACAATGAGCAGAGCCGATAAATCTAACAAAACCGTAATAATGAAAGCAACAGAGTATTCCAAAAAAATGAATTCCTTATTGAATGATACAAAAACATACAAAAAAATTAAATTGGACCCCACAAACCAATACCAAAAAAAAAATATCGAACTAATTGATTTTTGGGAAAAAAAAACAATTTATCTCTCCAAATACTGCTAAAAACCTCAAAATTCGAAACGCCGTGCCACCAGAAATATACGGATTACCAAAACTTCATAAAAAAGATATCCCATTGCGTCCAATAGTTTCTTGCATACAATCCCCATACACCCCTCTATCAAATTATTTAAAAGGTATCCTCAGTAATATTATATACAAAAACAACTATTATATAAAAGATTCATTTCAATTTAAACAAAAAATAAAAAATATAAAAATTCCAAAAAACTACCTGCTAATCTCGTTAGACGTGATATTCTTATATACAAATGTACCCATACCACTTGCAATAAAAGTAATAAAAGAAAAGTGGTCAGAAATTAAAAAATATACAGATATACCACAAGAGGAATTTATCAAAGCAGTTGAATTAACCCTTAACTGCACATATTTTTTATATGAAGATCAGTTATATCAACAAACAGCGTTGTAGCACAAATAGTCATGGAAGACCTGGAAACAAAAGTTTTAAAAAATCTACTTTGACATACCATTTTTTTACCGTTATGTTGATGACTGCATTACTACAATACCAGAAAATCAAGTAAATAATGTCTTAACTACATTTAACGAATTTCATAAAAGCTTACAATTTACAATTGAAGTCGAAAAAAATAACAGAATTAACTTTTTAGACTTAACAATACATATGGTATACAAAATCTACTTGGTCTTCTAGATACTTAAACTATAAATCGAACCACCCAAAGTCCCAAAAAAAATCCGTAATTGTAGGTTTAGCAGATCGCGCCATCATGCTCTCAGATCCTGAATACCGGAAGCAAGCCTTAGAAAAAGCCAGAAATGTTCTAAAAATAAATAATTATCCCGAACATCTTATAAATAAAACCATTAAAAGTAGAATCCACAAATTTTATAACTCGAACGACATAAAAAATAATCAGATTCCAAACACAAAAAAAATTATATCTTTACCCTTTATAAACGGCTTATCCCAACCACTTCAAAAATTATTTAAACAATATAATATTCAAACTTGTCACAAGGCTTCCAATCTACTATCAAATAATTTTTCCAGATTAAAATCCAAAATCCCAAAAAACAAAAAAAGTAATGTTATTTATGAAATACCCTGCAAAGATTGCAACAGTGTGTACCGGGTGGCCAACTAAGAATGGACGCCGGCCATAACTCGCTAACCGTTAATCATATAACTTGGGGGAAAAAAAATTATTAGCTAAATCGACTAAGAGAAATCGCTGGAAAATATTTTGAAGTTCCGCATATGGCCGCTAGGGGGCGCAACTGTTATGGTCAATCAGAAAAAGGGCTGTTTCTTAAAAAATATTCATGTAAAGGTATATTATAAATACTGCCATCGTAAAGAGTAGAAAAATTGTGATTTTTTTGTTAAGGATATTTTGCTCTATCTCGTAAAATGTAGTGGTGGGGGAAGGTCAAAGATGTTTTTATTTAAATGTCAATAACTCCGTTATAAGTCAACGGAATTGAACAATCCGATTTGATTTCGCCGTGGTAACTAGAGGGCGCTGATTGACATCACAACAATTATTACGCATTATTTTGAAAATTTTAAATAGCACGCTATATCTCTTTTAACACAGTTTAATAGAGGAGGAAATTCTCAATAAGTCGGTGCAAATTTCAGCTTCCTAACTTTTTTCAAACCGGAAATATAAATAAAACAAATATTAGGGCGCTGGGTACGCAACATCTCCCTAATCTGTATGGACATAGCCTACATCACAATAATTCAGTAATAATACCACAGATAATATTCAACGCAAATCGCTAAAAATTATACTAATGTTCTGAAATAACCACCAGGTGGCGCAGTAGGAGTCAATAAGTGCAATATTAAATTTTCATTATAATGGGAAATGAAAGCCATTTAAATGGAACGTGTGAAAGAAACGATAATAAAAATATAATTCAATTAATGCCGCCCTAAATGTTCAAATTGTCGGCCATCGTTTTCGATGCACTTATGCATCCTATCTCGCGTGGATAAAACTGCAGCCTCCAGTTCAGCAACTGAAATAGTATTTATACAGTCTCTTATTCGCTGAATCATATTTTCCCGTGTAGTGGGTCTGGTGGCAAAAACTAAATCTTTCACTCGACCCCATAAATAAAAATCTAAACACGTTAGGTCGGGTGACCTAGCTGGCCATGGAAGGGTGCCGCCTCGCCCTATCCATTGGCCAGGATAGTGGGCATCTAAAAATTCCCGAACGTTGACGGCGAAGTGCGCTGGACAACCATCGTGCTGGTATACCAATCGTTGTCGGACGTTCAGAGGTACGTCCTCCAACAAAATCGGAAATTCCTCCCTTAAAAATCTTAAATATCTCTCACCATTCAATGGATTATCGAAAAAAAAAATGGTCCGATAATTCGTCCGCCTAAAATCCCTGCCCAACAATTTACAGACCAACGGCCTTGGTGCTGGACTTCGCGCATCCAATGTGGATTTGTTCTGGACCAATAATGTGTATTGTGAAGATTGACACGTCCATCGCTCTGGAAGGTAGCCTCATCGGTCCACAATATTCGCCTCAGAAATTGCCGATCTTCCCTCATTACACCCAAAAGCCAGTGACAATGGTTTAGTCTGTGATCAAAATCTGCAGCAGTCAATTCCTGATGCAGCACTAAGTGATATGGATGTAACCTAAAACAAGATGAAGATATTTAATTGATGTTCCAGGAAATTATTGGTTTTCTAGGCTTAAAGACCTATGTGACATCAGAATCACGTGACTTTTGTTAAAAAATATGTCCAGTTTATATTTGCAATGTCGTTGCTTACCTGTGCTCTTTGAGTATATTTTGAACAGTGGTTCGCGTTACTCCTAGGTCTAGCGCAATAATTCGAGTACTTAGTTGAGGATTAAACTCGATATACGCTAGCACATTAATTACATTCTCTTCGGTGCGTCCTCTGCGTTGTCTGCGGTATACGGGAATATGCACGTTTCCAGTGGTTCGCAAACGTTGGATCACTCGAAGAAAAACCTTTTTACTTGGGTGGCGTCTCTGCGGATATTCCTGCGCATATACTCTTGCAGCAACCGTAGCATTTCTCAAACATTCAAAATAAACACCTATCATGTCGAATAGTTCTTGATTTGTATAAATCATTTTGTTCTTAACACAACGCAACACGAACAATAACAAATCTTGAACAAGAAAAATACGAACTACAACAATAACATGAACAACAGCAACTAGAAAAACTCAAAAAACACGAAAATCTCGGACAAAAACGCGAAATGATAGCAATACTATTAGGAAATTTAAGAACGATAAATAGCAACTAAAAGGCACTGACAAGAAACTATTGTTTATTTTTTGACGTATTACTTTCAATTTTGTTTTCACAGCCTACTATTTTTTTTGCTTGATGTAGCAGAAAATTGCTAAGGAATTATTATTTATCTATGTTTTTAGTTTATTGTTATTCTTGTGCATAAATTGTCGATTTTAAGAAAGACGGAGATTTGCAACGGTCGAATATATTAGGATTTTTCTTATTTTTTACCTTATAATATCTAACTTACTGAAAATAGAGTAAACTACAAAAAAATATAGAGAAAAGTAAAATTGCGAGTAAAACTATGCTTATTAACGTCTACTGCGCCACCTGGTGGTTATTTCAGAACATTAGTATAATTTTTAGCGATTTGCGTTGAATATTATCTGTGGTATTATTACTGAAATATTGTGATGTAGGCTATGTCCATACAGATTAGGGAGATGTTGCGTACCCAGCGCCCTAATATTTGTTTTATTTATATTTCCGGTTTGAAAAAAGTTAGGAAGCTGAAATTTGCACTGACTTATTGAGAATTTCCTCCTCTATTAAATTGTGTTAAAAGAGATATAGCGTGCTATTTAAAATTTTCAAAATAATGCGTAATAATTGTTGTGATGTCAATCAGCGCCCTCTAGTTAACACGGCGAAATCAAATCGGATTTTTTTTTTTACATCAGATTATTAGTTAAGATGGGCTCTTTTAAACGAGACCTAGTTTGTTCAATTCCGTTTACTTATAACGGAGTTATTGACATTTAAATAAAAACATGTTTGACCTTCCCCCACCACTACATTTTACGAGATAGAGCAAAATATCCTTAACAAAAAAATCACAATTTTTCTACTCTTTACGATGGCAGTATTTATAATATACCTTTACATGAATATTTTTTAAGAAACAGCCCTTTTTCTGATTGACCATAACAGTTGCGCCCCCTAGCGGCCATATGCGGAACTTCAAAATATTTTCCAGCGATTTCTCTTAGTCGATTTAGCTAATAATTTTTTTTCCCCCAAGTTATATGATTAACGGTTAGCGAGTTATGGCCGGCGTCCATTCTTAGTTGGCCACCCCGTACATAGGTCAAACTAGCCAATACTTAGAAAACCGACTGAAGGGTCACAAGTATGACAAAAAAAACGCGACGGCTCTAACAAATCATGAAAATTCAAAAAAACATACCTTTGATTATAGTAACACCAAAATCTTAAAATCCGAACCGCAAACTAAAAAAAGAGAATTTTTTGAGATGGTCAAAATACAAAAAAGTAAAAATGCCATCAACGATAAGAAGGACGTCAACAACCTGAGTAAATTTTATATTTCAATACTGGAATAACCACTGTGATGTCTAAATGTTTTAACATAATATGTGTGTTTTAATTGTATCGATATGTATGTATATATGTGGAAATGTGACATCTTGTGCCGTTTTGAATAATCCTACGTATTGAGGTAAGAAGGAAAATTTTCACTTTCCATTTTTATGAAATTAAAAATAAATGTACTTTCCTTAATAGTTTACGTTCTAAGGTAATGCTAACAAAATAAAATATTAAATGTAAGAATACTAAATTAAAATTCTACGCCCTTCTCCATTTTTAGATTTGAAAAAGACCGAAGTGCGGTCGAAACGTTATCTAACTACATCATGTTTATGGGCAAATATATGATTTAAAGTATATGTGTAAAGTTTTTAAATTGACCTTAAATCAAGAAAATTGAAATAAAAAAATATATATATATATATATATATATATATATATATATATATATACAGTGAATATCGGTTATAACGACATTGAACGGACCGCTTAATTTCGGTCGTTATAGAGAGAAAAAAGTAAGAAAATGTCTTATATATTTTTATTACGAAAAAGTGATTATATCTCTTAAAATTTTCAATAAAAACTTAATTAAAAAAAAAAGTTAAAAACATGGAATATTTTTAGATGTATGTGCGTACACATACATACATACATATAATGTTATGTGAGTATGTACATATTATGTATGTATGTACATACTTAATGTATATTTGTATACAAAATTATGAAAAAATGTATAATAAAATGTTAATTATAAAACAGAACAACTCAACAAAAAAATAAATAAACTAAAAACTCAACTTTTTTAAAAAAGTCAGTCAACACAGATTGTTTTTGTTTTTTCTTAGAGTTTAAGAACGCCTTTTCAATCATATTCTCTAGATGCACTAAAGTCGGATTTGCAATATCTTCCCTGTCATTATTAAAAACAAAGAAATGTCTGATAGTTTTAATTGCTGAACGAACCTCTGTTATGGCTGGTGGCTGATATTCGTCGGTCACCAGTTCCTCCTCCTCTTCATCACTTTTTCCACTCTCTTGTGGACCTTCCAAAATTTCTGAGTCGGTCAATTCATCCGTGGTTGTCAGAACCTCATCAACCTCTACAAAATTTTCCCAGTTTTCTTGGGTAGCAAAGTCAGCGATAGGTAAGTCACGGATCCATTCTGCTAAAGGTAAGTTTTCGTCTTCAGGGGGGTTATTTTTGCTTTGAAGTTTAATCCATTCTAAAAGTGGAAGATTTTCCCCCTCATCAGAACTTGCATGATCGTCCGGCAGGGCGGTAAATCCTGCATGACCAAAACATCTTGAAATTGTCTGTTGGGAAACGTGATCCCAAGCTTGTGATATAAATAGAATGGCCTCCAAAATGTTTAATTTGTAAAGGTCATTAGAAGTCTCATATTTTTCTAAGACTTTAGTTAGCTGCAATTTTCTAAACTCATTTTTTAATGCCTTGATTACTCCCTGATCCATTGGCTGTAGCACCAAAGTTGTATTCGGCGGTAGAAACACAAGTTTTATGGCTTTTAAATTTTTTAGGTTTGGATGAGCTGAACAGTTGTCTAGTAACAAAAGTATTTTCTTATTTGCTCTAAACAGTTTATTGTCCCACTTTCTTATTGCCTTTTCAAACAGTGAGGCAACCATCCAGGCTTTTGCATTGTTTTCGTAATCAACTGGCAGGGTTTTTATATTTTTGAAGCAGCGTGGAGATTTGGCCTTCCCAATAACTAAAAGTTTCATTTTTTCCGTACCAGTCATATTAGCTCCAACCAAAACAGTTAGCCTGTCCTTAGACAGTTTTCCGCCTACGCATTTTTCACCCTTAAACTTCATGGTTTTATTTGGCAACATTCGAAAGAATAACCCCGTTTCATCTGCATTAAATATTTCTTCATCCTTGTACCCCCTGCGTAAATTAGGTCATACAGCAGATAACCAATCTTCACAAACCCCTTTAGGTACACTTGCCGCTTCTCCACTAACTGTTCCACACACTATGTTGTGCCTCTTTTGAAATCGCTGAATCCATCCACGTGAACATGTAAAATCAATCTTAAGCTGCCTCGCAAAATCGTTAGCTTTTGCGATTAAAATGGGACCTGTCAGTATTGCATTCTGGCTCCTTTTTACCTTAAACCACTTTAACATTGCCTCATCCACTGCTGATTCGTTACAATATCTCATTTTTTTCATGGTCAACGAAGTATCGCCACTATCAAATGCTTGATGTATCTTTTCACGATTTTTCCATATGGTTGATATTGTTGAATGAGCGACCTGAAAATACAATTTTTTCTCATGTAAAAACTTTATGGGTTAACAAGTGTTGCAGCAAAGTTATCAAAAATAATAATTATCAAAATTAATAAACTGGATAAGCATTACTTACATTTAACTCTTTGGCAATATCATTATTCGATTCCCCACTTTCCAAACGCCAAATTATATGAGCTTTCTCCTCAACTGTAAAAGCCTTTCGTTTAGACATCGCGTTTTATACTCTCAGATTCGGCACCTTAGATTATGTAAACACAAATGCACACTACATCAATAGCTTTAATACAATAAAGGTAACAGTCGTTTATAACAGACCAAATGCCGATTCGCATGAAGCGGGGATTTACCGCCTACAAGAAAAGGAATTCCCCGAACTTCGGCGCTCAATAGCTAAATAAAATAAAGACCCGTCGTCGTTATAACAGGTTGGTTCCGCCACTATAAGCTAAATTAATCGGTCACTATATCAGTTCGTCGTTACATGCGATATCGCTCGCCGTTATAACCGATTACTTGGACCAATTTAACTTAAATTATTGGTCGCAATATAAGTACGTCGTTATATGCGATGTCGTTATAGGCAACACGTCTTCAATGCATTTAGCATAGAACTCAGTCGGGACTTTAATATGTCGTCGCTATAACCGATATGTCGTAATATCCGATATCGTTATAAGCGATATTCACTATATATATATATATATATATATATATATATATATATATATATATATATATATATTTATATAAATATATGTGTCCCAGATTCGCTTCTCTATATAGGGATCTCGGCTCCAATTATACCTACAGCAAAGGTTAAATGGAGAAAGTTTTAAAGGAAACTTATTGCATTCGATATCTAGCTTCAGATTTACGGTCGATCAATAAGTTTGGGAAATATCGTCGAAAAACCGAAAATGCCGGATTTCGTTTTTCGCCAGCATATCCAGAACGGTAAATTTGACAGCTGTTAAAATGTGACATTATTCGGACACATTTTTAAGGCAAATAAGATGGCGTATAAGACACGACTTCATTGTTTTTTGTTAACCCGCAACCCGCCTCAACTTTCATTTTTCTTATGGCCGCCATATTGGATTTTTCGATTTTTGGAAAGAGCCTAAAATTTCCATTTAGTCACGTCCCAGACATTACACACATATAGTATTAAAATTCATTTTATTAAAAATCACAGATCAAAACAATAGTAACACATTGGAAGACAAGACAAGACGTTCACCTTTACATGTCGTTAGACGTACTCGACACAGTATGCAAAATAATTGTGGTTTTTTGCTTTATAAATATTTTATGGCAATCCGCACATATTTGTAATACAGATTGATATATATATATATATATATAGGGGAGAACCCCCTACAGTGGCCACCTTTCAAGATATGTTGCTGTAATTCAACTATTTCAATCATTTTATTATTTAATTATATATTTATAGAAACCTGGAAATGTTAGTTATACCATATGTTACGTGTAAAATTAAAAAAAAATAAATTAGGAAAAAAAAGTAATATTTTTTAAAAGTTTAAAAATGTGGCCACTGTTGGAGAAAGAAAGGTACACTGGCCACCCCAACAATGGTCACTGCTTTTTAAACCAAAATAAAGGATTTATTTATGGTTATTATATTTATTATTTGGTATAAAAATGAACTAAATGAATAATTTCAAACTGTATAAACACATGTCTACGAAACGGGAGACAAGAAATCTTATGATACATTATAACTACTTAAGTCAATAGAAAACACAAATGAATTGTTCATCCTTGAAGTGCCCCCAGTGACACTTGGTTCAGGAAGCCCAATTTCTATATCCCTCTTCATGATGGTGGAAATGTCTGGAACTAAGGGGAAAACAAACTTCTTATGCTGGTATCGTAAAAATGACACATCATATTCATCGTCTTGAGGATGAATTTCGGTAACTTGACCTACGTAATATTTGATAGTTTTTTTTGTAGGAAATCTTACAAGGACAAAACTGTTAACCTTTATGTCATCTAATTGATTTAAGGTCATATTGTCCTCCCCTTCAAACGATTCGGTACACGTTGACGAGGCATATGAAATATTATCGTCGCTGTCACTAGAAGAACTGGAATTGGGCCGCTTGTTATTTTTCTTTTTTTTAATTGGTATCAGAGACTTCAAGGGTAAATCGTCCTCATCTTGAAAAACTGCTCTTTTTACTACCGTTTTCTTTAATATCTCTTCAGTTTGAAACTTCTCCATAACTGGGGTGCTAGTTAGAATTTCTGTGCTCCTTTTCTTTCTATTTAGTGTGGTTTTCTTACATTTGGTAGCTTTCGGATATGGTGCAATAGTCTCCGGTGAAAAGTATAAATGAGTTCCTTGTGTTACATTGGCATTTTCAACATCTGTACGTCCTTCATTTGAGGGTCCTGCATGGGGTGAGTTTTGGGTATTTTCTTGAAGTAGAGGTTGATCTGTTACAGATGCTGGAATAAACTCGCTTTCATCATAAATGGCACTGTTGAGTGGAAAAAGAATTGCAACGGCTCTACTTCCCTTCCCTATTGTTGTAATTCGCTTGAAATAATTGGCCAACTGTTTTTCACTCTCAGTCAAAATATCAAGACAGCCTTGAGACGTCTTCGATGAGTTTTGATACGATTCTAACTTAACATATTGTACGTCTCCAATCCTTTTTCTGTTTAATGATATCGTCAGTGCTAATAATGATTCCGATAGCATTTTAAATTCTTCTAAATTTTCCAGATTTTCTTGTAGACAATTGGCTGATTCTTCAGCTTTTTTGTAACAATAATTATTAAACAGTAATGCATCTTCTGTGACAGGTAATATTTGAGGATTAAGGGAATACATCTCTGTTAAATCTTTTAAAGCCAAACTGCCCATTTCAACTTTCCAGTTATCTTCGACTAACTTTTTAAAGTTCTTGACATCGGTCAGTGCTTCGTAGTAGTTATTTACTGAAATAATTTCATCAATTTTTTCAGAAGCAATGTAGAAGCGGTGGCACAAAGACCCACCAATATTGTCCTGAAGTGTAAAGCCAATGAGGGTGCCCTAAAACTTTTTGTTGTCCCGCAATACCGTGCAGTAATTCTTGCAGCTGACACAACTTTATTGAAATTCTCTGGTTTTAACGCATCCAGTATTGAATTAATTTTATATATATCTTTAAGACAAAGCAGAAGTCTGGCTACCTGTCTTATCTTATTACTAACTACATATTTTATGTGTGGCCGCTTATGCTTTTTTAAATAGTCTTCTGCATACTGACAAATAATAACATCGTTTTTGCCTATTAACGAAATTCAGGTTGCATACTGTCAAATACTTCATTTTTTAAACGAAGTCGATCTAAACATTTTTTTAGAGATTCGCCAAAAGCCATCATTGTTTGCCCTTCACTGGTATATCGTCTCTGTATGTTTTTATCTTTAATATTAAGCGAACATGTTTTAACATGCCTATTTAGTGAATTTTGCCTGTAGAAACCATGACAATATTTGCAAGGCAGAAATGTTAAATCAAATTCAGAGAGCATCATTGTTGGCCTTTGGACAGGACGTATTATGTTTTCTGAATAAAGGGAAAAATTTCCTTGTTTCCTTAATAATTCAATCATAGGTTTTCTATTTTCATTTCCTTTAGGAAGTTTACATATACTAGCCACACTTTCCTCTTTTGAATGATTTCGGAACAGGTGTCTCGAAAAGTTTGTTACATCCTTTCTACAATATATACAGCGATCTCTTTTGTCCCAAATGCGATTTTGACGGCGACTTATTTCAATTTTATAGTCCGAGTTCTAAAAAAAAAATGCTTTAGAAATAAATATAGTTCGTTAATTTACGAAAATTACCACTATAAATGGAGAAAATTTACTCCGTGCTGCTCCTTGATTTTTGTTTTTATTTTCAATTTGTTTCAAGTTTTGCTTTTTTTCAATTTCGGAGGATTTATTAGGTCCAGTTTCCGTAATTGGTATTGGTATTGGATTCTAGATCAAAAAGATACACGTTATAAGTTTTATATAAATATTATTCATATAAATTACAAAAGCGTAATTATTGATATTTAAAAAAATGTATATTATATACTTTGCCTGAATTAAATTGCTTTTTAGTAATTGATGTCTGCAATGATATATTTGCCATTTTAAGGGTCTGTAGAATTGTGGTTCGATTTAGAGCGAAACGATTTGCACTTTCCGATTTTTGTTCTTTCAGATAAACCGAAGTGAATGGCAATAACTGAAAGATTTTTAAAAACTAAATTGGGAAGGTGGAAATGTATTTTTCTAGATCAGACGATTTCGATTCTACGGCCCCCTTTAAGTGTCAAATATATCATTTTCAAGTGTCAGTTACTCAAAAACAGTTGATTTTAGATATAAAGTCAGTAATATGACATGAATGCTGGGATTCGTCAATAGAATTAGAATATACACTAATATACAAGTATCCCATAATAAAAGAACAGTAATTTTAATTATGATTTCGCATTCTGTTCCACCCTGAGCATGCCAAAATATTTTTAAAACATACTTCCTTATAAACGGTATAATGGGTTTGAACTAAGTTTTTTAAATGAATGGTTTATGAGCACTAAAAAACCTGAATTTAAGCACCCAGTGCACATATAGGCCCGCAATTTCCTTTATATTTAAGAGCTTTTTAAATGGTCCATGTCAAATAAATAAAACCGAATATTTATTAATTTATGAAGAATGTAATCGTAACTCTTGTCAACTTTTCTTGATAATAAAACAAATGCACAAAATTCCTAATAACTTAAAATTAAAACATAATAGTCATCAAATAAAACCATTAAGTTCTTATACTTATCTATAGAGTGAGATAAAACATTTCTAGTTTTAAATATTTAACCTTTCTGTCAAAAAATCCTCCGTACCTACTCTGTATAAATTTTTGACCAGCTTAAAAATACAAAATTGCTTAAACCTTTATGGCAAAACCTAAGGAAATTACGTCCCAAGCGATTTTTAACTAGCCAAATTTACCAAATATACAGTTTCCTAATATTAAATTTACAATTTCACCGCCGATCATCCCTATTTGATACATACAAACTAATGGTATTACTTGTCTTTTTCACTTCAAAAATTCCTAAAACAACATACAAAGCGTAATTATTAATTTACAGTAGTGTTGCCACCTACCTGCTGCCTCTCCTATTTAGTAATTTTTGCTTTTTTACTAACGAAAACGAAATATGACCCGTAATTATTAATTTTCAGCAGTGTTCGCACTTATCTCTTACCTTTCGTTTCCGGCAGCAAATTTTACTAATGTTGAATAAAAAAAAGAACAGAAAATAAGGCATAAGTTACATTACCCCCCCCCTGATCCCTGATCACACCGTTTCTCTAGGGAACTTAAATAATCGCCTTAAATACTTTTAGCAAATTTTGAAGTTCATATCTCTCTCAGTTCTAAAGCTATTGTGGGAACTAAGACATCTAGGCAATCATGTAACTTAATAAAAAACCAAGTCTGTTTGATTCCAAAGGCTCTAAAAATTATAAACAATATTAGGTATTATTAATTAAATACACGTGCTGTATAATTCTCAAAATTACACATAAAATTTCTATAATTTAATAAGACAATTCTATGCATATTTAATATTTACTTAGATGGTATGTACAGTGTCTACACTGACCTTCTTACAGTCACGTCAGTTGAACCTTGCACGTTCTGATGACTATACATAATATAATGTTATTAAATTTTACTATTTTGCATCATTGAGATCGCACGCATTGTTTAATTGATAGTTGTATAAATGGAATGTAAATCTTAGAATAAATCAGTACGTTATTAACCACGATAATTGTTACTCATTTACTACGAATAAATACCTACTACGTCCTACATCGTCCCGCTGCTCATCTCAAGCCGAAGCTGAGCAAAGCTATTGGCAAGCAAAGCTTGCACATTGGTCCTTCGAGCCTTAAAGCCGTTCTTCAACCGAAGAACATCCATCCAATATACACAACCGTGTATCCGTCCATCAACTTTATCGTCCGTCCATCTACAAGCAACCAAAACCAACCATATAATCACAGTTGTCAGGAAGTCTGTCGTACATGGCAAGAAAAAAGCTGAACAGAAACCAAAGAGCTAAGAAACGTCAAGAAAAATTAGAAGAAATCGTTATAGCTTCTTTAGACGGAGTTGACATCAAAACGCACAATTCAGGTTTGCCAGTCACGCCAACCATAGATAAAAAACCGTTTGAATTCGTAACCAGGCTAGAAGCAAGATTTAAAGAGCTTTTCGGCGAATAGCTTACCACCAAAACCTGTTTTAGGGTGTCGTTGCCTGAACTGAGTAGGGTAACGTGAAGAAGCACTCGAAAAAACTAAGTGGTGGGAAAAAGCAAAGTGCCGTTAGCTTCACTCGCACACACAAATATACACGTTACTTAATAATAGGTATTTTCCTTGTTGCCCAGTTACCGCTGGCGAG
Organism: Kuschelorhynchus macadamiae; assembly: GCA_030620095.1. Taxonomy (NCBI): domain Eukaryota; kingdom Metazoa; phylum Arthropoda; class Insecta; order Coleoptera; family Curculionidae; genus Kuschelorhynchus; species Kuschelorhynchus macadamiae. The sequence continues at coordinate 344,594 of JAUTXW010003575.1, forward strand.
GGGAATACTAAAAGGAATAAATAAGATATACCTGTGCCAGTTCACGCTGGCGGACATATATTACCGTTTCCACGATTGAGTATCACACACAAGCAAAGGCTTTCCCCGTGACCAGTTAACGCTGGCGAGGAAAATACTTTAAGGGTTTAATAAGGTATTCCTGTGCTAAGTTCACGCTGGCGGGCATATATTATTGAACTCAGCTTAACATACAACACAAACAGACACTACTTGCAAACTAGCCGAAAGTAAACAAAAAACAAATAAACAAACAAAATATCCCATCCCGTCTGTTCAAAAATTCATCATGTCTGCGGAAAGCGAAATGAATGAGCTTGTTCAAGAACAAGAAGAACTAGGAAAACAAATAATCCAGCTTATCAGCAATAGCAAGAAGGACTCTTCTTTGAGAAAAACTGAAATATATATAAAAGACCGCATCGCCACCTTAGAAAAAATATGGAAAAGTATCCAGAAAAACGACAAGGAAATAAAAAACCTAAACCTCACCGAACATGCATATTTTACCAAAAAATATGACAACCAATTAAAAGAAAAATACGAAGAAGTACTAAACTACCTAAAAACCTGTCCAAAAGCAGAAACACCTTCAGCAAGTTCCGCCGATCCCTTGGCGGAAAAAGAACAAGAACACCGTCTGAAAAAACAAAACTTCAGGCTGCAACAACTACAAACCGACCTAAACCAAATTGAAACGGAACTAAGCCAAGGAAAGTCCAAATCTGGCTATAAGCTTCACATGGAAAAAATTAAAAAACAATGGGATGCTATTCATCAACTGCATGAAGATATAATGATAAATGAAACAAAGTTTCAAAACAACTATTTTGTCAATAATACTTATGCAGGCACTCTTGGCCAGTACGAAGAAATTCTGGAAAAACTAACTTTAGAAGCTCAAGAAAATATCATGACCCAAACTCAACAAATCGTGGTGAACCAGCCACAGCAAAAGTTAGCAATTCCAAAAGTCGTTATCCCGATCTTTTATGGAGGATATGAAAACTGGTCTAATTTCTTCGATATATTCAAAAGAGTAATTCATGAAAACCAAGCACTGACCAAGGCCGAAAAGATGCACTATCTGAAAACCCACACACGGGGAGAAGCAGGCAAATTGATTCAACACCTTGAGTCAACTGAAGCTAATTACGAAACAGCATGGGAGTTATTGCAAAAGTGATATGAAAACAAAAGGCTACTAACATTCCAACTAATTGATAAGATATTAGACGTACCAACGGTTACAAAAGAAGACGCACTGAAACTAAAACAACTACACGACACTACAAGAGAATGTCTACAGGCGTTGAAAAACCAAGATGTAGAAATCGATACATGGGGTCCAATGGTAATTCGAATAATCCTCAGAAAATGGGATTCTGAAACCAACCGTCTATACGAACAAAATCTTCAGAAACCGCATGATATCCCAGAGTTCGAAGAATTTATGAACTTCTTAGAAAGACGATTCCAGTCATTAGAAACCATTGCCGTTAACGTCGCATCAGACAATAACAAAAAACACAGTAACGCTGGTTGTCTATTCTGCAAAGATAAACAACACATGACGTACCACTGCCAAAAGTTCAAAACGCTTTCAGCAGAAGAAAGAAACAAACAAGTCCAAGAAAAACACATGTGCTATAATTGCTTAAGTCCTTCCCGAACCCTCCTTCCTTTTTAAAGACTGTTCATCCCTCCACCTTCTACTAATTCTATATACGGTTGCACTACCAATATTAAAATGTTGGGCAACTACTATGAGGGACCAACCATCTTCCAACTTGGAAATTATTCGCGCCTTTAGTTCAACAGAAGTATGAGGAGGCATTTTTTAAAAATCTTTAGATTTTTACATGACAAGTTGTCAAAAAATCTTGACAACAAATAGTCGTAAATATGACTCATTATCCTAACCTGATGTGATATAAATGAAGAACACTGCCCAAACTTATTTAAGTGCTTTTTTGCCGTATTCATTTTTTTCCGAACCAACTGTACTTACCAATTGCATCAGAACTACTATTTGATTTCACTTAGGTATTTTTTTTTACCAGGGACATAATTAGTCTTGTTCTACTACTCATGGTCACTTTCACTAAACACTATATACATATATCACACCTTTATTAGCTATAAAAATTAAAAAATAAATATTATTTAAAAATTAGAAGTACTATTGCATGTGTAGATGAGAAGAAAATGCGAGATCCTTGAAAACAAAATCCGAAGCAAAATCTTTTATCTTTGAAATACGCAAAATGCTGATATGCAAATAGTTTTTCCGTTCTTAAAAATATAATAAGAAATCGCTGATAACAACCATGTTATAACAGCAAAGAACCTGCAACACCGCTTGATCTCGTTTTTTTTACATTTTTATTTATACACATGGACGGATCCCCTTCTTTCCGGTACTTATAAAGGATCTCTAAATGTTGTATATACTTTGTGTATATGAAAATCAACAAGAAAGTTACCCTCGGTAAATCCCACGAAACAAAATTGTCACATCTGCCATGAAAAAAAACTTTAAGATTGTCGTTATTATTCGTGGATCTCAGGTTATCTATAATATATACGGATCTCTCGTTGATAGGAAAATATGTATATATATACAGGGTGTCCCAAAAGTGATGGATCAAATTAAAGTAGGAGGTAGGGGGGTTTATTTCTAACAAAAAAAGTCCTATAGACATATGTCTGATTCCTTACCGTTTCCGAGTTATAGCTATTTTTGTAATTTTTATGATATTCTCACACTTCATCACAAATTTTTTGTTTCAAAAATTATCTGTTAATTTTTTTTCTCACATAAATTTTTAATAGCATTCCTATTAAGGCTTCTTTATTGTGCAGAGCACTTTTTATTTTGCTCGCTAATTACACAACCTACTGCCATTTTAAAGCACATTTTTGGGATTTTAATGGAAAAACATTAATTTTTGTAGTAATTTTTCTAAAAAAATAATCAATTGAAAAGGTGTCCCATAACATAATAAACTACGGTCAGGAATTCTGTTTTAAATAGTGTACTTTTTAAAAATAATCAAACAATTGTTTTTGCTAAAATTTGTTAAACATAATTGTAATGTCAAAAAAGTGAATTTAAATAAATACATAATATTGATTAATATCGGAGAAATAATAAGACAATGTGATAGTAATGAGTAAGTTTATTTATAACGTAATTATTTACATAAAAAAACTTACAATAATTAGGTTACAAAAGGTGTTGAAAATGTCCCCCATTGACTCTAATACACAATCTGCATCGACGTATAAAATTTCGTTTTATACGCCTTAAAGCGGGAACATTGTTACGAATTTGCTGTGCCACTACTCCTATTCTTTCACGAAGTTCATCTTCGTTATGGATTTCATGCGAATAAACCTGTTCCTTGAAGTATCCCCACAAAAAAAAATCCAACGGATGTAAGTCCGGCGAACGTGGTGGCCATCTTATTCTTCCTCCTCGCCCTATCCACCTGTTGGGAAATGTTTGGTCAAGAAACTGTCTCACATTGCGAGCAAAATGAGGGGGAGCCCCATCAAGTTGAAACCACATATTCGCACGTATAGCAATCGGAATATCCTCCAATAAGATGTTTACATCGTCTTGTAAAAAATTAAGGTAATTTGCTCCATTCAGTCTTCTGGGTATTTCAAATGGGCCTATCAAAGTGCCGTTAAGTATTCCAGCCCATAAATTAATACAAAACTGATGTTGAAATCGATCAGCTCTAATCGCTCTTGGATTCTCCATTGCCCAGTAATGTAAATTATGAATGTTAAAAACTCCAATTCGGCTAAAACTGCATTCATCTGTCCATAAAATGTGTTGGAAAAAATTATAATCGTTTCTGGTTCGCTGCAACATTTCTCTACAAAATCGTACTCTTAATGGGTAGTCTGCAGGTAATAAGGCTTGCACTCGTTGAAAATGGAATGGATGCATTTGATTTTATCTTAATATGCGATGGATTGTTGATCGTGGTATTCCCATAGTTCTTGCAATGCCACGAATACCTCTTGAAGGATCTTCTTCTAATTGAATTAACACGTCTTCCACATCATCGTCATATTGCCTTGGCCTTCCTATACGTTCTATTGGGACTCCAGGTAACCTTCCAGCAACATATGCATTATGTACCCGAATAAAAACACGATAATCGAGATAGTGTTGTCGGTTCGGGTAACGTTGACGATAAAGTCTCGCAGCACGTCGAGCACGTCCATTACACAATCCATAAACAAAATGCATTTCTGCATATTCTTGCGAGGTAAAAGGCATTTTGTTAATCTTGTTAGAACTGAACACTTGTCAATACACGACTTAAATACTCTTAAAGGCAATGGAATTTTGGTAAAATAAAAACTGTAGGTATTTTCCTCGGTATTTGCAGAATTTAACTAAGCTGATAAACAGATAATTCAATTGGCAAATAAACATTTGACCCATCGAGTTTGAAGAATGTTTAGGCTATAAATAAACTTACTCATTACTTATTTCTCTGATATAAATAAATATTAAATGTATTCATTTAATTCAGTTTTTTGACATTACAATTATGTTTAACAAATTTCAGCAATAACAATTGTTTGATTATTTTTAAAAAGTACACTATTTAAAACAGAATTCCTGACCGTAGTTTTTTATGTTATGGGACACCTTTTCAATTGATTATTTTTTTAGAAAAATTACTACAAAAATTAATGTTTTTCCATTAAAATCCCAAAAATGTGCTTTAAAATGGCAGTAGGTTGTGTAATTAGCGAGCAAAATAAAAAAGTGCTCTGCACAATAAAGAAGCCTTAATAGGAATGCTATTAAAAATTTATGTGAGAAAAAAAATTAACAGTTAATTTTTGTAACAAAAAATTTGTGATGAAGTGTGAGAATATCATAAAAATTACAAAAATAGCTATAACTCGGAAACGGTAAGGAATCAGACATATGTCTATAGGACTTTTTTTGTTAGAAATAAACCCCCCTACCTCCTACTTTAATTTGATCCATCACTTTTGGGACACCCTGTATATATATATATATACAGGGTGGCCCAACGAAAAGGTCCCACCCTTATTTATGACTTTCCTGGTATATTTTGGGAAAAACGCTTGGACACGTCAATTTTGATTTTTAGGGGGACGTCTTTTCATGTATGATTGTATAATACAGGGTGTTCCAAAAATAAGATATCGCATTACACTTGACATTTTTAAATGGAAACCCCCAATTTTTTTTCTATTTTTGGATTCTCCAGGAAGTTTTTAGTAACTTTTGTATAATAGAGTTTATACCTATCTTCAACCATTTTGAAGTTATTTGAATAATTGAATAATATCAAGTATTGATAAATTAAATTCAAGAAAGGGTCAAAATAACGAAACTTTATTATCAAAACGGAAACATTGCAAGGGCTACTGCCCGGTTGTTTAATACGTTACATTCAGTCAAAAATATTAACCATAAGTATGTGGCTAAATTAATAAGAAAATTTGAAGCAACTAGATCTGTATCTAATATTCGCCGGAATCAGGAACACTAAACCATTTACAGTTTTACATTCACATTAAAATTTAAACAAAAATTAGTTACTTAGCTACAATGTGTCAAAAAGTCAATGTGGTAATAAATGTTGAAAGTGGTGTCCGTTTACCTCCATGCAATAATAAATATTTTGCTCAAATCTATTCCTAACATTTTCACACATTTCTGGAGTTATTTGTCTGCATTCCGCCGTGATCCGCTCCCGAAGATCTTGGATGGAGTCTGGCTTCGTACTAAAAACCTTACTTTTTATATGTCCCCAAAGAAAGTAATCTAAAGGACTCAAGTCCGGAGACCTTGGTGGCCACTCAATGGGGCCGCGCCGTCCGATCCACTGATTTGGGAAATGGGTGTCCAAAAACTGTCGTACTGGAGCTACATAGTGCGGTGGTGCACCATCTTGTTGGAAATGAAGAAAATTTTCATTATAATTAACCTCATTTTCTATTATTTCGGTTATTCGTGGCTCTATTGTATTTTCCAACATGTCCAAGTACAACTCCCCCGTCAAGTTTCCAGGAATAAAGAAAGGTCCTACAATATGATTTCCGAAAATGCCGGCCCAGACATTAATTTTTTGTGGGTATTGCGAATGTACCTCTCGAAACAAATGTGGATTCGAGTCGCTCCAATATCGACAATTATGTCTATTTACAGCACCATGTAAATAGAAGGTACATTCATCCGAAAAACAAATGTTAAATAACAAATTTGGGTTATTGTTCAAACGTTGTGTCATTAATTCGCAAAACTCCAACCTTCTATCATAATCGTCTTCATTAAGCTCATGGACAAGTTTAGTTTTGTACGGGTGAAATTTATAGGATTTCAAAATTCTTTGCACTGTTGAGCGTGTAAATCCTGAAGAAGTAGCCAGACCACGAGTACTTTGGGTGTTGTCAAGAGCCACGTGTCCCAAAACTGCTATTTCTCTGGCTTCATTTCTACTTGGACGATTTTCCTGATTCCGGCGAATATTAGATACAGATCCAGTTGCTTCAAATTTTCTTATTAATTTAGCCACATACTTATGGTTAATATTTTTGTCTGGATGTAACGCATTAAACAACCGGGCGGTAGCTCTTGCAATGCTTCCGTTTTGATAATACAGTTTCGTTATTTCGACCCTTTCTTGAATTGAATAAATCATTGCAAAATATTATAATAGAACTAGGCAACTTAACGATTTCAAATCAAAGATAAAGTTGTTCTATGATTTACGATGACATTGACGGATGCTAAATTTCTTGCTGGTATCGGTGATTATTATTTTTTTCCGTATTATCAGTACTAAATTAAATGAGGCGAATTTTATAAAAAAAAATTAAAAAAACTTCAAAATGGTTGAAGATAGGTATAAACTCTATTATACAAAAGTTACTAAAAACTTCCTGGAGAATCCAAAAATAGAAAAAAAATTGGGGGTTTCCATTTAAAAATGTCAAGTGTAATGCGATATCTTATTTTTGGAACACCCTGTATTATACAATCATACATGAAAAGGCGTCCCCCTAAAAATCAAAATTGACGTGTCCAAGCGTTTTTCCCAAAATATACCAGGAAAGTCATAAATAAGGGTGGGACCTTTTCGTTGGGCCACCCTGTATATATATATAGTGTGTCCGAAATTGGTTATGACAGTATTGGGATCTCGGAAACCGTGATAGTTACAAAAACGTTTAAATGGAGAAACTTTTAGACAATTATGTTTGTAATTTAACGCCGTTTTGCTCGCGATTCTATCTTTTTTAGTTTTTGAGATATTTTGAAAAAACCAAAAAACTGCATTTTCGAAAAAGTCCTATAATTTGTTTATATATGAAAATTTTCAAAATCTGTAAGAACATTATTAAGGCAACTTTTTACGTAGAGTGCACCTATTAAGTCAGATTTTACATACAACGTTTCGATTTTCTAGAACCATCATCAATTTTGTTTTTTCTTATGGCCGCTGTGTTCGATTTTAACAGTTTTGAAAATAGTATTTCTTTAGCTTTTCAACGGTGTATCACACTTTGTAATTAGGTTATTACTAAAGGTGTAAAAAGTGCGTAGAGGAAATATTTAAACGTTTTTTGGGATTATCAAAGTAAAAAGTTAAAAATTAATAGTGTTAAATAGCAATATATTTTAAGTTAACATCCAGTTCTACAAAAAATCAGTAAAAACTACTTAATAACATAATTGATTCGTGCACAATGTTCACACATGTTCAAACTACCACCCGCATATAACACTAATATCTTTGCCCAAGTAGGCTTTGCGTTTGAAATAAGACTGTTTAAACATTTTTTCGAATTATCGATATAAATTAAAATTTAATAGTTTCAAATAGCAATATTTTTAAATTGGACATTAAATTCTGCATAAAATCAGTAAGTTCTACTCAGTAACATTAATACTATGTGCACTGCACATAATATACCCCGAAGAACGACTGTCGACAGAACTTCTTTTCAAGCGCTGCACTGATTAGAAGCTTGCTAGGGTTAGCCAATTTTAAGAATCGCAACAGAAAGTATGCAAGTATGACAAGGAATGGAATAGGCAAATATTAGAATATTTTAATGGAAATCTGGTTTTTTCCATAAGAAGAATTGAAACAGAACTTCACATTCTTAAGTCAACCGTTCATGGCGATTTAAAAGTACTAACCTTACAAGAATTAACAGAAAATCTGTATGAACTACCTACTCAATAAAATTAATAAAAAAATGCTACATAATACTAGGATTAAAAATGTTGACCGTTTTTTTCTATGCAGTGTCCGCATTTCCTTTCAACTGTTCTGATTACCCGTTGAATGGTATTTCTATTTATATTTTCTAGAATATTTCGGGTTCGCTGCTCAAGAACTTGCCTATTTTCTGGGGGGTCAAATTCGTATATTTCATTTTTTGCACATCCCCATAAATAAAAATCCAACGGCGTGATATCCGGGGATCTAGCTGGCCAGCGGACAGGACCAGTGTTGGATATTACGTTTTCACCAAAAGTTGTTGTTAAAAAGGTTTGTACATCCCTGCTGTTATGTGCAGGACAACCGTCTTGCTGAAACCACAAGCTATTAAACTGATCATCTGGCACAGCTTCTCGAATGGCAGGAACTATTTGATTCTGTAACATGGCAAGGTATCTTGGGCCTGTCAGTGTCTGATCAAAAATAAAGGGACCAATGAGACGATTTCCTAAAAAGTAATGGAAAATATTGAATTATAAGCAATTCAATTAGACTATGTTTATCTTACCAAGCATCCCGCACCACACATTAAAACCAAATCGCTCTTGCAGCCTGCGTGGATCGCGTAGTTACGGATTTTCAATAGCCCAATAATGGTGATTTTTTTTATTAAAAATGCCACAGTTTGTAAAATGAGTCTCATCTGACCAAATGACTTTATTGCAAAAAGCGGGATTTTCTCGACATTTATTGATATACCAATTACAAAAAACAATTCTTCTTTCGAAATCACCTGCTTGAAGTTCTTGCACAATTGTTGGCTTGTAAGGACGATATTTAGTTACTTTTAAGACGCCATGAATGGTAGATTTTGGAATTTGAAGTTCTGTTTCGCTTCTTCTTGTAGATGAAGTCGGATTTTCATTAAAATATTCTAGGATTTGCCTATTGCGTAGCTCGTTGTCTTTTGCATACTTCTTTGTGCGAATCTTATTAAAACTGCCAAACTCAAGCAAGTTTCTAACCAGCGTTTGAAAATAAGTTCTGCCAGGCTGCCGTCTTTCGGGGTACGTGTCGTCAAAACACACATCCATGGCCCTGTTTGCATTTCTTTCATTTTTAATATAACACACTAACATATCAAACATTTCTTCATTAGAAAAGTTTAACGCCATTGTAATCCTTATTAAAACAGCGATGAATGTTAAATAAAACTTAAACGTTGCATTTTTGACAGATTAAAAGCATTCTATTATTTCAAAACCAAAGCCTACTTGAGCAAAGATGTTAGTGTTATCTGCGGCTGGTCATTTGAACATTTGTGAACATTGTGCAATGTTATTGAGTAGTTTTTACTATTTTTTTGTAGAACTGGATGTTGAATTACATATTGCCTTTTAACACTATTAATTTTTAATTTTTTACTTTGATAATTCAAAAAACGTTTAAATATTTTCTCTACGCACTTTTTGCACCTTTAGTAATAACCTAATTACAAAGTGTGATACACCGTAGAAAAGCTAAAGAAATACTCTTTTCAAAACTGTTAAAATCGAACACAGCGGCCATAAGAAAAAACAAAATTGATGATGGTTCTAGAATATCGAAACGTCGATGTAAAATCTGACTTAATAGGTGCACTCTACGTAAAAAGTTGCCTTAATAATGTTCTTACAGATTTTGAAAATTTTCATAAATAAATAAATTATAGGACTTTTTCGAAAATGCAGTTTTTTGGTTTTTTCAAAATATCTCAAAAACTAAAAAAGATAGAATCGCGAGCAAAACGGCGTTAAATTACAAACGTAATTGTCTAAAACTTTCTCCATTTAAACGTTTTTGTAACTATCACGGTTTCCGAGATCCCAATACTGTCATAACCAATTTCGGACACACTATATATATATATATATATATATATATATATATATATATATATATATATATATATATATATATATATATATATATATATATATATATATATATAGTAATTAGGTACTTCTTTTCGTGGGATGCATGTTCATAAAATTAAAACGATTTTTTAATTATTTGTCATATTTAATTCAATTTGACGTTTCGACAGGTAGATCCATGTCTTTTTCAAAAATGTTTTTATTTTATTTTTTCTAAAACATATAGCAAAAAATAAACAATCTAAGATTTTAAAAAATCAAAAATTATCTTACCATGAGACGTAAAGCAAAAGCTCAATAACACCAATTAACATTTAAGCAAAATAAAATACACATAGCATATTGTCATTTCATCAAACAAATACAAACACAGAATATCTATTGCAGACTAACTGAAATATATAGTGTAGGAATTCATTCTTATCATAATACTTTTTTAGTGGTTACCGGAGAATTTTTATTATTTAAATATTTATTTATTTTAAACAGAGTTGGGGAACTTAGATGATGCTGAAGGTTTTAACTCACTTAATCAAAATTTTAGAGTTCCAAAAAGTAAAACACTAATTTTAAAAAGAAGCAACGTTGTATGTAAGATCCCATGTAGTGACTGCTGTGGAGTTTACATTGGCCAAACTACTCAGTATTTAAAATGAAGGCTAAATTCACATAAATACGACAAGGGAAACCCCACAGCGCTCACTAGACACGAAAATCAAACCAACCATAAATTCAACTTTTCCAAGGCAAGAATTTTAAAAACGGAAAAGAGAGATATATGAATCTATTGAAATCGAGAAAAATAAAAATGCCATTAATGACAAAAAGGATGTTAATTTAGTAAACAACATTTTTTTCAACATCATCTAATATTTTCCTTGATGCATGCAGGAGCACCTAATATCGGACACTCAATGTCCGGGCCTAGTCGAATTTCTTCGTTTTTAAAGTAGCGACAATGTCAGCACTTACATCTTTGAAAAATTCAGCACATTCCTTCCAGTTTTCTAAATTAAATTTTCCAAGAGTCCACAGTGTGAAATCGCTTTCGATATTGTATGGGAAAACACTTTTGTTGCATCTTTAATTTTTTCACTTTGAGCTCCTCTTAAATTTAAATTTTCCACTGATATTTTATGTGCAATATTTAAATCAGTTTGATTTGTGAAGATTTTAGTTTTTCTATAATATGTTTAATTATTTCTTTTCCATTCAAAATAAATCCTTGATCCACATAATGATTTCTAAGTAATTTGATAAGATGGGATACATCAACAAAAGCATATATCTTATTTTCTTTTGCAGGATTAATGAACAAAGTTGTTGAAGTGCTAATGTTCAATTCATTATGCAGGCCTCTGTTTCCTCCGCCTAAATCGCTAACATGTAAGAAATGTTATTTTATTATTTGTAGACATTTGCATTACTTCCAAGTAATTACCATTGCTACAATTGGGAAACCAGCATTTTCAGCAAATTTTTTATTTAAAATAATTTATCTTTTGTCATTTGACAACCAAAAGCATAAAATCTTGGTTGTTTCCAATTTCGGAACAGTCCTCTCAGAATTGCTACTTGTACATAATTATATGGTTTTCTAAACATTACAATACCATACCGAATTTCCCTGGAATAATATAAACGAGGAGAACTATCTGAGTCTAGTGAGACTCAGATAGTTTCTGACATTAACGTTAGTACAACTCGTGCTACTCCTATGACAATCACCACTATCAGGGCACTTACGAGTACTGCAAATAAATAGAGAAATGACAAAACTTACACTTGGACAAAAGACTAATGTTTAACAGACCATCAGATACAGCAAACAATTATGTAGAAAAAAAATACTACTTATTCTCAAAATAAATAAAAGAACAACAAAATTTAAATCCCATTTTAAATTAAAATGTTGCTCAAATATTTAACATATCTTTACTTTATTAAAATAAATTATTTTAAAATACTAGTGTTTACCCACTCAAATTGTAATTTTGACCCCATTATTTTCCGAAATGATAACTAAATTTTAAACTTTTAAGTACTTTATAGTAACTATCTACCTCCAAAAAAAGTAAGTGATCAGCAATCGCTCACAAACATTTTGTATGCCAATTATTAACCCCTGTTAATAATGCTGGAAACATGGCCCTCCACCCATGGCTTAAAAGACAAAACCAAACTAAACATAAAATAACCATCGTTCCCAGCTATATGTTATGAAATAACAAACTCACAGCTAGATTTACTTTCTTGCTTAAAAGGATCCCTTCCATTAATTTTGACTGATTCCTTTTTGTCAGCCGTTCTTTCCGCTGCTTTGTCTTAGGATTATAAGTGACACTTGGCAAATTTAGGGATGGTATTGCATAAGTCTTTAAAACGTTGATTTTTTGACGAATAAGGATCACAAAGTTCATATTTTAAATCCCTCTCGTAGCTATATTTGGAGCACCCTTTTACATTACATTTGTCCTTGCGTTACAAGCATTTATCCAAGATTAACTGGAAATCGAAAGAATCTAGTACCTTTGCTAAAACTTTCGCACTGATCGACTGTCTTACACAAGCCACACCACACTGCATTTTTAGCTTTTATGTAATAAAAATGTTTTACTTATATATATATATATATATATATATATATATATATATATATATATATATATATATATATATATATATATATATATATATATATATATATATATATATATATATATATATATATATATATATATATATATATATATATATATATATATATATATATATATATATATATATATATATATATATATATATATATATATATATATATATATATATATATATATATATATACTTCCCACTTTTACACGGTTGTCTTATCATACTAAAACTAGAAAAACTAACACCATACTTCAAAATGCTAGTAAGGCGTTATTAAAAGGACAAATCCATCAAACTAGAAAACAACTAGCCGAGACAGAGAAAGAACTTTTAAAGTTACACCTTAAACTAAGTAACATCATTCACCCTTTATTGTGGAATTGCATAGAAACTTTGGCTTTTTGGCGAACCGAATCAAATAAGAATATTAAGATAGATAAACTTTCGAAAAAGCATGACAATCTTCTAAGAAAGTCGAGTCAGCCACAAAGATCATCAGTAGACGTCGAGAAATTAGTGCGTAATATATCATCCTACAGTTTCTCAGAAAGTGAAAAATCCGTACTGAGTAAGGGTTTTAATTTTGCGATATCTCCTAAGGAAATCCCTAAAGAAGAAATAATAGCTGGAGTGGAAACTGTCCTGGACTCCTCTGAAGAAACAAAAGCAGAGGAGATTCGACAAGAGGTGGCAAGAATTTTAAGATCAAGCAAAACACACAACAAAATCTAAATGCCACCGAACAAAGGGAACGCAACTGTGGTTATGAATACTCAAGATTACGTACAAAAAATGCAGGATATTTTACAAGACAATTGTTATAGGCCTATTCCAAGGGACCCGACAACGTACCTAGAAAAAACAACTAAAAATAAAATAAACAGCTCACCAATAAACCCCGAAATTCAACAAAAAATCATATCACGGGAAAAGTCGAGCAGATGTCCTAAACTCTATGGTTTACCAAAAATACACAAACCAGGGGAGCCCATCAGACCTATTGTTAGTGCTATTAACTCGCCGCTACAAAAACTGGAGAAATACCTTTTTGAAATTATGCAACCAGCTGTAGAAAAAGCTGACTCATTTGTAAACAACTCGGAGCATTTCACTCGAATTAGACGGGATATCGTCCTTGAAAAAAACGATATCATAGCAAGCCTAGATGTCAAATCGTTATATCCCAGTATTCCCATCGACGAAGCATTGGACAAGATTGCTAAGAACGAGGATTTCCAGGCACATATAATATAACTCTCGGAGCATTGCCTTAAAAACACTTATTTTTCTTTCAACGGGCAAATGTATAAACAAATGGATGGTGTTCCAATGGGGTCCTCGCTATCACCAGTAGTCGCGAATTTATTTATGATATACTTCGAGAAAGAAGTTCTTGAGAAAGCAAGTTTAAAGCCCAAATTATGGATTCGTTATGTGGATGACATATTTATTATATGGCAACATGGTCATGCGGAGCTCGAAAAATTTCTGACACACGTAAATTCAATCCACCCCAGAATACAATTTACTCTAGAGTTAGAGGAAAACAACAAACTACCTTTTTTAGATGTTTTGGCCACAAAACTGCGTAACGGACATTTCGAATACCGTTTATAGAAAACCAACACATACAGACAGATATTTAAATGCAAAATCACACCATCACCCAGCACATATTCAAGCTGTGGCAAATACTCTAATATCCAGATCCGTGCGATTAACTGAAACACAGACGAGACAAAACGAACTTAAGGTAATATCTAATGCTTTAAAGAAAAATGGCTACACAAATCACACCATAGAGAAAGCTGTTAATGCACAGGTTTTCCGAACAACGAACAACAAAACTTATGAACCGGGAAAGCAACAAGTAGTCTTACCATATGTAAAAGGCACAACAGACAGAATCGGAAGAATTCTTAGGAAACACAATATACAAACAATACACAAGCCACAAACAACTATAAGTAAACTACTTGGACTGCCAGGACTGTGAAAAGTTGTACGTGGGGCAAACTAACAGGCGAATATCAGCAAGAGTGGAAGAGCATAAACTCAGCATCAGAAATAAACAAACAACCTCAGCTTTATTCCCACATCATCAGGAAACCGGCCATAAAATAATTTTCGATGGGTGTAGGGAGATTGCCAATATAGAACATTATAAAACCAGAATAATCGAGAAGCCATAGAAATTGAAAAACAAGGTGATTTGAATAAAAGGGACGAATCATTAAAACTACCAACAGTATGGAAGACAATAATCGACAAATCTAAAATCGCAAAAACTCAAGCGCAATTAGCGCAACAACAACAGCAAGGTATAAAAGGAAGCGTCGCAGTCATCAACACCTCAGTCTCTATTCGGACGCGAGAAAGAAAGCTTCGAAAATGCCAAATGTGATTTTGGCGAAACGTCAGCAAAACTGTTCCTTTCAGAACGACAGTATTGAACGGATCTACACCCGGAATGAAAATACATTGTATTTTTCCATCCGTGAAGGACTAAAAATCAACATATATATATATATATATATATATATATATATATATATATATATATATATATATATATATATATATATATATATATATATATTCATTCCGGGTGTTCATATATATATATATATATATATATATCTGAAAAGAACATTTTTGCTGACGTTTCGCCAAAATCACATTTGGCATTTTCGAAGCTTTATTTCACGCGTCCGAACAGACATTGAAGTGTTGGTGACTGCGACGCTTCCTTTTATACCCCCATTCGGGGCCGAAGGTTATATCTGCGCAGGCGTTGGTCGTTATTTGTGTTTTCCGGATGGTGCTTCCATACTGTTGGTAGTTTTAATGATTCGTCCCTTTTATTCAAATCACCTTGTTTTTCAATTTCTATGGCTTCTCGGATTATTCTGGTCTTATAATGTTCTATATTGGTTCTATATCCCTACAACCATCGAAATGTATTGTATGGCCAGTTTCCTGATGATGTAGGAATAAAGCTGAGGTTGTTTGTTTATTTCTGATGCTGAGTTTATGCTCTTCCACTCTTTCTGATATTCGCCTGTTAGTTTGCCCCACGTACAACTTTTCACAGTCCTGGTACGGAATACTGTATACTCCGTGGTTTTCCAGTTTGATTTTATCTTTTGGGTTTCCAAGTAGTTTACCTATAGTTGTTTGTGGCTTGTGTATTGTTTGTATGTTGTGTTTCCTAAGAATTCTTCCGATTCTGTCTGTTGTGCCTTTTACATATGATAAGACTACTTGTTGCTTTCCCGGTTCATAAGTTTTGTTGTTCGTTGTTCGGGAAACCTGTGTATTAATAGCTTTCTCTATGGTGTGATTTGTGTAGCCATTTTTCTTTAAAGCACTAGATATTACCTTAAGTTCGTTTTGTCTCGTCTGTGTTTCAGTTAATCGCACGGATCTGGATATTAGAGTATTTGCCACAGCTTGAATTTGTGCTGGGTGATGGTGTAATTTTGCATTTAAATATCTGTCTGTATGTGTTGGTTTTTTATAAACGGTGTATTCGAAATGTCCGTTATGCAGTTTTGTGACCAAAACATCTAAAAAAGGTAGTTTGTTGTTTTGCTCTAACTCTAGAGTAAATTGTATTCTGGGGTGGATTGAATTTACGTGTGTCAGAAATTTTTTGAGCTCCGCATGACCATGTTGCCATATAATAAATATGTCATCCACATAACGAATCCATAATTTGGGCTTTATACTTGCTTTCTCAAGAGCTTCTTTCTCGAAGTATATCATATATAAATTCGCTACTACTGGTGATAGCGAGGAGCCCATTGGAGCACCATCCATTTGTTTATACATGTGCCCGTTGAATGAAAAATAAGTGTTTTTAAGGCAATGCTCCGAGAGTTGTATTATATGTGCCTGGAAATCCTCGTTCATAGCAATCCTGTCCAAAGCTTCGTCGATATGAATACTGGGATATAATGATTTGACATCTAGGCTTGCTATGATATCGTTTTTTTCAAGGACGATATCTTGTATAATTCGAATGAAATGCTCCGAGTTTTTCACAAATGAATCAGCTTTTTCGACAGCTGGTTGCATAATTTCAGAAAGGTATTTCTCCAGTTTTTGTAGCGGCGAATTAACAGCACTAACAATAGGTCTGATGGGCGCCCCTGGTTTGTGTGTTTTTGGTAAAGCATAGAGCTTAGGACATCTGCTCGACTTTTCCCGTGGTATGATTTTTTGTTGAATTTCGGGGTTTATTGGTGAACTTTTTATTTTATTTTTAGTTGTTTTTTCTAGGTACGTTGTCGGGTCCCTTGGAACAGGCCTATAACAATTGTCTTGTAGGATATCCTGCATTTTTAGTACGTAATCTTGAGTATTCATAACCACAGTTGCGTTTCCTTTATCTGCTGGAAGGATTGTGATTATTTTTTCGAAGGTTTATTAAGGCCCTTTGTTCAGTGGCATTTAGGTTTTGTTTTGGTGTTTTGCTTGATCTTAAAATTCTTGCCACCTCTTACCGAATTTCCTCTGTTTTTGTTTCTTCAGAGGAGTCAAGAACAGCTTCCACTCCAGCTATTATTTCTTCTTTAGGGTTTTCCTTAGGAGATATCGCAAAATTAAAACCCTTACTCAGTACAGATTTTTCACTTTCTGAGAGACTGTAGGATGATATACTACGTACTAATATATATATATATATATATATATATATATATATATATATATATATATATGTACATATATATATATATATATATATATATATATATATATATATATATATATATATATATATATATATATATATATATATACACATATAAATATGTATAAATATTCTTACTTCCTACTTTTACACGGCTGTCTTATCATACTAAAACTAGAAAAACTAACACTATACTCCAAAATGCTAGTAAGGCGTTATTAAAAGAACAAATCCATCAAACTAGAAAACAACTAGCCGAGACAGAGAAAAAACTTTTAAAGTTACACCTTAAACTAAATTTTCATTCACCCTTTATTGTGGAATCGCATAGAAACTTTGGCTTTTTGGCGAACAGAATCAAATAAGAAATTCTAAAAGTATGACAATCTACTAAGAAAGTCGAGTCAGCCACAAGGATCATCAGTAGACGTTGAGAAATTAGTACGTAATATATCATCCTACAGTCTCTCAGAAAGTGAAAAATCTGTACTGAGTAAGGGTTTTAGTTTTGCGATATCTCTTAAGGAAATCCCTAAAGAAGAAATAATAGCTGGAGTGGAAGCTGTTCTTGACTCCTCTGAAGAAACAAAACCAGAGGAAATTCGACAAGAGGTGGCAAGAATTTTAAGATCAAGCAAAACACCAAAACAAAACCTAAATGCCACTGAACAAAGGGCCCTAATAAACCTTCGAAAAAATAAAGACATCACAATCCTTCCAGCAGATAAAAGAAACGCAACTGTGGTTATGAATACTCAAGATTACGAACAAAAAATGCAGGATATCCTACAAGACAATTGTTATAGGCCTGTTCCAAGGGACCCGACAACGTACCTAGAAAAAACAACTAAAAATAAAATAAAAAGTTCACCAATAAACCCCGAAATTCAACAAAAAATCATACCACGGGAAAAGTCGAGCAGATGTCCTAAACTCTATGGTTTACCAAAAATACACAAACCAGGGGCGCCCATCAGACCTATCGTTAGTGGTGTTAATTCGCCGCTACAGAAACCGGAAAACCATCTTGCTGAAACTATGCAAACAACTGTCGAAAAAGATGATTCATTTGTGAAAAACTCGGAGCATTTCACTCGAATTATACAAGATATCGTCCTTGAAAAAACCGATATCACAGCAAGCCTAGATGTCAAATTATTATATCCCAGTATTCCCATCGACGAAGCTTTGGACAGGATTGCTATGAACGAGGATTTCCAGGCACATATAATACAACTCTCGGAGCATTGCCTTAAAAACACTTATTTTTTATTCAACGGGCAAATGTATAAACAAATGGATGGTGCTCCAATTGGGTCCTCGTTATCACCAGTAGTCGCGAATTTATTTATGGTATACTTCGAGAAAGAAGCTCTTGAGAAAGCAAGTTTAAAGCCCAAATTATGGATTCGTTATGTGGATGACATATTTATTATATGGCAACATGGTCATGCGGAGCTCCAAAAATTTCTGACACACGTAAATACAATCCACCCCAGAATACAATTTACTCTAGAGTTAGAGGAAAACAACAAACTACCGTTTTTAGATGTTTTGGTCACAAAACAACAAACTAAATGTTCAATAAAACCTGAAAATTAAGTAATACGGATGAGAAAAGAAATTTTTAATCAGCTAATGACAGGTAAAATTAATAGAGTCCAAAATCTATAAATGTTTATAAAGAAAATCTTTAAGTTGTTTTAATTTACCGAACAATTTGATCTAACAGTAAAAATTTATCAAAAGATACAAAATAATCAAGCAATTAATTAACTTCATTAATTCAAATACAATTAACAATAACAGAATAAAAGAAAAGAGTATTATGTGAATCTAAGAGCAAGCAAAAAATTTATATAACTAAGTTTCAAATCCAATCCCCAATATTACCTAACAAATTGACACCATTGTTTTATATCAAAATACCTTTCTAAAGCAAGTAAATACAATAAATCATACATATCATCACATATTCCAATAATGTTACCTGTCTATAACACTTCTTATATACCTCGTATAAACTAACTAGATCTTATAAGTTAAAATTTCAAGATGTGATCACACTTTACAACAACAGTGTATATTAAAGTATATTATACTATCAAATATTGGCAAAAACCTATAGACTATTGTGTCATAAACTTATACTGTGATGTTCTGTATCTTAAAGCCTACTATACGGTTAAATGTTGACAAAAACCTATAGGTTATTGTGTCCTAAACTTATAATATGATATTTGAGTATCAGCATGAGTTATAAAGTAAAAATAATCTTACTGACAACACCAATAATCATGGTTTATGCACACCAGCAGTAGTTAGAACTTTATAACAAAAAGTATACTTTACACTCAAAAGAAACAGAAAAAGTCATAAAGTTGATCAGCAATAAACAATAAAGTCAATTCAGCACAAGGGATGTTAAAATTAAGATACTTATCTAAGTGTCTATCATTACGTAGATCAGCAGTCTATGATGTAAGTGTCATCGAAGACATTTCCAGCAGGAAAACTGGGTACGTACACACTTAAGTACTAGGTAACAGACTTCTGCTCCACTTACAATGACACAGCCAGCTATTTCCCAGCTTGACTTCATTTAAACCAATTTACCCAAATTACAAAAAATCTTAAGACATTCTATTGTAGAAATTCAAAATATTAGGCCCGTACATGTCTATTACGATACATAATATTATCAACTACAACCCCTTAACATTATATACAAAATATAAGCAACATATCTATTAATTAATACTAATATAGGTACATTACAGCCCTTATAGTGAATAGTAACAAGAATCCATCCTTAAAATCTTGTAAATATCAATACAAAATGTCATTACTCCAGTATAAGTAAGCTAATATAAGATGTTACAGACAGAAAATGTAAATCACTGATACATTATTGTTTAATTTTGCCAAATTGGTTAAAGCGGATAGCATGTATTTATATCTTATAAGGTTGTTTTCGGTCTTTAAAGAAATATGAAAATTAAAGTGATTTTTGTAGATATATAGGCCACTTTCCTATATATAACATACACCTGTAGTAGTTGTATTGAGACAGACTTATTAAAGGAAACAAATTCTCCCCAATGTATTTACTATTCTTTACTTTATGCAAACTTAAATAACAATTGGCTTATAGAGGTTACAATAGACCTTTTTGTATTGCAGAAATAAACTTAATAATTATAACAAACATAAGGTATGTATACATTCAGCACATATATTAAGAAAATGAAAAGTACTATTGAATACATTTGCTACACAAATCAAAGGGCAATCAAGAGTGTCCCCATAGCTCTTAACTTCAATAAGTAAAATAACTCTGTGGCCTTGTATTTACTTTTTAATAAGAGAACTAAGTAACAAAAAAATGAAGTGCTTGGGGCAACAAGGGAGATAAGCCACATTTTGATTGTTTTGAGAAAAAAAAAACAGATTTAATATTTTGACGAAATCCTGAAACAACAAATAACCTCTTTCGCTAATAGTGTCTGGGTATTTTTTGGTTAAGGAGATGTATTTCATGATGAGATATTTTTGGATTTGAAACAAAATGCAAATAATCGAAAAAAAAAAAATATTAAAAAAAAATGTGGCTTGTGACCTTGTACTACCTGTGTACAAGTAAAAACAAATATTCTACTCTTAAACAATGGCACGATTTTTATTGAAGCGAGAAATATAAACTACAAATAACTATAGAATACTCAAATAACATAGCATAGTAAATTTGTATGCAGGTGCTAGTCGTCTACGAGGCCATCATCTACGGGAAGGTCTTCGCCATCTATATTCGCCAGCTCGCCATCGATATTTCCGGGCTCTAAAGTTCTTGGTATTGGTTCATCTTCTCTAGTGTTTTAAGTTATTTCCAGGAAATACTGCTGATACACAGGGGGTATATACTTCAACATTTTTTTAATATCAGCTATTTTTTCTGAGGATAATTTCAGCCGTTGCTGATATTTGTTTGACAAGTTCTGAAGAATATCTTTTAACTCGCTAATGTGTATCACCCGTTTTCCAATATTAATAGCTTTAAAAGATATTTCATTTAGCCAATGCTTGATAAAAATGATGTTGGGAAAGTTGCAGTCAAATTTAAAACATCGTATTTGGGTAAATTTTATGGGTTCTCTATCCCCTGTTACATTTTTCTTTGAAAATGGTATATTTTGAAAAGAAAAGAAATCTTCCTGTTTCATAACAACAACGTTAAAAGGCTTTACTCGTTTGCTCTTAGAAACTGCTTTTTACCACTGTTGAGGACAATAAACCTGTCTCAGATACTTTTTGTGTTTTTCAATAACCGCAAAATCTCTATCAGACGGTAGGAATGTATGCCCAGATATTAAAAATCGATGTTCTGTGGTTTTGTACTTATTCTCGCGCACTAACTGTAGCCATAGCAACATAAGCAGCCAATTTTTATTTTGACCCCCACAGTTGTCTGTATATATTATCAGATCTTGTCCTGTGGTGGGTCGTGATGTTAAATGTTTTAAAAGACAACTGGCGATTTCCTCACTACTCCGCTTAGCAACATCTTCGGTCCACATATACATTGTACCCGTCACCACAGTTGTGCACGCCAAGATTATAAGTCCATGCTTTACGTAAATAAAATGCTTGGCCAACCGTAAGCAAAGGAGTGGGTAAAGTTTGTTGCAGATCGAAAGAAATCACTATTTTGTTATGGTTTACTTTAGCGTCTTCAGTTTCTCGTTTTAAATCATTCTGCATGGCAGTCCCTCTTCTTTGGTGAAGTTCAAGTTTTGTCTCTAAGTCTTGGCAAACTGCGTGATTTTCCTTATTGGCCTGAATCAGATTATTAAGCTCATCGCAAGTGGCACAAGTATCTACTTTGGGTAATTTAAATCTTCTTTAACAGGATCTATATTTTTTTCTTGACACCATGGCACATAGAAATCATTGTAAAGAATCGAAATAATAATATCATGGTCAAGATAGACCTTATCGGGATTTCTTGCTCGACTGTAATGACTTACGTATTTCGGAAAAGACTCTATATGCTCAAAGACTGACTGAATTCGCTCTTCCGAAATTTTATTCGGACGATTGTGATGTTTCCCGCGTTCATCTGGTTTTGCAGTAGATCGTCCCTTTGATATTTGGGCAGTTATATTGCGAACTCGCTTCAGAGACTTTTGCAGTCCATGTATCGCCAAAAATTCTTTTTTGCAAACTTGAACATCAATACCATTTATTTTAACCTTATAAACAAAAGTTAGCTTTCGCGAAGATTCTTGCCGTTTAGTTTTTTTATTGTAAGATCTTTTCTTTGGAATAGAAGTAATAGAGGCGAATAGGTAAGTATTTGGTTTTTCATATGAAGCCAGTTCCCAAAATGAGTGAAAAATTGATACTTCTCTACCTTGCAGCTTGGCCCTACAGTTTTTCTTGCACAAGCATGGTGCGCCCAGAGTCCTTGCTTCTGTGGCCTTTCCCCTTGAAGTGGTGCAAGAATATCCCAAATTTCTTTTCATACGGGATTTGTACTTCTTCCGACAATTTTCATTCGACTGCTTCCACCTTGAAGGTCCCGCTTTTTCAGGACTTACGTAATCCACTGGATCCCTTGATACGTTAATATTGTCAGGCTCCCCCTATAACAAAAAAGTTTAAAATTATTTTTATACAAAAAGGGCATAAACCACTTACATCTTGATAGTTTTCTGTTTACTAAGAATATATTTTTATGTATTTATTAAATAAAATATGGATATATAAATATATATATTTTTCAATCGAAAAATAGATTAAATTTTAAAAAAGGCACAAGCCACCAATACAGTGTCTAAAAAGGGCATAAGCCACTACTAATAAACACTTACCGTTAAATCTTCTAAGAAGTCACTTCGAACCACTACTCTCAACATAATCCTTATCGATTAAGGAATCATCTGAGTAAAAATCCTCATCAGAATCACTTGAATTTGACCCAATTTCACGCATGACACGCTTACGTGTTGCTTTCTGAGAAGCGGCCATGATGGTTTTTATGAGGCTTATGACTTTCTTGTCATATGTTTCATTAATTTTCTAATAAGGGCCTTTTAGATTGGTGCCGCCATCTATTATCCAATAGTCAAAGTTTGAAATTTATAGCGAGTGGAAAACGTACAGAAAACTGTGAT
The DNA here is from genome assembly GCA_030620095.1 of Kuschelorhynchus macadamiae. Classification (NCBI taxonomy): domain Eukaryota; kingdom Metazoa; phylum Arthropoda; class Insecta; order Coleoptera; family Curculionidae; genus Kuschelorhynchus; species Kuschelorhynchus macadamiae. The sequence continues at coordinate 368,289 of JAUTXW010003575.1, forward strand.
GGTCAATAACTTATTTTTGATCAAAATGTGGCTTGTGTCCCTTGTTGCCTCAATCGCTTCAAATAACCCCTTTTTTATATATAAACAAAATACCTTAGTGATAGCCGAGAAACTATATCTAAGCTAGAGGTTAGAACATAACCTATAAAAAATAATATGGCAAAATACAAGAAAATATAACATATGAATATAAAAGGGTTTCTTACCTTATTTAGCCATTTCGTAAAGTTTGTCCCATCAAAAAGATATGGTAGGTGGTCAACTGCAGTTAAATCCTCAAAAGAGAGTAATAAAAGGTTCCTCAACCAAAAATATTAAGGTACAACTTAATTAAATACACATAGGAGCCTTTTTAACTAAGTTGCCGACGTAAATCCCAAAAGATGGCCTGGATTAAAACAGGATCAATTCGCCGACAAACTTTCACACTTAACCTTCACCTTCCAGAGAGACAAGAAACTTAACCTACCTCACCACCAGGTCAAGGCAACAGTAGGGGGATGACAATCCGTCAGTGGTGCCACTTTACTAAAATCAAACTGACCAAATCTGGACAATAGATCAGCCAATCCCTGAGCTGGATCACAGGAAAGAAAAAATATTTAAAGGAGAAGAAAGTAAAATTACTAATTGAACAAAACTAAGGCGCCATCTACACGAAGACTAGTGAATTGCAATATGAAGCGGAAGATTTCGCTAAGCAGAGATTGGGATAATTTGCATATTTTCCAAAAGTCTATACCAAGGATAAGTTTGTGATGTAAGTCAGGCAGAACAAGAACATCAATTAAACGAGTTTTCCCCATAAGGATCATCGGTACTTGAAGGCAGCCAGTACTTGTACATTTTTGTCCATTAGCAACTCTGCAGTTAGAAATATTTTTAATCAATTTGTATCCAAGACTTTCCAGAAGTTTAAGTTCAGGTAATCCTACTATTGTTCTTGAGGCTCCGGAATCTAATAATCCTAGCATAGGATATCCTAATATTTGAACTTTTAAATAGGGTCGTTGATCACCTTCGGCATGAGATATGATATAGTCCAGCAAAATTTGATTGGTCGTTAATGAAACACTATTGAGAGAAGTCTTCCGACCTAATGACTCCCTCTTGGATAGTTTTCCGAGGCATTACACTTTGTGCAAGTCCGCACTGTCACATCAGGCTTTCCACATCTATAACAATGTATGCTTTTGGGTTTTGGGCAGTCTCTATTGACATGTCCTTCCTGCTTGCAATTCCAACAGGTCACTTTTGTTCTATTAGGAGTATCTCTCTGATGAAGAGGGTATAATGGCTGAGGTGTTGAAGACGAATCAGAGTCATGAGATACAAAAGCAAAATCTGGCTCCACAAAATCACTTTTCTTCCTACGTGCAGGTGGTACATAGGTATCAATTTCTTAGTTTCTACTTTAAGGCATTCATTTTCCAATTCTTCTAAAGAATTTACAACAGGTAGTTGGGTAGTGTAAAAGGGTGACAAGTTTCTTGAGATTATGTCCAATTGCACATCTTCAAGAATTCCTCCATATCTTCTGAATAAAGCGTTCATTGAAGATAAAAATTCCACAATACTCTCAAATGAATCTTGAGCACGGTCAAGGATTTCCCTAAATAAACGTGAACGATAATCTGGTGGTTCAAAATGTTTGATTAAAAGATCAGATAAAGACTTCCAAGATGTTAGTCTGTGCCTATTTGAATGGTACCAAGTTAGAGCTTTTCCTTCGAATAAATCTATGACAGTATCAAACAAGTCTTTTTCAGAAACTCTTCGTGCAATACACAACTCCTTAGCTCTTTCCAAAAAGTTATGAACTGACAAGCCTTTAATGTCTCCAGAAAATTCCATTCCAAAAGTCCCCATTTTTCAATATGCGGTTGTTTAAACATTGAAGTAGCACCTCGATTGCGATTAGGTGTAGAACTAAGTCCAACATCTTCTTCACTGGAATCAGATGAACTGTCAGCATCTTGAGTACCTCTGAGGTGAGTAGATTCTAGCAACATACTAAGGAGAGGATCTTGACGAGACCTAGTGTCCAAGTTATCAAGGGCATTCGGTAGCTTCTTCAGCAGTTCTGTTTCTAATATTTTCACCAGAAACTTTACCAAATGAAGCAGTCAGATTGTCCAATGTAGTCCGGATATAGGTTTTCTCTTCAACAAATTTAAGGTTTTAAGGAGGAATATTTAATGGTTTTCTTTTCCATTTGAATTATAGGGCGAAGTGTGGACCTCAATTCCTTTACAGTTTTGGAATCATCATAACAATACCTCTGATATTTAGCTCGTACAAAAGCATATCCTTTTAAGGTATTTTATCTCCATATTGTAGTCCATTTTTGCAATATCAAAATTAATTCATATATATATATATATATATATATATATATATATATATATATATATATATATATATATATATATATGCAAAAGATAAATGTCAATAGGCAATTAGCAATAAGATATAAACCTGAAATAAAGAAATAAGTATAGGAAAGATGATTATATAAGCAAGCGAGAACTTCAATTAAGATAAATAGATAGACCTATCTAACTCTATATCTATAACATAATCAACACGCCCTACGTTGGGCGCCAAAATTTGCCACACTTTCTCTGTTTGATAGCAGAGAGTATGTATTTGTTTTAAGATAATATAAATCTACACTAAGTGGTTGATTGAAAGAGAGACAGTAAAGTTAGTGTGCAAAATCACCGACTGCTCAGGGAGATTGGTTCGTTTTCTATTTATAAGGGCGCCAACAGTTCTATACCAGTTGACTGTTAACCGCTCTAGATGTTATGAGTACCACTCCTCAAAACCACTAAGATAAAATTAATTAAAGTTAATAGTAAAAAAAAGCATATTCAACAAATTACATTTATTAACAAGTTCAGTGCTCCCCAAAATATTTCCAGAAATATGTATCTCCTGTACGTTATTTTTTATAACATGTGAAAGAAATTGGCCTTAATTGAAGTTTAAAAAAAAAAATGACAATCGACTGTGTAATGATCCCATGTTAATCAGTTTTCATACCTCATATGCTGAGAGAAAAATCTAAAGTATATTCAAATAAAGATCACTATCCAAATATTAGATCAACTGTGTAAAATGTTTTATGAAAATAGCTAAAGAATTACAAAACAAACTAAATGTTCAAGAAAACCTGAAAATCGAGTAATACGGATGAGAAAAGAAATTTTCAATCAGCTAATGACAGGTAAAAGTAATAGACTCGAAAAATCTATAAATGTTTATAAAGAAAATCTTTAAGTTGTTTTAATTTACCGGACAATTTGATCTAACAGTAAAAATTTATCAAAAGATGCAAAATAATCAAGCAATTAATTAACTTCATTAATTCAAATACAATTAACAACAATAAAATAAAAGAAAAGAGTATTATGTGAATCTAAGAGCAAGCAAATATCAAGAAAAATTTATATAACTAAGTTTCAAATCCAATCACCAATATTACCTACCAAATTGACACCATTGTTTTATTTCAAAATACCTTTCTAAAGCAAGTAAATACAATAAATCATAAATATCATCTCATATTCCAGTAGTGTTACCTGTCTATAACACTTCTTATATACCTTGTATAAACTAACTAGATTGGCAGAAACCTATAGACTATTGTGTCATAAACTTATACTGTGATGTTCTGTATCTTAAAGCCTACTATACGGTCAAATGTGGACAAAAACCTATAAATTATTGTGTCCTAAACTTATAATGTGAAATTTGAGTATCAGCATGAGTTATAAAGTAAAAATAATCTTATTGATAACACCAATAATCATGGTTTATGCACACCAGCAGTAGTTAGAACTTTATAACAAAAAGTATACTCTACACTCAAAAGAAACAGAAAAAGTCATAAAGTTGATCAGCAATAAACAATAAAGTCAATTCAGCACAAGGGATGTTAAAATTAAGATACTTATCTAAGTGTCTATCATTACGTAGATCAGCAGTCTATGATGTAAGTGTCATCGAAGACATTTCCAGCAGGAAAACTGGGTACGTACACACTTAAGTACTAGGTAACAGACTTCTGCTCCACTTACAATGACACATCCAGGTTCAAACCCTGGTTAGGAGAACCGGAACAAGAAGTAGAAGAGGAGGGAGAAGAAGAAAAAAAACCCTAGAATAGTACAAACGTCTAAGATTTACACCCCAAATAAAAATATATAGGTCTGTTTAACAACTCAACACCCAGTATATCAAATAAAGAAAATAATTCCAAACAAAAATGTATCAATATTTCTCAGCTTGACTTCATTTAAACCAATTTACCCAAATTACAAAAAATCTTAAGTCATTCTATTATAGAAAAAAATAATAATAATATTCAAAATATTAGGCCCGTACATGTCTATTACGATACATAATATTATCAACTACAACCCCTTAACATTATACACAAAATATAAGCAACATATCTATTAACTAATACTAATATAGGTACATTACAGCCCTTATACTGAATAGTAACAAGAATCCACCCTTAAAATCTTGTAAATATCAATACAAAATGTCATTACTCCAGTATAAGTAAGCTAATATAAGATGCTACAGACAGAAAATGTAAATCAGTGATACAATATTGTACAATTTTGCCAAATTGGTTAAAGCAGATAGCATGTATTTATATCTTATAAGGTTGTTTCGGTCTTCAAAGAAATATGAAAATTAAAGTGATTTTTATAGATATATAGGCCTCTTTCCTAATTATAACATACACCTGTAATAGTTGTATTGAAACACACTTATTAAAGAAAACAAATTCTCCCCAATGTATTTACTATTTTTTACTTTATGCAAACTTAAATAACAATTGGCTTATGTAGGTTACAAATAGACCTTTTTGTATTGCAGAAATAAACTTAATAATTATAACAAACATAAGGTATATATATATATATATATATATATATATATATATATATATATATATATATATATATATATATATATATATTCAGCACATATCTTAAGAAAATGAAAAGTACTATTGAATACATTGTTTGCTACACAAATCAAAGGGCAATCAAGAGTGTCCCCATAGCCCTTAATTTCAATAAGTAAAATAACTCTGTGGCCTTGTATTAACTTTTTAATAAGAGAACTAAGTAACAAAAAAAATAATTCCTTTTTTATATATAAACAAAAAGACCTTAGTGATAGCCGAGAAACTATATCTAAGCTAGAGGTTAGAACATAACCTATAAAAAATAATATGGCAAAATACAAGAAAATATGTACAGGGAAAATATATCGCATTTTTGTGAATATAAAATTGGGTTATCTTACTTTATTTGATGGTAAAGGGTTTCTTATTAGTCATTTCGTAAAGTTTGTCCCATCAAAAAGATATGGTTAGCAGTTAAATCCTCACAAAAGAATAATAAAAGGTTCCTCAACCAAAAATATTAAGGTACAACGTAATTAAATACACATTGCAGCCTTTTTAACTAAGTTTCCGACGTAAATCCCAAAAGATAACCCGGATTAAAACAAGGATCAATTCGCCGACAAACTTTCACACTTAACCTTCACCTTCCAGAGAGACAAGAAGCTTAACCTACCTCACTACCAGGTCAAAGCAGCAGTAGGGGGTGACAATCCGTCAGTGGTGCCACTTTACTAAAATCAAACTGACCAAATCTGGACAGTAGATCAGCTAATCCCTAAGCTGGATCACAGGAAAGAAAAAATATTTAAAGGAGAAGAAAGTAAAATTACTAATTGAACAAAACGAAGGCGCCATCTACACGAAGACTAGTGAATTGCCTCAATATAAAGCGGAAGATTTCGCTAAGCAGAGACCGCGAGCACCTTACTACATCGATAGAAGACTTACAGTACCGGATTTACGGATTTTTATGCATTTAAATTTAGCGACGAAATTAAAATGTTACAACCTAGTATTTTAGCGTATTTTCAAATTATACTGGGAGGTTTTAAGATCATTCATACAGCATACCATGTTTCTAAATTACATTTTTGTGATAACTGATCTTTTGGAAAGCTCAAAAAAGAACTTAAAGTCAAATTGTACATTAAGAAGTAAAATAAAAAAATATTGCAAACTATTTTACATTATGCCAAATAATACAAGAATAATAGACTTCATTAACATATTGCCCAAGAAACAATTTATTCTTTACAAAGGTCTTTAGAAAACTGAGAAAAACTTTCCATAAATCTTCTTAAGTTTAAAGGAGGTCAGCGTCTTAAAAGCTAAAAAGGCTTTATCTTAAGGTATCTTTAAGTACATTTTTTAAATAACTCATAAAGCCAAATGCTCTTAAGGACTCTAGACTTAAGGCATTTATCTAACCATTCTTAAGTATATTTATGCTTTCTTTAATTTACACTTATCGCTTTTACATAAAATATCTCATAAATCCACCATAAATTTTAACGTATTTTAGAGTTATCTAGCTGAACTGAACTAAATCGTGAAAGTTTCCTCCTAAAGTACGTAAATATTCAATATAATGATTTAATAAAGTATATATGAATATCTACAACTACTGTTATTACTAAAAAGTATTACTAATTACAATATAAATATAGCCACAAATAAAATCTTCTTCCTTAACCCATTAGCGACTAAGTTTTTCAGTTCTCAAATTTTGATTGAATTTTATCTTTTTCCAGATAACCAAGCATTCAAATATTATAAAATAGGGGTTTTTAGAATTTAAACTTGCTTTTGTGGATTTTATTTTGGGGTACTAAATAAATTAATGATATTGCTCTGGAACGAAGAAATGTATTTATTCAAATTTTAAAAATAAATGAATATAAATCTAGGTTTCTTTATGATAATCACCAAAGCAATTAATACAGAGTCCTGCATTGCACTTGCGACATTGTGTTCTTACAGCGCTTGAAGGTGTGTGGTATCCTGCACAACGTCTTCTCTTGTTATTAGGTACGTATTCAATGATATGATCGACACGGTCATATCTAATATCAGGCATGATCCTACTATTTGCAGATTGTGTCGAAGGTCGTCCACCAGATTTTGGAAGATTTTGAAATCTTTTCAAGTATATTTGGGCTATTTCTCTTCGAAATTGCAGCTGAGTTACGGATGGGTTATGTTTCCTATATAAAATCCAAGCATTCTGAGCACAACAATCAATTATCCATGTGAATATAGGCCACCACCACTTCTTGCCTCTAATTCCAATCCTGTGCACGTTTATATTGGCATGCATCTGGTCCGTGCCTCCCATAAACTCATTATATTTTCCAATGCAATATGGCCTTGGAATCCCAACTTTCTTTTTTTTTCGTTACTTGAGTAGCGACTGACATTAGATATAGGTTGTACACCATGTATAGTTGACATAACAGTGACCACTGAATTGTCCATCCAGCGAGACGACTATTTTTCGGTACTCGGTAACTCAAAGCATAGTCATACGTACCACGGCATGTTTTCTTCATCTGTTGGACAGGTCGCAAAGGACAGCTTTTAGGTAATCGGTTCTCTCGAATGGTTCCAGTGGCCTCGTACCCATTTAGTTTCAAGTGGTAAAGAATGTTTGTTGAGGTAAATAAGTTGTCGAAATAAATTCGATAAGGAAAATATTTGATCTCTTGAGGCATCTGTTCTAAGAGCTGCAAAAGAGGAGCTGTTGCCTTTCCAAATTTCTTTTGATGGTCCTGATTCGAATTAGGTATATTTCCTTGGTAAATCTCAAAACTAATTAAATATCCACTTTTCGAGTTCAAACATCAAACTTTATATCCGAAACGGATGGGTTTTCCACGAATATACTGTTTACACCCGTGTCGTCCAAAATATTCAATCATGCTTTCGTCATAGGTCATATTCTGTTCTGGCAAATAATGCTTTAGAAACATCTTCTTTATTTGGTCAATCAGAGGTCTAAGCTTAGCCATTTTATCATTTAGGTCTAGTTTGGTGTTGTCCGCACAATGCAGAAATCTCATGATTTGAATGAAACGATCGCGACGTATTGCACTATAAACAGCAGTATTTCGTAAATCATCTCCAGAGTCCCAGTAGCTCTTTCTTGAAGGTTTCTTATCATATCCAGATACAACAAGAATTGCTACAAAACATTTCAATTCTTCTATAGTAATCTTTGGATCTGGGCAGTTAACAAACAATGCATATTTGTTGCTCTCTTCTAGGAGCAGCTGAAATACATCATTTGTCATAAAGAGTTCAAATACTTCTAGTGATGACATATTTCTATATTTCGAAGAATCTACCTCGGGAAACATTTTTTGTGCTGAACCAGGCAAATCATTATTTCGGCACCATGTAATTTTTTTCGCATCAGGAATGACAAACCTGGCAAGGGGCAGATCATCTTCTTCATCGTACTCTCGCTCTGATTGGTTGCCATCGTTTTCAAATTGAGTAAAATTTTCGTCAATTTCTTCATCACCAAATCGCCTCCCACTGTGTAGAACCATTTCTGCAGATGCTGCTAGTTGTCGACCAGTTAGGTTATCTAACAAACCGCCGGATTCATCCCCCGAATCTTCGTCCGATTCATCTCTGTTATCAGGTGGTTCGATGTATACCCGTTCTACACCGTCATTTTTAAATTCCTCCCAAAACTGTTCAGATTCAAACATATCAGCAACATCTTGTATTGTAAATCTGAAACAAAATAATGATTTGTGATACAAAGTTATGTTTTAATTATTATTATTATATACAAAATAATAACTTTTCATATTTTGAAACTATTAAAATTTTAGTAGTCTAAAGGCCTAGTGTGCCATATAAGTCACACCAACCAAAACATGCCTTTCAGAGACATGGCAGCTAATATAACTATGGCCTATAAACATACATATCTCAACTGACTCTACTAAAATACAAACCTATAGAAATAATGACACATTTTAATAAAAGTAAAGTAAAAATTAACTTACCGTTTGTTAGAACTCATATTTTCCTCCTCTGCGATACACAAAAAATATCTAAGTTCGACTGTAAAACTAAAAACCGGCTAATGAATAATTCCGTTGACATTTGAGGTTAGACTAGATACTATCCGACCTAAAAACATCGACAGGCAAGCAATTATTTGACACAGGGGCGTTCTAAGGAATTTTAAATAATTTCTTTTTTATCGTGCCATATATGGCACGCTAGTACCTAATGGGAGGTGAAAGAGTATCAAATGGTATTTCTTCATTATCAATGCCTGTTGATGATGATGAAAAATGTGTGGATAAAATCTCCAACTTTCTAAAATTGAATGCCACAAATTAGTTTAATTTAAATTTTTGATTTTAGAACGCGATATGAATTTGACTACAAGGAGATTTTCTGTAAACGGTCTATTTATTTTATATGACAATTCAATAATATATATTACACATTATTATAACATTAGACTTCTGAAATAACCGTTTATTATATCATTAACTATACTTAATCCATAGTTCTTGAATCTTGAAATAAGGACGTTATAGGCACCAGACTTAACAAATTTTAACTAACAATATTTACCCGTTTTGCCTTACTGGACACACATTTTTGAGCAAACACTGTGAAATATGAGGGTCAAAAAAATTTATAACTATGCAAAGTTTTATGTCAAATGATTTCTGAGATAATTTCCTGAAAGACTGACAGAAGAAAAAGCACGACCAAACTGTAAATCCGTGAAAAAATAATGCAAAAATTTAATTTAAATCTATTCACTTAAACAAAACTAATTATTTAAAGTATTTAGTATATACGTTATTTTGGTAATAGGGTGCACAACATGTCTACCATTAAATATTATGAATCTTAAATAATTCTCGGTATTATGGTCGCCCTGAACATATTTAAAATATAATTATAAAATGCATACGTTTGATGGTGAATATGGTTGACTGGTACATTAATTGATCCCGATTAGTGGCAGTGGAGTCTGAGATGATGCAGTAAATGTTCTAGATGAGCTGCAGCTGAGAGTATCTGAATCAGCAGTATGTATTCCAATCATTGGGGTTTCAGGCTTCCCTAAAAGTGTCCTCCTAAAAGTACATACATATTCAATATAACTTAATAAAGTATGATTACGTACAATCACTTCCGAGCAAACCAACTTGCATATTTTTATTTTAAGACTTAAATATCTCAAAAACGAACGTGTGCTGTTTACATAACCATTACTGCATATCGAATATTTTATTTTAAAATTTTACGCTAGAATATAAGATAAAAAAGTGATACAGAAGTTTGTTTATGGTAAATCATCTAGTAAATTAATAAACTAAACTTCATATCAAGTAAGTTTTACCCGAAGGTTTGAAATTGTTTTATTCACTTGAAAAAACAATTCGAATCCAGAGTTTAATTTTCAGAAGCAGTTTTTTTGTATCAAAATATGGGTGCGTGAAGTCACATTACTTTATATAAAACAATATACAAATAAAATATTCTTGAATCTATATTTATGGCACAATCTGGCTAACCAGTGGAGAAGTGTTTATTGCTAATTCTAGTAGTTCAATATGCGAATGTTCTAACAAAGTCATTCTTACTGATACAGCCGAAGACTACTAGAGAAATATTGCACTTAAGTTCACAACGTTGGATACGCCAGGTCACTGTGTGAAAGGTTCCATTGGGCTTTGGTTCCGAGGAGGGCTTTGACTGTGAAGATCGTCCTGTGGAATTAGGTCGGGTTCTCTTGAAAATTGGTTGTCTAAATTTCGCGTGGAAGAAAAGAGGTGAGCCAGTGGTCTTGCTATTTTCGCCTTCTCCAGATCAGCGATAATATTTGAAGTCACCCACCCCGTATTTAATTAGTGCTACAATTGTGTAATTTCCTTGAAAATCTTTTGGCGCAGTTATCACCTTTTGATTTTTTTTTCGAAATTTTGCATTTTTACTTAAATGGTTTTTTCTAAATATTTTAATTTGTAAAAAACTTCTGATCTTTGCTAATAACTTTGATTTTGAGAAACATTTGATTTGTGCTTATATATATTTCTGATTTTTTTTACTGATGCCACCCTTGCTCTGGTTTATAACCGTAGGGTGCAAGATTGCTACGCTTTTTTTTTTTTAAATAATAAAATAAGAAATATTTTATTTTATTAATTTACTGAATTAAAAAAACTCGGAAAGTTAATTAAAAAAAAAGGCAAAAGTATCAAGTCACAAGCTCGTGGTCAACAGAGCGTGCAATATCAATGTCCTAAGCTCGTTTATCCCGGAGAGTGGGCGTGGGAAAAAAAATTAAAAGTAAAAAAAGGTGAGCGCCACCAACTTTTTACGACCTAAATTGGTTCGGCACTCATTTGTTCCTGATACTTTTATAAAAAAAAGTTGTAACGTTACACTTTTACGGTAACAAAATAAGATAAATTTATAAGCCTAATTAATTATGATATTGCTATGATGCTAAATTTTAGGAGTTAGCTAGATTGTTTTATTTGAAATATTATTTTACGAGTCCTATTTTTCATTACTATTTAAAATAAGTACTTAATATTGTACGTAACCGACAACTTGTTGTGTCATACATATGTTTTAATTTTACAGATGCTGAGGGTCTGGTTGTTGAAGCTTTCTTTAATGCCCACCATATAAAAGGACCATATTTTTATAAGAATTTCATATTCGATGTTCATTAACACATGATTGTCCAATTATCTTACCTTAATATATTTTTGTTCGGAAACAAGTTCATTATAAAAAACATGTTTGGGCATGAGCTGTGATGATGTATTACAAACTAAGCCAGATATTTCCACATATCTCCATTGTAGCCTGGTAACGCTAAACAAATTAGAAACATTTTATATACCACCAATTTGGTTTAATAATACGTTATTGCCTTTCAAAATCACGTTCAGTTCATTAAATACTTGCCTTTTGATAAAATATAGTTTAAAAAATGTCACCTATATTGTTGATTTCCTGTAAACACATGTCAGAGATTCATTAAACAAGGGTTTGTGTTATTTAAGTAATCCTTCTAATGTTTGGTTTAAAAAGCATATTGTTTATTTTCGTTTTACAATTTGGGTTAACTCAAATGACAACTAATTAGACGGTCCAACAAAACAGCTGATCGGTGACGTTCAACTGACAGATCGTTGGAGTGCCCAATGAAGTTTGACGTTTTACTGTGACGAGTTTAACATCTCTTTTTCATGTACGCCTAAAACCCAAATAATTCCGTCAGACCTCTTCAGTTTCGTTATTTATTAAAAACCTAAAATTTTAAAGTTAATTATTAAAAGCGAGGCTTACTTAAAGATTAGAGGGAAATATAAAAATATCTAACATAAATTATTGAAAAATAAATATTTAAATTCAATATACCGGGTGTCAACGATATCGTTTTACACGATGCCATTCATTTGCTTTTTAGGTTAGGATATTTATATTTGGGTTAACGAAATATGGTATTAAGACACATATTTTTCATGAAAAAACAATTGAATATTACTGCCAGTTTTTCCGATATCAGAACCAAGTTAAGAATTTCAAATGGAACTCTGTATATTATTTTACATAGTTTGATAGAGCTTAGAATTACCTTTTCAATGACATATCACAAGTTATATTTTTTTTTCAAAATGGCGGACCAGGAAGCGCTTTTTCAAAATTCAATAAGGCGGTCGTTTCCCGATACCGATGAAATTTTGTTTAACAAATTATTAAAATATTAAACAAAATGGGGTTTTCAATGGATTTTAATCAAATTTAAAATCAAATTTTTAATTTATCACAAAATGGGATAAGTTTAATTTTTTCTTTAAAATGTGAACTTTTTCTTAAATTTTCTCAAAGATTTTAAATAGAAAGTTGTATTTATTAAGTATTAGTATTAAAGTATATCTTATTAGCTACACGAAACCGCATAACAAGCCGTATTTTTGCTTTTTGTTTCAGAAAAAATTGACAAAACCTTGCCGATACACATTTTTCCTAATACATAACATGAAACAAACACACACATATTATTAATCAGAAAATCCTGGAATATTTTTTATTGTTTATTGATAAGTAATTTTGTATTATTTTGACATTTTGTGACTGTTGTCTTATTTTAGGAAAGCGAGAAAAAATCACAAGTAGTATTAATTTTATTTTACCAGTAGATACGGTGCAGTAACATGAAAGATGACTTAACTAAGATAAGTAGGTTTTGGAAACAATTGCATAGGGATGCCATTATAATTTTCATTAGATTTAACCAGAACGTCAAAAGTTTTGTATCGACATTTCTGATAACTTTCGTTACATTTTTACACTGAGAAAAACAAAAAACAAAAACAAAACCGCATAACAAACCGTATTTTTGCTTTTTGTTTGAGAAAAAATTGACGAAACTCTGTTGATATACATTTTTCGTAATACATAACATGAAACACACACACACATATTATTAATCAGTAAATTTCGGAATATTTTTTATTGATAAGCAATTTTGTATTATTTTGACATTTTATGATTTTTGCTGTCTTATTTTAGGAAATCGAGAAAAATTCACGAGGAGTATTAATTTTATTTTACCGGTAGGCTTTCGGTTTTTCCGGAAATACCTAGACCTAAGTCAAGAAGTTTAAAAAGAACCCTGTATATTTTTTCACACAGTTTGATAGAACTTAGAATTCCCTTTACATTGACATATCACAAGTTGATTTTTTTTCGAAATGGAGGACCAGGAAGCTTTTGTTCAAAATTCAATATGGCGGCCATTTTCTAACACCGAAGATATTTTTGAATTATAGGTCGAAATAATAAACAAATATGGGGGTTTTTATTGGGTTTAATGCTAATTTAAAATCAAACTTTCACAATTAATACAAAAGTCACTCAATTAAATGTTCTATGCGCTGTTCGCCTTGTTCTTGGCATAGTGTAACTCTCTCAACATTTTCCGCGAGCAGGTTTCGTAAATGCTGTTCTGAGATACTCTCAACGGCTCGTCTTTTTCTATTTTCTAACATTTCCAACGATATTACAGGAGTTGCATACACTTTTTCTTTCAGATGACCCCATATAGAAAAATCAAGCGGGGTTAGGTCAGGCGACCTCGCTGGCCATCGAATTGGTCCATTGGTTCCCAACCAGTTCTCACCAAATCGTTCATTCAAGTAATTTGCAACAATTCTTGAATTATGAGCAGGGGCGCCATCTTGTTGGTAAACTAAATCATCATTTTGCTGCAAATTATTTATAAAATGTTCAATTTCATTTTCGAGAAAGTCCAAATACATCTCGCCAGTTAAAGGCTGATGGAATAATATTGGACCAATAACGCTTAGTCCTACAACGCCTAACCAAACATTAACTCCAAAACGTTCCTGGAAGGCACCTTCTCTTACTAATCTTTGATTTTCCTTTGCCCAATAACGAAAATTATTTCTATTAAACATCCCTAGATTAGTAAACCTTAATTCGTCCGAAAAAATAATCTTATGATGAAACACAGGACTTATTCTATAATTATCTAAAAACCAATTGCAATAAATAAGTCGTCTTTGGAAGTCATTTTCAAATAGGTGGTGGTGAATTTGATACTTAAACGATTTAAACCCGCGTTTCTTTAAAATTTTTCTGGCCCTTTCATGGGACGTATTGCACTGTTTGCCTAATTCACGAAGGGAAGCTGTACGGTCATACTCGATGACTCGGTGTACGCTAAAACGTTTGTTTCCACTTCTTCGCTTACTACGAAACCATCATTGCCATTAGCATGGTCACCACCATTATTTTCATTTTTTAAATGTTGTACTAGCCAAGGATAATATGCATGTGAAGGAGCGTCACGATTCGGAAAGCGTTCCTGGTATAATCTCTCTGTGTCCCTTGAATTTTTGCGACATTCCCCATAAATAAGGAGCATGTCAATTTGATGTTCTCTTGAATAAACCATAATATTTATTTTTAAAACTAACTAGAACCACTTCTCAGTGTAAAAATGTAACGAAAGTTATCAGAAATGTCGATACAAAACAGTACTTTTGACGTTTCTGGTTAAATCTAATGAAAATTATGATGGCATCCCTATGCAATTATTTCCAAGGCCTACTTATCTTAGTTAAGTCATCTTTCATGTTACTGCACCGTATCTACCGGTAAAATAAAATTAATACTACTTGTGATTTTTTCTCGCTTTCCTAATATAAGACAACAGTCATAAAATGTCAATAATAAAATATTACTTATCAATAAACAATAAAAAATATTCCAGGATTTTCTGATTAATAATATGTGTGTGTTTGTTTCATGTTATGTATTAGGAAAAATGTATATCGGCAAGGTTTTGTCAATTTTTTCTGAAACAAAAAGCAAAAATACGGCTTGTTATGCGGTTTCGTGTAGCTAATAAGATATACTTTAATACTAATATTTAATAAATACAACTTTCTATTTAAAATCTTTGAGAAAATTTAAGAAAAAGTTCACATTTTAGAGAAAAAATTAAACTTATCCCATTTTGTGATAAATTAAAAATTTGATTTTAAATTTGATTAAAATCCATTGAAAACCCGATTTTGTTTAATATTTTAATAATTTGTTACACAAAAATTTCATCGGTATCGGGAAACGACCGCCATAATGAATTTTGAAAGAGCGCTTCCTGGTCCGCCATTTTGAAAAAAAATATAACGTGTGATATGTCATTGAAAAGGTAATTCTAAGCTCTATCAAACTATGTAAAATAATATACAGGGTTCCATTTGAAATTCTTAACTTGGTTCTGATATCGGAAAAACTGGCAGTAATATTCAATTGTTTTTCATGAAAAATATGTGTCTTAATACCATATTTCGTTAACCCAAATAAAAAAATCCTCACCTAAAAAGCAATTGAATGGCATCGTGTAAAACGATATCGTTGACACCCTATAAAGATTTATTGAAATATTTACTGTATTCTGAGTTGCCTATCCTTTAAAAAATCGTTTATTTTTACCAAATCAATAAGGGGGAAAGAGATAAAATATAGGAACAAGTTTTGCGTAAAGCACTTCCAACATGTTAGTTTTTTTAGCCAAATTCCTACCTTTTTTTAAACATTTTGCCTTGATAAACCTCTTGGCTAAAATCGTTTTGGAACGAGTTCATTCTATTTAGTTTTGACTGTGGCCGTGAAAATTCAATTAAACGGCTGATCCTGTTCAAAGGTTGTTTTAAAATTTGTCTTGAACAGTGATCGAATAACAGCCAGGTAATTAACAATTTTAATTTATTTTGGTAAGATTTATTTATTTTAATTTTTACAAATTTTACAATTAGGCTACAATGGATTTTTTCTCTTTTTTACAGCTCAGCGGTCATTTTACCACCTTGCATTTCACTACTTTGCATTTTACCACTTTGCATTTTACCACTTTGCATTTTACCACTTGGCATTTCATCACTATTACATTTTCAGTGAAATGTGAAAGCCTATATTTCACTTTTGTAGTAGTTTTGAACCCAATAATTTTCACATTTGGGTGAAGCCAAAATAAAAAACAAAACCTTTTTGCCACCGCAAGGGTTGTGGTTCCGATAGGACCCGTTTAAAAGGTTTTTGAAAACTGAAGTAGTTCTCTACTTACCGAAAGTTAGCACAAACAAGATCCACTTTTACCGAAGAGGTTTTGAAGTATTTGGCCTCTAGTATGCAGTCCAACAACCAGGCCCAAGTTTTAGTTATCACCTCCTGCTTACCTGCTTCCTACTTGGTGAGATTTTTAACTTAAATTTATAAATTCGCCGTACCTTTTATTTTTAAATTTCATTTTCGAATTCTTATACTTATTTCTATCTATAAATATAATTTATATCACATTCTTGCATTTTCTTCAACACTGGTAAATATTCACAAGTATAATCTGAAATAAAGGGAAATAATAATTGTATATTGTGTTTTACTGTTTGTCTCAGCATTTTTACTAACACACGGGTAAAGGGTGTATGAAGGAGGTAATGTAGATTCTCTTTTTTTACGTGTGTTGGCGCCCTTCCATTTTATATATATTTTTTGACATTCCTTCTTCATGCACTAAATGAAACGGATTGAAAAGTTTTGAACTCCCCCAATGCCGAACCACCGTACAAGCTAGTCTACGGGTCGTAATTGCAAACTCTTAAAATTGCAGTTACGTAACAAATCTTTATAACGTGACTTATAACACCGGAGTTTACGTTATAAAGTTGTAATTTAAAATTAAGAAGTTATTTAATAAAAAAACTGAAAAAGAAGAGAAAATGTGAGCTAAATAAAACACACTCTAGAACAATAAAATCTATTTAATAAAAGTTGGTTTTTGGAAATGCCCGTACAAAAAAAAATACAAAAAAATACATTAGTATGAAATAAAAAAGGTTCACCAATTGGTCAAGCGTACCAGCGTGATACGTCGCTGCAACCGGTAGAAGGTGTACAAGTAGACAAGGCCTTAGAAGTTGTAGGGTGGAACGTTACTCGTTCACGTTAAAGGGAGCCTCAAAGCCCCGTACTAGGACCCTATTCAATATGGTTTAGTTCGCCCCGGACAAGAAGACTTCTTTACAACGTGCCAGAAAAATGGCGGCCTGGTCCAACTTCAGCACCAAAAATCCTCTCTCAGAGAGATTACTTGGAGGTTACAGAATATTATAAAATTCACAAATACAAAACCCCAAGCAAATTAGTACGAAGCTGAGGACAAATCCCACTAACGAATTTTTAAGAAAAACTTGGATTTTATTTTCCCCAGTTCGCACTGAAGACCTTTCGAAGTTACAGGAGACAAGAAAAGTGAAGTGAAAAAGTAGTTCCTTCCTGGAACCAGCCCCGTTTTACCTTCTAGAATATACTCAACTCGGATGCCGAAATATCATTGGTTAGATTGCCACAGGTGACATCAGTGTTGTCAAGAGGAACTCGGAATGATTTAAACTAGGGATTCCAGGGCAAGAAAAACGACCACTTATTGGTTTAAAATTCAAACGACAACCACCTGAGAATAAACTTGGCAACAGTTGGGATGTTAGCATGCGTCTACAGAATCAGGGCATATCGGATGCAGCGAGTGACAGCGCATAGGAAGTGACACATTCCATAATCCTAAATTATACTGTAAACTAGGCAAAACGAATAGTAAACAAACATCTATCTTCCAGCTTCCACAACTTAGATAATTAGAATAATAGTTAAAAAGGCTATCCCGAAAAATCAACTTGCAACTAAAACAGAGAACAAAGCTATGGGGAATTGATTTCAAATGGGGAAGTAGAAAAACTCTGACAATAAAAAGGCTTAATTTAAATGAAATTTTCCCAATAATACAAAATAAATAAATTTGTTATTTTACCATTAAAAGAGATTTATTCATAACGAAATATTTTAGGCAATTCACAGAAGACAAAAAATGGTCGAGTAATAATTCAGGACATAAAAGGGTCTAAATATTCATCCAATCAGGAGAAAATGATTAAAACAGGAAATATTTTAGGAAGTAATTTGGATTTCCAAAACATTACACAGAACCGATTTAGTTATGCCAATATACAACTGCTACTTAATCCAAAAAAAAAGGTATGAATATTGATTTCAAATCGAGAAATTGTATGTGTTTATAGGCCAAAGTTAAGTGAAAGAATTTGTACTAATATTGCCCTTATGTGTTAGATATTCAGAACCAAAAGGAGTACAATTAACATAGGGTAAATTTAAAATAAAGTAACAAGCATGTATTGGCCTAAAACCAGTCTATATATATATATATATATATATATATATATATATATATATATATATATATATATATATATATACATCTAAAATAGAAATATTTATCAAAGTAACCGTGCTTCATAAATATAAATTCCTATATAGTATCAATACAAATATCGACTTTACATGCAAAAAAAAATTCCGTCCATTAATGCCAGTACTTTAATTTAACAATACTGATAGTTGTTGATAATAATAGGCGTCGCTATACATACCGATTAATCATTATAAGTCCGGTTTAACAAATGAAATATTCGCTTGAGATATGGGTAATCTAACCAAACTATAAAACCAATATATAATTTAAAGAAAGCGCACATATAAATTATTAAAAATTATCTTTAAAATAGTACATTATAATGTTAAACTTAAAGATTAAACTATATAACAAAATTAGAGTGTTACACTGATTTGTGAAATATTTTTAAAACTTGATTTTTTCTTTAATATTGTACTGATTTTTTAATTGAAGTTTGTAAATCAAACCTCTTATATCTAGACTTGTAATTTTTTTGCTAAACATTTTATAGTCTTCCCTTGTTATATTTTTGCCGTACTGATTTTGACAAAACTTGGAATTACAATTAGAAACCGTATCTTTTTTAGATTTGGAATTTTAAATTTTTGAACTGTCCATAAAAAAGATGTTACTTAGTTTTCTAGTTAAGCTATTAGATTAGTTAACTATTTTCATATTTTGTAGAGAATCCAGATTTTGTAAAAAGTTGATTTTTGTGTTCAAAGGGACTACGATTTTTGGAACAGTTACTATCGTTAGTTGATACGAGTGATTAGGTGACTTTTGATAAATTTTGTATGAACTAAAAACCTATTCACAATTGATTGTTGGTTGATTGCTTGAATGTTTGAAAAAACTATTCAGACTTTGATTTTTGATCTTTCGTACAAATAGAAAGTGCGAAAAGTGCTGAACACTAAAAGTGAAAATGACAAATTTAGTGAATTTCGTTGAACGTTTGAAATAAACTTTTGAATCAAATAAAATATCTTAAGTCGCGGTAGATGGACTTAGTAAAGCCTTTACAAAGTCAAGGACCATAGCTGGTGAAATTTTTTAAGAAAAAGAAATCATTGAGATTTTTGATTAGTAAACTAGGCTAAGGGCATATCCACCCGGAAGCGTAGAAGTATTAAGTACCGACTTTGACTTTCCCGTGTGACTCATAATCTATCATAATTATCGTAATTTTAAATATAGAACATTTGCAGGACATACCGACTTGGAAAATATTGAATCTATAGAAATGCCCCAAGCATAGGATAATCCAGTAAATTTTTCATTCCTAAATTTAACTTCAAATCTTGAAAACGCGAATACTAATAAAATTCGAGCTACTGGTTTGTTCAATACGGCCAGCCGTACGCGCTCTTCTCTGCACGCTATTTTTGCAGATAGTTCTTCAAAACAAGAAAAGTAAATAGAGGTTTACTATCCCCTGTATCTTTAATCGACCCGGACTTCTCAGAGCCAGACTAGTTTAATTACGACAGATTCTGCGATGGAAACTCCGATATTTCAGATGACCTGAGGTCAATACACTCTGAAATGACAGGACTACAGGACAAGACGATGAATTTAAGTAATATAGGTTATAAACGTTAATAATAATAAATAAGAAAACGTTGTTTTTTTTCTTCTACTAGTAAATACACTTTGCATCAAAGAGTTATGCACAGTTCAAGCACACACTTTGCACTCATTTGATATATTAAAGTTAATCCTCTGGCAGAGTGAAATTTCTTGCTATATATGTATTGGGGAACTGATATTATATTGTTAGATGTCGACAACTAAAATAAACAAATAATAATAAATAAAAAGCACTGTAATATTTATATGTTATATTTATTTAGAATAGGTGAAAATATATTAAAAACGTAAACAAAGTTAAGTAATTTAATATTAGTGTATGGCGTTAAAGCATTTTTGACAAATGAAATTTACACAAACGGAACATTCAGTAATAACTTCTGTAGCCTTTACTATTTTGCCTCCGATCTGTTTGCCTTGCCTTCTTATTTTTTCGTTCTTTATCAAATAATGCTCTGGAGTCGTAATCTTCGATCCTGATGGTCCTGTTTCTGACAAATTCAGCGTAGTCTTCGTTCAATCGTTGCTGTTATTACTTGGTCTCTAAATTATGTGATGGTCATTTTCTTTTTGGTCGTATTTTTATTGTACAGAAAATGGGCATTTACGATATAATTTAGTACATCGCCGTAAAGCAGATCCATATGTTGCCATCTGGTCGCTAATGTCAATTGAAGACTTGCCGTTTTTGTATTCTGCAATACACTAGGGTTTCATTATGGGTGCTTTTTTTACTTCTATTGCTTATGGCTTTTAAAGCAGATGTTTTAGTTGAAAGCATTCGGACGTCGCGCTTATCTTTCAATTTTAGGACCATAATTCCATCATTTGTCTGATTAGCCGACATCTCAGCTCTTTTCAGTTTAGCTTCCATAACGCTTTTTGGAAGATGTTTCCTGTTGGGTCTAAGTGTGCCAACTAAGTGGGTCTTTCTGCGTCTCACGTGATAGGCAAGCCGTACACTTGTATAATAATTGTCTGTATACAAGGTTCAGCCTTCATCTAGAAGACCTTATGGCTGGAAGTTTCATCAAGCCCATCCAGTCAGTCTTTAACAGTTACTGGAACTCATGCGAGCATTCTGGACTGAATTGAAGTGTCGCTGGAAAGTAGGATTTGTGTCGCATATAAATTAGTTTTGTCAACGAAATCTTTCAAAATATCAGCTGTCAAGAACAGGTCAAAATAATCAATTGATTCGGCTTGAGCTAAAATGCCAGAATATATATCTTTAATTCTCGAGAATGGAGCGTTGTAATCTATGCGTGGTGGATCTTCGTGAGAAGGCATCTCCCATTTGATGTTATTCAGCTTCGGCAAGTTATTATCTGAAAATTGTGTTCGCCTAAATATAGGTTGTCTTGGATGACGGGTTTCATCTGTACTATCGCTTTCGCTTGACGTTTCTTCATGGTTGTGCTTTCTATCTACGGGATTGGGATCCGGATCTTGTACAGAATCATCACTGCTATAGTCCATCACAACTATTAGTCTTTTATACAAAAATAAACTTCATACACTCTGCAACAAAGAGAAAGGAATTTAGAAAAAACAATCTATAAGTTGTTTTCCCTGAATTCCCCCCTTTTTCTTTCTTCTTTTTTTCTTCTTTCATTTCGAGGATAGTTCTTCGTTGATCTGAAAAAAAACACAATATAAAATACCGAACGTGTATCTTTACCGACACACAAGGCCCGGAAAATGGGTTTTAATCATAAACTTTTTCCCAGGCCAGTGTATCGAAAAAGATACACGTAAAAAAAGCCTTAAAACCAAAAGAGACATCTGCAAAATGGTTATATTGTTTTTAATAGACTTTAAAAACGCAAATTTTAAAATTAAAAAAAAAGTGAAAATTCGAAAAATTTGCCGAGTCGGCTGGGCGCTGAACGTGTTAAATTCATTATACCAGTAATAGGGAAGGCTGGAAATTCCAGACTCTGGATTACAAGTACGATAAAGTCATAGAATTTCTTTTCAAAATTTGAGTTTCTCGATATGTTGGTAACAAAATGTAACTAATTTTTTTCGGGCTCGACGGTATAATCTTGTCCTAGAGTGAAGTATAAAATTGAATTTTTTCTAGATATAAGTAAGGTTAAGTCTAGTAAAGGGTAAAGGTATCATTAGGCTGTAAAAAATTGGATTCCTTTACACTCGTCATCGGTTTATTGTAAAGATATAACTTTTTATACCAATAATATATATTTTTTTTCACCCTGACATGCTTTCCAATTTATTTAAATAAAAACATGATTTATTATTATATATGTTTTATTTATAAAAAATAATATATGTACTGGGTGCAGTAGAAAATATTAAACACTCAGATTGAACTAAGTTTAACTTGGAAATACATAATTTAAATTGAACAACATTTGGTACAAATCTTCAAAGATGTAATTATCATCATTTTGTTGTAGTTTTAAAAAGAGGATAATATTTTTCATAATTTGTGTCTGTGAAAACTCTGGTCAAATAAATTTGTAAAAAGTAAATGTAAATATATATATAATAATTGACACACAGTTTTTCCTTTTCCTATATTGAAACAACAATGTTCTAACAAGTTTTTTAATACATACTAATTTTCACATTACATAACAAAACAATTCTTATGGTTTAACATTTTTAAAATAAACAGTGGAAATTAAAAGTTATTTTTTAATTATACTAATAATATTAATATAATTTGCATCAAGTAAGAGAAAACTCAATTGAATACAGAAACAAGCGTTAACAAAATTTTATGTTAATATATGAGCGCTTTTAGTGGCAGTTGACATAATCTACACATTATTTTTACATATGATTAGCTATTTCATTTTTTTCTTGTTGCAATAAAAAAAATACAGGGTCAGATGTTTAAAAAGAAGTATTTTGCAATAAAAAATATATAACCAGAGGACATTTTTTAAAATTAATATTGTTGACGTATTCTACTTATTATCTTTAAAATTTATGTTTAAAATTAATATTTTTGACATAATCTACCCATTCCGTTTATAACCTATATTTAAAATTAATATTGTTAAAATAATCTACCCATCACCTTTACAAACTAGGTTTAATATTAATATTTAACAACATAATCTTCCATCTCTTTGTTTCATTTTTATTGCAGTAAAAGCAAACAGGTTCCGGAATTAGTAGAAAAAGATGTATCCTACAAATAGCACAACGTAAATCAGAAGCACTAACAACATAAGCCCTTTTGTAGTAGCAGCTCACATGATCGGACTCCCCTCACCGTAAATATCTCATGTGAATTGCACTACAAGGAAGGCAAATAGCAAATGTTCCTAGTCTTCGACTTTCAATTTTAGTGTAGCTTTGTATAACACACATCTTTTTCTTCAAAATTATTAAATAATTCACTAGCCCTAAACTTGTTTACTTTTATATCAGCCTCGGTTCCTAAATTTAGCAGTTGTCCATCCATGTCCACTCCTTCGTCAATTTCCTGATCATCTTCCTCCTCCTCAATATAATTAATGTCGATGTTAAACAAGAATGATCTTCTAACAAGCCTAGATGATTTGTCCAAAAATGAATGTTTAAAACTGATGGAATCGCCTTCCAAGTTAATAAAAATTTCTTCTCTTTCTTCAATTTGAGCGGCGATCTCCACATTATTTTCTTCAATTTGGGCAGCGTTTTCAGTCATATTTTCTGCCATCGTTAGGAACTTTAAATTTAGATAGATAGATTTAATAAAAAAAAATTTGGTTATAAGTTATAAATAATAGCGACAACTGATATTACAGCGAATGATACTGTATGATCACCGAGTGGTTGTTCTGAAGTATATATCCCATCGACCACCACTTTCACTACCTGCGTGATATCATTCTCAGACCCAACTGCAATACTTAAGTTGTTTTTTTTTTACTGTCTCTTTTCCTGTCACTTTACCTCGGAGGGGGGGGCTTAGCTCCTCTTTCCGCTTCGCCAACCCTCCATAAGTGGGGAGACCCCCCCAACCCTCACCCCATCTTCTTTCTCTCCTTTCTTTCTTTTCCTTTTTTCTTTTTCTCCTTTTTCCTTCCTTCTCCTTTTTTAACCTAACCTAACCTAAGACCCCCCTTAACCCCCACCCTTACCCCATCTTCTTTCTCTCCCTTCCTTCTTTCTCCTTTTTTCTTTTTCTCCTTTTTCCTTCCTTCTCCTCTTTCCTTCCTTCTCCTTTTTCCTTCCTTCTCCTTTTTTTCCTTTCTTCTTTTTTAACCTAACCTAACCTAACCTAACCTAACTTAAACTAACTTAACCTGAAAAGGGTAGCCGGTAATTGGGGAGTCGGGATTTGAGTCTCGAGAATTCAGGGGTCGGAGGGAGAGGGGAGGGGGAAGGGGGGGATAAGGTCGTTGCTCGGCTGGGGAAAGTGGTTGTATGATTGTCGTTCAACTTTAAGTAGAACATATGTGATCAATTTTTTCATATAAAATCGCCTCAGCGAAGAGACGAACGCAATTGATTTCTGCATTCACACTGTGCAGGGCTCGCGAGTTTTCTGGTGTTTTTATTGTGTCTATTTGGTAATTTTTTAATTTTTATTTATATTTCTAACATTTTTATTTGGCAAAATTTAATTCTTATTTATATTGGTGACATTTTTATTTATATTTGTGACACTTTTATTTGGTATTTTATTTGTTATTACGATTTTTTTCATAATGGACAATTTTTTGGCATCGAGTAGCAAAATTATTGACAATGGCTTTGACTTATACACATGTACTCAAATGTAAAATTTTGCAAACCAACAAAACAATGAAACAGACGTATTTACTACTAGTCAACAACAAACTATTCAGGACTTGAATGAAATTATTTACAATAGCCAAGTTCGGAATAATGCCAACAAACAGAACAACGAAAAATATTTATTTGCAGCTACTCAACAATAAACTCTTGACGATCTTAATGACATTGTTGACAACAAAACGGACTTAATCACAACAAAAACTAAACAAACTCTTGAAGAAATGAATGACATTGACGAAAATCAAAATTCTAGCTATGAGGATATTGTTTGTTTTCAAAAATCTAATCCAAATTATTTAACATTAAAATCGCCAATTAATTCTCCGAGACCAATTTGCTCTCCCTTTTTGTTTAGTGAAAATTCTGATTCGGAAAAAGAACAAATTGATCAAAATTTAAGTTCGGCTATATCTCCTATTAATTCACCATATGATATTGTAAATTCTGATTCGCAAGAAAAACAAGTTGAAGCAAATTTAACTTCGGATATTTCTCTTAATAATTCACCAGTTGAACAAAATTCAATTTCGAAACCATCATTTATTATTAAAAAAAAAATTAAAATTAATAAAAAACAAGTAGCAAACCTTAAGTGTCTGGGTTTCGCTATTCAAAATTTAACTGATTTGATCACAATTAAACAGGGAGACGCAAGTACGGTGAATTATGTTAAACAGGCCTTTGACAAATTAGTTGACTCATTTGAAGAAATGGATTCATAAATTCAATTAATTTCTATTGCTTTTTTCAAAATTTGACTATAACTAAATAAAAATGCACAATATTAATTTTATTATTATTATTACCCAGAGAACTTCAAAAATGCAATTGCTTTTTTCAAAATTTGACTATAGCTAAATAAAAATGCACAATATTAATTTTATTATTATTATCTAGAAAACTTCAAAATGCATAAGTGTGTAACATGTAATAAAGTCTTTACTAGAAAGGATAATTTATTGCGACATATTAAAAAACATGTCTGCGGAAATTCCACAACACTCACTAGTTGGTTGAAACAACCAAAGCTTGTTAAAGGTAAGAACATTTTATTTTTCATGTTTTATTTTGTAAAATATTTTTTCTTAATTTATAGATTATACAAATATTGTAAAGAATGCAAGAAAAATTTAAAACAAAGTCTATGGGGTGGACATCTTCGATCTAGTGTGCACAAGAACAATTCCAAAATAGGCTTGGAGGAAGGTGTTAAAATTATCAAGTCGGCATTCAGGGAACGAATAATATCTTATAGGATTTCCTTACCCCAAAACTTCATAAATGTGAAAGAATATTTTCAACATTTGGAATACAAAATTGTACATCTAATAGATCAAGAACTGCAGAAACATAGATGTATCAAGCTAAATATAGAACTGTTCGGTTTCTATTTTAACCTCAGCAGCGATAGCTATGATGTCAAATCTTTTAATGCGCCGTTCCAAGTCATTTGCCAGGGATATCAGACAAAAGAACTTTTAGAGCAAATCTGCACCATTATTGGCCAGAAAGCTGACAAATTTGCAGAAAGAGATTCAGATAAAGAATTTATTTTCTATTTTACAACGGCAACAAAAAAAAGTTATTTGAGGATTACAGGATGGGCTTTGATGAATTTACTTCATTTGGAAATTAATGTTAACAAGCACAATCCGCTGAGAGCTTCATCTTTTACCGAACTTTCTCAAGAGATCAAGAGACGACCAGCTGTGATCAACATGAATGATGACAACTTTTGCTTCGCCTGGGCAGTTGTGTCTGCTCTTCACCAACCAAGCGAATTAGATTTTGAAACTTCATCCTACCCACACTACTTTTCTGTTTTGGATATGTCAGGTATAGAATTTCCAATGTTGCTAAAGAACATTAAGATTTTTGAAGAAAAAAATAACATTTCTGTTAATGTATATGGATTAGAAATTATAAATCCTAAAAAGGGGTATGAAGTAATTGGTCCACTTTTATTATTCATCGAATAAAAAAAATCAACATGTCAATTTATTGTTAATAAGTGATGACGACGAAAAAACTTTTCATTATTGCTATATTAAAGATTTATCAAAATTAGTTTCTGCACAAATGTCTAAACATCACGGAAAAAAATATATTTGCGACGGTTGTCTACAATATTTCCCTACAGAAGAAAATTTATTACAACACAATAGCTATGATTGTGATCATTTACGAATTAACCTACCTTCTAAAGAATTAATAAAAGATAAGTTTGGAAACTATACATATGATAATATTTTGAAATTTGTAAATTATCATAAACAAATTAAAGTTCCTTTCGTGGTGTATACGGATTTTGAATGCATTTTAAAGCCTTTAAATAATGATAATGTTGACAAAAATCCTAATACTTCATACACCTTAAAACAATATGAACATATTCCACATTTATTTGCCTGTTACATTAAATGTTCCTTCGACGATAATTATTCTAAATTTGAAAGATATAGAGGTCAAAATTGTGATACATTATTTATAAATTTTTTAGAAAGAGAATCTCCAGGTCAATACTCCGAGCTTTACTTACTCTCTGATACTTTACTTTTGGCAGATATTTTTGAAAATTTTAGAAGCACATATAAGCTCAATCCAGTTCATTTTTACACTTTTCCAGGTTTATCCTGGGAGGCGTGTTTGCATTATACTGGAATAGAGTTAGAATTGTTAACTGATCCAGATATGATACACTTTTTCAAAAAAAGCGTTCGCGGTGGTGTGAGCTCTTGTATTTGTAGAAAATCTGAAGCTAATAATCCATTTCTTTTAAATTTTGATCCTTTAAAGCCAACTAAATACTTAATTTATTATGATGCAACAAATGGTATGGTTATGCAATGTCACAGCACATTCTAACGGGAGATTTTGTTTGGTTAACAGATAAAGAAATCAACGATTTAAATATGAATATTTCTAAAAAATCTAATAAGGGATATGTTTTAGAAGTTGATTTAGAATATCCTACAAGTCTACATTCCTATCATAACGATTTTCCGTTTTGTCCTGAAAACTTTAAACCGCCAAATTCTAAATACATAAAATTAATACCCAATTTAAATGATAAATCAAAATATGTTATTCACTATCAGTTATTAAAACAATGTTTGGAACATGGACTCAAGTTGACTAAAGTTCATAGAGTTTTACAGTTTTCTCAATCTGATTGGTTGAAAAAATACATAGAGTTGAATTCAAGATTAAGAAATGATTCAAAGAATGAATTTGATCGTAATACTTACAAGTTGGCAAATAATAGTATTTATGGCAAGACTATGGAAAATGTTGATAGGAGAATTGACGTAAGACTTGTTACAAAGCGAGAAAAAAATAGAAGAAAAGATGGTGCTGAGAATTTAATTGCAAAACCATATTTCAAGGACTTAACAATATTTTCTGAAAACTTGTTAGCTATAGAATCTCCAGACTAAAGTTCATAGAGTTAGAATTGGTTGAAAAAATCAAATGCAAAAGATTCAAGATTTACTTACAATAAACCAATATATGTAGGCTTCTCAATATTAGATATATCTAAAACTGTCATGTATGATTTCTTTTATAATTTTTTAAAACCACTTTATCAGGAAAATATTTCACTTTATACACCGATACCGATTCGTTTATTTTAGAAGTCACAACTCCAAATATTTATTCTGACATGATAAAAAATATTCACAAATTTGATACATCTAATTATGAATTTGGTAATATTCATGAAATGTCTATTACAAAGTCAGTTATAGGAAAATTCAAAGATGAATATGCTGGTGAACCCATTACTGCTTTCTTTGGTACTGGAGCAAAAGCATATTGTATTAAAACGGAAAATAGTTTAACAAAAAAAGCAAAAGGTGTTAAGAAAAGTGCCATTAAAAAGCAGTTGGATTTTATTCATTATAAAGATGTTGTTGAAAATCATTCTAAATCCTTTTGTTCAATGTATGTTTTTCGATCTAGACAACACACAATTTTCACCGAATTAATTAATAAATTGGCTTTGAGTTTTGAAGATGATAAGCGGTATAAAATTCCCTATAGTTTTAATACATTAACTTGGGGACACCAAGATATTGCTTTGTATCAATGGAATGCAGAACATGAAGATTTAGATATATTTATGTAGATATTATAAGGCATTTAAATTTGTTGTTTTTGAAACCAAAGTTAGTCTTCACAAGCCTTTCACAAAATGTGCTTAGAAACTGGACAAAGAAATTGATAACAGTTATTTTAAAACATATGAAAAACGACTTACCACTTTTAAGAAATGTAAAAGAAAATTGAGACCAGAAGTGTTGGCTGGAGCTGACTTTTACTATATTTCAATCAATGATATTTGTAAATGTTTTTATTGTGGTATTGAAATTTTTTATTGGTTAAGTTATGATGATCCTATTGTGGAGCATAAGAAATTTGCTGGGAATTGTGATTTAAATAACTGGAAAAATAGGAATCGAATAATTGTAACCATTATTTATGAACTTTTACATATCTTTAAATTAAGTATTTTATTGTTATTTTTTTACAACTGCTTTTGCTTTCGTGGTGAAAGTATCTGCTTAATGTTAATAAATTTGGAATATAATTATTAATTTGTTTCAATGACTATCAGTAGATCGCAATACATTCTTCATTTTATTTTCTAAAATGTGTTTTATGCTCATCATCCCCTTGGCGTAACACAATGTGAAATATGTTTTTCTAATTAAACAGACGTCACTCTATGTAAATATTGTAAATTTATGAAAATTGGATTAACTAACAATAGTACAATTAGTTGGATGGAACGAATAAATGGAGATGAAAATGCAAATAAATTTTTTAAAATTTTGTATCATTATCCAAATCGATCTATTTTTGATACAAATTAAATCGAAAGGTTAGAGTTTAAAAATAATCAGTTACAAATTATAACCACCAACTGTACGAATTATTATGACGGATTCAAAAATTATTACTTTTCCATCATTAGTCTTACATTAAACTTTGCATTATTTTTATACATTACCATTTTAATTATTTATCTTTATTACAAAATTCAAACTGGAAATCTATTTTTTCATTATTCCATTTTATTCGAAACTTTAAAGAAAGTGGGGATGATAATATTTAAGTACAAGAATAACCCAATATGTTTCAGTCTCGTTCAGTCATTATAAACAACGCCGTGGTTCATAAACCTTCAGAAACGCTTCTTAATTCAAAAATTTATTTTTTAAATAATTCTTTGTCAAAATTTGTTCTTGTTGACATTAGTTTAAATCCTAACACTGGAACCTGTGGTGGAAGATAGATCAAAATACAAGAGTTCTAACCACACTACACCACAACTTGTTACGTTCTGGAAGCGCGTTTCGCTAACCAAGTTAGCATCATCAGCAGATGATATAAACTAGAGTTTATATCATCTGCTGATGATGCTAACTTGGTTAGCAACGCGCTTCCAGAACGTAACAAGTTGTGGTGTAGTGTGGTTAGAACTCTTGTATTTTGATTAGTTTAAATGATTTTTCTCCAAAAATTGTAATTGGTGGAAAAACTGGATTTTTAATCGCACTAACCGAAGAAAATTGGAAAGACATTTGTGTTCATCAAGGAATTATTGTAAACAATTTCTACTTTCCTCAAGTTGATCAAACCAGTGTGAAGATAAACAATATTCATCTGCAGGTCCAGAAAATAAATGATATCCCTGTTCTGCAAATTACAAAAGGCCCACACTTCATATACTTAGGACAAGAGTCTTTGGACAATTTGTGGCGATTGAAGAAAATTATTGATTATAGATTATCTATAATTAAAAGGCAAGAATTCAATACATATTTCAAAATAATATTTCAGCTCATTGTGGCGACTTGTGTACGCATGTTTATAATAAGTCCAACACAAAATCCTAACAGTGAAAACGTTTCAACTATGATGGAAATACTTGCTTTCTATCCTGAAGAAATGGAAAACAAATGAAGCAAAATGGAACAAAAAGAAAATATTACGAAGAAAACAATGCAAATGGATCAAAAAGAAAATATTACGAAGAAAACAATATCTTTTCTGGAAGAGAACATTAAGGTGCATGTGTTAGTGAAGTGGAGCTTTGCTTACAGACAAGCCTGTAGGAGTAACTTTCAGATGTGGTACTTAGACTCCGTTTTGAAAGAATAAATGATTGTAAACTTATTCTAGATCGAATATTATCTGAGGAACATAGAAATAAAATATATTTGACACGTTTTAATAAAAATTGTATTTAATGTTTTACTTAATAAAATTTTAATTTCTTAAATGTGAATTTTATTTGAAATTAATTAGCACATAAGAGTAGGTACTTTTCAGACATTGTAATTTGTATCAGCTAAAGCATAAAGTGAAGAACAGAAATAAAACAAATTTAACTAAAATTTAATTTCAATTTAATTAAACAATATTTTTTTTATCAATCCATGTATTATATTTTTTATCAAGTCCTAACCATTTCACATAAACTTTGTTTCCTTTCCTTCTCAAAATCTTCTCAATAAGATACACATCGGTATGCTTTACTTTTAGTAATTCTTGCTTATAAAAACCACCCAGAATATCCTGATTATCTTCGTCTTGAATTAAATATGTCCAGGGGTTTGTTTGGGTTTGTGTGTTCTTAACTTCTTTAATGTGGAATATCTCATTCGACCAATTTGGTGTGTAACCTTTCGAAAATGCCTCTCGATGCTTGCTTATGCGCACGTGATCACCCACTTTAAACTTTGGAGATTTTATATCTAACGTTTTAGCATGAGTAAATGCAGATTTCAAGATTCTCTTTTCATTTGTTTTGGCTTCATTCCTATTGAAGAATGTTTTGTATTGTTATATTCTTTTACAATATCCGCTAATATATTAAATCATTTGTAATTTCCTTGAATGCAAAATATTTTCCACATATTATTCTTTATTAAAGTCCTGTTCACTCTTTCTACTATACTCGCTTTCAAATTGGAAAACGTGCTATAATGGTTAATTCGAAATTGTTGCATCAAATTTTTAAAATTTACATTGAAAAACTCTCCCTCTGTCTGTTTGCAAGTTTTTTGGTGGAGTTTTTGCACTGATTAATATTTTTTTCATTGGCGCTGTTACGTCTTTTCCAGATTTAGATTTTACGGGTTCGGCCCAAACATACTTAGAAAATACATTTATGATAATCAAGATATATTTAAATCCCTTACTAAATTTGGCATAGGGTAATATTTCAACCAAATCAGCTTGAAAAAGATCATTTAACTCTTTCACTACCACCCTTCTGCGTTTGTAGTTTTTTCTAGCAGGTTTATGTAATTCATTAACGACTTGTTTAACGGTTGACATGACAACAAACTTGTTTATTCAATTTAAAGGAAGTTCAATTTCTATGTTTTGTAATAATTCGAAATATAACTTTTATATTTTTTTCCCATTCATTCAATTTATCAATTTGTATTGTATAACTTTTTTCATTTAAAACTTTACTAATTTTAGTAATCTCCTATTCTAAAGCATTAAAGGAGTTTTTTATCTCTCCAGTTAAGAAAGTAGTTGATCTACTATCACTATTTTTGAATTCCTCCTCTGTTTTATTTAATTCTTGTTCTAATTTCTTAATTACACTAGACATTATCTTTCCAAAGGAAATATATTGTTGTTTTTCTTCCAAAGAGAGTTGGTCAATCGTTCTACTGTTAAGAATGCTATTTTGATTTCTTTTTTTTCATCATCTAACCTTTTTATAAAAGTTCTTAATTATTTAATCTTTTCCTTATGTTTTTCAATTATTACTTCTCTTATATTTGTTTCCATTATTTTATTAATTTTGTTGATATCATCACTTAATTTTTTGTTCCTTTTTAACATGCTCATTTAAAAATTGCAAATCTTTACTTATTTGATTTAGCGTTAGTAACTGTTTATTAACGTTTTCAATTGAGGTATAACATTTTTTAATTTGGTTTTCGTACTTTAAAAAATTTTCGTCAAAAACCTTAAGCTTTTTAGCAAAGATTTCATTATTTGTTTCATTTTCACCTAATCTTCTTTTTAAATTATTAATGTCACTTATTCCCTCTTGATTTTGTTTAATAAAATTTAATTAAAATTGTTTCTCGAATTAATGTTGTCAATGCAGCATGTGTATTGCACAATTATTTAAGGAAATATTCAATACCCCAAACTGAAGAAGAAGAAAAGGAAGATATGCCGCAAGATCAGCTGCTCTCATTGCAATCGAGCAATGCTCGAAGTACACGGAAAGCTTTTGAGATTCTAGAAAAGTTTACTAATTATTTTAACTCCGCAGGAGCCGTACCTTGGCAGAGGGAAAGCGTTGCTAGAGCGAAATAATGAGATATGTGCAATTTACGATAAATAAATAAACTTACCAGTTTTCATTCTCACTTTCAGATTCAGATTTGCCGATTTCGCACGGTTTCAATTAATTTTTCTTCCATTTTTCACTCCACTCACCGTGAATAAATACAAGAAACTGCGGAATCGACACTGCTAAAAAATATCCGCACTTGTATTTATTTATTATGTTCACAAAATATCGTCGTGACTCACGCTGCGTCACCTCACCAAACTGCGTATCATTTGGCGGCTAGCCTTAGAGTCAACATTTTAAGTTCATTAGTCTGTTTATTATACAGTGTTTGCAGCATGTAACACATGGACAACTTTTTTATTTATGATTTTAGGCGAAAAGTTATTCATCATAAAAAGTTTTACTTATGTAAAAAAATAGATTGATTTGAAAAGGAATGTCATTTTACGTACAGGGTTCTAAATAAATACAAAAATAGAAGGTTGCAAGACAAAAAACAATTAAATTCCAAGTACAAAGCTTGCCAGTATAAGTTAAAAATTTTTTAGAAGTTCGTTGAAAATAGACTTAATTTTTCGAGAAAGTTAATGGAGACTATGTAAAAATGTCGTATTTTTTACATATTCACCATTAATTTTTTTTTAAACTATTTAGAGCTTTTTGACTTGCATTAACGTTCTTTTTAATTAAGCTATCTTAAAAATTAGAATTTCATTTTTTGCACTGTGGTTTTATATTTTTATGCTCCGCAATTTAGCTATCTTGCGAAATTTTTCCAATTTTTTTGTTTTAACTACTTACTTTTGTGGATTATTTGCGCAAATTGTTTATTATATGGCAAATTTTTTGCAGCCAAACCTAGGGCAAGGGGATTCAAGGTAATTAGCCCCAGTTTGTTATGTGGATTTCTACTTCCCTCGTAAAAGTATTGTAATCTTGCAAAAAAATCACTCTCCCAGGTTCTTACAGCTCTTCACGGTTAGGATCCCAAGATGCCAAAAAACATGTTCTCAAAATTCCGTCGGTCTGTGTGTCTGTCCACGGCATAGCTAAAACACTACTGTCGTGTAATGGACTGTACCAATAAAACTGAAATTATCTGCACTAGAAACTAACTATTTATTTAATTATTACTTTTGTATTTGAGAACATTAAATTAAGTTTTAAGGCTATACTGCGTGTGTGGGTGTTAGGGAGGAAAAATCATCGGGGCTAGAGCTGAGAGAACTGAAGGATCGGGAATTGAGGACAGATGAGTAGAGTTTGAAAGTCATAAAAGAATAATATATACGATCCCACAACTTTTTTAAGACGATATTGTAAATTTTTGACATAATTGAATAAAATGCCACTAAAAATTAACTGAACTGTTACCGAGCAAGACTTTACCCATTAGCCGAAACCCTTTATTAGCTTTTATAAAGGTTGTGTCGTTGTCAGAAAATATCGACGGATTGCCGCGGCGACTTATAAATCGGTTGAAAGCTTAAGGTGGATAGCTCGCTTGCTAAAGCAAACGATCACAGCTACCCAGCATTTTATAATTTTACATTCCCGACCACGTCAATCCTTCATTACAAAAGAGCCGGAGTAATCTACACCCACCTTAACAAATGGCAACGCTGACTGAATTCGCGCCGCAGGTAATCACCCATTATTGGCTGTATATTTTTTGTATTATACCTAGAACATTTTACACCAGCTCTAAAAATTTTACGAACAATGTTGCACCCTGAAATTGGTCAAAAATTATCTCGTATACTTGAAAACAATAACTGCGGCCCCGCGTGTTATAGATTTTCATGTTCAAATTGTACGATTAGCTTAGTAAGATGATGATGTTGCGGTAACAAAATAGGATATTTTTAGAGTAAGAGTAATCGGAATTAGTCAGTCTGTCATCAGTCTGTTCCTTCCAGATAGTAGCTCACCTTAACGCTTAAAATAGCATACTCTTCCGGAAATTATTCTCTCTGTGCTATTTTAAGGAACCGGTTAAAACCTCTATTTATTTCGGACACGGATAAATTTGAAAACTTAAGCAAATTTTAGAATATATCCAGGGAAAATATGTAGGAGAAACAGTAACTGCAAAAGAAAGTTTTCGAATTTCTGGCAAATCAGCGATAACTGGATTACTTGGCCATGTATCCATGACCTTTGATCCTTAAGTAGCCATTTTGGACCATGCCACTATATTACCGAACCAATTATGTTTTTTGTACTAATGGCTCGCGATACTAAATCTGCCGGGTTGTCTTTAATGGGCACATGTCGCCATTTAAAGGTACCTGTAAACCTTTGAATCTCGGCGACGCGATTCTCAAAAAATAGTTTTAACAAGTTAGGAGATGTTTACAGCCATCCTAATACTATTGTCGAGTCTCACAAACAATAAACATTATCGATTTTGTTATTAATTAATTCTAATACTTATAGAAAAGAGTTGGAATAAAACTAACGCTGCGCATAGTTCGAGTCTTGGCATAGTCAATTAATTTATTTTCTTATTTTCTTGGTGTGCGATATGTGAGTATGAAATGTTAAATAATGTATGGCGATAAACCAACCACATTGTGATATATGTTAAAATACACCATATAATCTAATTGTATAATGAATTTACTTCGTCTAATCTAACATAGTCTCTATATATAGGATATTCTAATATACGAGCTAATCATAGATTTCCTCTCTGGTATTGAGATTGAAATGGGGGAGCCTCTTTTTCAGATAGAATTAAGTAAACTAATAATATAACTAACACTAATTATAATATAATTTAGTTCTATTTTTATGAACTACTACTTCCTTATTATTTTTTAAAATTTTTATATTGGGTTGTATATCTTTAATCACTAAATACGGACCAACGAAACAAGGGCTCGTTTCTTAATAAAATTATGTCACCTTTTTTATAATTTATAGGATTCACAGTCTTGTCTCTTTCCATTTTAGTTTTAAATAAATTAGGTTTTTTCTTACGTTGCCGTGTGCCTTTTATAGTCTGTATTTTAGTTCGAGAGAGTAATTGTCAAAGATATATCAGTTCCACGTTAGTATTTAGATTACTAGAAATTTGACATTTTCTAGCAAATACCAGTTCGAAGGGAGTATATTTAGTTTCGGTATGAATCGTCGTATTATAAGAGAAGGACCAGTAGGGAAGCCACGTACTCCAAGAAGAGTTATAGTTTTGTGTTTGGATTCTGAGAAATGCTCCTAAAGCTTTATGAGAGACCTCCAACGAGCCGATACTTTCGTGATGGTAAGCGCTGGATTGCATCTGTTTTATTTTTAGAATACATACTTAAGCCGTAGTAGTCGAGATAAATTCCGAGCCCCTTTTAGTAGCAATTTCCTGTTGAATATCATATGTTAAGATAAAGTTTTCAACAAATGATTCTTCAACCGATTCAACACATTTACTCTTAAGAGGATATGCTTCTATGTATTGGGTTAACTCGCACTGAATTGTTAGAATATACAGGAAGTCATTTATATCTTTAGGTAACTACTATATCTAAATACACCTTTTGATATGAAATTTGCTGTCGATGTAATTTCCATTCTTTCTTTGATATAATTATTCCAATATCGCTATAGATACCTAGCCAAAAATAGTTCTTTGTAATATTATTTATCATGCGATTAATGCCTGCATGACCACTAGTAGGAAGTGAATGAAAATAATTTAAAATTACTCTTTTGGTATGATTGTCCATTACTCGTTACTGTTATTATATAAATATGGAAGCCCCTCTAATTTGATTTTTTTTTCACTAGCTAGCCATTTTAATATAAACAATTCGCGAATATTTAGTTTATTAGTTATAAAAAACAAATCTCTCAAGATTTCGTCTAGCGCCAATGTTGACCGACTAGTTTTAAAACAAAGATGAGCTAATTTAACAAAAAAATAAATACAAACTTAAGAGAACAGAATGTTTAATGGAAATGGTTAATACATTTTATGTTATTAAATAAAAAACACACAAAAAAATAACAAACCTTAGGATAAGATATGAAAAACATTTAATTGTAATGGTTTATTCTATTTTCATTTAGCTGATTTTAAACATGTCGGGCAAGTAAAAACGTTCGAGTTGGACTTATGTAGATTCTTTTTTTAATGCAAATTATATGATAGGTTCTCAAACATTTATTATTTATTTATTACATTTAAAGTTCCAATTTTTATAGTAGTTATATTTAACATGCAAGAATAGCATAAACCACTAAAAATAGAGGCATTGACAAATTGTGTCTTAGGAATCTCAGCATATATGCTCTCAGCAATATCATTTTCAAAATTATTATGTGGAGATTCATTTACGGCACTAAATAGTATTTTTGTAACTCTAATAATTTTCTCTGGGATGTTCTGTCGCTCCGGTGTGACTGCTGATGGTTTTAAAACTATTTGTGATAAAATGTTTATCTCAGGCTTTTTTTTTAGTAATAATACTTTTCTTAGCTTGTCTCTTTTTCTTTCGTTCTTCAATTTCCTTTTCTTTTTATTTTGTTTAATTCCCTCTCGCTTTCGATCCTCCTTTTCCTGTTTTTTTTATTCATTTTCTCAGTTTCTTATCATTTATCTCTTTCCAGGATGTGGATGTCACAATATATGGTCCTCTTTCTGGTTCCTTTCCTTTGAGGCGTTTCTGGCCAATAATGGTATTCTTTAATATCTCTATTGGCCTGCAGGATTTCGGAATAATCCTTATATTGATGTTATAGGAGCATTTAAAATATCTGATAGTGTAAAACCTTGTTGGTCCATACTAGGCAATATTTTTTATTGTTGAGTAAAATTTGGACTCTTGTCTTCAGGCTGGAGAACGCCTTCTTGGTTAACAACGCAAACTAAAGGTTCATCTTCACTGTTTAAATCAATGATTTCTTGTTCGGATGTTCCTTGTTTCATTGGTTCTATGCTACTTGCCATCTGTTTTATTTTTGTGTAAGTCCTTTATTTTCTTTGTCATCTCCTATATTAAACATTTTTATTTTTCCTTTCTTTTTATCCATTTCTTGATTGATTCGTCCTGTGTCCATTTCTTCAATTGTTTCTTAATTTTCCTCTATGATTTCTAACTTTCAGCAAACATCACTTACCTTTGTGAAATTCAATGTTAAGCCGTTTCAGATGCCAGTAAAAGGTGTTAGAATATTTCTTTCTTCATCCAGCCGGTTTCAGTACAAGTGAAGGAAAATTCTTTTGGCATCGAATCTCGTATGTCTTTTCGTAATCTCACATAAGGATAAATTATAAGAGGTGTCACAGTACCACCCGAGGCACTAAGTGCAATCATAATGGTTAATGCTGCTTTAGCCTTTAGTTGACCTGATAAACATTTCTCGTACTCTTAGGTGCCAACACGTTTTTATTTTGGGGACACAGAAGAAAATTTGTTTCGTCGGCATTGAAAATTCGGTCTGGTTTATTAAGAATATGATCCAGATTTTTTTCTTTTAAATAATCGTAAATCTCGGAAAACCATTTCTTAATATCAGTCTCGCTGATTCGGGACGAAGCCGCTGATACCGCTTCTGGTTTCCGAACAGTCAATCCTGAGTGTCTCTTTAAAAACGCTTTATACCAACTATCCCCGGGACAGTTGTCTTTGAAACGATTC
This sequence comes from Kuschelorhynchus macadamiae, assembly GCA_030620095.1. Taxonomy (NCBI): domain Eukaryota; kingdom Metazoa; phylum Arthropoda; class Insecta; order Coleoptera; family Curculionidae; genus Kuschelorhynchus; species Kuschelorhynchus macadamiae. The sequence goes on from JAUTXW010003575.1 coordinate 407,396, forward strand.
TGACGTGGATTGTCGTCCAGAAACTGTTTAACGAAGGATTGAATTGATTCTTTCCGTTGAGGAAATCCTCTTCTGTGTATGTTTTTTATCCATAACACCAACATATTCTCTTCTTCAACTGAAAGAACCGGTGATGGACCATAAAAAGTTTTATTAAATTTTTCAGACAATCTAAATTGCAGAGTTGCCCTGGGAACGTTATGCTTTCTACAAGCTACTTTTTTTGGAGCTCCATTCTGCAAATCTTGAATAGCTTTTTGTAAATCATCTTTCGTGTATTTTTTCGTATGTATTGTTCGAGGGTTTTTTGGCATGGCTGAAATGAATTAAGAAAACACTTGTTTGCAGAATACGTATGGTTTGAAAAAACTGATCTAAAATTATTAAGTTGTTTTACCACAAGAATTCCAAAATAATAACGTCCTTTTTTGAATGCTTGATGCGAGATGGAGTCTTAAATTTAAAACTATTTAGATGTTCTTTAATACATATTTGAATTATTTTTTATGCTAAGTTGTACTGATACATACCTATACATTTATTTTAAAGCAGAAATGAACTAGAGCCAACTATTGTACAGTAATTGTTAAGACATTAGTTGGCCCTCGGGTTAGGTGTAAGATAAATACATTATTAGTAATCTTATAATATAAATAAAACAGAAAAACCCTCTACTTTAAACTTTTCACATAAATTGACAAATAAATGGTTGTTGTTCTTACCGGCATTGGCAATTTTTTACTTGATTTTAACCTTAGCACGACACTGCTATACACTACACACGTTGGGATCAAACGGCGGCCATTCAATTTACAGATCTGTCATTTAAGCCGGTAATAAAGGAAACTGTTAACCATGCACATTTATGATAGTGCTGGGCTTAATCTTATTATATTGGTTTTAATTTGTGGGGGCCAATAACTGTCAGAGGGCCAATAACTGTCGAGTTTACATTACTTTCTACCTAATTTGTTTAAAGCTAGAAATTTCTTTACCTCATCTGTATTTTTAGGAACTGGATAATTTTGTAGAATTTTTACTTTATCTGTATCAGGCAAAATCCCGTCAGCTGATATAATATGCCCTAAATAAAGAAGTGGTTTTTTCAAAAATTTGCATTTTAATGGATTTAGTTTTAAATTTACTTTTCTCAGTCTTGAAAAAAAATTTATAATATCATCGAGATAAACAAAACATTTTTCATAATTTAAACCCGCCATGGCTACTGTCATTAACCTTGAGAAAGCACTGGGGCTGGTTTTTAAGCCTGTAGGCAATCTTTTTATTTGCCATTGTCCGCGATCTGTGGTGAACGCTGTGTATTTTCTACTTTGTAGTAACATCATTTATTAAAGCTAAAACCGACACAAACATAAACATTGCCGTCCAGAAGATGAAGAAATGTGATTGGTACAGTTCCTTTAAACTAAAACTAATTAAGCACCGAAAAATTTAGAGAAAGTTCTTATAAATGCCGAATTCTGGCCGAAACAAATAGTTCGTAGAAAAGTTTCAAGCGCCCTAACTATACGAACAGCAACAAAAGTCGTGAGTACTGAAACCAGGTTTTTTAAAGTATTACGTTTAAATATAGAATCACTAAGGAATAAGATTAACGAGCTGGGCTTATTTTTAAAGATTGGTAAACAAGAAATACAAATTTTGTGCTTGACAGAACATTTCTTGACGAAGGATGAAGTGGTGTTAACTCGGGGTCGAGGCCTTAACCCCGAGCTAGCCGGGACATTCTCATCCTCTATCTCAGAGTCGTTTTTAGGTAGCGTGGAGGCCGACTGAAGGGCGAGGTATTCTGTTTTCAAAAAGAAACGTCGCGTCTCGTCTAAATATGGCGTTCGAGGGCCCTCAAGTGTGCACACACTTCCCACGTCACATACTGCACAAATGGAACACTCGGCGGCCATATCGTCCTATGTCCAAGGGGTGTCCCGGTCCTGACGGAAAGGAAATCCCCCTGTCGACGTCTGCACATCCTTGTGATTGGTTTCTTATCCCAGAGGGATCCGAAGTTGTCCTGTCTTGTTTCTGTGAAGTTTCCAGGTTCCGGGAGTCACCCTGCTCCACAGGAACCTGTGCCGTCAGGGCTCTCAGGGGAAGGGGGAGTCCCGACAAGCGGCACCCTGCACCTTGTCTATCCCAAAAAGTGGGGTGAATAAAATGTGAGGCCCCCTTGAAATGTGATTGCTCAGATTTCGGCACCTTGACCTGTTCTGGCGTCCTGGAAAGTTGTCCCATGGCCAAAAATGTTCAGCAAGGTTCCCTCTTTCCATTACCATCCCAAAACCGGATGGAACTGCAAAAGGGAGCCGTGGACAGCTCTCCGAGTCTGTCGCGTCTGTGGTCACATTCAGGTACTTTATATTGTCACTGATCGGGTTGGTTTTGTCACTAATCGGGATGTTTTGGTTATGTTTAGTCGCACTTTCACTCGCGGTAAGTCGTTGACGCAAAACCCTCGCCTGAGCCGTAGGACCAGTAAAATATTGACCTTCTGTAATAAGGGCGAACTAGGCGGCAGCTGGACGGCTCCTAAGGTGTCTAACATGCTGATATTGTCGCGTGATTCGACGCCTTCGTGTTCGCCCGGTCACGAACGTGGTACACACAAAGGAATTCCAGAAAAGAAACACTTTTTGTAAAAAACAACACGTTTATTCCTTACTGGCAAAACAATCACAAGTTAACACATGTCAAAATATAACTTTGAACACAAAATATTAAACTTTAACTTCAAAAAATAACAACCCAAATGATCTCTTATAACGAACTAGTGTGTACCACAGCCGAAGAGCCACTGCCTAAAAACCGTGGTATCGGTCTGATTTATAGTAGATTTACATAAACTGAATGGTTACATGGTTAGTTCATCATTTAGCCGCAGTGAACTAACAGGCGGAGGTTCTATAATTTTATGTCATGACTCTATAAACTTTAAACCTATACCAAAGGTGACAGACCACTCGAGGGTGTAAGTGAGATTGCCGCTGCTGAGTTTTCAGATGAAAACATTATTACTGTGACTGTCTATAGAAGGCAAAGGGTGACTTTGAACATTTTATCTATAACTTAAATAATGTATTTTGTTTATTAAGTAGATCTAAACGCAATATAGTGATGAACGGTGACTTCAACGTACGTTTTAAATCTACTGATTCTTTTTTTGTCAACTTTAGAGACTTATATACTTCCTACAGTTTTATTCATACTATCCTAGAGACAACTAGATTAAAAACCTGCATTGATAATAACTTGATTAATTTTGATTTTTGTAGGGAGTATAGGTCATATACGATGGAGCCATGCCTATCTGACCATAAGGCTGTAACGATTGACATAAAGTCTATAAGCAGGCCTAAAAATACCATAACATCAACTATAGGCTAATAACTGAAATTGGTAAGTAACACTTTTATAATTATTTGGAAAATACTGACTAGAATTTTGTTAAAAACCAAGGTGTTTGTGTTGAAAGGCGTGCTGAGAGTTGGGATAGTCTCAGAGGGTCCTCAGCATAGCAATCTCGGTCCAGATAGAATAAAGTGGTTCAATAATGAATTGAAACTTATGCGAAATAACCTTCATATGCTGTATGATTACCGCAACATGTATTTTTCCCACGAATTAATTGGTTATATCGATGGTATAAAAATAAATATAGGAAAGCTATTCATTTAACACGCAGAAAGAAATATAGTGAATGTATACAAAGTTCTGACAAGGCCTGCAGGGCTTATTGGGAAGTTATAAATAGTCACCGTAAATTCAATAAATCAAAAATGAAATAAAAATTGAGGAAAATGAGATCAATACATTTTTTTTAAATGTACATTCTAGGGTTTTAGAGGGATTGCCAAAAATAACTTATAGTTTTGGGGATTTCTTGGACATTTCTTATCAGTTTCCAGTATTTTCAGTATTTCCAGTAACATACAATGAAATGAGGGAAATTATTGACAAAATAAATAAATATTTGACAAATAAATAAATAAATAATTCAGTTTTTAAAATTGCAAGAGTGGTGCCTGTTTTTAAAAAGGAAAGGCAAGTATATATATATATATATATATATATATATATATATATATATATATATATATATATATATATATATATATATATATATATATATATATATATATATATATATATATATATATATATATATATATATATATATATATATATATATATATATATATATATATATATATATATATATATATATATATATATATATATATATATATATATATATATATATATATATATATATATATATATATATATATATATATATATATATATATATATATATATATATATATATATATATATATATATATATATATATATATACACAAAAAGCGAAAGATTCTATCCTCGAGGTTCTTGGTTAGGTGGGGATGCAGTCAAAGAAAAAATGTATGAACGGCCTAGTGTGGAATACTCCTTATTGTATGGTCGAGCTTTCGAGAATGTTTATTCTCTTCTTCAGGGCCCTTCTATAGAAAATACATTCGTAGATAAGAAAAGAAAGGATTACAAAGTAAAAGAAACATCTTACCAAAGTGAGTTAAAAATGAAACAGTCGCATTGCACCAGGCTTAATGTTAAAATTTGTACGTAACTAGAATATAGACGGTAACTAACACATATCAACAGTAACATACAATTTTTGGTTACATTTTCAAATTTTTAAAAAAATTTTATAAACACGCAACCAAAACCACTTTCAGTGCTGGCACGCCGCCATTACTGTAAAACGAAAAACTACGTCGTAGTAGGTAAAATAAGAAGGGAGACAAAGGAAAGTATATTCCCCGCCTAATTCTATGTGTATCGATTACTATGAACAAACTACGGCTTCTACCCCGGAGGGGGGAGTTGACAAGGACAAATCAACGTAATTGTTACGCTGGCGCAGTACCTACCACATTGAAAATTTGGCTAGCGAAATCTTTCTTATTGCGGAAAAAAAAAGAAAAACAAATTATAATAATTTATAGACAAGAAGAGAAAAGATTTTTAACAGTTTTATCGTTGTTATTGTTAATATCTATAACTATATTGCATGGTTTATGTATGCTAAAACCAAAAAAGAAAAAGAGAGGAGGGCCAGTTATAATATGTACAAAAGTCTAGTGAAAAAAATTTTCTTGACAATTTTAATACTAATCACTAAGTTAGGATGGAGCTAAAAACACATTTGTCCATATTTGGTTAGACAATTAAATTATAGAAAGTTAATGTTTCTATTGTTGTAATATATCTAAGCAGACGGTGTCGTACAATTATATGATGATACTCAGAAACCGAAATGGACCAATTTTGTAAGCAAAAGAAAAACATGTTTTCTCTCATGTTAATGACTATAACAAATTAATATAAAATAATTATTGTTTATTGACATTCTGGCGGACGAAATAATTAAAAACCAGGAAAGATGACCCACACTGCTTCTTTAAAACAAATTCCGAACAATACGTTTAAATTTACTGAGAAATCATTCGAAAGTTTGTGACACGAAAACTTTATAAGGCATTCTCAGCGAGGCGAGACATCTGTTGGACTTTTAAAATATTATAATCATTTTTATGCAATTTAAGAATATAATTACATATAGAACTGAGATTTTGAATATCGCTACGTTTGTTCAAAGCATTCGAATCAGTGTTAATGTGAACCATTTCGAGAAAAATTCTTTTGTGATGATTCTTCTCCTTTTCTAGAATAGAAGGTCTCCTAAAGTCCATCAAATGTCCTTCACGGATAACATGTTCAGACAAGGCGCATGTAAGTTTCTGAGTGTTACAGTCACTTTTATGTGACGTAATTCTACCTATTAGGTTCCTAGATGTTTGACCAATGTACATCTTATTACAGTTTAAACAAGGGATCTTATAAACTACATTCCAATTTTCATTGACGGATAAAGGAGTTTTAGTTTTAGTATATAATGTAGAAATAGTTTTTATTTGTTTAAAAGCAAATTTAATATCTGTATGACTTGTGAATATGCCTTTAATCTTATAGGTTAAGTCCTTAATAAATGATAGAGCACAAAAACGTGATTGCGTAAGTTCAGATTGATTAGAATTGATAGGCAGTGACATAACTGTTTCAGATGGTAAAGTATGTAATATAGAAGGTTGACTTGTTACTCGGAAAATATTCTCAGGTATATTGTATTTAATATTACAGAGGAATTTATTAATCATATTTAATGGATAAGAATTTTCTAGAAGGATATTTTTTAAAAGTTTAAGACTGCTCTATCTAAAGTCAGGGTGAGTCAACTTGACTGCCCTTCATTTCATACCCAAGATTAAATTAATCTTCATGTTTGTTGGATGGTAAGAGTGGAAATTAATGAATCTATTGGAGCACATAGGCTTCCTGTACCATTTAGTTTTTAAAACATTTTCATTGGTACGTGTAACTAGCATATCCAAAAAAGGAATGCTTTGTTCATTTTCATGTTCCACTGTAAATTGTATGTGTGTGTTATATGTATTGAACATTTCAAGCGTAATCTCTACTCTGTCCCCAGGAAGAGCTAAAATTAGATCATCAACGTAACGTTTTACAAAAGGCACATAAAAAGGTAAGTATTGTAAACTATCACTCACTAAATCATCAAGTACATAATTCACTAAAATGGGGGATATTTTAAATCCCATTGGTGTGCCAAAAATTTGTTTGTAATATTTTTTATTAAATTCAAAGAAATTAGAATCAAAGATAAAATTGAGAACATTTTCAAAGGTTTCAAAATTCAACGAACAGTGGTCACTGATTTCTTCCCAATGATTTCTTAAACTATCTATTATTAGTTCCAACGGAAGGTTCGTAAAAAGAGATACTACGCCAAAGCTGACTATAATGTAATTAATAGGCAGTTGGTAATTATTGACAAATTCACTAAAGACAAAAGAGTCTCTGATATAAAAGACATTTTCAGTATCATATGAAATCGTTAGAATGTTTGTAATGTACTCTGCTAAAGCCTCTTTAGGTAACGTGTAAAACCTAGGTGCAACCGAGTTGTATTTGTCATTTTTTTTGCACATTCTTGATCAATGCGACCCATGCTTTTAAGTTCTTTAATTATTTTACTAGCCTTAGTTTGTATGGTGTTAGTGGGATTATTACCTAATGGTTTATAATATTTATTGTCGTCAAGCAAGACTCTTATTAATATATTCATCTTTGTACATGGCTACTGTGACATTTCCCTTATCACTACGTAATATATATAGATTAGGGTGTTGCTTAAGGAACTTTTTACTTTTGATAAAAATGTCATTAAGAAATGGTTTTTGATCATGATATTGGTGTATAAAATTGGTAATAATGTTGGTATATTGAGCTCTGAAAATATCTTTATTTGAATCATCAAAACCCGAAATGACAACCTCCAGATCGGCCAATAAAATTGAAATTTTTACTTCTTTTAAAATTGGACCAAGGCTAAATTTAGATCCTAAGGAGATTAATTGTTTAATTTCATTTGGAATTTCAATGGAAGTGAGATTTTTGAGCCATTTTTCTTGAGTTTTATTCATCTGGAGTCTATCATCCGAGGGCCTTTTTATTTTTTTGATATTATCTCTCTTGATCAATTTAAAGGTGTATTTAATTTTTTGTTTTCTGTCAAATTCATCTATAATAAACTGAGGTAATAATGATGTTAATTTAGTTAACATAGAACGAAAGCTTTCACGGCTGTGGTCAATTAAGAAATCATAGTTCTTGAGATTAGACCGTGTCAAAATGGAGTCACTTTCCGACGTTTCGCCTTCGATTGCACGATCCCTGAAGCTGCCTCGTGCAATCGGAGGCGAAACGTCGGAAAGTGATTTCATTTTGACGCGATCTAATCCCAAGAACCATGATTTCTTAAAGTTAATGTAGTGACTATGTTAACATGATCTTTATCAAGTTGACGAATTTCACAGAAGGTCGCCCTTATTTCGAGATTCAAAATGCCTTTCTCTAACCTTTCTGAAAAATGCTGTATCCTGCTGCCCGTTCTTTCTTTATTTATGTGTATTAAACTGTTAACATTCGTAGTACCATAATGTGTTTACGACAGATATTAAAATGCCTAACACTTAAGTAAAAACACTTTTCTGTTATGTAATGTGGCTTGTTTGATGTTAATTTTGGCCCATGATTTCAGCAACTTCACAGCGGTAAGACTGTATTGATGTTCAATTGTTGTGTAAAACCCCATTTCTGTAAAAAAGGAGAAAGTTAGTCGTGACTGACTTGTTAGAAAAAAGCACTTTGAACCAAAAGAATATAATTTTCACAAAAAGCGAACGATTCTATCCTCCAGGTTCTTGGTTAGGTGGGGATGCAGTCAAAGAAAAAATTTATGAACGGCGTAGTGTGGAATACTCTTTATTGTATGGTCGAGCATTCGAGCATGTTTATTCTCTTCTTCAGGACCCTTCTATAGAAAAATACATTTGTAGGTAAGAAAAGAAAGGATTACAAAGTAAAAGAAACATCTTACCAAAGTGAGTTAAAAATGAAACAGTCCCATTGCAACAGTAAAATAAAATTTTTGGTTACATTTTCAAATTTTTATAAACACGCAGCGAAAACCACTTTCAATGCTGGAACGCCGCCATTACTGTAAAACGAAAAACTACGTCGTAGTAGGTAAAATAAGAAGGGAGACAAAGGAAAGTATAATTCCCGCCTAATTCTATGAATATCGATTACTACGAACCAACTACGGCTTCTACCCTGGAGGGGGGAGTTGACAAGGACAAAGCAACGTCATTGTTACGCTGGCGCAGTACCACATTGAAAATTTGACTAGCGAAATCTTTCTTTGGCGAAAAAAAAAAGAAAAACAAATTATAATAATTTATAGGCAAGAAGAGAAAAGATTTTTAACAGTTTTATCGTTGTTATTGTTAATATCTATAACTATATTGCATGGTTTATGTATGCTCAAACCAAAAAAGGAAAAGAGAGGAGGGCCAGTTATAATATGTACAAAAGTAGTGAAAAAATTTTTCTTGACAATTTTCATACTAATCACTAAGTTAAGATGGCGCTAAAAACACATTTGTCCTACAGTGACTTTATACAGGACAGTGGCGACAATAGAGCCTAAGCTCCGCCCATCCGCCATTAATGGGCTAAATCTTTGTTGTTTATATGTGTGTAAACGGCGATTTTGCATATTTGTTTTGCGTTTTTAAATAGTTTGTGCCTGAATATCTTCAGTTTTAAGATACCAGTGTTGTGCATTTATGTATGAAGTTTGAGTCTCAATTAATTATTGTACATTTAGGTAAGCAAGTTTCTAAAAAAATACTGTTTTTATAAGCCCTGTTTATGGAAGCCTTCCCTGTGAAAATATTTATTTAGAAGTAAATTATTACATTAGGGTTACCAGATTTGCCTCGGCATAAAAGAGGAAACTAAAATACACAATAGAGTTAAATTGATTTATAAAATATAGTGAGGTAAACTGCAAATACTATATAAATATTCTTTGCAATACGTAGGAAGACCGATCTTTGCTCGGGTTATGTTATGGACCTTGAAATATGTAGCACAATGGGCCCCAGTAAGCCTAAGTGCTGCCCTTGTCGGGCTTCCCATCTATGTCTAGCTTGAAATATTGGGATAATTATTTAGATAAATTAATGTTTTTTGTTTGCAAATAAGGCATTTTTTTATTATCTTTCTTAAACAATCCTACATAGCTTCATTAACAGTTTTTTAATAACATACTTTATTAGATACAAATGCTTAAATGAAAAAAGCTTATATTTGGACTTAACTATTCTACTATAGTAGCAATAGAGTCAAGAACATAAAAATTGAGTTAGGAAGGAATTAGTTTTTAATTTTTCCACTCTGAGCCTTTTAAATTATTAGAGCTTTCGAGAATTTTAAACGTATGGTTAAGTTTCACAATATTATGTACTATTTTTTGATTTTTTTTTCAGATAATTATGCTGTGCTGCAGTAGGATGTTCGAATTCTACAAAAAAAGGCTTCCTTATGAGGGTGTTTCCTAAGGATCCTAGTCGTAGAAAAGAATGGGTTATTATAATGAAAAGGGATAAATCGATTCCTAAGGATACATCACGATTATGTGAGGTATGAAATGTGGCAATTTAGTTTAATTAATTTTATCAAAACCATAGCTTTTTGCAAAATGTATTTTTTTTAGGTACATTTTGCTCCAGATATGTGGGGGAAGTCAAGGGAAGATGGTACAAGAAAATTAAAGGCAAATGCAGTACCCACAATTTTTTTTTTCTAAGCCAAAGCCAATTAAAAAGCCTGCTTCGAAAAGATAGTTCCAGTCATCAGATTTATAGAAATTGAAAGTGTATTTCAAAAATACTATCGAGTAGTTTCTTCACAAAATGTAGATTTAAAGTCATATTTTATTAGCAAGATGTTAGAAATTGATGCCGACATTTTGAATTGTCATAACATAAAACAAAAGTTAATAAGTAGATATGTAGTTTTCAGATTAAAAATAGCTAGTAAGACAAAAAAATTATTTGATAAATATGCTAGTAAATCATTAAATAAGTTTAAATAATCTGTTTTTTTTTTTTGTTAATTGTTTTGCCACATAATATAAGTACCCGAGGACTTTATTAGTGTTTAAATTGTGTTTTTTTAAATGTTAACTGATCTGGCAGGGTCAATTTTTACTGTGTAGAAAATGTAACTGTAAATCACTTTTAAACTGCAGAATCTGCAACCCATCTGCCTTAGTGGATTTTTTGCCAACAATTCAGGTTTATTTTTATATGTTGTATTTTCGAGTAAAAAAATATCTGAAATTTGTTTTTTTTTCAAATACACTTTTAATATTGAAAATTATCCACATACATATATCCTTTCATCCTGTATAATTGTAATATTACCCAAAGTAATTATTTAGAAAAAAACATACATAATATGAGCCAGTATGTTTACTTTTCATTGCTTTTTTTGGAAAAAAAATAGAAAGTTCTGAAGTGCCCCTGCCATACTGTTTAAATGTGACCATTCCAGTTAGGGGTTAACTAGATAGTATAAGGATAAATCTTTTTTATAAAAGAAATATTTTCCAGACAGCTCTTTGAAACCAACTCACTTTAATTTTTATGTTCGAAAATTTAACCATTTAGGTAACTATTAAGTATATTTAAATAAAAATATATTACAAATTTTCTATTAATAACCTTATTATTACAAAGCATTTTTAAAAAATTGTGTAGGCATTATGTATATCTAAATAAAAGATATGACAAATAGCATTTTATTGTTAAAGCCTTCATGAACATGTAATCCACGTACCTTCAAAACAAACACGAGGACCTGTGAAAAAAACATTTATGAAATGTTATTTATTTGGGAACAGAGGAAATAAAATTAACAAAGTAATATTTAAAAACAATTTACTTATATACTTTGACAATTCTTCATTTTATTAATAATCATAATAATTGCAAATGCACCCACAATTCATAATTGCTCATCAGATTTATAGAAATTGAAATTATTTCATCACAAAATTGATTTAAAGTCCAAGATGTTAGAAATTGAAATTTTGAATTGCATTATGTATATCTAAATAAAAGATATAAGGAAGAAGAAACATTCTAAAAGTGAGGCCTCTGTGATATAATTAAAAAGCTATTATAACTAGTTTTCCTGTGTTCTGCTTGTAGTATCCAGATATTTCCGTTGCTAAATTGGCAGTAATGTAAAATGAACCATCAAACTAAAAAATATATTCAAATTGTAACATGCCTTACGAAAAATTCAATACCTGGAAAAGAAATGAAACTCGAGCAACACAAAAATCCTTTGTTTATTGTGCATGCAATAACTCACATTTATCGGTCAAATATTATATGCACCTAGTAAAAAAAATTAGGTATTGCAAGGCATATTTTCATATATTGGCTTACAAGCAAAGAGCACTAAGTCAAATGTGAACACAGCTGACGTAGTACTTTTTGCTTGTTAGCCCAGGGTATATCATATTTAATTAAAAATTAAACTAACAATTTATCACATAATCAGTATGTTCTGTTACGCAACTTTACCATGAAGATTCATAATTTAGTAGTGAGTTTATAACAGCAAAATTTTTCAGATTTTAAATATACCCACGTAAAAATTAAAGAAAACTTACTTTGATATTGCTTGTAACTTTTCCAATTTATTTAACAACAAAATCACATAATTGATATGTTTACATAATTTTATGTATATTTCATGAGCCAGAACCAAAAAGAACACATGTAATTGTAAGTATTAAAGCATACAGGTATATGTAGTTTAATTAACTACTTACTTAATATATGTTTATTTCAAAATAATTTTATCAATGATCCGAATAAACTCTTTAAGTAGGTACGGTATGGTAGAAGAACCCTTGTTTGTGAGGTCTAGTTGAATATAAACATATTCATTCTTCTAGGCATGAACTAAAGAGCCAAACTTACCATAAAATGTAATCAATAAATCTAAAAAATTAAATTCAAAGTACAGACACTAAACACAGGGTGAGAGATGGAGTTCTAAGTTTTTTACTTTAACTTACAAATATATAAAAGCCCTAAAAAAAATAAAAATTAGGTTTAAATAATGTTTAAAAACCAAAGAATCCTAATGGATATAATCAATATTAAATTTGTTATATTGGTCCCCTGTTGTAGGAAATAACCTATAAACATATATAAATGATTTTTTAAGTTTTTAGGTTTATTATAATGTTTAAAATTTATATTTTTATCAAGCTTAAACCTTATTTTACGCTTATGAAGTCAATAATAAAACATACCTTACAGTATTCGTTAAAAAACAGGCCTTACTAAATCATCACATTTTTCTAAACAGGTGATCCCAAGCCTCATAAATATTGTTACAATACAAAGTCCAAATAACTAGCTTTCGATTAAAGCAAAAATCAAGTAACGATATATTATAAATTTGCAAATAAACTGAAGTAAACTAGACGAAATTCCCATAAGATCAATGGTAAACAATAAAATGTTTGCCCATTAATGGCGGATATTGGCTCCAGCCAATCAAAACGTTAACCACTATTATCGCCACTGTTCTCGTATAAAGTCACTGTAATTTGTCCATATTTGGTTAGACAATTTAATTACAGAAAGTTAATGTTTCTATTGTTGAAATATATCTAAGCAGACGGTGTCGTACAATTATATAATGATACTCAGAAACCCAAATGGAGCAAAAAAAAATATGTTTTCTCTCATGTTATTGACTATAACAAATTAATATAAAATAATTATTGTTTATTGACATTCTGGCGGACGAAATAATTAAAAACCAGGAAAGATGAACCACACTGCTTTTTTAAAACGAATTCCGAACAATACGTTTAAATTTACTGAAAAATTATTGGAAAACTTTTGACACGAAAACCTTATAAGGCATCCTGAGCGAGGTGAGACATCTGTTGGACTTTTAAAATATTATAATCATTTTTATCCAATTTAAAAATATAATTATATATAGAACTGAGATTTTGAATATCGCTACGTTTGTTCAAAGCATTCAAATCAAAAAATATTTTTGTGATAATTCTTTGCCTTTTCTAGAATAGAAGGTCTCCTAAAGTCCATCAAATGTCCTTCCCGGATAACATTTTCAGACAAGGCGCAAGTAAGTTTCTGAGTGTTACGGTCACTTTTATGTGACGTAATTCTACCTATTAGGTTCCTAGATGTTTGACCTATATACATCTTATAACAGTTTAAACAAGGGATCTTATATACTACATTCCAATTTTCATTGACGGATAAAGGAGTTTTAGTTTTAGTATATAATGTAGAAATAGTTTTTATTTGTTTAAAAGCAAATTTAATATCTGTATGACTTTTGAATGTTCCTTTAATTTTATAGGTTAAGTCCTTAATAAATGGTAGAGCTCAAAAACGTGATTGCGTAAGTTCAGATTGATTAGAATTGATAGGCTGTGACATAACTGTTTGAGATGGTAAAGTATGTAATATAGAAGGTTGACTTGTTACTCGGAAAATATTCTTAGGTATATTGTATTTAGTATTATAGAGGAATTTATTAATCATATTTAATGGATAAGAATTTTTTAGAAGGATACTTTTTAAAAGTTTAAGACTGCTCTCTCTAAAGTCTCTCAAGGTCACCTTGACTGCCCTTCTTTTCATACCCAAGATTAAATTCATCTTCATGTTTGTTGGATGGTAAGAGTGGAAATTAATTAATCTATTGGAGCACGTAGGCTTCCTGTACCATTTAGTTTTTAAAACATTTTCATTGGTACGTGTAACTAGCATATCCAAAAAAGGAATGCTTTGTTCATTTTCATGTTCCACTGTAAATTGTATGTGTGTGTTATATGTATTGAACATTTCAAGCGTAATCTCTACTCTGTCCCCAGGTAGAGCTAAAATTAGATCATCAACTTAACGTTTTACAAAAGGCACATAAAAAGGTAAGTATTGTAATATTTTTTATTAAATTCAAAGAAATTAGAATCAAAGATAAAATTGAGAACATTTTCAAAGGTTTCAAAATCCAACGAACAGTGGTCACTGATTTCTTCCCAATGATTTCTTAAACTATCTATTATTAGTTCCAACGGAAGATTCGTAAAAAGAGATACTACGTCAAAGCTGACTATAATGTAATTATTAGGGAGTTGGTAATTATTGACAAATTCTCTAAAGACAAAAGAGTCTCTGTTATAAAAGGCATTTTCAGTATGATATGAAATCGTTAGAATGTTTGTAATGTACTCTGCTAAAGCCTCATTAGGACTATTGATAGAAGAAACAATAGGTCTCATCGATAAGATAGGCTTATGTATTTTAGGTAACGTGTAAAACCTAGGTGCAACCGAGTTGTATTTTGTCATTTTTTTCGCACATTCTTGATCAATGAGACCCGTGCTTTTAAGTTCTTTAATTTTTTCATTAGCCTTAGTTTGTATGGTGTTAGTGGGATTATTACCTAATGGTTTATAATATTTATTGTCGTCAAGCAATGCGAGACTCTTATTAATATATTCATCTTTGTACATGGCCACTGTGACATTTCCCTTATCACTACGTAATATATATAGATTAGGGTGTTGCTTAAGGAATTTTTTACTTTTGATAAAAATGTCTTTAAGAAATGGTTTTTGATCGTGATATTGGAGTATAAAATTGGTAATAATGTTGGTATATTGAGCTCTGAAAATATCTTTATTTGAATCATCAAAACCCGAAATGACCTCCAGATCGGCCAATAAATTTGAAATTTTTACTTCTTTTAAAATTGGACCAAGGCTAAATTTAGGTCCTAAGGAGATTAATTGTTTAATTTCATTTGGAATTTCAATGGAAGTGAGATTTTTGAGCCATTTTTCTTGAGTTGTAATCATCTGGGGTCTATCATCCGAGAGCCTTTTTGTTTCTTTTGATATTATCTCTCTTAATCAATTTAAAGGTATTATTATATTTAATTTTTTGTCTTCTGTCAAATTCATCTATAATAAACTGAGGTAATAATGATGTTAATTTAGTTAACATAGAACGAAAGCTTTCACGGCTGTGGTCAATTAAGAAATCATGGTTCTTGGGATTAGACCGTTTAATTTTTTGTCTTCTGTCAAATTCATCTATAATAAACTGAGGTAATATGATGTTAATTTAGTGACTATGTTAAGATGATCTTTATCAAGTTGACGAATTTCACAGAAGGTCGCCCTTATTTCGAGATTCAAAATGCCTTTCTCTAACCTTTCTGAAAAATGCTGTATCCTGCTGCCCGTTCTTCCTTTATTTATGTGTATTAAACTGTTAACATTCGTAGTACCATGTATAATGTGTTTAGGACAGATGTTAAATTGCCTACACTTAAAAGTAAAAACACTTTTCTGTTATGCAATGTCGCTTGTTTGATGTTAATTTTGGCCCATGATTTCAGCAACTTAAAAATTTGAAAATGTAACCAAAAATTTTATTTTACTGATGATATGTGTTAGTTACCGTCTATATTCTAGTTACGTACAAGATTTAATATTAAGCCTGGTACAATGGGACTGTTACATTTTTAACTCACTTTGGTAAGATGTTTCTTTTACTTTGTAATCCTTTCTTTTCTTATCTACACATGTATTTTTCTATAGAAGGGTCCTGAAGAAGAGAATAAACATTCTCGAAAGCTCGACCATACAATAAAGAGTATTCCACACTAGGCCTCATCATAAATTTTTTCTTTGACTGCATCCCCACCTAACCAAGAACTTGGAGGATAGAATCTTTCGCTTTTTGTGAAAATTATATTCTTTTGGTTCAAAGTGCTTTTTTCTAACTAGTCAGTCACGAGTATTTTTCTCCTTTATATATATATATATATATATATATATATATATATATATATATATATATATATATATATATATATTTGTAATCCATATTTTAGATTTAAAAGCAAACATAATATTTTAATGAGAGAATAAAGCGTTTTCCTAAAGAAATTGGGTTTTATTTTACTGATTGTAATGTTTAAAAAACTACTCCCCAAAGGAGTGATTGCCCTGAAAATTAGGTACTCCATTGCCTCCTGTACAAGGCTTTTGTTGTATGATTTCCACATGAATACTAGGAAATACTATTGCAGTTTTTATTCTCTATGATTGTTAATAAAATACAGTTAGGGAAAGTAATGTTTTCCCTTTTCCTAGCAGTAGGTACATGAGTATACTCTATATTTAAATTGACCAACAAATTATCCTTTAGAGTACCTACTTTGTTAAAACTTTGTATGTTTGGTTAGCAGACATTTTAAAAGCATTGTAGTTATGGTGCTTGATGAATAATGTTTTTCTTTTATAGGGGAAATAATACACCAAGCTAGGAAAAATTTGTAAAATATATTCATATTGCTCAAACTTTGCATATATTTTTATTAGAAAAACATAAATAAAATTTTTAAACTTGAAAACTCGAGAAACCAGAGTTAAAGGAAATAAATGAACAACCACTTGAACATTTGTATTTGGCTCATTATTTTTTAACATTAACTGGCGGTATTTTTTCTTAACTTTAATTTATTGCTCTGCTACTTTTATACCTGTTCATAAGGCAGTGGAAAAAGGAAGGGGGGGTTTGCCAGTCTTCACCTGATGTTTAAAAAAATATAAATAAAAATACTTGTTTAATTCATTTATATAAATAGTATGACAGTGGTTTAAATAGAAAATGTGAGATATTATACAGGGAGTTCCTTTGCAAGGTGTCGTTTGGTTTTAGTAGAATATAAACTACTAAAAATAAGTATAAACAAGCATAAATCATGTTTAAAACAGATGCAGGTGAAAATCAAATCGTTGGGAAAAATTAAAGGTAAGTTTTACAGAAATAATAATCTGTATAAAAAAATGAAAATATAGAACATTTAAAAAACAGGTAAAATAAAATATAGTTAAACCCTCAATTACTTCAATTTAAACATTGTTAAATGTCTTACTCACTGTACAAATGTACATTAACATTTCATATCTGCTGCCACTCCAAATGAACAATTTTTTTTTAGACTAACGCCTATAAAGATTATATACAACATTTTTTGAGAACGAAATTGGTTTTTTTGTAATTATTATCCAGAGTTCTTGGTCAACATTTCAGCCAGGTCTTTCAGGTCTTTGATTTTGTATTCAGACATTACTAAAGAAATGATACAAACATTTCCATCGTAAAAACGTGAAGTAGGTACAAACATAATTTCTTAGTGTATAATCAAAAGTGAAGGTTTACAAGTAAAAGTTTTGAGGTTAGTTATCTTTAAATAATGATGGTAAATTATGTATGCAAAAATATTTACCTTATATCAATTTTTGTCCTGGTTTTGTACAAAAATCCATCTTGAGGAAAAAAGTTGTTCATCCATTTTTGCAATATGGAGAAAAAATACATTAATACTTCCGTACAATTAATGGAAATCGATAAATACCTAGAGGGAATCTTAAAAAAATGTAAAAATAACAAAATTGATAATACGTAAATGCGTTGAAAACGTTTGGGCAATCCTTCGGGAGCCTGTAGAAGATAACTTAATACCCAACAAAACTATCACAATCGACGTCACTAGTTTGGGGTGCATCTTAACGGCGGGCTACATACTCAAATTCTGAACTGGTAAACTCCGTTTTTTATTGCATTTTTGTTATATAGATTTAGACCTAAGGAACATCATTATGTACATAAAAAAACTAACTTGCCAAACAATAATAACAATTCTAAATAATAGGTTATGTTATGATGTTGACATATGAACCAAACGAACATTTGTTTTGTAGGTTCTGTGGCTCAAATCTTTCTTCGCGTCAGAGGGGCACACGATGATGCCCGATGCAAAGTAGGATGGATGAACATTAGGATCGGTGATAGTATCTCTCGTCCTCAAGCATCTCGGTAATTTTGTATGTTTCCTCTTTTTGAGAATACGGCAGTCGGTAGGGTTTAATATAGTTTGGTGAAGAATTTTCCTTTATATATAGATTCTTTATAAAGATTCGTGACTGATAACTTATCACCTGACATTTGAAAAATGTCGGAGAATTTTGCACAAATATTTTCTATTGAAGTTTGTTCCTCTTTATTTAAATAATTTAATTTTAACAAGTAAAACATATTTTTTACTCGCTCGACTGACATATTGTCATTGGAAAATTGACAAATATTGTACTCATTCAGTTTTTCTGTTTTTGGTATATACATTTTTCAGACACACTTCGTTTTCGCGGGTATTTAGAATTTTCACTTCAGGCCGGCCTATATTGTTATTGCTACCTGATTGTCTATTACCATGAAACTATTAAAATTTCTATTACTGAGATAATAATTACTTGATCGCCGTTGTTATTCTGAGATATTGTCTCATCCTGTGCCACTCTAATCGCGTCTTTTAAGAAGTAAAATTTCGTACCGATATAATCGTACTTAGTTTTTGGTTTCGAAGGACGTCTGCGAATTTTTTAACTGCTATTCTCTCATTAATAGGTATTAGCACCTCGTAAGATCCGCTGTTACCGTCCGCTTGTGAGATAGTTAGATTAATATAATATAATATCGTCCGGTCAGTCGAAGTGGTGTAAGGTATGCTGAAGGACGTCCTTTTCTGGAAGAGAACTCGGTTTTGTGATACTTTCCCATTATTTGCTGAATAAAGTCCAGTCTGTAAACTACTGCTGATTTAGTTCCTCTAGTCTTACGACATATTACAAAAGAGTTCCATAATCCAAGTCGAGTAAGTAAAAACATATTTTTTTGTAATATTTTGTGCCTCTCTTTCATGGTAGGCTGTAATCCGCTAAATGCTGATCAACACCTCCCATAGTGTTATTATAATCCATAACAACTTTTGGTTTTATCTTTTTCTCGTTCCTTTTTTTCTACTACCACGCAAGTATTGGAATGGACACTTGAGATCAAAGAAATGTGCATTTTATCTTTCCATTTGAGTAAGGACACCTTAACTCTTTGAATTGCAGACACTTTTCCCTTTCTCATTTGCTTGAGCATTTCTTTTCGTGTTACTTTTACCGTTCTATAGGCATCTGTTTTCTTTGAAATGAGTAGGTCAGCAAGTTGTAGAGAATTATAAAAATTGTCCATAGACAGTATCCTTGGTTTAGCAGTGGCTTTGTCATTACCACTTGTGAAGAAACGGGAAGATCTTGTTTAACAATCGCTTCACGAAATATTGTTACCACCTTATCATATACAGGCCATATCTTATTTAGTTTTGGATGTAGGTGTAGTTCTGCAATGTAATCCTTGTTGTTGGAAAAGTGAAGGTTCTGATACATTGCTTCAAATCTCTTATTACTAAGATATGGATTTCTCAAAAGCGTTTGATACTATTAATCATAATTTGCTTATTTCAAAATTAAAATATTACGGTTTTAATGAGGAGTCTGTCCTTCTCGTTAAATCATACTTAAGGAACCGGTCTCAAATAATCTTTTCTGAAAACAAATATTCTGATCGAGCGAAAATAACTTCTGGTGTGCCTCAAGGGTCCGTCTTGGGACCATTATTGTTTCTTATATATACATCCGATATTTTAAAAGATTTAACGTGTTGCAAAGTACAAGCATTTGCTGATGATACTCAGATTTATTGCTGTTTTGATGTAAGTGGCCAGGTAGATATTGAATTGGCTATTAGCAGTGATTTAAAAATAATAAAACTTTCTGAGAAACATAATTTACATTTAAATCCCCCAAAATCTAATATAAGAAGAAAAGAGAAATACGCTGTAAAAATGGAGTGGGGAATTCGGCAAGCGCTGCACGACTTGTCAACTATTTCTTTTATTAATAAGATTTCAGACTTTTTGAATTTTCTTATTAACCCTGGAGAAGTCGCGCATTAAAAAGTTACATGAGAGGTCACGAGTAAGCAATTCACTCACAAGTTGTTTTCTTACTATTTCAATGTAAATGATACAATAAAAGCTCAAACAACAATCAATTTTGTTTCTAATGTAATCTTTATTATAAATGCATAACACATTTTGAATTATAAAACAAACTTAGTATGGAAATATTTTAACATGTTTCAGTTTGATAAAAATTTCTAAACATAGATCTAAATAATAAGAAAAATGATATTTGTTTTTAAAATCTTCAAATAAGCTATATGTCTAAAAATTTTAGTCAGTAGAACTTCCACTTCCTTCGTGCTGTCCCGAACATTGTGGAAAGTTGTATGATCTGTACAAATTGCCACATTGCACTTTCCACACCATTTCTTGAACTTACGGTTTTTTCTTCTGGGGCAAAATCTACAAAACCCTGGGGTCATTTCCAGTGGATTGGATTGCTGTTCCGGAATCCCTATGAGTCGTGTGCGCATATTAAAAGGTAAAGATTGTATCGAAGAGCAATATACCAAATGAGGTCTTATTAATTCCCGTGCCAAAGTCTTTAAAAAGAATCTGCCATCCCGAATAATACCTGTATTATCCTTGTATATTATTTGCGAGTTAATACGTCCAATGTCCAGCAAAGTAAAAAATATTCTAAGTGGCCAACGACAACAGAATCTAGATACAGAATAGGTGGATTTCATCTGGTCTACCGTATCGATGCCACCTTTTGTGAGGTTGTAAAATGTAATGATTTTCGGCTTACTGAAATCGCCTGTATCTTAATAAATTTTATCACTACTATGTATTGTAGACAAGGCCAAAACGTTTTTGTTTGGTTTTGCTTTGTGGGAAACTAAAACCATATTTTTTTGAAATCCAAACATGCTACTTGGAGATGGTCTTTCCTTTGTGTTTACGAAAATCGGAGGTAACTCTTTTTTGTTTTTTCGTATGATGCCCACTATGGTGGTTTTCATATTTAACAATTCAGTGGCCAACGGTACTGAGGTAAAGTAATGATCCATTGTTAAATTTCGACCTGTATTCAAAATTGGTTGTGAAATGCGTTTTACCACAGTATTTTGCAATTCAAAGGGGCCAGTAGGTTGTCTCCCACTATTCAAACTTCCATACTTAGCCGGTTTATTTGCTATATACTGCCTACATTTGCAGCATCCCCTAAAATTTTCTAACATTTCATCTTCTTCATCATTTTCGCAACTGAATAAAAATATTTAACATTAAATTAATTGAAGCAAATATTTAATATAATTACATACCTCAAAATGTAGACTAGTCTGTCTACGGAATGTTTCGATACATAATATAAACAATATTATTTAAGCAAGCATAAGAAATTATATCATTTACCTTAAGTTTTTATAGACACTATAACCTACTCTATTGTAAGGAAAATAAATTTCCTTAAAATAGGTTTTGTCATGCGAACGGCAGCTCAGGTCAGGTGGCAAAGTGGGAATGAGCAAGGAATACTTACACCTTATTCTGGGCGCCACTCAGTTTGAATATTCAATTGTTCGTAGAGCTCTTAACTGAGAAATTCCGCTCTAAAAAAAAACTGTTCAAAAGAAACACTTGAAATAAGTTCCAATTTGTTTACTTTACCTTTCTTTTTTGTTTGTCTTTTTTTTTTAAACAATTGTAATGCCTTATTAATATTTGACAATGATTTTGGCAATAAAGATGAATTTAGATATAAAATGAAATTGATGTTTTAGAACCAACTCTGATAATTTAATTGACACGCAAACTTTAATAAAGAAACTCGAATAACTATCCATATACCACTTTCTTGATCAAGAACTGACGTATATAAGAATATCTGCTATATAAATACCGTATAATCAATAATTAGTAAGTATACTATTTCAAACCTTAATATCAGATTAGGTTTTACATAACTAATCAGATACCAACATATTATTAAATAAAATGGTTAATAAATAAAATAGAACAAAAAGTTAATTAATAGAACATGCCTGAAGGGCTGAAAATTCTATTAGGTTAATCATAAAAAATATATATATAATCTACAAAAAAAATAATTAAACTGGAATGAACTGGCCTTTTATCCAAAACTGTAGGTACTTGGCTGCGGAACTAGAGGAACAGCTACTCAGCTACACTAGCAACAAGTGGATATCAGCACGTGGTCAAACCATGTGGACCCAATAAAAACCATAAACCAAGTTAAGTATCGATTTCTTTGAAAATCCCTTCAAAGAATGCCCAGGGCTTTTCTATATAGCCAGAGGGAGGAGTAGAAAAAAGGGGTTAAATCCCAAGGTAAAAACCCTGTAAAAAATATTACAGTAAAAAACGTGGCCTTGAAGATGAAGCAATAATAAAATCGCTTACCTTATTAGCTTAAGGGTTTCATCACATAATGTAAAAAAAGGTAAAGGAAACAGAAGTTTTCCTAACTAACTAATTTAGTGCAAACATGCCGCACTAGGCAAAAGAAAATGAACTCAAGACTTTCACATTACATGTCGTCTTTAGACATCCAGGATGACAGACCAAAAGTCACCTATTCAAAATGGCCCTTCATCTTCCTACTTCAATCAACAGCTGATTGAACAAGGAGAAGCCACACTACATCAAAAATATGAAATTTAAGGAAATCACCTTGAAGGAGAAATAAGATTTCATGAGATTCACATTTGAGAACTGGCAACGTTGTAGAGACATTTCAAAGACAGCTGACTTGTTGACAGAAAGGTGTTTCGGTTGGTAACAATTGTGCCCCAGGGTTGCGTAAAATAGATTTACATGTTCAAAGCGAGTGCAAACTAAAATAATTGTTTAAATTCTTACCAGAGTTAACAAAATATAAATAAATAGTAGGATTTTAAATTTAAAATGCTACATTGCCCCTCTCCAAAAGAAAAAAATGAAAGGCTACATATTAGACTTTACATTTTTATGTGTATTAAAGGGTCAAAACAAAATAAATCATTTTCTCTAGTTTATATTCTGAATCCTAACAACAAAATTTACATTATGAATAGTAATTTTAAAGGGAAAGGCAGTTTTTAGTTTTGTCAATGATTTTAGTTTTGATATCTGACGTGTATCATTCGTCCTCAGAGGAAGTCACTATAGGTAGGTCACAATATGGATCAAGGTTTCAAATTGGGGGGTCATAGTTGGGTATGTCTACTAAAATTGACAAAACCATAGTAAAAAAAAAAAACACCAAGAACAGGGCAAAACCATCTCAGAATTATCTGAATAATATCTAAATAAAGCTACATCTAATAAAAGAAAAAACTGTACATATATCACTTCAATCTAGTGATATTTAGAAGAGTATAAAGGAACTAAAACTACTAATCATAGTTTTCATGAATCAGAAATGAGATGTGAAGCATAGTTTTCAAATAGGACATCATATAATGGTATAACAGCTTCAACATCACTAGGACACAATCCTTAGATGTGAAAAAAAATAATATAAATATTATTTATATGAT
Organism: Kuschelorhynchus macadamiae; assembly: GCA_030620095.1. Lineage (NCBI taxonomy): Eukaryota > Metazoa > Arthropoda > Insecta > Coleoptera > Curculionidae > Kuschelorhynchus > Kuschelorhynchus macadamiae. The sequence continues at coordinate 431,329 of JAUTXW010003575.1, forward strand.
GAGGCACTATAAGCAATACTTAGTATGCTTTAGCACAGTCTGTTACGATGAACAGAAATTTAGTGACTAAGTCACAGAAGTAAACCTTCGTAAAGAGGTTGAATCCTAAGAAACAATATATACAAAAAGGTAATGAAGATAAAATGAATTATCTTTAAATACTTGATTTGGTTTATCACCAAGGATACAAATCAAAAGGTAAGTTTGTCCAAATTGGAACAAGATATCTCAATCAACCTGAACAAGGCAGAGAACAAGGTAAATCCCAAAATCGAATTCCACTTTGGAAAAGGTAAGGTAACTGTTAAAACTAACATATGGATATGCAAATAAAATCTAACATAAGAGAGGTACTTTGCAGAATCCATAAGGTAAGGTACATGTTCAACTAATAAATGAACCATGCAAATGTTAGTTAACATAAAATAAGAGAGGTAATTTACAATCAGCAAGGTAAGGTAAGCAAAAGATAAACTGATTTGGTAAATTGAAAAGATAATTTAAACACAAGTCATTTTGACACAATAAATGTTAAATATATAATATAAAGAGATAAAAGAAGTCTAGTATTAGAATTTCTTCAAGGTAACCTACATAATTGTAAGAGAGATAATATGAAAACAGTTTGGCTAGTGTCACTGTGGAAAATAACACAATAAAGATAATAACTGTTAAGTGACACTGTCATTGAGATAGGTAATATCAAAATCAAATTTAAGAAGAAACTGACTCCAGATCTTCATCAGAATCTGCAGAAAAAGGTAAAAGATCTTTTACATGCCATTTTCCAGCTTTGGAACCATCAATATTTCTAAGCTCGCAAACCAAAGGAGACAATTTTTTAGATACTACAGAAAGGATATGTTTAGGACTGAGTTTAGCCGCAAATTTATCTGCTGCAACAGACAAAGACTTATTTGGACGCCATACTTTATCACCTACATTAAATGTGACATCTCTTTTACGAAGATTATAAGATTTTGAATTCCTTTCATAGGCAGAATGTAATTTCTGACGAATTTCAACAAACAGTTTACGAAATTCTAACAAATTTTCAGCATAAGATGTTCTATCTCCAGGTAATATTTCAATGGATTGATCTGTGAGAGTGTGATTGTAATATTCACCAGATAAAGGAATGTGTCGACCAAACATTAAATAAGAAGATGGAAAACCAGTTACTTCATGAACCGCGGTATTAATGGCTTGTCTAATTTCAGGAACATGTAAGTCCCAATCCTCATGTTTATCAATATAACACCGAATTGCAGTAGTAATGGTTTTATTACTTCTTTCTACAAAATTACACTGTGGTGAATAATAAGGGGTGAACCACTGTTTGACTTTGTATTTTTCACACAACTCTCGAAGGTTATGACCAGAAAAATTTGTAGCATTATCACAAATAATGATTTGTGGAACTCCAAAGACAAGAAAAACATCATTCTCTAAACGATCTACAATTAAAGATGACTTGGAATGTTTTAAAGGAAAGATAAATGTATATTTCGAAAACCAATCAGATACTACAAGAAGCCATTTATTTCCTTTCTTTGAACGTGGGAGTGGACCAACAAAATCTAAAGAAAGAATTTGTCCAGGTGAATTGACAATTTTTTCTTTTCCCATGGTGCCAATTTTGGGTAAATTAGAATGTTTCTGTGCACCACATACTAAACATTTACGAATAAATTTTAAAACTTCTATACGCATACGAGGCCAGTAGAATCTTTCCTGTATTCGAAACAATGTCTTTCGAAATCCAAAATGACCACTAGTTGGAGGTGTATGACAGGAGTCAATAATTTTATTCCTTTGAGGTTTAGGCACTACCGTTTTCCATTCCTGAGTGTTAAAAGTATAGGAGCTGTTACTAGGAATAAACTTTTGAACAGATCCATTCTGAACACGCCATTGAGGATATTTGTCTGGATTTCTTATAATGTTATCACGGTGGGAAACATACCAAGGATCAAGAGAATCTGGATCAATAAATATTACAGAAACTTCAGGAGTTATAGTTTGAGAATTTGAAGTATTAGGCATATTCTCATCAATAATATTAGAATAAGGAATACGACTTAAGGCATCAGGGACTAAGTGCATTGAACCTTTTCTATGCTGCAAATCAAAAGTGTGTTGTCTAAGCCTAAGCAACCAACGACTAAGTTTACCAGAGGGAGTTTTTAAGTTGTTGAGCCAAAGAAGACTGTAATGATCAGTGATGACCGTAAAACGAGTACCTTCAATCCAAGGTCTAAATTTTTCAATGCAGAATATAACTGCCAAGCATTCACGTTCAGTCACTGAATAATTTTTCTCAGCTCTAGATAATGCACGACTGGCATAAGCAATTACCCTCTCTTCACCATCGATAAACTGAGTCAGCATGCCACCAAGTCCAACATCTGAGGCATCAGATTGAACAAAAAACTTTTGAGTAAAATCTGGCTGGGCTAACACAGGTGCACTAACTAAGCTTTGCTTAATAGACAAGAATGCAGCTTCTGTTTCATCATTCCAACTAATTGGTTCCCTTTTCTTTTTACCTTTAAGAAGAGCATTGATAGGGCTGACAAGGGAAGAAAAATCTTTGATGAATCTACGGTACCAAGAACACATTCCTATGAACCGTTTTACTTCTGTAGAGGTACGAGGTCGAGGATAGTTTGTCATTGATTCAATTTTGGATGGATCAGTAGCAAGAGAATTATTTCCAATAATATAGCCAAGGTATTTTAGAGATGTTTTAAAAAATTGACATTTTTCTAAATTAACAGTTAAACCAGCATCCTTGAGAAGATTTCTTGCAGTGTTAAGCAATTTAATATGATGCTCAAAAGTAGGGGAACATAGTAAAATGTCATCTAAATAAGAAAATATGTGAGGCTCATACTTTGGACCAAAAATAGAATCAACAAGTCTTTGTTGTGTTTGTGCTGCATTGCACAGACCAAAAGGGACCACTGTAAATTGAAATTGACCACGACCAATAACAGAAAAAGCTGTTTTCTCCTTAGAAGCATCATCTAACGGTATCTGCCAAAAAGCTTTTCTAAGATCAATAGAAGTTATAAATTTAGCATTCCTCAAATTATTTAAAATACGATCAATATGGGCTAATGGAAAGCTGTCATGTTTAGTTATTTCATTCAAAAAACGTCCATCGTAGCAAAATCTATACTCTCCATTTGATTTTTTAACAAGTAACAAACAACAAACAAACAAAAGTATGCTTTATTGCCGCAGAAAAATTCTACAATTTTATGGACAAAGCAAAATATACCTAAAAATAAGACATATCAAAACATTAATCGAAAATAATTTCGACAAGTCAGTGCTTTTATTTTTAAAATGTAAATTATCAATTTACCAAATCGTAAAACACACGTTAGAATACAGCATAACACTGCAAACAGTAAATGAATCATGATAACCTTATAAAAGTAAACAAACACACATGTACGAGGTGAATAATTTCGATGACATTGAAATCAAAATTGCAACTATGCGACCTTAAACTCTATGTTATTATAGTTATACAAATAATTGTGATGTTAAACAGAAGGTATATTGAACTAGTGCAGAATGTAGTATACAAAAAGAATTAAATTGTTTTTAATCCAATACCTAACAAAAATAATTAAGTTTTAAGTGAATGTTCGACAGTTCTTTTCCCTATATAATGATTTACAAAATTCTATGCTATGAGTTAGGACATGACTCACAAAAGATTTAAGTAAACAAGCGAGTTTAGTGACAATTTAAAGAGACTTACTCACTGAAAAAAAAAATCATTAACGCTGTAAAGTGGTCTCTCAATGAGGTATGCTTTGGTGTTTTTTCGAAATTGTGCAAGCATAGGGATAGATTTTAAATGTACTGGCAGATTGTTGTAAAGTTTTATGGCGTTGTAAATAATTGATTTTTTTATTAATTCTGTGGAAGGAATGGGAAGATAAATATCATGCCTAGAGTTTCTGGTAGGGTATACATGTTGTGGCCTTTCTGGGAGGGTGTTTATATGTTTTCTCAGCAAACATACCGTTTCCAAAATAAATAATGCAGGAAGTGTTAATATTTCATGTTTTTTGAAATAGTATTGGCAGTGAGCTCTATTATTTAGACCAAACAAATAACGAATGGCTCTCTTTTGAAGCATAAAAATACTACGAAATTGCTCGGTGGTACAGCAGCCCCAAAAGGGAAGGCCATAGCGGAGGTGGGATTCAAATAAAGAGAAATAAGTAAGTCTGGCAGAAGGAACGTCTAGTTCTTTTGAAACTGATCGAATGGCGAAGCAGGCGGTAGAAAGTTTTTTAGTTAAGGTGTCAATATGATTAGACCATTTTAGGTTGCTATTTATATTTAAACCCAGGAATTTAACCGACTCTACGTATTCAATATTGCTGTTATGTACCTGAAGTGGTTGTAAAGTTCCCTTATAAGATAACGCCACCGTTTTATCGACGTTAAAACAAAGCATATTGGAATCGGACCAAGCCTTAATTATAACCAAGTCTTTGGAGATACTAGAGTGTAAAGACGTTGTATCAAAATCACTCCATGTTATGCTTGTGTCATCAGCAAAAAGGGAGATTCTTCCATTAATTTTAAGGTTCGTGATATCATTAATGTATAACAAAAAAAGAATAGGTCCCAAGACTGAACCTTGAGGAACTCCACTTGTAATCAACTTACAATCAGAATCGGAACCATTAGCCCTTACAAGTTGTTGCCTTTTTCCAAGATAAGATTTGAACCAATTTAAAGAAGTACCACGAATTCCATAAAAATGTAGTTTGTTTATCAGAATTTCATGACTAACACAATCAAAGGCTTTCGCATAGTCACAAAAAACTGAGGCAGTTGGGTGGTTGTTATTGAGAGATGAGTAGACGCCTCTAAGCAACGTGAACATGGCGTCACTGGTGCACTTGTTGGGTAGAAATCCGAACTGCTCCGGGGATATTATCTGATGTTTCAGGAGAAATGGCATAAGACGGTTCTTCAGTAGCCTTTCGATGATTTTTGATAGCACTGGTAGTAGTGCAATTGGGCGATAATTGCAAGAGTTAGTTTTTTCGCCGCCGTTTAGTAAGGTAGGGGAAGACCAAGGACTTTGTGATTCTTCGACAACACCTAATTTAATCATAGAATCTAACTCTTTATTTAAAATTTCTTGCATATAGGGAGAAAGTAAATAGGGTTTTCTTTTAAAAGGTTTGTGATCACCAGTATCTATAGTTAATTTAATTTTATTAGTCCTACCTAGTCTATCAGTACTATCTATTTCTTTAAAAGAATCAATAACTTTTTGAGATATAACTTTCTGTTGAGAAGACAAATCATCTAACGAACAAAGTTTTGAAAAGAAAAAATTTTTAGGCAACTCTGGCACAGTACTGACTTTATTATTATTTTGATGAATATACCAATTATTATTTTTAAAATCCATAACTAATTTAAAACTCTTAGCAAAATCCATTCCAAAAATAAATGCATGTGTTACAGAAGGTACAACCAGAACTTTAATTATCTGACAAGAGTCATTAATAAAAATAGGTAAATCTGAGACACCAAAAACTTTTTGCTGAGTACCATCAGCAGTACAAATATTGTAATTTTTAAGTGGATAAATTTTAATTTTTAATTTCTTTAAAATTTTCATGCCTTCAGAACCAACAATAGAAGAATTGGCTCCAGAGTCTAATAAAATTATTATGTTTTGATCAAAAAGTTTGACGGAGATATAAGGTCTATTATCTTGACTCTTCTGAACAAACACTGGTAAAATTTCATTAGTCTTAAAACTTGTTTTGTAAAATTCAGAAACTTGTTTAAGCCAATTGTTCCATTCTGTTTTATTAAAATACTTATTTGTGGTTAAAGTCTTGCCAAAGTCCTGACCACAGGCAGCACTTGACAACCTATTTAGTTTTTTGAACACTTAGGACATGAATTAATTTTTACATTTGGTTCTCCACAGCGAAAACAAAATAACTTTCTTCTATCTTTGCAATGATGATAAGTATGATTAGGTAATTGACAGTTAAAACAAACAATTTTATTTTTGGATTGGTTATGAGAGGTAGAAGGTTCAACATTATGACTCTCAGGCTTTTTCTCAGAGTGATTTGATTCTTGATGACTATTATAAGAAAATGACCTTTTAGAATTCTTAGAAAAATGTTTCGAATGACTTGGTCTAGAGTTAGTTTGATCAGAATTGCCCAAAAATGATATTTGAGGTGGTTTCTTAGAAACCATCTTTGAGGCTTCCTCTAATTTTCTACAACAAACAGATAAATCATTCAGGGTATCTATATTCTGCAAAGCTAACTGAGTAATATATTCAGGGAGTATATTCTTACGGGCATATTTTACCTTAGTAACCTCTGCTGGGGTAGTTGACAAGCGAGAGAATAAATTTTCTAAATGCGCAATGAATATGGTAACAGACTCATTTCTTTTCTGTTTCCTCTGTCTAATTTGTTCCCAGACATCATCATCTGCATAAGGAGGTAAAAAGTCTTTCTTAAGTTTAGATACTAAAGAAGGCCAATCAGAAACAATAGATTTAATACTACGGTACCATATAAATGCATCTCCAATAAAAAATTCTACTGCAGAAGTAAAAAGTTCCAGTTCAGAAACATTGCGAGCCTGAGCAAGGTCAGAAACTCTTTCCAGAAAGTAAAATACATCTTTAGGGTCACCATTAAACTTAATTCCCCAAGTTGATATGGGTTGTTTACTAGCTAAGCAAGTAACAACAGGATTTACATTTACAATAGGAGCTGGTGTTGGGTTAATTAAATTAATATTTGAAACATTAGGATCTTCAACAATTTTATCCTCTAGGTCAGACTCTAATTTTAGACAAGTTGTATAAGATTCATTAGAAAACGGTTTAATAGTACCATCATCTTCTTTAGGAATGACCATTCTATGTGTTCGACCACATAAATGAGCCAACCTAGACCTTACTCTAAGATAAGTGCTATCCGTAGAAGTTCCTTCAAAGTCAGAAATTAAATTTTCAATAGAAGTAATACTTTTTGTTATTTCTAGTTTTTCATAATCAAATTTATGCATATAAGATTCCATACAGATTTGACCACCTGGTTTGTTAGTCTCTTTCTTTAAAAGTCTATTTAAAATTTTCCTTTTCTCATCTACTGTACGGTCAGTATAGACTGAACGAATATTTAATTCATAGTTAAGCTCATAATCTAATAGATGATTAACTTGGAACTTGTCACAAAAAGAAGCCATTTTGTTAACGTTAAAGAGTATAAATGTGTATTTGAATAAAAATCTAGCTAATCTAGTAAGATTTTATGAGACAACCAGTATAGTATCTTATATTAAGATTTATTTTAATAAGAAAAGTATAAAAGTAAAAGTATGATTTTTTGAGATTAGAAATTTATGATTACAAGATATAGCACTCAACTTTTGTTGAAACCTGTATAATATTCTAAAATGTTATAGGCCAAGCTCTAATAATATAAGGAATCAAAATGTTTAGTGTTCGATAACTGAAAAGTCCAATTTTAACTACTCGATAACTGGGTACGGTTTACAAATTTACTATACGAAAGGTACTATTTTACAAATAAAAGTAATCGAACAGGTTTTTTAAGTGTTAAGAGTTAAAAAGTATTTACTTGAACACAAATAGAGCTTAATTTCTTGAATTATTTCACTGATATAAAAACTACTAATAGTGATACACCATTATCATACCAAATCAAATATTAAGAACCATGAGGAGATACACTGCAGTAGGTAAGACATGTATATATGTAAAAATATAAGATAGAAATATCAGATAAAGAATTATGAAAAATCAGAGTTGTAATTTTAAATACCTACATAAGAAAAAGTATAAGGCCACTATAATAAAACTTGAGAGAAAATGTTGGTATTTAAAACGACAGAATTATGAAACTTATTTCAAATGGAAGAAAAGAAAAACTGAAAGTGTAAGCATTCAGAGCCCCACGCCTATGGCCGCTATTTATTATAACCTACTCTATTGTAAGGAAAATAAATTTCCTTAAAATAGGTTTTGTCATGCGAACGGCAGCTCTTCGTCAGGTGGCAAAGTGGGAATGAGCAAGGAATACTTACACCTTATTCTGGGCGCGTTTGAATATTCAATTGTTCGTAGAGCTCTTAACTGAGAAATTCCGCTCTAAAAAGAAACACTTGAAATAAGTTCCAATTTGTTTACTTTACCTTTCTTTTTTTTTTGTCTTTTTTTTTTTAAACAATTGTAATGCCTTATTAATATTTGACAATGATTTTGGCAATAAAGATGAATTTAGATATAAAATGAAATTGATGTTTTAGAACCAACTCTGATAATTTAATTGACACGCAAACTTTAATAAAGAAACTCGAATAACTATCCATATACCACTGTCTTGATCAAGAACTGACGTATATAAGAATATCTGCTATATAAATACCGTATAATCAATAATTAGTAAGTATACTATTTCAAACCTTAATATCAGATTAGGTTTTACATAACTAATCAGATACCAACATATTATTAAATAAAATGGTTAATAAATAAAATAGAACAAAAAGTTAATTAATAGAACATGCCTGAAGGGCTGAAAATTCTATTAGGTTAATCATAAAAAATATATATATAATCTACAAAAAAAATAATTAAACTGGAATGAATTGGACTTTTATCCAAAACTGTAGGTACTTGGCTGCGGAACTAGAGGAACAGCTACTCAGCTACACTAGCAACAAGTGGATATCAGCACGTGGTCAAACCATGTGGACCCAATAAAAACCATAAACCAAGTTAAGTATCGATTTCTTTGAAAATCCCTTCAAAGAATGCCCAGGGCTTTTCTATATAGCCAGAGGGAGGAGTAGAAAAAAGGGGTTAAATCCCAAGGTAAAAACCCTGTAAAAAATATTACAGTAAAAAACGTGGCCTTGAAGATGAAGTAATAATAAAATCGCTTACCTTATTAGCTTAAGGGTTTCATCACATAATATAAAAAAAGGTAAAGGAAACAGAAGTTTTCCTAACTAACTAATTTAGTGCAAACATGCCGCACTAGGCAAAAGAAAATGAACTCAAGACTTTCACATTACATGTCGTCTTTAGACATCCAAGATGACAGACCAAAAGTCACCTATTCAAAATGGCCCTTCACCTTCCCACTTCAATCAACAGCTGATTAAACAAGGAGAAGCCACACTACATCAAAAATATGAAATTTAAGGAAATCACCTTGAAGGAGAAATAAGATTTCATGAGATTCACATTTGAGAACTGGCAACGTTGTAGAGACATTTCAAAGACAGCTGACTTGTTGACAGAAAGGTGTTTCGGTTGGTAACAATTGTGTCCCAGGGTTGCGTAAAATAGATTTACATGTTCAAAGCGAGTGCAAACTAAAATAATTGTTTAAATTCTTACCAGAGTTAACAAAATATAAATAAATAGTAGGATTTTAAATTTAAAATGCTACAACACATAGTAATTGTACAAATACTCTCATCCTATCGGGACTCATCAGTGCGCCGATCGTAATAGAAAAACATTAAATAATAGAAAAGAATTGATTTCAAAATTTTAAAATGTGTCAGTTTGTTTGATATGTAACCTAGATATGAAAAAAATGATAGTTTGCAGCCATCTATAATGTTATTTTTAAATGTGTTCAGATTATTTGTTGAGTATAGATTGACAAACAAAAATCTTTTTTGGCTTTTTCGCAACTGAATAAAAATATTTAACTTTAAATTAATTGAAGCAAATATTTAATATAATTACATACCTCAACATGAGTCCCGATAGGATGAAAGTATTTGTACAATTACTATGTGTCTATAAAAACTTAAGGTAAATGATATAATTTCTTATGCTTGCTTAAATAATATTGTTTATATTATGTATCGAAACATTCCGTAGACAAACTTACATAATGAGGTATGTAATTATATTAAATATTTGCTTCAATTAATTTAAAGTTAAATATTTTTATTCAGTTGCGAAAAAGCCAAAAAAGATTTTTGTTTGTCAATCTATACGCAACAAATAATCTGAACACTTTTAAAAATTTCATCTATATATATGTCAATATTGACCGACTTGGTAGTTTTCTTGGCACTTTACGACAAATTCGTCAAACAACTGTCTAATAGTAGCTAAATTGTCATATTCCTTTCTTTCTTGCCTGTCATTGATATTGTAAAATCTTAGCGCTCGCAGTGAAAATCGAAACCTTTGTCTTGATATTGTAAGCCTAAAAATATCCGGGCAGTTCCGTCGTAGGTCCATAATTCGCTTGTATTTAAATATTGTCCTTTTTTTACCTCACAGATATGTAAAAGACCAATAAGGGCATATATTTCTGTAATGTTAGTATCCATGCAATCCATTTGACGTTGGTAATTTGGGCGAACTTTTGCGAGAAACCTCATTAATTTAGTCGGTATTGAAGCTGTCCTAACTCAACAAGCTTTTGAGCACCACTCATATTTCTCCCTGAAACAAAATCGGAGCTTTATTAGAACGCTCGGTATATAGTCATTACTTATATACATCTTATCAAGCTAAAAGTATCAAAAAGAAATAAATTACTTACCAATTCAATATGCACTAAACAAAATGGAAACTTTAACGGCAAAGGTAATTGTAATATTCTATTGTGGAAACCATTTTGTGTACGTGATAATGGCTGAGGAAAAGATGTTTCTTTTTAGTGCCAAGTCTCATCCACGACGAAAGGGTCGGATGTTCTGAATTTTTTTTTATTGTTAACTTCGTTCTGGTAAATTTCTCTTCTAATAGTTTTTATAATTAAAGTTTAATCGTTTAAGAGGGGGGGGGGGAAGAAAACTTATTAAGATTTTAAACTAAATATTTGATTTAATTTTTATTTATACCGTCTAATCGACGTGTCATTAATCTAGGTTGGTATATACCGGGTGACCACAAAATTACTAACAAGGCTGTAACTTTTTTAAGATAAATACTATTAACATGAAATTTTACTGCTATATGGTTACTTATGAGGAAGATTTCGCTGTATAAATAGTCGACTGGCGTTTCGGGTTTAACTGAAAATGCTATCAACTTTAATATTTTAAATGGAACATAAAACGTGTATCATACCCTATGTCAATTCCTGATAGTTTTCGAGAAAATGGCGAATGAAACTAATCGAAAAAAAATTTCGATGAATAATTCCGTTTTTGGAAAAACGAATGAAGATAGTTCCAATTTAATACTGTAAATAGTATTTGTTATGCAACTCATTGCGTCTAATACGACAATTAGGATACTTATTAGTGTAGTGAAAAATCACTTTCAAACGATATATTTTCGTTTTAATTTAATAGGACGACCTATAAACCTACTCAACATCATCGAGCACAGAAAACAATAAGAGCGCATGCATGTAACTTAAAATTGGCTTAAACAAAATGACACCAATATGGCGGCCTAGTGAGAGTTTGCCAGGTCCGTATTTTTTTTCAAATTTGGTAATATAAATCAAATAAAATCAGTTTTAGTGCTGGTGCCTACAAAGATTATTTTTTTTAAAGGTGACCGATTTTTTTTAATTAAAGAAGCTTGATTGATCCTAAGAAAATTCTATACGATAATTTTATATAAGGAAATATAGGTAGTTTTATTCGTATATGTAGTTTTAATTCCTATAAAATATATATCTAAACTGGTTTAATGTAATAATTAGTTAATTATATACATAATATGCACATATAACATGTATCCAGCGTGTTACAATATTAGTTAACATATGGAAAACTTTTATTATTGACGTTATGAATATTCTACATAAAAAGTTATAAAAAAAAGGTTTAACTGCAAAAAAATTGCTATATAATAGACAAGTTGCGCAAAAAAACACGCAAAAGCAAGTCGGTAAAACAAAAAAATTAAGAAATCAAATTTTCTAAGATAGCCAAGTTGGAGAGCATGAAAATGTGAGATCAAAAACCAAATTAAGGTTTTTTGTATGCGTGGTGTAGGAATTAATTAGTGGAAAATGGGTAACATATGGACAACTTTTTTAATTTTAGACGAAAAATGTATTTTGCAGTAAAATGCAAGTTTGCGAAACACAAAAAATTGAAACTCCAATTTGTGAGTTGCCAAATTAAAGATCCTGCAAAAACAAGTCAAAAAGCTTTTGATAATTGGAATAGTTTTTGAGAAAATTAATGGAGAATATATATGCGTCATTTTTACATATGTAACATTCATTTCCTTAAAAATTATTCCAATTATTTATAAAACTATTATAAAAAAACTTCTAAAAACTTTTTAACTTGCACTTGCTGGCTCTTTAATTTGGCTGTCTCAAAAGTTGGAATCTCAATTTTGTTTGCTTTGGAAACCTTTTGTATTTATTTCGTACCCTGTCTATAAAAACTTCTTCAGCGCAAGTCATATTTTTTTGACAAACAAAACGTTTTAGAAAAAAGAAATTTTTTTGCTAAAATCGACAATTAAAGTTTTTCATATGTTAACTAAAATTGTACACACGCTGTATATTGAGAATTGTAAAACGACGGGATGTAAGATAAGACGTTATGTTTCAGTTGTCGTTTAAAATAGATCTTGTAGGGAGATTAAATTGAAACGAACGTAAGTTATAGTCGTAAGTATACTTATTTTTTATTATTAGCTTATTATACATTTTGCAACAAAAACATTTGGCAATACATTTTCTCTCAGACAAATTAGCTCTGAGGCCGAGGTCCAGTCAAGGCTGTCTTGTGAGAAATGATAGGAACAGACAATGGCATTTTTTGAAACACAACGCTCCACTAATCCTATTACCATTATCCAAACAGCTCTTCTTGCTTCATCTTTTGGGTTTCTGCAATGAAAACCAGTATTTAGAATTTTCTATAGCCATACAGCCAGGTTAATGGTTTTAGGAACCCACTACCAAAATTTTAATTGAGACTTCCTTAGTTAATTCTTAGACCCTCCGGTTGGTTCCTTTGCCCACAGAAAACGGAAAAAAATGTAAAAAACATTATCTTGTTGACTCACCGGGAAGTTTTTTATAGGAGGGGGATTACTAGAGAGACCAGTTTTAAAAAAACTTTATAAGTTATATAAATTTCTCTAGTTTTTTTATGTTTTTAAAAATAAATGCTGAAAACATGTATTTTCTGAGATTGGGTGAGTGATGTAAGTACGTTGTTTATTCCATGGTTTGTACACAAAATAAACTATAGTTTAAAAAACACGCCTTAATAGTAGACCGAACTAAAATGTAAAACATAATTTTCAGTAAAAGAATAAAATGAATAATGAGAAAAATTAATGTCATTGAATCGATATCAATTGTTATAAATACTTCATTGGTACTATTTCAAAAGTAGGGTTAGTATAAAAATATAGTACAAAGCACCTCACGCTTCTTTTACAATGGCACTAATTTTCTCATTAATCATTTTATTCTTTTATTAATTAATTAATTTTATAGTTAGGTTTACCATTAAATCGTGTCTTTTAGTTTTTTAAACTATTATTTATTTTTTTATTGTTAGTGTTACATTTTATAATCAAATTCTGTTTGAACTTCGGACGCCCTCAACAGTTTTTGTCATAATTCATATTATTTATTGCAATATTTTGGTTCAAAATATTTTAACCTTTTTTTCGAATATTCTTGGTCTAAATTTATTTTGGTTTTCGAGGTATTAATTTATGAGTTAAAATTATTACAATTTAATAATTTAATTTGACGTCTTAGAGTCGATAAAGATCGCGTCATAAAATATGTACATATGTACATACATACATAAAATGAATTAATCGTTGATTCCAATGATCCTGGTCAGGGTATTGGAACAAACTTATCGAATTATTGCATTGTTATTGGTCCTTGATAAGTGTGCAAAATTTCAAATGAATCCGACGTTTTGAAGTCGACGAAAATTACATTTGAAGATTCCTTTACAAACAAACATACAGGTGGAGCAAAAAAAACGAGTTAAAATAGGTTTCTTTCATCTAAAAGCGTTTTAAATAATGACCGCAATAAAAATACATCTCTCATGAGTATTATTCGAAGGGTACAGGGGAAAAAAGATGAATGTCACGAAAATAAGTTTTCCAGAAAAACGGATTTTTAAATTTGATGACTTCTACAATGTATGTTGAAAAAAATATTTGGTTAAAATATTTGTTTCTCATTGCATACTAGTGTAAACTTCTTTTTAGCAAATTATTGAATATACAGATTAGGTTTTGTAACTAGAAAAAAATTATTTGGAGTGATATTACATATATTGAAGGGGGAACATAAGGTAATTTATCATAAACAATACGCTGCAAATTACATTTATTCAAACAAACAAGTTTAATGTTAGGTATGAAAGCGTGATACAAAAATGGGAAACAAAGTATTATATAAAAAACATACAGGGCGTTTTAGATGCAATAATATAAAAGAAATATTTCTCCAAAAAAAAAAATCGAACTAAGAATAGTGCAACTTTCATTCTTAACAAACAGATCTAAATAAGCCCTTTTTATTGAAACAAAGGCAAGTAGTAACAATTTTTCGTACAACATATTATAGTATGTAATATAAAAAAAAATAAAGAAAAACATACAGCGTGTCCCAAAAACTTAAATATTACTACAAGTTATAACTTCATCATAATTTAAACGTGTTCATCTTTTGTAGTGTGATTGTAAGGTAAGTTTTCAAAGTAGTCACTTGCACTGTGATCACGAAATCTTGATATAGGAAGTTTCTCCTTGTATTTTAAAGCAGGCAGTTCAAATTCACCAGCAGGCAACAAATCGGTATTTTTTTTGCTTTCCTTTAAGTGGTACCACTACAGAAGTCGTGCATGGTCCATTATATGATTCACGATATTCTATCATTCTCGGAATAGTAGTATATACTGAAAGTTCTTTGATCGGTCTGCTTTCAAATGGACATTTTTTATAAAAGTAACTTGTAAGATGATTGATCCATGAACGAAAAATACCTTGCTCTTCGCAGTCAATTACATGAAAATGACTTGGTTTACTTCTAGCACTCACAAATTGTTCATTCCATTCACACGGAAGTTGCACTGTTCCTTTTTGGTTTATTAGACCCGTGTTACGGTCGCATTCGAGATAGCTGTGTCCCCGAACTGGAAACGTCATCTTATTTTTCCTTAAGCGTTTTGTCTTATGGGCGACAAAATGCAGTAAACGAAATAAGGCATAATTCTTATTTTGACCGCTACACGAATCGCAGAAAATTTCAAGCTCTTGAACACTGTCATCCAAGAAATTGAAAATAAAACGAAATAGCATTGATGCTACTTCACGCTAGCCCCACATGAATATTAAAGGAATAAAAAGAAAGCTGGCGTTTATAATATACATCATTGGTGCTTATATTGGGCACCGGCAAATTTTTTTGAAAGTTTATTGCTATTGCCTCGAGTTCTGTACTTTTTTGAGAATTCAAACGGGCTGCTCTCTTTCTCTTGTAAAACGTCTCAGCTTTTAGAAGATGCAGTTTGTGTTCTGTTTCCAAACGAAGTAAGAGCGTTTTTTGTGAAGAATCGTTTTCTATACTAATTTTCTTCGCCTTGTGCTCATCACAGGTACTGCAGGTATCCGTTCGTGGATAACCAAAACATATTGAATTTGGTTACAAAAATGTTTTATAGGAGACCGTTTTATCAGGATTTTGCTGCAAAAACATGTTGAACATCTTTTTTACATTAAGATCTTCCGGTAAATATACCTGTTGGGAGTCATGGAGACTGTAGTGTTATTTTCGGCCTTTAAACGACGCAATATGCTCACGTACAGCAGTAGAAATTTCATCTGCGAGACGATTTTTTCAATTGGAAGGTTGACCTCGCTCATCGTGCTTAACACATCCAAGAGTAACTAACTGCTGCTGGATATTCTGAAGTCGTTTCGCAGATATTCCATGCAGAAAAAGCATCGCTTTGTAACACACTGGCACTTCAATTTCTTTATTCTCAAGTTGCACACGAATTTTGTATTGTAAGAATATGAATGATATTCAACATCTTCATCATTATCCTTCCTTCTCCGGTGTCGCTTTACGGGGACATGTGAAATTAAACCTCCCAGATACAGATTTTGTTCATGATTTTTAAGTGCATTAAACTGTTTGATTATTTGTATTCTCGCTTCTTTGGTGACATTTTCAAAGCATTTAAGTCTGGTACAATCACAACTGGGACCTGTTTCATGACTTCGTAGTTTTAACAACTTAGTAACGTCCTTCATACGTCCATGAGATACTCGTTTCTTAGCCTTTAGAGGTTAAACGGCACTATCAACTTCACTGTCTATCTCACTCATTGCTATTTTTTTTACGTACACGAAAAATATAACACACGCCAGTTAATCACACAACCAACTCAACAGTGCATTAACTATTAAACTAGTGCGTAATACAGTTAGTCGAAGCGATGTCAGACCGGTAAAAAATGCGCGATTGCCATATTTGGACATTCATCTTTTTTCCTCAGCTCGCTGGGACATTGATCTTTTTTCTCCTGTATGCTATAACTAAAATTCGCTGTGGTTTGCGACTCTCATCTATTTTACCTGGTTCTAATATTCCATTCTTATGATATTTTATCATATTTTCCCCCTACTATCTCAGAACTGGAATTTTTGGACATTTATCTTTTTTCCCCTGTACTCTTTATTTGTGAAATACAAGTTAATATTAAATTATATTAACGTTCATTTAAATATGTCTAAGGAATTCAGAAATGGTCAGTTCTCAGTTGAACCCAAAACATCGACGAGTTCAAAAATATACTGAAATTACAGCAACCGTTTAATTTTTCGTACAATATTTTATCTTGTCTTGTGACTGCCGTAATAACAAACACTGTAATGATATTTTTTTAAAAATAAAATATAGGTACGTTTTTTCACTATTCACTATTCACTACCATCACTACAGGAACAGACGCCAACGCCGACGTCAAGGTATAATATTATACAATTATAAGATTTTAGATGAACTTTAGAAGGGCTAATTTTTAACAAAGGAAACTGAGCTGAGTACATAAAGTTAAAGATTATGGTACTGGCCGTTTAGACTATATTTTTTTCATATGTGAGACAACCAGTTAAAAGTTAATATTCACATTAAATTAAAGATATTAAAATTTTTTTAACAGCAGTTATTTTGGATTATATTTTATGAAACACAAATGAAACTAAAATTGTTCTAAATACGTACCTGTGAAAGGATATTCCTGGTGTATTCTCCTTATTTCTCTGGATATTTCTACACCCTGGCACAATGCACTTACACCGCATTATAGGTATATACAATACATTAAATAGTAAAAAGTCCAAAATAACACTACAGTTTTATAAAATACTTAAAAATCGAAAGAAAAACAACTCGTAAACACACTTCAAGCTTGGTGATGCCAATATGGCCGACAATGACAGACACTGACAGATGAATGGACATCGCGAGAAGGATGCATGCACTCTTATTGTTTTCTGTGGTCGATGCGCAACATCAAAATCTTCAAACAATTTTAAATACTTTTGTGTATCATACACTATACCTATATAGAGTACTTTTTGAGATATTTTCAATTGAACTGTGCAATTACCTTTTTAACGCTTAGGCTGATAAATGACAAATATTAAATTTCTGATCTAAGGCGGCTTTGAAGCAAAACATAAGTATATGGCCATTGTTCTTATAATATACAGATGGTTCCACAATAGGTCCCGTTTGTTTTGATGAGCACCTCAATGCAGAATATTATTTGCAATTCCTCCAAAATGCAATAGAGAATTTTATGGACAATTTACCCATTGTGTATTACAATGAAGTATAGTTTTAGCAAGATGAGGCACCTGCACACAATTGCAGAGTAGTGACTAACCACCTGAGAGAAAAATTCGGCAACAATTGGATATGTACAAATGAGCGGCGAGATCGCCTGACCTCACCCCGTTAGATTTTTCATATTGGTTCTACAATAAACAAAAGGTCTACAAAACACCCTTAGAAAATTGTGCGGACCTTATTAATCGATTTACAACGGCGGTAGAAGAAATAACTCCAAGGCAGAACGAAAACATTTTACAAGAGTTTCGTAACAGAATTCGTATGTGCCATGAAGTTAATGGACAACGTTTTGAAGACCTTGTCTATGGATGACCTTTTTCTTGGTTTTTTAGTACTCATGTAGCTTTAGTTCAATTTCGTGTTTTTCCTTGAGTTAAGAGGTTTTTTATGTTAGAATATTATTTAAATTAGTGTTTTGTGGCGTAATGACAGTTGGAGCTACTCAGTAGTGTCCTTAATAAATACCTATTTAAGTAGACTGGCAATATTTCTTTTTGTAAATAATAAACAATGATTAGTTATACAGCGTGTGAAAATATCGAAAAGCAGTCATTTTGAAATAACTTTTTGTAGGTAAGTTTATTTATATTTATAAGGTTAACTAATTTTTCGTTTTTACTCAATTTACATTGCTGCTAAGTACAAAATATGCTTAGCCTTACAGATAATATATCATTTGCATTTTATTCCTTTTTTATATGTTAAGAACTCAATTTAGTATCATGTGAAATTCAAAAACCCAGTCCTTCCTTAGTACCTATATTTGATGACCGCAAAACGTTAAATACAGCATTTGCAAAAACAGTTTTGAGCAGTACGTTTGCAAATTCTAATAGCTTGTTTTTTTTATTCGTATATTGAACAAAACAATAATTCTGAACTAAAGTACCTACTTTAAAGAAGAACGTGAATAAAAGAATGGTAGCTGTGGTGATTCTTTATTTCACAGTCACCTTGGATCAGAAATTTAATATTTTTCATTTATCAGCTTAAGCGTTAAAAAGGTAGTTGCACAGTGCAATTGGAAATATCTCGTGTACTTGATATAAATATAGGGTATCATATACAAAATATTTAAAATTCTTTCAACATTTAGATGTTGAGTAGGTATAGGTCGTCCCATTAAAATAAAACGAGAAAATATCGTTTAAAAGTGATTTTTTACTACGTTTCCGGGTAAACCGGAAATATCATAATTGTCACATTAGATGCAATGAGTTGCATAACAAACACTATTTACAGTATTAAATTGGAACTATCTTCATTTGCCTTTCCAAAAACCGGAATTTTTCGTTGAAATTTTTAAAGTCTCATTCGCCATTTTCTCGAAAACTATCAAGAATTGACATAAGGTATGATACTATGTTTTTTGTTTAGAATTTAGTGTAGAATTTAAAAAAAATAAAACAATCAATATACAGGGTGTTCCAATAAAAATATTTTAAAGTTTATAGCATTTCCGGTTAAATCGGAAATTACAGTCGATTGTTTATACAGCAAAAGTCTTCCTCATAAGTAATCATATATCATAATAAAATTCCATGTTAATAGTACTTATCTTAAAAAAGTTACAGCTTTGTTTGTAATTTCGTGGCTACCCGGTATAGAGAATAAGCTTCTGGGCTTTGTATTTACGTACCCCAAGTCAAATAATTTATTTGGGATTTCAGTATTATAATTGTAAAATAAATTTAAACTCTGTTAGGGCAACTTGATTCCCTCACTTCTTGTTGGGATGCTATTAAGCGCCCTGGTGGATGAAATTGAGTTAACAGTATTTTTTTCCTTCAGTACATTTTCTTATCCTTTCCTTTTTTCTTTTTTTTTCTTGGGGATAAGTCAACGGCAGCCCGACTTCTTTTGATATTACTGCATACGCGTTTGCTCAGATTACCCTTCTGTCGACGTAAAAAACCTCCAATCCAACGTTTTCCAGAAAAGTTATTTTTAAAGCTCACTTCCTTGCGCCCAGAACTGTCTAAGTACATTTTAAGAATACATTGCAAATCAAAGGCAGTTATAGAAAATCCGAATTCACACATAGCAATAATATATGTTGAACGAAAATATCCTCTTCTTCTTGTGTAAATATGCATGCAGGAGGTCTGACCTTGTTAGTTTTCAAAGCTCTTAATTTTAAAATGATAGAACTGCGTGGAATATTGTAAAGGTTTGCAGCTTTCCCTTGCGACATTGTTTTCGACGAAATATCGCTAACTGTTTTAATTTGTCATCGGAATATGGATTATAGGACCTTCCACCAACTTTTCGGCGTTTAGGCATATTCGGTAACAAACAAACTCACTGGAGGTTAAATTTCACTTTGCTCGTTAATTGTGACGTATAGTCGAATGCGGTCTTATCGTGCGGGTCCAAAGGTCACCAGCATTATGAATTAAATCAGAAAACACAGTGAATACCAAAATGTTGTGTGACTCTTTTATCGAGCTATTAAATCTCGATGGGCTATTTACAAATATACAGGGAGAAAGAAAATAGTTTTTTTTTATTATATTACGCAATATTATTAAGATAGCCACTTAATATTATTTTATATATTAAATGCCGAGAGACTAAATAAGAAAGAAAGAAATATGTTTTTGAATAAAATTTTTTGGTTTGCATAAACAAAATGGCAAGCGCCTTAATAAAGTCGGAAGGCGGTTCGAATCAGTGGAACAATCAGGATATGTTCTGTTTATACAGCCACTTAATGAAAGTGAGATTTTTTTATCAATCTCCAAAAATTATGAGCCCTGCTTGACCTAAAAATCTAACCACTTATACAGTGTCATTTATTTAAATGCGGGCCGCATATTGGAATGTTACCGACACGTCCGCTCTTCGGAAATTTCCGTAAAGAGCGAGAAGCATTAACGTATGTTACCGACGTGGGGGCGAATGTGTCTGTAACATTAAAATAGCTGTATATTTTCAGAAAAACAATTTTTATTGTAAGGTACCTAACAATTTATTTTTAATAATGCAGATAGGCATATTTGGAACAGGAAATTTGTACAAAATAATACAAAATACTAAAATCATGGAAGAAATACATTGACGGACATTCAAAGTAATCCAAGAAAAATTTTGGTTAAATTTAAACTTAAATAAGTTTTGAAAAAATAATGATTATTGCAGAAATATAATTTTAGTTTTGTTAAAAACCTGTAGACTCATTTAGATGAAAATACAGGGCTAAACAAAAAGTAGGGTTTTTTCCTTGGATCACTTCGAATGTCCGTATATACTAGATGTATTACTTACGTTTATAGTTGTCCAAAAATAAAAGAAATGTAGGTATTAAAATTAGCGTTAACTTAAAGGATTCGAAAATGATATCTAAATAGAAATGAAATTTCAAGAGATTTCTATTTTTATGTTTAACATTGTTATGAAATTTCTATACCTTATCCAAAATAAATTCCGTGACCAATGACACCACGCGCATTCTTATGAAATTTGTTGGTGACCGTCTTGTAACCCGCGACGGAAATTGTTTTGGATGACATATAGGTATTTCCATTTTTATGTTTAATAATTGTTAGGTATATTTCTTTACTTTGGACCAACATAAATATAGCTAGGTAAGGCACTTAATTCCTAAGTACTAAAAACTAACTAAAAAAATTATTTTTTGTATTTATTGGATCCTAACCCAACATTTTTATCAACACATTTTGAAAGTGAATGAGGGGCCTTGCCAGCTGATTTTTTATTTGGTTTTGATTTGCGCCCGATTTGCTTTTTTCTGCTAGTAATTGCCACTTTTCTCCTT
This sequence comes from Kuschelorhynchus macadamiae, assembly GCA_030620095.1. Lineage (NCBI taxonomy): Eukaryota > Metazoa > Arthropoda > Insecta > Coleoptera > Curculionidae > Kuschelorhynchus > Kuschelorhynchus macadamiae. Next base: position 453,019 of record JAUTXW010003575.1, read on the forward strand.
GTTATAGACGTAGGTTGAACTCCAATGCATTTCCCTTTCTTTTGGGTTTTAACAAATTTAGATTTGAATTTAGAAGCTATACATTTATACTTAAAAGCGGTGTGCAATCCGCTCAACAATGCATTGGTGTTAGATGCATATTTATTTTTATTCTCCAAATATGTATTTATTGCGGGGTAAAACTGAACCGGATCTTCAATCAAATGATTAATTATTTCTTTGCAGTGTTCTTCCCAGACTAGTTTTGTATTTTCTATATCCAAAGAGGAAACCGTATTTAAGGCTACTGCTGAATTGATTTTTTCTGTATCTTCACTATAATTGCTATTTTCTAGACAGTTTTCTTTCAAATCCGTTAATTCAATCACATTATTTACATGTGGCTCGTCAGACGCCTCACTATGTTTTTTTAGAAACGGTAACCATAGTGTATTATCTGGTTTTTTTCCCGTAGCAATTTCATACAGGTGATTTTTAGTCGCAGGAGACAAAGTGTTAATACTGGTTAAAATATTATATGCTTTTATAACGGCTGCTTGGTGTTTGCAATATTTTCCATTGTATTCAAATGGGCATGTACATTTACAAGTTAGCATATCAACATAATAAAATAGATTACTATCTGTGAAACTTTGTACTTTGTATTCAAGATTTCCAACTTCCATTACTGATACATTTAAATTAGTTATGAACTCTTTAAAGTAGCGATTGTATACAGTTTTTGACTCCCGTTTAAAGAGTAAGTCTAGAATGCGTTGTTTGTAATATAATTCAAAACCTGTTATAATGAAATCTGATAACTGTGGTAAGTTGAAAGCTTTTGTTCTCTCCAAAGGAATGTCTTTGAAAAGGCGGAACATTACCTCACTAAAATTATTAGTATCAGTTCCTCTTAAAATAAGTTTTTGCCTATACATTAAACACCAAGTTTCAATTCGAGAAATCATGTTATTAACGTATGTTTTAAACTTAATATGAAAGCACTGTGCATCGAATTCATTTTTGGCACATTCTAACTGATCTTCATTTTTTGCATATAAAATGTTGCGAAAAAGTTTATAGTATGATTGTGTTTTATCTTTAGGAATGCCATTTTTATTCATGGTTAGCCAACGCCAACATGCCTTTAAAACGTGAAATATGCATAAAAGAAGTTTAGAATCTGGCCAATATTTTTGCAACACGTTTCGTTCAGTGAGGTCGTCATCGGTTAAGATCACTGTTGGTTTAATTTTAATTGGAAGTATTTCTAGAAGTGCGCCAACGGCTGAATCAAAGATGTCTGCTTTTTGGCTGCTGCTAATAATGCAACCCATTGGTATGCCACCAGCGGCAGAGTGTGTTAAAAAAAAATAAACCTTATGATCTTCTGTATCGCAGTTCCCAGTGGCGTCGACAAACATTATTTCGGAAGCCTGTGGAATCGTCAAAGCGCGTTGCATTAATGGCGTACATATAGAAACTGCATAATTTTTTCCGTTCGTAACTATTTTAAATTTTATACCTGTGTTTTGTTCATGGTACAAAAGCAAATCACTTAACTTTAAGAACATATTTTCTCCGCTTCTCTCCCCATATTCTTCTTTAAATTTTTTTTTCCATAATGAAGCCACGTCACATTTTGTGGGGAAATAGTATCTATCACAAACATATTTTTCATACTCGTCCCCGAGTTCTTCCATCTTAAGCGAACAAAAGGTGTGATAGGCACTTGCTGGTGTGTGTCCACGGCCAAATAAGTCTAGTAAACACTTTTTTGCCTCCGGACCGACAGGGCGTTCTCGCAGAGCTTCAACAACTCCAAGATTATGGTTATGGTCGTCAGAAAATTTAACAGTACACGGCCATTCTTTATCATTTGGATTTTTCGATCTTGAATTTGGAATATATCGATGAATAGTGATAAGAAGTTTTGCTGGACAATCGATGTTTTTTGATTTCTTTTCCCTTATGTTTAAAGTAACCTTTCTTTTGCGGCTATTAAAATGACAGTGGTAGAGTCTCTTGAATATATTCCGTGGAGCTTTGCTTCCCATTTTAAATGTTTTTGAGACACGCCATGTTTCCTTTGTCAAATTTTGTAACTCATCAATCCACTTCTAAAAAAATATACATAATTATTTAGTTACTGTACAACACCACACAGTACCTCTCGCAGTACCTATACCTATACAGTATACAGAGTAGTCCAATTTATACCTACGACACGGTTTCTCCAACGAGAACGTCTAAAATTTAGGCGTTATCGTTGCGTTCTTGCTGCGATTTTTATGAAACTAAATATGTGATTTTAAAAAAGTTGCCTTTTTGAACACCCGTTATAACACAGTTATCTTATAACTTATTAAAAAGATGAAAACTGTTCCTTACAGAACATTTTCGTGTAGTTAAATGGCGGCCTTGATATTTATCTACAATGCACTGTTTTTGAGATATGGTCCAAACATACATGATTTTTGAATGGACCACCCTGTATATTTTACGCTAAAACACAGCTCTCTTTTTCCAAATACAACCACGTAACACACTTGGTAGGTACTAAAATGAATATTTTTGACATTTCCCATAAGCACCCAATGTGGAAAAGGGAAAAATACCCATCTCTGTCTTACACATTGGGTTTTAATAGAAACATCAGAACTCTACGTAAAAAGTTTTCACTTTTTTGATAAGTTATTAATTAGATAACTGAGTTACGAGGGTTTCCCAAAAAGGCATTTTATTTCACAATCACCCTGTATTTAACAAACAAAGCGAGGTATGAAAATTTTGTTTATGGCATCTTAAGTTTCATAGAAAAGTAGCCCAGTGTCGCTAAAACCGCAACCCTTTATCATTAAAAATAAACGCGTGTAACCATGGTAACGTCTTTATGGGTACAGTCACCACAATAATTTTTGCTTATTTTAGTACAAGCTTCTATACTATTTTAATACGCGTGAAATTAAAAGTTTTTTTGACAATATTGTACCACGACAACTACCTTAAGTGTATTTTGATAAGTTTTATAGAAAACTATAAAATTCAACCAATATAAACTTCATCCGCAGTTTGGAATTTGCGTTTTGCAAGTTTATGAACTAAGATTTACTATTTACTCCATTGTTTCGTGGAACGAATATTAGTCAGCGCCTATTTGATTGGCCAGAAATAGATTGCAAACCGCAATAATAAAAGTTTTTTGTAACTTTAATACTTCACGGCCCAGCGCTCTTAATGTTTAAAAAAACCAGCTGCTTAAAATCATCTTAAAATGAAAAAAATATATATCTTGGAATAATTAAAGTACTCACTAGGAGCTTTAAAATTAGGTATTACACGACCCTCTTCTATTAATGTTTTTTTCAAAATGACACCCAGCCACCATCTTGAAATTTTTATCTGTCATATTTATGAATTAAAGTACTCACCAGGGACTTTAAAATGATGTATCACACGACCCCCTTTCTATTAAACTTTTTTTTCAAAATGGCACCCAGCCGCCATCTTGAAATTTTTAACTGTCACTTTATATGCATCTAAAATGTCAAAAATACATTACCATTGAAATCTGTGACCTCGAAAACCCATAAAAAGACATGCTATTCGATTATTTACGTAAAAATGCACTTTTTTACCATTCAACCCCCATTTCCCCCCCTTTCCCTTGACGAATTTCTTTCAAAAACAATCCGAACCAATGTCTCGTGGACTACACCCTGTATACAAAATTTGAAGTCCATAGCTCAACTCCTGAAAGTTATAGACCGACAGACGGACCGACCGACAGACGACAATTTTTTTTTGCCGAAAATGATTTATTTTTACGTTTTAGGAAATTTAAAGTCAATTAAGCTAAAAAAAATTTTTGAAAATATTTTTGCCGATACTATACTTCCCCATACTTTGGATGATGTGGAAGTAATACCCTATTTTATGATTTTTATATTAAAAAGTTACTTTCGATAATTAAAAAAATTACTGAATGTTCATTTAAATTTTAAAAAATAAAAGTGTTTTTATAGGTGGTCCTTATTTCGTTTTGACTAGTTTATAAAAAACATGAAATAGGGTATTTTTTAAAAAAACAATAAAGGCGCTGGGCCGTAAAGTATTAAAGTCACAAAAACCTTTATAAGGCAAAGTTGTGAAGAATATTGTAAGAATAGATTATATGAACCTAACCTCAAACTTTCAAATTTTTTAAAAATCTTACATTTAATTTCAGATTTACTTACCTCTACCTCCGCTGCTGAGTGCAATTTTGCCTTAATTAAATTATTTTCACTTATCTTATATTGATATCCGTCTGGTAAATTTTTGTTATTCATTGTAAACATAAAAATCGCAATAAATAATGATGATGCAACTCTCGCATTAACCTAATGCCATTACGCCTGAATGTTACCGACGACTCAGCTAGTGCGTTAGTTAATATGTCGGTAACTTTCTTGACAAACATCGGGAAATGACGAACAGCGGAAGTGTCGGTAACATTCCAATATGCATGCGGGCCACCCCTGTGCAAAGAAAACTTGTTTTTTTTTTGTATTGTGATAACAAAAAAAATTTATTTTGCAAAAATATTATAGTTTTGTTAAAAACACAAGATAATTAGTTATTACTTCCTTCGTGAGATTTTTTCAGATCTGTACGTTTAAGGGTCTCTAGATGCCGGAAAACATGTTTTCTCAATTCCATCTGTCTGTAGGTATGTCTGTCCGTCAGTCTGTCTGTTCCCGACATAGCTAAAAAACTACTTATCCGATTTCTTCAAATTTCAGCTTAAAATTAAATCGATAAAAAATTTTTTTAAATTAAAATTCACTGGCTAATATCCAGGAGCCAGTGACAAAAGCTCTGAGAATCGGTATAAAGAATGTACAGAAACATGTGCATGAAAAAAAAACATAATTTACTTCCGAAAAAGATTAAGAGATGTACATGAAAAAATCCAAAAGCAAAAGACTTAAGTCACAATTCAAAAATGGATATTCATAATGCAATTTATGATTTATACACGTCAAAGACTGATATAATCCTTCAGAAACTCCACTATGCAAAAATGGATATTCATAATGCAATTTATGATTTATACACGTCAAAGACTGATATAATCCTTCAGAAACTTTTTAATATTATAGACTAAAAAATATCATCATCACTTAAAAAGTCCTCATCTTCTGAGTCGTCCTCAAATGGCGCAATGATCATTGGTGCTATTTCGACATCTTGAACTCGATCTCGATTCCACCAATCCCATATTAATTTCTCCGTATGTTCCACAGATTTCTTCCAGTACTAATTTAATGAATCTTGCCAAACAATTTGCACTTCATTTGGTGTAAGACCATCGTTCACGTGTTTTTCGTAATATGATTTTGCCCCAGCCCATATTAATTATATTGCTTTAAACTGGCAATTGTATGGCGGCAGTCATAAAACCTCATGTCCATTTTCCCGTAATATTTCATCTACGGCATATATTGTTGGTTTTTAAATAGATTTTGCCATTAAAAGAAGTTCTAGTTTCAGCATATTGTTTTTGTTTATTAGCCAATCATAAATATCACTTTTCTTCCAGGATGAAGTAGGTTGTTTATTTAAGATTCTTGAATGATAAGAGGCGTTGTCCAGAATTATTAAAGATGGAGCATCTAAATTTCGAATCAGTTGTTCTTTTAACCACTTTTCAAACAGTTTACAGCTCATATTATCATGGTAGTCGATACTTTTGGATGGAAGAAAATAGTAAACTTGGACCTGGGAGAAATCCTGTTGAAGAACATGCATGCAAAATGATGAACCGTTTTCCCGTCCCACTTCCCTTTTTTCTCTTGATACTTTTTACAGGCTCGTCCTGCCAAGATTTCGATCCACTTCCATTAGAAAATATCCAGGTCTCGTCTAAAAATACCACTTTTCTAAATTATGAATTAACATTTTCCGTGTATTTCTTTAAAAACTGGGTACGCTTACTTGCTATATGTGGCCACTCGCATAAAAATCTTCGACTACAGTCTTTTTTATACCGAAAACCCAACATTTTTATTAATTTTGACAACGATTTTAATCCAATTTCCAATATGCCTCGATTTTTTAAAGCTTCTTTTAAAACTTGAGGGGTTATATTAGTTTTTGATGTGTATAAATCGTAACTTGCATTACGAACATCCATTTTTACATTGTCACTTAAGTCTTCTGTCTTTGGCTTTTTTCGTGTACATTTCTTAATCCTCTTCGGTAGTAAACTATGCTTTTTTTCTTGCACAATTTTCTGCACAGTCCTTATACCGATTCCCAGAGTTTTTGCTACTGTCTCCTGGATATTGGCCGGTGAATTTTCATTTTCGTAACATTTTATTACATTTAATACCATTTTTTTCGCTTGTGGATGCAAAAAACCCGAAAATTGATTTCTATTACTCATTTTGTCACTGACTTGTCAATCTGACTTTGAAGTGACATCGCTCAAAGATTTTTGCAACTGCTGGTATTTATATGTTTATCCTCTTTTTTCATATGAAAATATCATAGGTCTATCTAATTCATCTTCCTGGTTTTATGCGGAGGATATGATTACACGTAATAAAAGAAAAACAAACTTAAAAAGTTTGTCGATAACACTGCTGTTGATTTTAATAATGGTTCTACGCGTTATATATAAATATATTAATTTCCAAAGAACTGATCCCAACAATGATCCACTTAGGAATTTGGACTATTGTTGTGATCCACATAGCAAGTTTTTACTTAACCTCAAAATCAAGAAAAATAAAACCTTCTGTCTAAACTGTAGGGGTTATTTTTGTGTTACTACTATACACATCAAAATACTATTTAACGTGATATAACTTACCGAAAGGATTCAGCCGATAAAAGTATGTAACTCTTTAAAATAGTTCGGATTTTTTCACCCTGGCTTAAATGCGAAGTGTTCCGACCGGCTTAAGATCTAACGGTAGGACTTATTTTCGTCAAATTTCCGAATGCGTTGTTTAATGCAAGGCTTTATAGATAGAAATATCGATCGTTTTGTACTTCAAATGCAACCGGACCATATTTGAGGGCTAGGACTATTGCTACGAGAAATTACGGTATCTAAAGTACCTTTACATACGAAAGTAATTGTCCTTAAAAGCTTATTTACATAAGAATTTATTATAGTTATTTGCCAAGAATGATCTTGTATCTGTTCACGTGTTTTTGTATTACAGATATCAATAATATCAATTTGAAAATTTTCAGAAATATGGCCTCAAAATCAGCTTAAGTGATTTATCTTTTGAATTACACTTATTAGGTTTACTTCAATATTTTTTAAATGTTCTTTTATGTTATCGAAATCTTTTTTATCTAGGTTTCCGGTAAAAAACTTAATTACAGATCCAGCAACATTAAATAAACCTCTCGTCGTTTTCTTGGTTATTATAGTAATAAATTAGGTTAATGTATGAAAATTATTGAATACGCCACTTAATTGATTAAATGAGTTGTTTAATTGAGTTGGTTAGTTTTGTTCTATCGGAAGTTTCGTAGTTAACTTGTTCTTTATCATTTAATGGTTAGTGCATATATATACCTTACGGCCTACACACGTTAGGATTTATCGTACTGCATGTTGAACTGCTAATCGTAGATGATATCGTATTAAAGCGGCCCACACACTATGGACAGACAAACGGTGCAACGAGTTGCAGAGTATTTTGGCCACAAACACAAACCATTTTAACATCGATCGGTCGTGAAGATTGGTAGTACGAACTGTCCACTTGTCTGTACAGAGCAACCATGGCACCAACTTTATGAAAACAAGTTATAGGTGCAGTAGTGGTGGCTTTATTAGGTAATGAATATAAAGTTAAGAAAAAGAGAAAATCGTGTAAAAACTAGTATTGCAGCGACGAATATACACACATGAATTTGCGTAAAGAATTTCGCAGTAGTGAACTATCTGATTTTAAAAATTATGTTAGAATGGACAATGACGCATTTAACTTACTACTAGAGTTGGTTGGGCCCAAAATAACAAAACAAGATACAAAACTGAGGTAAGCAATTAGTGCCTAAGAAAGATGAACTGTCACGCTAAGATATTTGGCCACTAGTAATTCCTATGAAGACCTTAAGTTCAGTACTGCAATATCCCCTCAGTCCATTGGTAAAATAATTCCCGAGATATGCTGGGCCATTTACGAAACCTTAAAAAAGGAATACTTAAATGTAAGTAAATAACCAAACCTTCATTTATTTATATTTATTCTCAAATATTAAAAAAATATATAACACTTCTTAATTTAAAGTTCAAAGGAACGTGAAGAGGTTATTCTTAACTAATTTTCCTGAGGGATATATTCAGCAAAATAATTTCTTATATGAGGAGTGAGGTCTCTGTTTTGAACACGTGAAGACTGCAACTGGTGCAGTGAGTAGGTGCTGGCTTCTGTGGCCGTTGGTTCAAACCCTGAGTTGGGTACATAGTCTTGTAGTTGGTGGGTGACTTGAGAAGAACGGGGTAGCGGTTGGAAATTTGAAGACAGGCATATACTACACTCTTCTGTGAGTTTACCCATTTTTGTGTAGAACATCTCGTCAGATATCAGTTTTTGTGCTATGGTTATCTGATGTTCCTCTACTGCTTTTAATTGATATCCGATTCTCTTACGAACAATATGGTATTCCTCTTCATTGTTACTATTATTAGATAGTGCAACATGAGCTAACTGTAGTAACTCCTATTTTCTTTGTTCGGTCACATTCTGTTTCTTTCTTTTATTACCAGTTTTTTGTTGAAATGTCTGTGAAGTTATTACGCTGCACACAGGAGTATTAGGTTGAAAAACCCGGTCAAAAATATTTAACGAGTATATTTGATTTAATTTAATTAAAAATATAAATATCAATAAAAATTAGTGTAAAAAAATAAATGGCAATGGTTTTATAAGTAGAAACAGATTTATACAGGGTGGTGCAACCAAGAGGAGATGAACTATTGTGAGAAAACGGCGGCGAAGAGTTTTGAGGAAAGTTTTTCTGCATATTATTGATAAATAACCTGACTGTTTTAAAAATATAGACATATTACAGCGTGTTCCGAAAAGTTCGTGACAAACTAAACAGGTACCTATTTTTTTAAATGGAAGAAAAATACACGATAAAGCCTTTAAATTAAACAGCACACAATAATATTGAGATCGTTGGAAATATGTATTGTAATTAATACTTTTTTGACCTTTTTTGTAATTAGATAAATGCCTTTCTTAACCTAAATATCCAAGTTATATTAAAAAAAGTCAATTAAATAGAATACAAGAAAGTAACATTTATTTTGATTTAATTATTTAATCATTTTTACATACATAATTAAAGAAAACATGATGAGTTTAAAGAATTAACAAATTACACTAAATTTTCGTTATTGTCTGTACCATGAATATCTTCATTTTCAGGTGTATCTGGCACAAGCAGGCGCATTGTCTCGGGCAGAAATGGTTGACTCGATTTTTGCGTTCGACATTTTTTGCTGAGACTAACAAATGGGTCTGATGTGAGCAATAATCTTTGCAGAACATCTCTATTGCAGAAGGTCCTGGAGAATTTTCTGGAATAATTCTGTCTGTACGACCGAAAATTTTTATTCCTTGCTTCTGCAGCCTCCTCTGACATTTGTCCGATAGGAACAATAGCGTATTTGATGACAGTCGCCCCGTGCACAAGAATCTTGTGGAGTGTCGGTGTCATTGGATGCCATCCATATAAATTGACGTACATTTCCGTAGTATCTTTTGCAAATATTGAAAACTTAGTCTCATCGATTTTATGACCAGATGACAAACATTCTAATATTACTTTTAGTTTATAAATGAATGAGAGATCTATACCTGTGATATCTGCAGCTGTTTCAGGATCACTGAAAAATCGTCTGGAAGTGTTTCCAGAGTTTGAATTATTAATCTTGTTCTATCTTTAAATTCCCTTTGAATTTTTTGTTTTGTTTCTTTAACAACCTGTTTCTCCTCTGGTGTTCTGGCTTGCCACTTCTTCAGTGGGAGTTTATAGGCAATATGAAGAAGGGTCTCAAATAGCCTTATTCTCGTTCTCGCATGAAGAATAGAAAGTCCAAATCTCAGGGTTTCTGGATTTTCGACATTTGTATTTTCAAAGTCGTTAAAAGTTTTCGAAGTTTTTCCACAAATGTAACATTTCATTGTAGAGCTAGTATTTGTAGCGGAATTGCAAACTTTGCTGTCAACCATTGTAGGTATCATCGTATGTTTAACCTGTATTACTCTATTACCGGTTGGGACTTCCGTATTTCGCAGATTCTTTACTTGGTTCTCGATATATTCTATTTCCTCTTTTGTTACATCAACGGTTTCGTGAAGGAATCTAATGCGCATAGGCCGACAGAATCTTATTGAAGATGGTGTCGGATTTTGCCACACGATTTTCTTGTAACTGTCAGTATTTACTTGCAATCTTAGAGGCACCATGGAACTTTGAAAAATATTCGAGTCATCACTTGTTTCATCATTAAACTTTTGTTGAAACTGCGATTGTTGTGAGCCATCACAACCCCATTTCGTGATTAATTCAAGATGTCTTATTTCGTTTTGACCAAAGTAATCAAACACATCCCCTAAATATTGGCAGAATCTTGATGTTGTGTGATCAAGAAGGTCTTGAAGGCAAACTTCTGCACAAGTCTCCGTAATTGTCATTGACTCCTCACGCGGGCGCGGATAGCACATTTTCTTTGCTTCTTTAATAATGGAGTAGCACGGATATATATTGGGATTAGACTCTCGTAATATTTCGTACTGTTTCTTTGTCAATCCCATATTAACAAAAAGAATCAGAGCTTCAGCTGGTGAATGCTTGACAAATTCTTTAGTTTTATTCTTGCTTGCTTTCATATTTTTTTTTGCCCGAGTTGGAGACGCTGTAATTTCTTTTAGAATTTTAGACGCATCTAAGTTTCCTGAAGCTCGCTGGCTGATACTAGCTGCATATGTCAGTTCTTCGACAGATACTTGCTTGCGAAGGTCTTCCGTCTTGCGACGCTTGCTACGTTCACTCAATTCCGAAAATACCTTTTGTGGTCGACCAGGTTTAGAAGAAACATGTGATGCCCAAGTGTGTATTGATATGGAAGTCTCCAACCAAGCGTTATTTTTCTTCAGAAACCGTTCTTCAGTGTTATTTGCCAAAGACCATCTTTTTTTTAAGTCGGACTTAAAATGTCTTAAATCACGGCTTAGATTGTGATAATTGCTTTCGGACAATTTGTTCTTTCCCGGAGTCCCTGTTCCATGAAAATTAATTTTTCTGCTAAACTTCGTTTTTCACTTTCTTTGCAAAGTAAATACAATGATTTTCTAGGCAGTTCAATGACATTGTTTGTTGAATCTGTAAAGAAAATTCCTATAAGTCGCGCGTTTCGAAAAAAAGTGTAACAAATAAAAAAAAAACAAAGCTTTTATAAATAACAAATATTGTAACATTTGAAGGGTGGTTTCACCCCCTTAGAATTCGAGTTTCAAAATATCCCTTCTTATCGAACTTTTACACTTTAAAGTCAATCCGTTTTCCAAAAATAATTTTTTTACGTCAAGCGCTTTAAGCAGGATCGTGATTAATCAATGACCAGATTTTTTAAAACACCCTGTACACATTTTTAAAAATTCTTAAAATATGTAAAAAACCAAAATAAAATATACGTGTTTCAGCGTTTTTTCGAAAACTTTAACGTCTTTTAAATAAAAAATATTGTAATATTTGAGGGGTGGTGTCACCCCCTTGGAAGTGGAATTTCAAAAAATCCCTTCTTATGGACCACCTACACCCTAGAGTCAACCTGTACGCCAAAATTCAGCTTCTTACATTAAGTGGTTCGAGCAGGATCGTGATTAAAAGTGAGTCAGTCACTTAAGGATTTTATATTTTATATTATAGATATAGGCTGTTCTTTGAACTTACGTAAAGTATTAAAAAAAAATGTGGATAGATGGGGGAGATTTTCTGGGTGTGATATAAACTATATTAGTTACAGTTTATAAAAAAAAATTTTATACAACTCGATCGTACACGGCAAACTACTAAAACACCTCGAGTATAAACATTTTAATTAATTGTTTAAAATTTAAAATTGTTTAAAAGTAGTTGTATTCAACCAGCTCAAACTTTAAATCTACACTCAAATTATACATTATTATCAAGTACTTACCTTCTTCTTCTGAGTCCATAATAAAATGTTTCTTTAATCAACAAACCAGCACATAACACCCACTACAATTTAAATAAAATTGGAAGCTTATCAATACGATGATAAAGGAATGAAATATTGCGTAGATTCGCGCTATCTGGTTGAAACCGGGCGAGCGCTAGGAGTCCAGTTCAAACTTGTTTGAGCTTGCGCAATCATTGATGAGTTTAAATGATGCATTTTTGAAGATTTTTCTGACAGTTTATATTTTTTACTTTTGACCGATTTTTCAAACCAAATACTCCTGTGTGCGCTGCTGGGAGTTTGTGGTGTATTTATAGTATATTTAATTATAGTGTATTTATAGTATCTCGGTTGCTTAAATTTACTTGTTCCTCCGAGTCATTGAAAGAAGATAACGGTTTCAGTGGTGCTTCTGTCTTTGTTTCAAAGTCTTCTGCATTTTCAGTCTCGTCAATCGTATCTATCTGAAAAGAAAGCGATTTTAAGAACCTTTGGTCCAAATTATGAATATCGTTTTATCTTTACCAAGAAGGAATTGCCATAGAAACATTTGGTTCAATAATTAGTTGTTTGGATTAGTATCTGGAAAGTATCTTCTTGTTATAGATTCCAAGGTATTCATAATCGGATCCGAAAGTGACTTTGAAAAATCGGTAAATTTGATTTACCATGAACTTTCGTCGTTATAACAAATCTTTCTTTTTATTTTCATGTTTATGATAGACATACAAATATACCGTCAGACTTCGGAATTAAACACTTAAAATGTCTTATTTAAGTACCTTGTTTTAAATCTTTTTTGTTGCAAGATTTTAAGTTTTAAAATGGTAAAATGTTAAAAAATAAATTAAAATAAACGTGCTTAAATGATTTTCCGAAAAACTATTCTTCGAATAAAAGTAATGTAGTATTTAAGGTGCGGTGTCACCCCCTTGGAATTTGAGATTTAAAAAATTCCTTTTTATCGAACTTCTATATTCTACAGTCAACCCGTGTGCCAATATTTAGCTTTTTGCATTAGCGGTTAGAGCAGAACTGTGATTAATCAGTGTCTGTTTTTTTTTAAATATCCTGCATACATTTTTAAAAAGTCTTAAAATATGTAAAATATAACAAAAGTGTTTCCCGAAATATAACCAGTCTGTAAATAAAAAATATCCAAATATGAAAGGGTTTTCCTCTCCCTTGGAATTAGAGTTTTAAAAAATCGCTTGATTTTGAACTTCTGTACCTCACAATTGCCAAAACTCAGTTTTTTACGTCGCAGGGTCGTAATTAATCAGTTGACCATTTTCTGAATCACTCTGTATACATTTTTACCAATTTTAAAATTCGTAAAAATTAAAATAATATTCAAGTGTTTTTCCGGAAAACTAACCGTTTTATAAATAAAAAATGTTGTAGTATTTAAGAGGCAGTCTCACCCCTTGAAACTTGAGTTTTTGAAAAATCTATTAAGGTCGAAGCTCTGTACCCTAGAGTCAATATGTATGCCAAAATTTATCATTTTACTTGAAGCGCTTGTCAGTTAATTAAAAGTTAAATATATTAGTATAAATTAGGCCGCCATTTTTTTGCCATATTAGACTAGTAAGCAAAATTCATCAGTTTAATTTTAAGTAATACTTGACTTCAGTGTAAAATTTGAAGCTGATTCAATGAATAGTTTTCTAGTATTATTTATATACTATATAGTATATAGAGTGGAATGGGAGAATATAAGTTTTTCGGCATCTAGAGACCCTGAAATGTGCAGATCTGAATTTATTCTCGATTACAATACTTCTCTTTTACGAGGGAAGTAAAAACTTGAAATTAAATGTTAGATGATAGGTAAAATTTTTACTTTCTGGTTCCATCAACTCCAGAACAGTGGAAAAAAGTGGCATACGATTTTAAAACCATGTGGCAGTTTGAAAGCTGCCACTGAGCGATGGACGGTAAACATATTCTTATCAAAAAGCCATTGCACTCTGAATCATATTATTTCAATTATAAAGGAACATTTAGTGTTGTGCTATTTACAATTGTAAATACAAATTATGAATTTCTATACGTTCATACTGGTACAAATGGCCGTGTATCGGATGGGGGAATATGGTACAAAACAAGAATTTGTAAGCGCTTGAAAGAAAATAAATTGAGTATACCAAACCCATCCGTCCTTCCCAATACAACGAATGAGTTTCCTTACGTATTTATTGGTGATGAGGCATTTCCATTGATGAACAACTTAATGAAGCCATATTCTCAAAAAAGAATAAGCCGCGATGAAAAAATTTTTAATTACCGCCTTTGCCGGGTAGTGGAAAATGCATTCGGTATTTTGGCATCCCGGTTCAGGGTATTTTTGCAGCCTATTACTATAATCGTTGAAAGAATAGATTTGGTTGTTCTGGCATGTTGTGCATTACATAACTTCTTAAGGAAAAGGCCAAAAAAGAATTACATAACAGAAAATTCTGTGGATTATGAAGACATAGTTAATGGTACTGTTACACCAGGAGAATGGAGACAAAGTGGCAATTTACTAGGTTTGGCTAGAAGAAACGCAACCAAAAATGCAAGTAATTCTGCTAAGGAAGTGAGGAACAAATATACCAGCTATTATAATACTATCGGAAAAACCCCGTTCCAAGAAAAAATGATAGCAAAAAATAAAATCATAGGATACATGAAGAAGGTGCTTACTGTTTCGTGTTCCAAATCATCCTTGGATACGCCTTTCCTCCCGGTCTTTGACTGTGAGGTGAATAAAAGTATATCAAAGTACCATAATGTTGATTGATACGTATCGCCTCCTTTTCCTAGCCTTCGAACATTGTACCTACAAAATATAGTATTGTTTGTATGACTTACTGACTTGATTTATTGTTTGTACTTACCTTTTTTAACTCACGTCTAAATGCTGTTCGCATATTATTAAGCTTCTTTTTTAAAAGATCGACAGTAGCTTTTGCATTTAATTCTTTTAATTTTTGTAGAAGAATTTCATAACTTGCGTTGCGTTTATTCAAGATAGATTTCAATGAACTCAGCCCAGAATGTATGATTACTTTCCATATTATAATTTTAATAAATCGTATGTATTTACTAATCACGATAAACCTTAAAGACATAAAGCATACACCAAAGGAATCAACTCGTTTCAACAAGTCAAACAGCGTGCGCACTCGCTAGCCGATCTGTCGTATATCAAATACGGTTGTAAGTTAAATTTTTCGCCGGCCAAACTTCCATACGATCCAATCTTGTTGTACGATCTGTTGGACGACGATACCACAGACTATGCAATTATCGTTTCGACGGTCGAATCTACTTAGGTTGTACAACTAATTGTATAGTGTGTGGGCCTTTTAACATACAGTATGTTGGTTCTCCCAAACATACTCTAATTATATCAAACGACTGCAGTACACACTTGCAGTTTGTTGTGATCATGTTATTGAGAATGTCAAACAGAAAAGCTGCTGCAGTTTTAGTTACAACAATTTTGACCGACGAAAATGCAGCAAAAACACGTAAAGGAGAGAAAATGGTGTAAGGATTGGTACTTGCGTCGGAATCTATATTCTCATATGAAGTTGTTGAGAGAACTAGAGGAAAAAGAGTTGTCTAACTGTTGTTGACTAACAAGCGTACCTTTTTTATGCTAGGATCAAAATTAAAATTTTTTAGAGCATGATGCAAAGCCGATGCTATTGCATTGGAATCTTTTCGGGAGTCGATTTCTGTCCACAAGTAAGAAAACACATTCCTTGGGTTTAGTTTATCCTTGGAAGGTCCAGCGACAATTGTAAAATTATAATAATTAATCTGCTGGCTAAAATATGCTGCTTGATCAGGCAATCTAGGTAGCGCCAATTTTTTTTGGCAATCGAACGAAAAGTAAGCCGTTTTGGGTTTTGCATTTTTAAGGAGTTGATAAAAGGACTTTGCTTTGCAATATGCACGCGGTGCTCAGTGAGTAATTTATTCCGAATAGGTAAAGAAGTTGTTATTTTTAATTGGTCCTTTGTTCTTAAGCAAGTGGAGCAACAATCAGTCATCGGAGCTCCAAAGGTAATGTTGTAATTGGCATTCACGTATTTTCGAAAATAACTAAGCCTCACATTCTGAGGCATATTCTGTCTTGCTTCTACAGTAATTGCTACAAGTCATAGATTTTATAAATGCCTTGATACATGTCCTTTTTTCGTCGTTTTTTGGACCCACTCTATTGCCACCTCTGCGTTCCCTGGGTAGCTCTCCTTTGACAAAAAAATTTCTTACAATTCTCTGAATACGGTCCTAACTTAAATTCGTAACTCCGAGAAATGTTTTGGCACATACCCTAATCATCGCACCTTCACTTAAATATACGTGGTATTTTATCGACACTGCAGCATGGTTATATTTCTTTCTTTTCGGTTGTTGTCCTTTACAACAAGCCAATATCAAAATGTCCTGTTTAATTTTATCATTTGAGTGATTTTAATGTGTTTCTGCAACAACCAAACTCAGTATTATTTTTTTGCTCCGCTTATTAACGTTATAAAACGCGAAAAACAAGTTAAGTTTTATAACAACGCATACATATGCCAAATACCTTATTCTAAACTCCTAAGTTTAGTGTTATTAAATTAAAAAATTATATCATTTAAACACAGGCTACTGAAGATCCGTTTGTTGGAAACAGCTGACAGGCAAGCCTATACCACGTGGACAACGGCCGGTTGATTTGATTGGTGACAGAGCAAACAGCGAGTTTTGCAAGTTAGACGTCAAAGCAAACAGTCAGTTCTGCATATGAATGTAATTTTCTAGACAATAGTTGCATGCTAAAAGATGGTTTTGTTAATTTCTGATTTTATCACGTGATTCCCCTTTAAAATTTAAATATACTTAACAAAAAAATATAAGTTTTGCAAATAATGGCATCAATTATAAGAAAACTTGCAGAAAATGGATCATATTTCTTTAATTATAAAGGGACATATAGTGTAGTACTATTTGCTATAGTGAATGCAAGGTATGTATTTCTATATGTGCGTACTGGAACAAATGGTCGAGTGTCTGATGGTGGAATATGGTCTGCAACAAGCATTTACGTAACATTAAATATACCTAATCCAACCAACTTACCAGGTTCAAATGATAAAGTGCCATACATTTTCATTGGGGATGAAGCATTACCATTAATGGAGAATCTTATGAAACACTATTCACAAGAAAATATATAATATGAAGAAAAAATATTTGGTTATCGTTTAAGTCAAACTCACAAGATTATTTTTGCAGCCTATCAATAACGATGTTGACAAAATTGATATTGTTATATTAGCATGTTGTGTTTTACACAATTTTTTTGTGAAAGAAATCAAAATCTGGTTATATATCGGAACAACTTGTAGATCATAAGGATTTAAGCACCGGTAATGTAATACCAGGAAAATGAAGATAGCAAACTGGATGCACAATGACCAGCTTGGAAAAAAGCAAACAACAAATGCCCCTTTTCTTGCAAAAAATGTGAGAGATACTTATAAAAAATTCTATAACACGATCGATAGTACTTCCGAGACATGACCGTATGATAAAGCGGTAGTTAAGTAATTGCACAAGATAACTTTTAGTTTTTATTTATTATTGTATCAACAGGTACCTACAGAATCTTAGTAAATAAGTGCGACAAACTTCAGGGGGTGATTCTGCATGAAAAAATAAGGAGAGTTTTTTATATAAACGTATGTCCGCAAATGATTCGAGATACGAGGTGGGTTTTAAGAGGTAGTTACTGCGCATTTTTTTAAATGTGTTCAGATTATTTGTTGCGTTTAGATTGACAAACAAAAATCTTTTTTGGCTTTTCCGCAACTTTTTGACATGCATAATAATTTAAATTTTTTTAAACAAAAAAATTATATGCATTGCGACATTTCAAATTAAATTTTCATTCATTTTTGAATTCCTCGGTCAATTTGTTACAAAAAATATCTCTTGCCTTTTTCTATATGGGGCGCGGTTTTTATGCAAAATAAACATAAAACATCTTAACGTGTATTTTTCATTTCTTTAATACATTATCAAGAACTATCTAATACAATAATATTAAACCAGAATAATAACAGAATATAACACTAATACATCACATAATCAGACGTGATACAAGATTCAGCTCTTCGCCTCATTTATTGTCGTATTCGGGCAAATATTCCTGGTGTGTTTCTTATTGCCTCACAGCCGGCTATGATTTGATTTCTCAGGTTATCAAAATTTTCGGCGGGAGTGGAATAAACTAATGACTTAAGAAAACCCCAAATGAAAAAATCTAGAGGAATTGAATCCGGCGATCGAGCAGGCCAATTTTCCGTACCTCCCCCCTATCCAACGATTTGGATTTACTGTATCTAAGTGATTAAGTACATTAATGCTAAAATGGACTGGTGCAACATCATGTATAAATCATAAGTGTTGTCTCAGCTGTAGAGGAATTTCTTCAAGAAGATCATGTAACTCTTTCTGCAGGAAATTAAGGTAAGATTCGCCTGTTGGTCGTTGTGGAAGGAATTATGGACCGATTAAATGATCGTCAATGACCCTAAGTCATAAATTTATTGAAAAAGGATGCTGAAAATGAGCTTCAAAGATTCCATGTGTGTTCCTCAGCTCATAAGTGATTGTTATGGAAATTTCGTATACACTGTCGTCCAAAAGTAGCCTCGTTAGTAAAGAAAACGCCATTTAAAAAATTTAGAATTTGAACGTTTTGATGAAGAATCCATTGGCAGTCTCTAGGTAGTAGCACACGTTGAATATGAAAAGGATACAATAGCTATTCTTTAAGAACTTGAAATACAGTGAAGTTGCTTACATTCAATATGTTGGCCATTTTTCCAGTACTTGTTTTAGGTAACTCCACAATTAACTCGAGAACTGCCTCTTCTAGTTGCACAGTTCGTACTTCTCGAGGGCGCCCGCAGTCAGCCGTAAGTTTCTTAAATGTAGCATTTTCGCGCAAACGTTGGTGAAAAAGAGCAAATATTGTGTGCTAATAAGCTACCCTTCGTCCTGGATGCAATCGTCGAGCTTGCCGACAATTTCCATTACTTCGACTATAAACAAAATGCATATCATTTGACATTTCGTTTAAATATTCGTATTTAACTGATAAATGTTGACAGTAGCCTAGATAATGTATTAAAAAGCACACACAAAAGCCGCACTTTACACGAAAAAAGACAAGAAACATTTTTTGTCACAAATTGAACCAAGAATTCAAAAATGATTTTTAATTTGAAATGTCTCAGTGGCGTACCATTTGTTTCTTTAAAAACTAATTGCATGTCAAAAAATGCGCAATAACTACCTCTTAAAAACCACCAAATTTCATTATAATATTTTGGAAAACGAATCATTTGCGGACATACGTTTATATAGCAAACTTATTATTTATTATTTTTTCAAGCAGAATCACCCTCTGAAGTTTGTCGTACTTATTTGCTAGCACCTTGTATATTATTAAAAATAATTTCCTATTTCGTGTGTTTCTGTATCCGCATCTATTTCATACTTCCTCTCGTAGTTTGATTGTCCTTGTCTTTCTGTTTCACCTTCTGCAGTAAAAGCCCTTAGGTAAAAGTACCACAGAGTATGTTCATAAACTTCAGCACCTGCTCCCGTAAGTTTACAATCTTGAACCTACAACAAGAGATGTTTCTTATAAAAAAACGTAGTAATTTTATATTTTCTTCCAATGAAGTGTTTGGTCTCCTAAAACAAAAATTACATAACACGATGTTTTCTTTCTTTATGTCATATAATTTACAAGTTTATTGTCCTGTAGTTTCAGTTTCTGTATTTTATTATGAATTGTTATGCATTTTAATTTCATTTACCTTTTTTAATTCTAGCCTAAAAGATGTTCTGATATTGTTGATTTTTTTATAGTCTCCAGTGAACTTTCTGGAAAGAGCTCCTTATATATCTTTAACAATTTATCATAACACGCATTTCTCTTTAGTTTGTTGGAATAATCTTTTGAGTTAACATCCCATAGGCATGAATTTTGCCTATATGTCTCAATAAACTCCTCTTAGAATTTTTTATTCTTAACATCAATTTTTTAAAACAAGGCACACAAGAAAACTGAATACAAATAATAATATTCCATCGCTTATGATGTCGCAACTGCTGCAGTACGCCCTGCTACACACGTTCGAACCTGTTATCAAGCAACTACCGTCGCTACGATATTTTATGAAAGCTGTATTTTACTGCAAAATACCCGAGTTGCCTACAGACGTTACGATTTATCTTTACTGCGGCAGTTTAAGTGGATATCGTACTGCATGCATGCAGTACGAAACATCGTTACGTGTGTAGGCCGTTTAAAACTAAACTATCGCTAATATCTTTAATATAGTATTCACTATTTGGAACTGTTGTTATTTCCATCGTCTTTACCTTTACTATTGGTGGGATTAAGCGATAATGAAAAATTTGGTTTTTTAATGGTTTTATTTTCCGTAAATGGACTTTAGTTTTTAGCTCACCTTCATTGACGTTTTTACTTGTATTAATAACTTTTATCGGTACATACGTACGAAGGTTTTATTTTGCATATCACTTTTTTATAAATTATTTGTGTTTCTAAAATCTCTGGAGTAATATCAGTTTTTATTTTGATGTCCTGTTCTTATTTCCTGATTTCTATGTCTTCGTATGATAGCTTTAGGAAAGGTAACATTTCTTGTTTCAGGTTTTTGTTATATTGTTCGTATATATTCAAGTCATTGTTGATATTTGGCTCGTGATAATATGGACCATGAAATAAATTAAACGGGGAGAATCCCGTTTAATTTACCCCGTCATTAGATTATCTAAAATCTCAGGAGGGTATTTTTGTTTCAAAATTCTAAATTTTTCTATTAATGTTGAATAAAAGATTGTTTCAACAGAACTATTTGATATTGAGTTATTTGGAATAACTTAATGAACATCTATGCTATTCAAATTGCAAAATTCTGGAAACATATTATTTTTGAATTCTGATTCATTGTCTGAGACAATACGCTGAGGCGTGTTGTGATGAGATATAAAATGGCTGAGTTTATTTAAGATTATAATAGAGTTTTTATTTTTAATATAATAAGCTTGGGCGTATTTACTAACTAGTTAAAAATAAATTTTGTTTAAATTGAAAAAGTTTAACATTAGTTGTCGTGGAACGGTTTTTCGCTTAAAAAAGGTCCTTCGTATGGTATTTTATATGGATTTCTTTAACCTTTAGCTACTCGCGTACCAAATTTTCCCGTTACTTCTCGCGTGGTGTATTTTATACACCATTGCATTTTTCATTGCAGCGAGATTATTTATCACTTTGTATATATTTTAAAGAACAACAAATAATAATACTAGGTCATTTTGGTTGCCAACACAGTTTTATTTAAAAAAAAATGTAAAAAATTATCAAGGTTTAAAAAAAAATTATGAAAAACTTAATGCTAATATTATGTAGAATAAAACAACAACAAAAATGGGATTCAAACATTTTCCACGGGGTTTGCCTATTCACTAGAAGAATCATGTACTTTACATTTATGGCATGTAATAACATTATCACTATGTTCTTTACATACTGATCTGCTGCAAAGGCCACATGTGATTGTTGTAACTCTGTTTTTTTTTCTGCCACAGATAAAGCACCTCCCTCGAATTTTTGTGGGAGGCTCTTGGTCTATCTCCTCTTCATTTTCTCGATACTTAGACAAAAAATATTTAATATCGGTTGGTAAAGTTGGAATTTTAGCTCTTTCTGAAAGATGTGGTCTCATCAGCTTCAAAGCAAGCGTTTTCAAGAAAAGTCTTCTGTATTTGTAGGGAGAATAAGGATGATTGGCATTGTATAAAACTTGACTATTAATTCCAGCTATGTTTAGCAACTGAAAGAAAAAAGTCAAAGGCCAACGTTTTGATCTTCTACTGACTGAATATGTGTTACACATTTTATCCACTGTATCCACTCCGCCTTTTGTCCGGTTGTAGTCCAATATAATTTCCGGTTTATTGGTATTTGGATCGATTGCAGAATCATCGTGCATTGTTGAAATCAAAACGACGGATTTGTTTTTTTTTTGAAACGTATGAAACTATTGTTATTTCCCTTTGGAATCCACAAAATAGATGAACCAGCCGCTCTAGTTTTGTGGGGCAAAAATTCTTGTGGCAACTCTCGTTTATTTTTTTTCAAGGTTCCAATCATTGTGATCTTATTTTGTAATAATTCATGTGCCAAAGGGTAGCTTGAATACCAATTATCACACGTTAAATTTCTATTACTTCCTTTCAGTTCTTCAAGTAAACGGTAAACTATTGCAGTTGGAGTATTCGGTACGTTGTATTGTCCGTCTGGTTGTTTTCCACAGTACAGCTCTAAATTGCTAACATAAAATGTTTTAGCGTCACAAAGGACGAACACTTTCAAGCCATATTTAGCAGGTTTGTTGGGAATATATTGTACAAAATTGCACCGTCCTCTGAATGATATTAGCACCTCATCAATTGTCACAAATTCACCAACACTGTAATTTTTTTTTGCAATTAACTACAAAGCTGTCCAATATGCGTCGTACTGCAGCCAACTTGTGCGTTTTTTTTCTTTTGTCTCTGGTTGTTTTGTCATCAAACCTTGATAACGCTAAGCAAAAATAGAAATCTTTGGTAGTTCATACAAGCTCGAAATATTTCAGATCCTGTCCCATCCTTTGTCGACAATTCCAAAAAAAGCAAGCATCTCGGTTTTCGTAACGTTCTTTACGTCTCGCTGTCGATCATAGTTTGGTCGTACTCGTGAAATTTCTAAATTTGTACATTGAACAATCTGCTCAACTATGACTTCATCAAATATTTTCATAAAAGCGCTCATCTCATCAGTTATATCACGTGCGCACTGCCTTGGTCCCGGGAATATTTTCAATAAATTTTTCTTACTGGTTTTACTAAATTTACTCACAATTTCATTTTTCGACCATACACTTTTTTTATCCTTTCCAATATACTGATTGTCTAAGTCAACTAATTCTCCGAAATCTGAATTTTCCATATTTTCATCCATGAGTTCGTCTTCTGGAATATCTAAGTCACTCATTTCCTGCTCCGAATTAGTATGGTGATCAGATTCTTCTATAAGCTCGTCTTCTGACAAATCTGATTCACCACCGACCTCTTCTTCAGAATCGCTATCAAAAATAACATAGCTTCCAACTCATCTTCAGTTAATTTTTTGGGATTTTTAACTGCTACTCGATGCCTGAAAATAATTATTATAAGTAAGTATATAACAATTGAATACATATATACATATTTTTAAATAAGACAGTATTTTTTTATTGCAGAAAACCAAAAAAATACAACTTTTCAAAATACTTACATAGTTACTCCCGTTGGCGTATTTTGTACACCACTCAAATTCTTGCAAAATATCTGACTACTCTATTACGCTAATAAATCGACACTGCGCGTATATCCAGAGGACATATCAGGCAAAGGTTAGCGAGCTCGGCGACCTTGAAAAAGAAATCGTAAGAACTCGGCAGCGTTCGGAACAAATTTGGTGTATTTTTTACACCAGCGCGAGTAGTTAAAGGTTAATATTTATTTTAAAGACAGAATTCACATTTGTTAATTATACAAATGATATGATCTCTGAGTTTAGGCTAGTAATATTCATCTTTTAATTTATTATATGTTCCGTTAATGACATTATAGTTTGTTTGTTGATAATTTGCAATTATTTCCTGTTGTATTTGTGGATCCCTTACATCTTGCAAATATATGTAGGAAAAAGAAATTTTCGCGCTACTAAGATTCAATTTTATTAGCTCTTTAAAGGCTTGTTCAAATTCTTGTTTTTTAATGTATATAGTAGTTAGGTTATTTGTATTTAAGAGATCTTTTATCACTATAATTAAATGTTCATTATGATTCTCTCTTGGGATTTGTACAAATATATGAGTTTTGTCGAATGGTTTGGTATTATGTCTTTTATAGATGTATCCGTAAGTAAGTTAATCTCCTCGCTGCATAATTAACTGGTAATTTTGAGGTGGGTAACATTTTTCCGGTGGGTTTCTTGTTAGAATGCAGGGATGTTTTTGAGGAATTATCTTCTTAAGTTCTCTACATATGGGAAACTTTTTTATTAGTAGTTTTACGGAAAAAAGTTACTATTTATAAAAAATTCTGCTTTCTGCCAAAATAATATTAAAATATTCAAACTTGAGATTGCATATACAATGTGGTCAAAAATTCCAAAAAATCAAAATTGTCTAGAGAGAAAAGTACCTTTAATTTTTATTTTATAGCAAAATGTAATACAAAATCTTACTTAGAATAAAAAAACATATCTAGCACTAGATTCCTATCTGAAATCGCTTCTTAAAGAATGTAAAACTTTGGCTTCTTACTGGCATTCCAGTTTAGTAGAGGGGCTTGGGGGGGTTAGTCTCGCTCCCCCCACCACTTTTTTCATTGGTCTCCCACTTCCCGCGCCTGTCCCTGCCACGCCTACTTGACCCTGCTTGATTCTGATTGGTCTTCCCCACTCTTACGTGTGCATCCGGAGGGAGATGTTTTATTTAAGCGCTAGCAGCCAACCTAACAGGTCAATTCATTTTCATCTCTTAAATTTAGTTAGATGGGTTCGTTGAATACAGTACCTAACGAAGATATTATTGAACGTGTTGGTGAAGTTATTTCTTTAGCACTAACGGCGCCATTGTGGGACATTCCGGTGGGTGATCTAAAATATATTCCTCTTAATTACTTAAGAAGATTTGTAGAGTCAGTGGAGTTGTTACAAATTTGGGAAAAGCTACCAGAACGCTATAGACGTGACAAGAAATTACAGTTAAATTTACCGTGTTATACTCATCATAACCAAGAGGGTGACTGTATAGATGGACCACCGCGATCTATAAAAAGGTGTTGTGGTCATGTGCAAGTTAGTGAAAGCTGTTAAAAATTTAAGTAAAGAATTCTACTTGTTATCATTTTCTTATTGTCAGGATTCTATGCAAAGCAGACCACAATGGTGTCATTATTACGAGAAACTATCGAATTAGTATGCGAGTGCTGCATCTGCATGTGACAAATATTGTGAAACATTAGATTTAATACAACTTATTCATGACATAAGGGGATTGGGATTTGGTTATCATCTTCTTAAATTGAAAAAATATATTGAAGATCCCGTTCTAGTGAAAGACATTTTAAAAGAGGAAGAACTTTTAGTGTAATCATGGAGGAAGTTGTTAGAGAAATGTATGAAGAATTCATAATGTCTAAAGCTTGCTCTGAGTTTTTTGCGTTTGATGGACAAAGCAGTGAAGCTCAAAACATTACTGTTTATTTGCACTATATGGAACATGCAGAATTATGTGAACTAGCTGCTAAGGCATGTATAGATTTTCTTAAAAGTAAAAATGAAAGAAAATTTATACATGATTTAAAACAATTAGAGTTAAGCGAACATATATTATGTATAAAGGAATATTTAACCAATAAAACAAATATATTTTAAAACGAATCGTTTTATTTCATAAAAAAATAGTTATACAAATGAAAAACATTTGCTAATGCACAAAAACATGGATTTTTCTGATGATAAAAGCAGCATGGTTCTAATTTCTGTAAAGCTGGCTGTTCATCAAATTCAGTAACTGGTTTTTGAGATTATTTTCTGACAAACTCCGCCTTTTCTTCACCTTTAACATAGATAAAGTCGACTTTTTTGGTTAAATTTCTGATAACATCTCGACATCTATGATAAGGAGTAAATCCTTCATCCCAATCGATACAATGATGATTGTTCATTAGCCAAATAGCGTTGCTGTATAGTTTTGATGGTAAATGATTCATAGGAAAGGGCGCTTTAAATATGTGGTGGCTGATTTTAAACCCATCGTATGCTGCCAATTCTTTAACAATTAACTTATTGTTCTCCACTTTAAATCCTTGTATATCTACAATTACTTTCATATCTTTAAATAGTGAAATTTTTTTACCATTTCAAATTTTAATTGGTATTCTTCTATCTGTTTCTTTAACTCTTGTAATTTGTGTTGAAAAATGATTAACCGATGCATATAATCCATAATGAAAGAAATTTCTTTGTGTCATGCTATAAATATTAAAACTGACGCATGCGTATTAAAGTTGTTTAACTATTTTTGTTAGAGGATTATAGCTAAATATTTTATCGTGGAGGATGAGACAATAAACAGAGGTATTTTTTTGAATATTTTCATTTGTTTCAAATTCAACTCTTATAACTACAAAACCACTTTGAAGCGATTCCTTCTGATGAGAGCAATCAATATGTGAAATAGGCGAAGTTGTCTTAAATTTTTCAGGCGCAAAAATTGGTTCACTTGTCAATCCATAGTAAAAATTTCTAAAATTGGCAAACATTTCATATAGAGCAGAAAATTTGTTTTCTTTAAAATTTAAATATAAATCGTGATATGGATATCTCTCAGAATTAAAAAAAATTCTTATGTTTGTTAGGTCAACGTTATCAAATTGACTCATGTCCTTTTTTAATTTTCCTTTTCGATCTACTTGGAAGGCAATAACAGTTTTTGGAACTACTAACTTTGTGGTTAAGTTTTTCTTTTTTATAAGATTTACTTACGGTAATAGGTTCAAATTTAGATACAAATGGTCTATTATATCTAATAACCATTGTTGTTAGTTTTTAAATGTAATCTTACGGTAATGGTTTCGTTTCTAAAATTTATAAGGTGACCGTCTTGATCAATTATTTTTACAGTAATGTTGTTGATTGTTTGAACGCTAATTGGAAAGTATAATATAGGTAATGGTGATTCCACTATTTTATACCCTGGTGGTACCGTTGGAAAAAATTGGTGAATTATGTGAACTGGTTTGCCATTGTTAAATGAACCTACACAAATGTTACAATCAATACAAATAGCATTAACCTTGGAAATATTTACAACATTGTCAGATTCACTCCATTCATGAGGCTTAATTTTCCGTTTATTAAAACCTAAAAGGTTTCCTATTGAATCATCTTTTGTGAAATCAATTTCTTTACTGCATTTTAGGGTATTGAGATTTGTCGTTAATCTAAACGAAGAGGGTTCTATAGTAAAAATTTCATGCAGTTTGTTATTTATCAATGTACTTAAGTCTTTTATGTCATAAGTTCCATCCGGAATAACAATCACTTTACCATCTACGTAAATTTTATTGTTTCCATCCTCTGTATTAGGGATACTCATAAATGACTCAAAATCAGCTAAACCTAATAAATATTGCTTGTCGTCATCCAAATAGATGGGAGGATTAAAATCGGATGATAAAATAGAAGAATTCCCTGTAAGCGTAAATGTTGTAGACATTCTGTTAATTTTTAAGAAATGCCGTAATAATTTATTTCATGTGCTTATATAGAAAACTAAGAGCTAGCTGTCCACAAATATAGTTATTAAATTTTTGTTTGACCTCATAGGTGTAATATATATTTACACCCTTACTTGTATTAAAATATTGGATCAACTCAAGAGGTGGTTTGAGATTACCATAACTATCAAAATACACGACATCTTTTTGCTTTTTTATGTAAGCTACCCAATGAGAACCATCATTTTTTTTACTATCCAAATTAACAATACCAGTTTCTTTTTGTCTAATTTTTCGCGGGAGATTATCACGCATAAAAACACTTCTAAAGTTAGGTATCTCTAAAATGTTTGCATATTTTATTATATCAATATTTGTTAAAGCTCTTTGCGGAAACTTTATTTGAGCTTTTTTTTTAATGTTTTTCTTACGGAGCCCCCTTTATAGGGCTTAATGAACAATCCTTTTCCTGTTCTATATGGCTTTACAAATAGACCTTTTCCGGCTGCAACGTTTTCCATGGCTTTGTTATGACGTTGAATTTCTTCAAGCAATTGTCTTTATGCTTTTACATCATTAACAGCTTTAGCAATTCCGGCTGCACCACTTCCCAATGCACCGAGGGCACCCAAAATTGGAAGCAAAAGAGGTAAAAATCTACCAATTTTTTTTGGAGTTTTTATAACGCGTTTTTTTATCCTGAGTTTTCGTTTGGATGTCTTAACACCCATACCAAACTTTTTTTTTCCTTTCATAATACCTGTAACCATCAAAGCTGCAGTTTTTTCACCCAGCGATGAATCCTTAGCCTTTACTCTTTGCCAAGCCTTATCTGCTAAAATCTTATCTGCTTCGTGTCTGTTTGATAAATTGTTAGATTGCGAGTACGCTTTGTCATGATCTTTACAAGCATCGTCTAAAGGATTTATGCCACTATCCCCCCTACTTAATCTTTTTTCCAACTTTGTTCCCGGACCGCAATAATTATAACCAGGAATGTGTAGTTCAACAGGTAGACTATTCTATTCCATATTAGCCGCACTTAGGTGTGTTGAGGTTAGAATTTTTTAAAAATATGTAAACCAATATTAATACGCAATAAATCTACCTTATATTAATCTACAGTCCTTACCTGATCTCCGGTAGAAAAACGAATTAAATCGAACCACGATAATTTAAATTTTCTTGGAACTCATCAAATATTCTTGTTACTTGCAAAACCACTTACGCACGAATAACTATTTAACGGACAGAGGTAGAGCGGCGCGCAATTTTGGGTGTCAAATTCTGCTATATATGAACATAGTTTTGCTATCGTCGTGTAGATGGCACTATTAGTTTAGCCAATTATATGGTATTCCATATTAGCCGGTGTATTCCATACTACCCGCCGCTACTCTACTGAATTTATATATTCAGTAATTTTTAAAAGTTTTAAAGCTTGCGTTTCATTGCTTAAATTTACTTTGGAAAATAACAAACTGCGAGCGTCTTGCAAACGCCGGACAAATTGTTGCTGTCTTTCATTTTTTTCTGGTGTGGATGTTATTATATCTTGAATAATACAATCAGTCGTTTTATGATCTGAAAAAGAAGAAATTATTGCGGCTTTTACTGCGGGCCATGCATTTCATTCTATTCGAGAACAATTAATATCGGCTGCCTTACCTAGAAATTTACTTAAAATAGTGTCATGTAAACATACATTTATAGGTGCATTATTGTCAGTTTTATTTTTATGATTATTGTAAAAATTATCACAAGCATTAATAAATCTGTTTATTTGTTTTGAATTCCCATCGAATAAGGGAATATTATCTGCTTGCTATTTGAATAATTGTAAATTCGGTTCAGCCGTCATTATTTTACTTATTTGAATTAAATTAGAAAAAGGTGTCAGATTTTCTTCACAATTTAAGTTTCTAAAAGCTGATATTAAATCTTCCAGTTTGCGGAATTGCAAGAGAAGTAAATATCAATATTTAAGATAGGGTAAAAATAAACAAATGAAATAAGAAAAATTGAAAGGAAGCACTTAGAGCAATGTACTGACAATAATTCGAATCTTTGTTCTTAAAATAGGGACCAATAGGAGAGGCGATGTAGTCCCTTCTCTGGTTAGCTGCTATGAGGGTGGGGCGATGTGTGTTCCCAAACTCGCACTCGCACCAATAGGACACTGGACCATGCTGCTCTAAATCCCTGGTCAATTTTGAGTTGGTTGGTACCCCCTGTAGATTTTTTTAAATGGTCGGGTAATATGGAATACACCTATGGGGTAAAATGGAATACTACATGAACTAAATACTATATGGTTATAGAGATGTTTTAGTGACAAAAGTCACATACGTAAATATCCTTTGGCATGTCGGCGCATAATTCATGAGCCCAAAATTCGCATCTTGCGCATTGAATTCAGATTTCTCCCCATGTGTCAGCCGAATATAATCCGGAATAAAATATACATTCTGCTTCTTCAGATGGAGGATCATAAACAGGAAATTCTTCATCATCGTCAGATGATGAGTCATGTAATGTTGCAGAACTGTTGGAATCTTCAGACGAATATTGAACTTCCTTTATTTTCTTTGTTATATTTTTTTGAAGTTTCTTTTTTTGTAAGCCACTTGGTCCTGCAACTTAGTTTTAGATTTTTTGGGTTCTTTATTTTTATTTACTGTGATATTTCCGATTTTTCTCTTAACTCTGTCTTTTTCTTTAGTTGTAATTGTTATTGATTGTTCTAGCTCTTCCTTATTGGGGGTTGATGTGAAAACTTTGGCTTGACCTGTCTTCCGACCTCTTGTGCTCTCTTTTTTTTTTCAAAGTTGATCTGGGAATTATATCCTTTGGAAGAACAATGGTAGTATTTTGAGCTATATTTCCCGGTTGAGATTCCTCCTGAGGCGAATTGTTTTCTAAATTAGCTTCAACTTCAGTTCTTTGTGCTTCTTGAATAAAATCTTCCTCGGTAAATACGACTCGGTTTACCGGAAACAATCCTGTTTGACGAAATCCGTTAACAGCTCTTTCACCACTCTGGATTTTCAGATATGCGTTACCAAAAAGTTCACTTAAATCAAAGTGGCTGACCGGACGATTATTTGTTCTTAAAAATAGCCTTACTTCTTCCCTATAATATGTTTTTAATGCTCCCATTACAGTTTTATCTAACGGCTGCATTTTGTGCGTCGTATGCGGCGGTAGGCAAAGTAAAGTAACACGATTTTCTCTGGCAGCCAAAATAACGTCTATGTTTCTAGTGTGCGTATGGTGACCGTCTAAAACCAAAGGAATTGGATTTTCTGCACTTGGTCTAGTAAGCTTGAGGAAATGTTTGAACCACTCTGTGTAAATATCCATTTGAATCCAGCCAGAAGGATGAAAGGAAAAATGGTTCCTGGCGGAGAACCTTTCTTTAGAAGTTCACTTGAATTTTTTCTGGGAAAAATCAGTAGTGGAGGTACAAAATTGCCACTTGCGCTAATGCAGAGGATTGAGGTTATAAGTGATGTTATTGCACCTACTTGCCTTTTACCTCTTAAAGAAAAAACTTCTGGATTTCTTGTTTGAACAATGGTTAAACCAGTTTCATCCACATTATAAACTTGGTTTGCCGAATAATTATGCTTCTCCATTTCAGTTTCTAATAGGTCGAAAAATGTGTTTACATTATCTTTAGAAAAACCCAGTGCACGAGCATACGAAGTTCCAGTAGGTCTTCTGAGAGTTAAAACATCTTTATGCCTCATTATGATGAAGTGATGTAGCCAATCTTTGCCAGCTGATTTTCTTAGTAATGAAAATGGGTTGGAAATGTAGTTTCTTCTTGCTGACTGGAAAGCAACATTACAAACATCTCGACGCGTTAAACCAAAAAACGATTTCTCCATCTCCAGGCAGTGCTTAACTAATTCCTTTTCCAAAAAGTCAGGTAAAATGGGCTTGCGTCCCAACTTCGTCTGACACGCAACTTCAGGATCCTCATTCTTTTTGCAGAGTCTAAAAAGGGTAGCTCGAGGAATATTGTATGTTTTACAGGCCTTCAAATAACCCATTTGTTTAGATCTGACAGCTATTAATGCTTTTTTCATATTTTCTTTGTCCCACTTTTTGCCCTTTTTATCAACAATGTCTTTATTTTTTGGCATTATTGATACCCTAGTGCTCGAATAAAACTTCTGCAACAAAGAAAATGATTGTTTTAAAAATATATTTTATGAAACAAATTTGAGCGGGTAATATGGAATACTATTCCATATTAGCCGCACTTAGGTGTGTTGAGGTTAGAATTTTTTAAAAATATTTAAACCAATATTAATACGCAAAAATCTACCTTATATTAATCTACAGTTCTTACCTGATCTCCGGTAGAAAAACGAATTAAATCGAACCACGATAATTTAAATTTTCTTGGAACTCATCAAATATTCTTGTTACTTGCAAAACCACTTACGCACGAATAACTATTTAACGGACAGAGGCAGAGCGGCGCGCAATTTTGGGTGTCAAATTCTGCTATATATGAACATAGTTTTGCTATCGTCGTGTAGATGGCACTATTAGTTTAGCCAAGTATATGGTATTCCATATTAGCCGGTGTATTCCATACTACCCGCCGCTACTCTACTAAATTTATATATTCAGTAATTTTTAAAAGTTTTAAAGCTTGCGTTTCATTGCTTAAATTTACTTTGGAAAATAACAAACTGCGAGCGTCTTGCAAACGCCGGACAAATTGTTGCCGTCTTTCATTTTTTTCTGGTGTGGATGTTATTATATCTTGAATAATACAATCAGTCGTTTTATGATCTGAAAAAGAAGAAATTATTGCGGCTTTTACTGCGGGCCATGCGTTTCATTCTATTCGAGAACAATTAATATCGGCTGCCTTACCTAGAAATTTACTTAAAATAGTGTCATGTAAACATACATTTATAGGTGCATTATTGTCAGTTTTATTTTTATGATTATTGTAAAAATTATCACAAGCATTAATAAATCTGTTTATTTGTTTTGAATTCCCATCGAATAAGGGAATATTATCTGCTTGCTATTTGAATAATTGTGAATTCGGTTCAGCCCTCATTATTTTACTTATTTGAATTAAATTAGAAAAAGGTGTCAGATTTTCTTCACAATTTAAGTTTCTAAAAGCTGATATTAAATCTTCCAGTTTGCGGAATTGCAAGAGAAGTAAATATCAATATTTAAGATAGGGTAAAAATAAACAAATGAAATAAGAAAAATTGAAAGGAAGCACTTAGAGCAATGTACTGACAATAATTCGAATCTTCGTTCTTAAAATAGGGACCAATAGGAGAGGCGATGTAGTCCCTTCTCTGGTTAGCTGCTATGAGGGTGGGGCGATGTGTGTTCCCAAACTCGCACTTGCATCAATAGGACACTGGACCATGCTGCTCTAAATCCCTGGTCAATTTTGAGTTGGTTGGTACCCCCTGAAGATTTTTTTAATTGGCCGATTTTTCCCCAAATCGTTAAAACGAAACCAGAAATTACGCACAATGCGCGACTGTTGACAAATCTACCTACTGGGCCAGTTAACAAATTATTTTTAAAAAATCAATTTTATTTCATAAGCATACAAAGAGAACTAACTACAAAACGCATTTAAGTTATGACAGTACCTATAGGGCAAAATGTTCCCGGACAGATAGTGGCATTATTAAACAAAGTGATATATTTAGGCACTTCAGTATCATAATACAGACACAGAAATTACTTTCACCACTACACTGTTAAAAAGAAATAGTGATTTTACAAAACGCTGTAATCGTGTTACAAACGTAATTTTACGTATTTTTACATTAAAAACTGGAAAAACAAACAAGTACTTGTAAAAGTACATTTTTTATGTAAAATTACAGTTGAAAATTCTGTCATATTTACAGTAAAATTCGAATATTGTAATTGTATTTTTCTAGTACTATTTTAGTATTTTTTCGGTATATGACCTAAAAAAACCCAAAATTCAGTGGATTTTTCCGTTTTCCCGGAAAATTTTTTTCTAACTTAAATGTGATTTTACTTATTACTTATGTACGAATTTACATATATTTTTTGGTAATTTTAAATTTTCCACTTAAAAATTCAACCTTATTAGACGGAAAATTCCGTTAATTGTCAGGTAAAAATAATTTTTACTTGTATAAAATTACGTTAGTTATTAAGTAAAAAATTTTGAATCCTACTCAAATTTACTATAAAAACTAAGTAAAAATACTAAATATCGATGGTTAAAGTGCAAAACCTCGTAAGTCGATTGTTATAAATTTTACAGGAGATGCAAAAAACGGTTAAACGATTTTAAGTGAGAAAATTGAAAAACTTTTCTAATGGAAAGAATATGATTTCTGAAGCATTTTCTGGGGATATAAATAATTTTTAAAAATTCTTGCTTTTTAAAAAATGAATCTACTTACGTGGTTTTGACTTACATTTCTTAAACTTTTTGCAAAAACTTAAGAGGTTTTGTAACGAAATATAAATTATTAAAATCAATAATGATAACCAAATTAATGGAATATGTTAAGTAAATAAATACAAAGACAAAATTGACCAAAGCTGTTTATTCAGAGAATACAAAAATAAAAACTAGTACCTATGTAACAAAATCCTATAGTTTTAATATTATGAAAAAAAATTTTTTTTCTCAACTTTCATGGAACTGATCTTAGGTTATTATTTTTCTTGACTAATAAGGCTGTCATAAAATGACCTGTAGTCCTCCGGAATAAACTGTTTTAATTCCTGGAGGTGTTGAAACTTATCGGGTTTAATTTTTAGTGGTTCAGAATACAACGACGAAACCATCATAATATCAATGTCTTTATTTTTTTGCTTACGTCTTGTTAGTGGAGTCCAAGCGTCTTCATAAGTTATTTTAAACTCAATGGTGCCATCAACCCGATATGCTAAACATCTTAGATCCGTCACTTTAAAACAAAAGTATGCTTTATTGCCGCAGAAAAATTCTACAATTTTATAGACAAAGCAAAATATACCTAAAAATAAGACATATCAAAACATTAATCGAAAATAATTTCGACAAGTCAGTGCTTTTATTTTTAAAATGTAAATTATCAATTTACCAAATCGTAAAACACACGTTAGAATATAGCATAACATTGCAAACAGTAAATGAATCATGATAACCTTATAAAAGTAAACAAACACACATGTACGAGGTGAATAATTTCGATGACATTGAAATCAAAATTGCAACTATGCGACCTTAAACTCTATGTTATTATAGTTATACAAATAATTGTGATGTTAAACAGAAGGTATATTGAACTAGTGCAGAATGTAGTATACAAAAAGAATTAAATTGTTTTTAATCCAATACCTAACAAAAATAATTAAGTTTTAAGTGAATGTTCGACAGTTCTTTTCCCTATATAATGATTTACAAAATTCTATGCTATGAGTTAGGACATGACTCACAAAAGATTTAAGTAAACAAGCGAGTTTAGTGACAATTTAAAGAGACTTACTCACTGAAAAAAAAATCATTAACGCTGTAAAGTGGTCTCTCAATGAGGTATGCTTTGGTGTTTTTTCGAAATTGTGCAAGCATAGGGATAGATTTTAAATGTACTGGCAGATTGTTGTAAAGTTTTATGGCGTTGTAAATAATTGATTTTTTTATTAATTCTGTGGAAGGAATGGGAAGATAAATATCATGCCTAGAGTTTCTGGTAGGGTATACATGTTGTGGCCTTTCTGGGAGGGTGTTTATATGTTTTCTCAGCAAACATACCGTTTCCAAAATAAATAATGCAGGAAGTGTTAATATTTCATGTTTTTTGAAATAGTATTGGCAGTGAGCTCTATTATTTAGACCAAACAAATAACGAATGGCTCTCTTTTGAAGCATAAAAATACTACGAAATTGCTCGGTGGTACAGCAGCCCCAAAAGGGAAGGCCATAGCGGAGGTGGGATTCAAATAAAGAGAAATAAGTAAGTCTGGCAGAAGGAACGTCTAGTTCTTTTGAAACTGATCGAATGGCGAAGCAGGCGGTAGAAAGTTTTTTAGTTAAGGTGTCAATATGATTAGACCATTTTAGGTTGCTATTTATATTTAAACCCAGGAATTTAACCGACTCTACGTATTCAATATTGCTGTTATGTACCTGAAGTGGTTGTAAAGTTCCCTTATAAGATAACGCCACCGTTTTATCGACGTTAAAACAAAGCATATTGGAATCGGACCAAGCCTTAATTATAACCAAGTCTTTGGAGATACTAGAGTGTAAAGACGTTGTATCAAAATCACTCCATGTTATGCTTGTGTCATCAGCAAAAAGGGAGATTCTTCCATTAATTTTAAGGTTCGTGATATCATTAATGTATAACAAAAAAAGAATAGGTCCCAAGACTGAACCTTGAGGAACTCCACTTGTAATCAACTTAAAATCATAATCGGAACCATTAGCCCTTACAAGTTGTTGCCTTTTTCCAAGATAAGTTTTGAACCAATTTAAAGAAGTACCACGAATTCCATAAAAATGTAGTTTGTTTATCAGAATTTCATGACTAACACAATCAAAGGCTTTCGCATAGTCACAAAAAACTGAGGCAGTTGGGTGGTTGTTATTGAGAGATGAGTAGACGCCTCTAAGCAACGTGAACATGGCGTCACTGGTGCACTTGTTGGGTAGAAATCCGAACTGCTCCGGGGATATTATCTGATGTTTCAGGAGAAATGGCATAAGACGGTTCTTCAGTAGCCTTTCGATGATTTTTGATAGCACTGGTAGTAGTGCAATTGGGCGATAATTGCAAGAGTTAGTTTTTTCGCCGCCTTTATGAAGTGGAATAATTATAGCTGTTTTAAGGCAATCAGGGAATACACCTTTTATAAAGGACTCATTTATTAATGTTGTAAGGGCCTCTATGACTGGGAGTGGCAAGTTCAGGAATATTCTAATTGATAGGCCATCAGTGCTACACGAAGATTTACTTTTAATATTATGTATTACCTTCAATAGTTCAGTGTTGCTAACGGGACTTAAGAAAAAGCTATCAGCTAAATTTTTTGAAGGAGGGAGAAACGAAAGAGGGTCCAAACTTGGCGAGATACTAGAGGTGACATTTTTACTTACATTAATAAAATAATCATTTAGATCATTAGCCCCTGGCAAGTTCTTTTGGATCATGAGTCCTATTGCCTGGCCGAATAGAAGTGTAGGAATTTAAAACGGAATATTTTTTAAAGAAAGTGTGAGAAAGATAATGAACTTCGGACTTATTTTTAATTTTAGCAGTTTTTGCTATTTGCACATAACACCCGGGCACATAAATCTCTCGATTTTTTAATTTCTTTTCTATGCAGGCGTGGATGGAGTCACACTCCATCTGCGTGTGTTCTTTTTCGAGGTAATATTGATATATTTCAAAGTTTTTTGTCTTGGCCAAAGCCGATAAAGCGTTAGATAAGTTAACATTTCGATTTTGGTACCCACATCCATCACTAAAGATAATGACAGATTTAGTTTCTTCTGTCGCGTACCTCTTAATGTAATCAATAACAATGGACGTAAATTCGTTAGAAGTGACACCTCCAGCAGCCTCGTGCCAAATATAACAATCGCCCTTGCCTGATATCATATTAAAGAAAGTGAAGTTATGTACCGTTAGCTTCATTTTATAATATGATGCGGACACCTGTAACTTAGGCGCTGTCAATACTGATTGCACATCCATTGAAAATAACAATCTGCTTGGGTCATTTGAGGCCTGATTCTTCTGAGATTCTTTTTCAGCACGAGCCATGTTTTTTCTATTTATGTGCAGTGAGTATTGTTCTTCTTTTATGGTGCCAACAGAATAAGCAGTGCAAGTATCACACTGATCTTTCCTAAAATTAAAAAAATAATTAGATATAAAAATAATAGATTCTAAGATTCTTAATTTTACTTTGGCCTGTAAAGTGAAAGGTTCTGATTTTTGAACTCCTCTCGAAAAGTAGTGTGATTTATTGCTTGAAAATTCTGCCTGGAGCATTCGGCACAGTAGAACCGGTATAACTCATTTAGGTTCTGCCATTGTGATTCTAGGTACAATTTAGTAGTATCTTTCCTACAATAATGGCTTTCCATTTGTGGAAGGGTTCCAAGGAACCTAATAAGATACTCTTTATCCTTTGAGGGTTGTTTGGTTCTTCGAAGGTTTTCAGCTGGTTTTGGAATCGTTGACTGTTCATTGCCAGGCGGTATATTTTCATCAGTAATATTCTGACTGA
Organism: Kuschelorhynchus macadamiae; assembly: GCA_030620095.1. NCBI lineage: Eukaryota > Metazoa > Arthropoda > Insecta > Coleoptera > Curculionidae > Kuschelorhynchus > Kuschelorhynchus macadamiae. The sequence goes on from JAUTXW010003575.1 coordinate 490,904, forward strand.
CCCAACTCTTAATGCTCCATTCTCCTATGCAGAGCGTCTCCATAAACATTTTTTTGCATACTCGTTTCCGTACATCATTTCCTTTCTTGAGGTAGAATTTGTATGCAACCTGTCTTTGTTTTCCCTGTATATCTAAAAAATAACCTGTTAATAGGAAGAGAGATAGGTAAGAATGAATATTATTACCTGTCCGATGACATTTTGGGGGGGCTGTATCTACAAGTCCTCCTATGTAGACTTTCTTCTCTCCCCAGGTTAGATTCTTCCAAAAATGATCAAATATGGCTTTCCTCTCTAGTTTTGTAAAGGCTTGACAAAAAAATTGGGGAGACGTTGTAGATAGTTTACATTGGCAGGCAGGTCCCATCTTTCTTTCTCCTCTTTGGACTTGTTTATAAGTTTTTTCTTTCTTTACAAATTTAAATGAGACATAATTTTCGCCCTTCATTCTTTTATGTTTATTTTTATTTCTCTCGCTATTTAAAGCATTATTTTTGGCCAATTTTCCTTTTGATCTGGTATAGGGGACGGAAATCTTTTATTATAGAAACGAAAAGTAAAATGTGCCATCGTAAGTTTTTAAAAACTCCACATATAGGGGACGGAAATCTCTTACTACAGAATCGAAAAGTAAAATGTGCCACTTTTAAAAACCTCACAAAGACTACTTGTATATAAATATAACACTGCCAATCTGTTACTCTTGAGCAAACTACGTATTAATAATATAACTTATTAAACTATTTACTCTGTGGAATAGATCATATTTCCAAAAAAAGAGGTACAGAATCATCAATTTTACAAAATAAATAACACAGAACATCTAAATAAGAGAAACTTAAGATAGGTCTCACTTTTTGACTAGTATAACAAAAACAGTTCATAACAGCCAACAACCTGAAATTATTGATAAGTCGTTTTACAGAAATCTCAGTATATATTTTAAAAGTAAGAGCATATAAAACAATCCAAATACAAACCAAGCAAGCTATTGAGCTAAGCAAAATATGCCATCATAATTTGTTAAAAACCAGACACAGACTAATTGTATATGGATATAAAACCGTTTACTTATGCAGTAGTCTAGCCTGTAATACTGCAAATAAGTTAGACCTACTATTGAACTATTTAATCTTTTGAGTAGGACCTATTATTTCCCCAAAAACCTACACTATCTTTAATTTTACAAAATAAATAACATAGAAAATATTTAAAAAAGGGAAACTTAAGCTAGATTTCACTTTTTGACTAAGTATACAAATAGTTGATAGCTCCTAAACTTACTGATCACATGTCTTGTATAATATTTTAGTATAGAGTCTAGAAGTACAACATAAGTAATATAGAGGACTTCTAGAAAACAGGATCTCAAGCTACATCTCACTTTTTGCCTGGTACAAAAAGAAAATAGTTGATAACTGTCAACTAAATTATGTAAAATTATTGATAAAAAGTATTTTATGGACATATTTTAGTATAGGGGCTAGAAGTAAAAAACCCACAAAGATCAATTCTACATATTATAAAACAGTTTACTTAAGCATTAGTGTAGGTAGCCCATGAACACTGTCAGTGTGCCCCATTTGTACACATTTCTTAAATTATTTGATTCGTTGACTGGGTCATATTATTCATAAAAAGAGGTTAGGACATTAAATAAAAAGATAAACCAGATACAGAACATCTGAATAAGAAAAACTTAAGTTTGATTTAACTTTTTGACTAGGTACAACAAACTGTTGATAATTATTGTCAACCTATGAATACTGCGAATGAGCTACATTTCTAAACATTTATTAAACTATTTAATATGTTAAGAAGGACATATGTATTATTTACAAAAAAACATAGAGAACAATAAGAAACTTAGGCTAGGTTTCACTTTTTAACTAGGTGCAGCGAAAAAAGTTTATAACTCTCAATAACCTAAAAATATTTTAGCAATAACATTAAAAAAATGCAAATATGAACTAAGAAGACTATTGACCTTAGCAAACAGTGCCATATCATAGTGGACATGAAATATTATATTTAAGTTTCTAAATAGTTTTAACTTCAACGATTCTCTTGTTATGTTAGAGTGGTGTATTATTTGGGGTTAGAATTCATTAAAAAAAACAAGTCTTTTTTAAATTGCCAACTTTTCACAACTTTATTGCATCCTCAGGATACCCAAGCAGTTGGATTAATATTTGTATGGATTTCCGACTAATATTTTGTGTGAAACTATATTTAATCAATACATATGTTTCTCCTACTTTTAATCATTTATTTGACATCAAAAGACAAACTTAATTTTAAGTATAGCAATTAATTTCGTATTAATAACTTGTTCTGTGAGTCTCCTATAGGTTGATTGCATTTTGATAAAACTGATCTTATTTTTGTCAGGTCCATTGCGAAACTCCGGCAATTGAAAAAATGTTTGTTTGTTTACTGGATCCTAACCCCACCAATACACCACTCTAACATTATATTTAATAATGTAGAAAACAATGTTTTTGAGAGATACAAAGTCAAGAAAATTAAAATATATTCTGCAACATTTGAGTTATCAGAAATATGTTTTTGTAAATGGCATATTTATAAGATCAATAGCTTAAAAAATACACTAGCAACTTCTAAAGTAATTGTGGTATTTCATTCCAGTTTTAATCCTATTCTATTGATGCCTACGGTCTTCTAGTTCTATTAAACAAATGATAGAATTTCTATCAAAGTGACACTGAAATTACCAGCAGTATCAAGTACCACTGCTGTAGCTAGCTGCAGTTACTTATCTCTTAATTTTTTCATAAGTTATGAGGTTTTTGCTGGGTATTTTAAATTAAAAATAAAATACAGGGTAAAGGCCATACTAAAAATGTCTTCAAAACTATAATCTTCGAAAATTATTTCCTTCTCATAAACAAGGGCATATCTTTCTGAGTCCCCTTTAAAAAAAAAACACAGTTAACACATTTAATAAACAGCATAGATATACAATTTAACGAAGTTGCCGCTTTGGTTTTCATGAATTTTTTCCTGAAATGGTGAAAACTACGAGACCAATTAAGTTAGAATAAAATTAGTAGATGCAATTTTTTAAATAGCAAAATTGAGATGTCACAAAAAATGCTTTTAAAATAAGGAAATGTTTCTTAAAAAATTTGATTTCCTGAATTCAATTTTTTTAGAAAACCTATCAAAAACCATTAGAAATATTCCAAAAAAAATCTACAAAATCTCTAATCTCAAAAATGCAAAATTATTTTGCTCCATGAATATGCCTTTATGAAATCACAAAAAAATTAAATGAGCCTTTTTTAGTCCAACAACATTATTTTCAGCCCCTTGGGGGTGACAGTTTAATCTTGCTTGTAAAAAGTATATTGAAGTTAAGCATCCAATTTTCTCTAATTTAATTTACTTCATATTTAACAGTTTTGAACTAAATTTGAAAAAACCAACATGCAGGAACTTGTTATGCAAGAGATCTTATAATCTATGAAGCACATTTTACAAAATACAGGATAGTGCAACTATTATGTCAAAAAATTTAACTAATATGCTTCTACTACAGGGTCTTATTTGATGTATTTATATTTCGCACTGGTTAAAGTTTGTTAAAAAATACTCTAACAAATATATTAAGTACATTAAAATTGTTACTTATTAAGATATTTAAGAGTAATTATTCACATTATATCATTTAAAACATGTAGCATGTATGAAAAAATTATATAACGGAAATATATTTTTGGTAAGAATATTTTCATGAAATGGCTAATATAAAACTTACTCATAAAATTCCGCATGCGTCTTCTCCGTGTGGCCCATAAAATTAGAAAATTGCTTTGCTTCATCTTTTGAAAGATTTAAAATTTGCATTACAGTAGCAATATGTTTACGTAATTTATTACTAGTAATTACTGCGGGGTTTTCCAAGTTAAATTTGTTTGCTAAATATTTTATATCACCTTGTCCCCACTGAATCTTACTTCCCGGAAGCGCAAATACATATTTATTATTAGGAAAAATATACTTTGGCCCTTATGTTTAAGCAGAATTGATATGTACTTTTGCAAAATTTCTGGAACCAAAATTACCACTGATCTGGACCCTTTTCCTGAATTTACAACCCTTTTATATTTGGTTGCCAACATCTTTTCAGTTTCAGTTAATGTGTCTTGAAAGTCTTCGAATTTACTGTCTGTTCTCTCATATAATGATGTATCTTTAGGTACTGAACATCGCCAATTCGATGCCTGTTGAATACAATTAACAAGGCCAACGTACATTGTACTAATAATTTGTAAGTTTCCACTGAATCATTTGTTTTAAGAAAATTATTCTCGCATTCAATCGCTAATTCTAAAGTTCTATCCCTGAACTTTTTTATATCACTGACCAAGGGTACAAGTAATGGCTTGCTCAATCGCTTTTCGTGTAAATCCTTATGGGCTAGAGAGGATATCTCTATAGTCCATCTAGTCTCTACCAACATTTTAAAATGTTTAATATTTCTTGCCATTCTATGGATTCTTCAAAATGGGCAATAAGGAGGTCCTTTTTTACTTCAAAGGCGATTTCATCTCCTCTCATCTTATCAAAGACCTAAAATTAGTAAAAAACAAAATTTACTGTGTGTTCGTTTTAATTTTCAACATGTCGAGCCCGGCGTCCTCAAACTCACTTATGCATTCACCAGCGTTAAAACATACTAAAAAATTACCAAATTACAAACGCTAAGTATAGTATTATTTTAATAAGGTCAATAGAAAAAAATAAAAATCAAGGTTTTTTTCACTTTACAATTGTAATATTTCACTTTACAATTGAAATTTGTAACTTTACTGTTTACAATAAAATTGTAAACTGTAATTTCTTTTATTAGATAATTCTGGAAGTCATTAAAAGCCTATCATTATGCCTTGTGAAATTATACGTGCGGAGCATGAAAACTTTAATAGAGGCAAAACGAAAACATGATTTTGTTTGTCTACATGGAGACTCAAAAATGCACCGCACATATTACAAGTTGTTATAGAATATCCCGCATATTTCTTAATGCAGGTTTAGGTTAAAATGAAATTCTGGAAACATTTAGAGATAATACTTTTCTAATATTACTAAACTAATTTTTGTTGATATATTTATTCTATTCACTGATTAGCTTAACAAGATGTTATAATACATTAACAGTTTATTTCGGACTATTACCTCATTTTTTATGTTTAATTTGGAAATAACATTAGTTGGATCCATAGCACATGCAGCAAAAGTTTGTGACTTGGCTAAATGATATTCCCTGCCTTTGTTTTTAATTCCGCTAGTCTGACCAATACAGGATTTTAAGTGACGTTTTAAATAATCCTTTTTCAAAGAGTCCCTTACAATATGAACAAGGATAAAATGTGACATTTTTAACTCTCGAACTTTGTCGAACTGGCCTTATTATTCCTTGTAAAAACAAATTAAAATTGGTATCATTTCTTAATACAGCTAGAGCTTGCTTCCTCTCCTTGCTTTTATTTGGGTACTCCAATATAGATTTTACTTCTTTTTCAGTTATATGGTGTCTTTATAAATGTCTTACAAAGTTTTTAGAAATTACATCATTTTTGCAGAATTTGCATTGAATTAGTTTTTTCATTTTGGCCCGTTCTCGCTGAAAATAAATTGAATTTTATATACTAATAGTTGAGTGCTTTCAGAAAATAAATCTTTGTTGTTGTATATTAAAGTGTACCGTAATTTAAAAAATCTTTTACAAACCCATAATTATTACATTATGGGTTATTTATCTAGCCATTCTCAGGCCTTCAGAAGTGTTTTTAGTGGATTATTTCAACATATTAATACATGAAGATAGAGGATATTTAATGGTCAACACCTGTATCCAGTTATATTAATGTGTTCAAACTATTTTTGGCAAAGAAAAACTGGAACCCTGAGGAAATATTGTTGTTTTTCTTCTAATGTTCGAAACCCACTTCCACTAATTACCTACCAAAGTAATACCCGTGGTTGCGAAACATATTACTATAATTTGCCTATTGATACAAAAATTCAAAATACTTACAGCAATATTTTCAGAAACAGGCTCAACGTAGCTTGTTGTAGCCAAAACATTTCTCTTTTGAATTTCTGCATTTATTTTCGAGTCGGATGATCCCACTGAGCTAATAATTTCACAATCCACTTGATTGCTATCATCTAAAATTGTATAACTATCGCTACTTTCTTCTGAATAACCATTACATGTAAAATCTGAATCTAAAGGATCATCGTTTGTGTCCCCACTCGAAAATTCATCGTGATCATTCAATGTATAATTTGTACTAATGTCTGGAAATGGTAAATCTGGCTTGTTGGTTCTAAATTGTAAAGATGGATAAATTATTTTATTTGATTAATGTCTTTAAACGCCGCTTCTTTAAAATAACAGTCTGTGACACACTAAAAATCATTAAAAGTAATTTATAATGGCCTGTATTGCTTTCTCGTTATACCAAGTACAGGGTGTTCAACTGAATTTTGACCACCCCTTAACTTTCTTATTTTTATGGATAGAAAAACGTGATATATGTAAAAATAATATCCTGTATATTTGTAAACATTTCAAAAGAACATTAAATTTGCTAATTTTTGGAGATATTTAGATTTTAAAAAAATGTATGTTTTTGCATCATCATGCCAATATTCAAGAAATTATTTTCTGTTTTTAGAACTAAAGTGTCGATTTAAATATTACTTAATGCTTAGCTAATTCATATTCTGATAAAAAATAGCGTATTATCAGTACCAAAAAATTACAAGGTAAGCTCAAAGATCTAATTTTTTACATCTAAATATCGCAAACACCCAACAAGCAAAACATGCCATATAAGGTATTTTAAAAAGCATTTCTAATGCTCTATAAATATATATGTTGTTCTATTTACAAAAACACAACTTTAGTTTTCTAGTTTTTTCCTGTCGCAATGAACAATATCTCATCCTCTAAAATTTGGCAAAAAAACTGTGTTTTTTATAAGCTCTATATTTATAGAAACTATTAGAAAGCATGAAAAATATTTTTTACAAATCTATGGTTATTTTTTATTTATTTATTTTTTTTTTATTTATTTATTTATTTATTTACACTACCCCACAGGGCAGTAGCCCCTATTATTGGGCAGGATACACAGCAAATATTAAGTTATACAGATAAACAAGTATATATCCAGCAATATAAATTATCAAATAGCTAACATATATAGTTAAATAACTAAAACTAAAATAACTTATCAAATATTGAACATACTATATAATTATAAATAACTAGAACTAACAGATTTAATATTTTTATCATTACAATGGAAAATATCCAAATAATCCTTCAAGCGATTGTGAATAGAATACATATTGTGCAGTGGGGAGAATTTTAAAACGTTCGTTCTAGATTTTGGAAGGTAGAATAATGGTGATGACCGAGTTGATCTAGTGGGCACGTGAAAAGTAACTTGAGATAGCAGATTAGGAGCAGACATTTTATTATTTATTAACTTGTACAGAAATATGAGCAGAAAATATTGTCTTCTTTTCTCAAGGGTGTCCCATTTAAATCTTAAAAGTAGACTTTGGCGGGAAATATCAAAAGGTGGGTAAGACCCATCAATTTTAAAACTCAGAAATTTTAAAAATTTATACTGCACGCTTTCTAATTTGTCAATATGCACTTGATAATTAGGGTGCCAAACAGAGGAGGCATACTCTAACCTACTACGAACCAGAGAATAAAAAAGTGAGCACAAGGTTTCAGATGACTTGAACTCCCGACTAGATCGTATAAGAAATCCTAAAATCCGATAAGACTTGGCAACAATATCCTCGATGTGATGGATAAATGAAAACCTGCTATCAAATATGACTCCCAAGTCTTTAAAATTTTCAACTCGTTTCAGAGCAACACCGTCCATATGATACTCATACTGCATAGGAATTCTACTTCTACTGAATGTTAAAACATTACATTTATTGATGTTAAGGGACAGTTTGTTTTTTTCACACTATTGACCAAGTGTAAGAAGATCAAGACTCAAGTTCCGGCAATCATCAAGACAGTCAATTGTGCGGAATATTTTTAAATCATCAGCATAAAGCAAACAATTATTATTCATACCGTTAACGATGTCATTTATAAAAATGTTAAAAAATAAGGGACCCAGGACAGACCCCTGGGGAACACCCGACGTGGCAACAAAAGTATCTGAAATATGACACCGATACTGCACAAATTGAGACCGACTTAAAAGGTAGCTTTGCAAAAATTTAACCAAGTTTCCCGAAAAGCCAAAACTGGATAATTTAGTAAGTAGGATACCGTGATCAAGACGATCGAACGCTTTAGAAAAATCTGTAAAAATAACGTCAACCTGTGTATTACAATCCAGGCTCTCAGCAATGTATTGAGTAATAGTACAAAGATTTGTTACAGTCGATCTACCAGATACAAAACCATGTTGTTGATCAATTAGAAGAGGAGTAACGTAAAAAGATAACTGGGCGTGAATAACAAATTCAAAGACTTTGCTACAATTGCATATTATAGCAACAGGTCGATAGTTTTCTATTTTACTCCTATCATCTTTTTTAAAGATTGGGCAGATTTTTGATTTTTTCCATACATCTGGAAAAGTGCAGTTTTGCACACATAAATTAAAAATAACTGCTAAAGGTTTGGCAAAAGCACTTGCGCAGTCTCGCACAATAAATGAAGGGATAAGATCAGGCCCAGTGGTAAATTTAACTTTTAGTTTCTTACATGCAGTTTCAGTGGCTTCAGGCGTTATGTTAAACAATGAAATTAAAACATGACTAATATTTGAATCATATGTGTGCGCATAATCAGTAGATGTTATAAAAGATTCCTTAAACATATTTGCAAATGAGTTAACAATGTCCATAGGGTTGTTCAGTTCGGAATTTAGGTAAGACATCGTAGAAGGCAGAGTACCGCATGACTTCCTAGAATTTATATAGGACCAGAATGACTGGGGATTACTCTTAAATTTTGTTTCTACATTAGCTAAGTAGGATTGGTAGGATATGTTAATGAGATATTTTACCGTCCGCCTGGTTAGTTTAAAAGCTTCATAATCATTTACTCGCTTGCACCGCTTATACGTACGCCACTGGGATTCCTTCTTTTTTAATAAAATCCGTATATCACTTGTAAACCAAGGAGGATATTTACTATGTTTAGCCTGCGTTATCGGAACTGTATCTCCGAAAATAATATCTAAGTGCTGATAAAATGCTGCGACCGCATGGTTAGCATTAGGTTCCTCGTTAAGGAACGACCAATCATGTTCGGACAGAAGCTGGTACATTCTCGGAAAATTGGCCTTTTTAAAATTATATGCTAAATTCTCTTTCAGTTTAAACTTATTTTGTTTGTGAATGTAAAACGGAAAAGAAATTAATAAAGCGGGGTGATGTAAGTCAATGGATATCACTGACTCATCAGATTCAGTTACACAACAGGATTTTAGGGTACAAAAAACTAAATCAAGAAGCCTTTTATTACAATTTTCTATCGTATTTAATTGCTTGAAATTAAAGAAGTTTTGGAGCATTTTTGAGCTACACACGATATCGCTTATATTCATATTTTTTCGGTATTCCGGAATATTAAAATCACCTAAAAATATAATATCTAAATCCATATTTAAAGCAGGCAAGGCAATAAGAATCCCAAATAACTCCTCATATGCTGCGAAAGTAGGCGGAATATACATAACAATTACAATAATTTCGAAAAATCTCCGAGTGATGCTCAATCCCAAAATGTCTGTACTAGGGAAAGTATCTGAGACAAGATTTGTTTTAATAATTGTGGCCGTAAAATATTGTTTGACTGCAAAAAGTACACCTCCGCCTCTACTGACGTTGAGAAGAGAAGTTCTACGATCAGAACGGAAAATTGAATATTTATTAGAGAATAATTCACTGTCAAACACTTGTGGTGTCAACCATGTCTCCGTAAAAGCAATTAGATCAAAGTCAAAGCAATATGATGCATTAAATAAGTCGTGCGTTTTGGTATTGAGACCACGAACGTTCTGATAATACAGCGTAAAGTTAACATTATTTCGGACAGATTGACAAGTCACCGTTTGACTCTGAAGGTGCGAGTCGAAGTCGATTAATTGAACTAAATCGTCAGACTTCTGACTTGCGCAGACATTCGTCGAAGTGTACCGGTACGCTTCGTACACGCATATGCGCTGTGATTGCTACTGCCTATTAAGTATTTGAGCCTTGACCCCAGATAACTTCCGTAGATATATGGGACAAGTTTTATCCCAAGCAGCATGATTGACATCAACAGTATCATTAGGGGTTCTAATTGATAAATTGACGCAGTTTACGTATTTTGAAGCAGCGGAAGAGTTGCATTCCGATAGGTCGTGCTCTTGTGAACACTTTGGACAAGCCTTTTTAAAAGTACAGTTCTTAGAAGTATGATTGTAGCCTGAACAATTAAAGCACCTTACGGGTTCAACCGCGTCATAAATAATGCATCTATCATAACCAACCACTAAGTATCTAGCACGACTATTTGATATTTTATCTGAGAGACGGTCATAAGTTAAAAGATCCAGTTGAACAATCGCTTGAAAAATTTTTTTGTCTTTCTTAATATGCCAGTATTTAAGTATTTTACACTCAGAGTCTGCACAGATATAATTTATATTTAATTTGTGAGCTAACTTCGTTTTTATTAGATAATGAACTACCTACGTTTTATGTAACATTAAGGTCTACATGATGGTGAAAAAGAAAATTTTTTTAAACTCAATATCTCAAAAACTAACAAAGCGAAACATATTATATAATTTTTCCTCCTTTAAAATATTTATAATAATACAGAATGTGTAATTTGAAAAAAATGCAACTTTATAAGTGTACCCTGTTTTTTGAGATAAACTGTATTTTATTTTCACCGAACACAATAAACTAGATTTTGTCCCTACAACTTAGTAAAAGAGTCCTTTTTCTCTCCTTAAAAATAGAAAAGTTAAGGAGGTTATCAAAATTAATTTAAACACCCTGTATATAAAATGTTGTTTATTATGATGTCTATTAATAATTTATTGTTCAAATATTATTACGTTTACCTGATTAGGAAATTGGTCATCCTCACATTTGGAATAATAATTATCGTCATTGGATCCAACTGTACTGTTGGTATCAGAAATGTGAGTACAATTGCTACTACAATCTGAATAAACGTTCAGTACGTTTTCCTTGGAATCTAACTGCTGTATAGTGTCTTTTAAGTACTAAAATACGAGTAAGAATTAAATTAATACAGGGTGTTTGAAAATAGCTTCAGGAATCTTAAGACGGTGTGTCGTAATATCACATTTTTCGCATAAAACAAGCAAATTCTACATTAAAAATAAGGCTAAAATAAAGGAAAATGAAATTTCTATGTATTTACATACAACAGACATTGGAAACAGGCCTAGAAATCATCTTCTAGAGCATCGAACCAAATCGAATACAAACGTAGACACACCTAATCTCGAAAATTCGATGGAAAAATACCATCCAATGAAATCAAAGCAATCAAGCGTTCCAGCCAATCAGATTCAGCCACGCTGAACTCGGTTTGGTCTGTTCGATTCTAGAAATTCTATAAGTATAATAATTAATTAAAAATATTTCTAATCAAAATATCGTAATGAAACTTTGTAGAAATGATCGCTATTATATGCGCTTCACGCCCATATAAAAATCTTTTCAATATCACCCTTATTTCTGCCTAAAATAAAACCATTTAATTTTTTCAAAATCTAAAAACTAAATATTTTTCAAAACTTTTAACATTTCTAAAAAGGCCTTATCAAAGCGCACATTTTGGTAAAAGAATGATCAAAATCCGTCAAGTAACAAACGAGAAAATTAACTCTATAGTAAAAAATTCAAAAATGCAAGTTCGTTAATTTTAAATTTTTCAATTTCAATCTTAAATAAATTTTTTTCTAAACAAGACAGACAAGTGCCGTAAGGACTAGTCGAAAGAGACCCCTTAGGGCCACCCTGTATCCAAATTTGAGAAAGAAATATGAAGAGATAAAGAAATTATGAACAAAAGAAGATAGGCGTCGTGAATGCCACTCCCAGAAAAGGACGCTACGTCCGTAGCGCCGAAACGCGACGTCGTACGAGAGAAAGTCACTAGAACAAAAATGTTCCAAATGACCAAATCTACATAATTTCAAAACAATAGGAAATTTTTTGCGGAAGAAAATTTTCGAATTTTTGGACTTGGAATTTCGAGTCAACAAAAAACCAAAATTAAGATATCGACTTAGAACCTTCACAGAATGAAAGCCCTAATAAAAAGAAACTTTTTATATAATAAAACCTTTTTTGAAAAAATCAACAGGAAACCAAGAAATCGACGTTGGAAGGACAGCACCAGGTCCTGGTGAACACTTCCAAAATCTCACAAACTATTGATGGGAAAAATCTAATTTTTTACAGGAGTAAATAATACATAAAGAACAATCGATTAACAAAGTTTGAAAGCTATACGAATTTTTTATTTTCGAAAAAATAAAAGTTGGAGTAAATTAATAAAACTTGGTCAGAATACGTATTAAGTGATACTATTCTAGGGAAAAATCCAAAACTGGAAAAATTCTCAAAAACAAAGATCCCACGGGACTTCAAAGTTTCCCGGGAGATGTTTCCACTAAAAAATCTTAACCGAAAGTGAACTAAAAATTCGCCAGTTTCGTTCACGAGACTCCGCCCAGAATGATCAGGATTGGTCTAGAGCGTGCAAAGGGGAGTCGCCGTGACGTATGAACTCGATTAATATAAAAATGGCCAAAAACCTGGCTCTCTAGCATTCGATCTCAGCCTTACGAACCAGTAATACGTGTAAAACCGCGAGTGACAAAGAAATTAAATAATTGCCCTCCTAAGCGACGGAAGCAGTGTTAATAGTGTGTTTCTTTTTTCATTCTGAGTGATACAGCCGACGCCTACGAGAGGAACCTTGCACTTTGTTCCCAACGTTGGATTGCGCCGGGTCTTTGTCTTGAAAAGTTCCCTTGCACTAAGGTTCTTAGTAGAGCTTAGATTGTGAAGATCGTCCTCGAGAATTAAATCTGGTTCTCCTGATTTATGTCCTAGTAGGAGGCATCTGGAAGAAAATATACTGGCTGTCTAAATTGCGTGTAGAAAAACTAGGTAAGCTGTCGCTCTGGTCTCCTTTTTTTCTAAGCGTTCTCCAAGCTCAGTTTCTCCAGATCAAGTTTCCTTTCTAAGTACCAAAGGCTCAATTCTAACTAGTGTTCAAGTGTAAAGTAAAATTTTTGTACTTCTGGCAATTAAGTATCACTAATTTTGAAACGCAAACCTGTTTACCTTTTGCTTATTTTTGGAGATTTTTAATAACTTTTTGTAACTGATTTTTAACGAATTGCTCACTCATAATTATTAATAACTTTGTGATTTTGAAACATACCGATTTTTGACTGCATAATATTTTATTATCTTGTAACATTTTTGATTTATTTGATTTGTATTTTCTGATCTACCCTTAATTGGGCGAATCATAAGTTTTGTAAAAATACTGATTGTGACTAAACCGATTTTGATATTCTCTGATTGACTTAAACTTAATTGTTTAAACAAATTTTGTAAATAATAATTACTTGATCTTGTATAGGTAAGATAGGATCCTAGCTATTAAGTACGTTTGGTGAATCCGAACTTTTTAAAACTTAACAATCCCTCCAGAGACATAGCACGTCAGTTCCTGAAGTTCTCAATCTTAGCAACACTTAGCAAAAACCGTGCAATTTGATTTGATATATATATATATATATATATATATATATATATATATATATATATATATATATATATATATATATATATTTGTGATTTTTGTACATATAAAAATAACTATCATAAACTTTAACTTTGATAAAATATTAATCTTAATTTTTATTATAAATATTAAATATATTATAAACATCTTCGCGTCTAATATTCCAAGCGGCGTGACCCGAGTGGACTATTAGATTAGGGAAATTTGGCAAGCTTGAAAAGAATATCTTTTTGAGTTTAATTTTTGAAATTTTAATTTTTATATTATCATTTAGATTTTTTAATTTTCAAATAGCTTTGCCAGCAATTAAATAAGACTAATTTTTTACCTGATTTTGACTTCATTATTAATAATAAATAAAAACTTAATTTTTATTGTAAAAATAAAAAGATATTCACTTAGTTAGTTCATTTAGGCTAAGTAAGATTGTAATTTGATTCTAAAGTTGTTACTGAAAGACTTTACTGAGCAGTCACAGTGTTAATTCTTGATTGTTATAAACAAAAATAGCAAATACGAGAGATTTGTTATTCTCTTTTGATTTTGACTTGAGTATTGAAAAAGTGAGCAAAAAGACAATTCTAGTGGTTGTGGTCAACTACTAGTTGAATGGCAATAGACTGTTGAGCGAACTTTACGTAAATCTCAACATTGATTAAACAATAAACTATAAATAATAAACTTAAAGCGTCAAAGTAACTACACGAACACTAACAGTGACAGTGCGTAGTGCTTTCTTTGAACGTTTCGACTTAAAATCGAAAGGTGAACTTATTTAGTGGTGTACGGACTTAGAAAAGCCTACACACGGCTAAGGCCATAAGGACAGGAGTTTATAAGTAAATAAATCCATAAGATTTTTGTAACTGGACTTAGATTTAGGGATAGGACTCCACTCGGGTTACGTTACTTTAGTTTTAAGTGACTTTCCCCCGACTGACTCCCGTTGCTCCCTAATTTGTTTGTTCGGCAGGGCCGAACTTTGAATTTTTTAAATACATTTTTTCAACTGACTACCGATGGCTACTCCAACTTCTGGCGTAGTTCCCAAGAAAGGTAGTGCAGATATCCATTCGCCCAGCAACACCGTCCCCCATATTGAGCAATCGCTCACTCTTATTCCTGGCGAGGAGAACTAACATTCCAAAATTCCCCGGGTGAGTGGTGGGTGCCTGACAAGCTTGTCAAGCTTGTCAATAAAAGCCTCTGATTACTTTGACAACCACAACAACTCATATAAGACCTATTTAGTAGACACCTTTGCCGGTGCTACCTACATGGAGGACATATCCATGGAGGTGCCCCGAGGACGCGAATATTCTTCGTTTTTAAATAATAAATTAGATTCAAATGATGAATTCAACAAATTAACAATTCCTAATTCCACAATGTTGCTTGATAATAACCATCAGCGCGAATCTTTGCAAACAATATTTGACGATAGTTCGTTAGAAATTAGGAAACCACATAAAAAGAAAACCTATCAACCCTCTTTATTTGAATTGGATTTCTCTCCTACTCGACAGAGTCAGGGTGGGGAATCGAACGTCGACCTCGCTTCTATTTGCGAAGGCGACGACATGACTAAACAAAAAACAGAATTGGACCGCAGGTCCGTATTAAGAAAATTAAAACAAACTACAGGACAAAGGGCAAGAAGTTTGTATTCTCTTTTCAGTGAAGACGAAATGGAGCACAGCGTCCCTGCAGGGGACAGGAACCAAAAGAAAGCTGTGACTCCGCCCTCAGTAAAAAATTTTGAGAATCAAGCTCCGCCCGCGCGAGAACTGGTGATCCTACCTAGTACATTATAAAAAAGTTCGTTTATCATAAAAAGTCCTTGAACAGTTCGTTTCCAATATACAGAGCGTTGTTTTTTTTATGAACCACATATATTTTTCGACATAATTTATTGAAATTGGACATACGGTACACAATGACACAGTCTATACCTTGTAGGACAAAAAAATTAATTTGAGGATGATATTGGACATGACCTTAGTCTTATAGAAACATTGTTAAACTTTTACTTGAATTTAAACTATCACTCAATGTTCGGAAATGCAAGCATAATATGGCGATTTCTAAGAATAAAACATGGCAGCTAATAATGACAATAAGATACATCCTCTTCGAATATTACAAAATAAGGCAATTAATGGATTATTTTATAGTCTAAGACATGAACATAAATTTTAAAAAAATGGTAAAGTATATGCGACACTTACCTCATTAGTTTCACAAACCGTCACAGTTGAATCAATCCTGTTAACATTTTGATGGAGCAAATATAAACCATCACTATCATTATTAATTGCAAATTTTAAATCATCCTTAGAATCATTTATATTGGCAGCCTCTTTATCCAGTAAGTTTGAAGCATTGCTTTTAAAATGAATATAGTCTGTTCTAGCCCGATTAACTTCCCTTTGTGTTTCCACACTTACTTTAAGGCTCGATGACCCCATTGAGCTAATAATTTCATAATTTCCTTGGTTGATATTATCCAGAATTGAATAACTATCGCATTTTTTTTTAGAAAAATCAATACATGTAACATCTGGATCTAAAGGATCATCGTGTGTATCCCCACTCGAAAATTCATCGTAATCATTCATTGAACAATTATTGGTATTAAAATTATTTAGTTTTTTTACAGTGTTTTTAACTGTTGTTTCATTTGTATTAATTTCTGCAAATTGTGAATCTGGCTTGTTGGTTCTAAAGTATTTTCTATACGAATATGGCCCAGCTTGCAACTTTAAAAATTATTTTATTTGCAATATGAAATAATATGTCCCGTATTTTCCTTAAAATAAAAACAATCTGCTATATTAAAATCATTTTCAATATTCTCATTATATCAAGTACTTAATTTGTTATGATGTCTATTAATAATTTATTGTTTAGTGAGCTGTTATTTGATGAAATTTGACATTAATGTTTATAAGAAATAATACCAGTGTTTGTAGGTTCATACAAAGTAAATATATAATATGGTGAGAGTATAGGAAACTGTGATTTTCAGTCATTCAAATATTATTAATTTTACCTGGTTAGGAAATTGGTTTTTCTCACATTTAAAATCATAAATGTCGTCATTCGATCCAACTGTGCTGCTGGTATCAGAAATATGAGTATAGTTGCTATTACTATCTCAATACTTTTTCTGTAAAATTTTCTCTGAATCTGACTGCTGCATGTCGGCTATTAAAGGTTAAAATGAGTGAAAAAATAAATGAAATGAATACAGGGTGTTCATATTTGGAAACAGCGTTAGGAATCTAAAGACAGTGATTCTGTACAGAAAACTATAGTTTGTTTGTTAAAAAAAATCCTGAAACACGTCATTTTTAAAATACAGAGTATTGTTTAATTTGTTTTACGCACCATGTGTATTTTTAGACATAATCTATTGAAATTGTACACGCCGTATACGGTAGCCAATATATAAAACGGATATTCCGTTTCAAGATCCCGTTCACCCACAAAAGTTTTTTTAAACCGCAGTAATTAGAATATTTTATTTTGATCCCCTACTAATTGAGAAACTTTCGGTTTTGTTTTTTTTTCTATATTTTGCTTTGAACAGAAGTTATTAATCAAAATATTCAAAAGAGCATAGCCATTTTGCGGCTAAAATGCTTTTCTCGCAATTTTTAAGGTTTTTGACCTAAATTGGCAAAATTCCCTATGTAATATTGTATAGATACCCGTTATAGATACCCTGCATCTTATCTATACATATCTTTATTTCTAAGGTGTTTCCTAATTTTTGTTTAGATAACTAAAAGCTGGACACATAAAGTGCACCTAACAATATTTTTGGTAAAATTTTAAATTATTTTCGAAAAGTAAAAGGATACTTTTAATTTCATAGCTTTAAACTATAGTTTCCATGGCATAACACTCCGTATAGTGTTATGTGAAATCATGATTATTTTGCAAAAGTTTGTCCTTTCCTAGAATTTGCGATATTAAATTTGTTTGAAAACTAATTATTAGTTCAGCTGTGTTTACAAAAAAAACCTACGCATAAGTGAAATCAGAAGTGATGCCACTAATATATTTATTGCGAATATGTGGAGTGAAGCCAAATAATCAGCACATTAGCAACAGCGTTTTCTGACTTTATAGATTTTTTTATACTTCCATATGTAAATAAATATTGAAACGAAATTATCGAACATCCTGTATATATATATATATATATATATATATATATATATATATAGTTCATTAAAATAAAAATAAGAAACAATTGATAAATAAATAAGTTTTCTGCATTGGTCCTTGAATCATTTTGCAGTGATATATAGTGGTTATGGAAAACTAAAGATATGGTTTAAATCGATGAAAATAGAAGAATTGCGTAATCACATGCTAAAAAATATTCGAAATGTTTTTTCGTAAAGAACTTATGTAACATTAAATTTTACCAGAAACACCGTTTGGTGCATATGATGTTTCCAACAGTTTAACGGCAAAATTACATTCATATTACATAAAAAATTAAACTGTCATAATTTTGTTTAAATTCAAGAAATGGAATGAAAATACGCGCAACTATATTAAATCCCCACTTTATCTGCCTATCCAGCCTGAGCCTTTTGTTATTTTAAGTCTTAAAAAAATTGAAATTGAACCCGCCAAAATTAAATGACTGAATAAATTACGTATTAGTAATTGAAATTAAATGTCCTTAAGTTATGTGTTACTAACCTTGATTGAGAACCATTTTTACCATCAAGGCACCTCTTGAATTCATTTTTTCTTAAGTAAAACACTGAAATATTGGCATTTATAAATTCTAACCTAAAAATGCGAGAAAGCGCGAAGAATAACTCATCACACTGATACTTGCCACTGAAACCAGTCAAACCGAACCATACCAGTGCAGCGTTGCAATTTTCGGAGGTGACAACCAACCCTCGCTTGATATTACTGCTATATATGACGGAGGTATGTTTACACCTTAAGTTTATACACTGAAAACTAACGACAGCGCCAGTGGTAGATGGTCGAACTAAAGCGATGAAATTTTTGATATATATCGTTAAAGAGACCTCTGGCAAAAAAATTAGGGAAAGTAATTTTAGCAACTACAAACTTAGATGAAATCCGAGCTAAACGTTGAGATCTCCGATTTCGGAGGAGCCAGCGTCATATATGAGGTGACAAGGTACCATATATACGTATTTTGGAGGTGTGAACGTATCGTTTTTACATATATATATACATATATATACAGGGTGTTCAGTTAAGGGCGTACACTATCTATATCTCAAGAACCCTTGACTGCAGCCAATTGGAAAAAAAAAATTCATGACTAAAATGGCAACGAGGAATCGTCCAAAAATATTTTTAACTTTGCAAATTGGCCGTAAGGGGGCGCAACTGTCAAAAGGAAAATACAAATTTAAAATTTGAGCAAAATTACTAAATTAAGATATAAGTTTTATAACGTCATTCGAAAGCTGAGTCAATTTTCTATGAATTCGCTTTAAGCCAAATTTTCATTGGATTAATAATAAGGGTGGGGGAAACAAATGTGTGTTGTCATATTTAAATCGCTATATCTTGTACACTTCTTAACCAATTTTAATGCACAAGGTGTCATATGAAAGATAATTTTTACATCTCTTAATGGACTTCTGCAGTGATATAAATTAGTTTTAAAAAAAGAAGTCAGATGGCGCTATCCAATGTGGTTAGAGTTTTCTTGAAATTTTTCTAAAATTTCAAATGGATCGGTATGCTTTACCTTATAAATTATAAAAGTGAATTATAAAATCTACATTTTGGCGAAAACCGCATATCGAAATCTTTATTCGTTTCGGAGTTGTTGCTAAATAACTGGTGATAAAAGAAGCAAAAACAAAAAAATCGAGTTTTATGAAGTTAGTATCTGACAAATAAATGATATTATGGAATTAATTAAAGCATGTTAAAGGTTTACTTAATAACCAGATTAAAAAATCTTAATTGAACTAATTGTAAGCAATGTCATACCATGAGGTATTGCGTTCTTATTTCTTATTTGCCTCCTTGTACTGTCACAGTAAGCCGTGAAAAACAACAGATACATTGCGCCTCGTCATGGCAATAAAAGCAGTAACTGTCATTTTGGTTTGTTTATTGTCTTGTGAAAGAAAGTTTACTTCTTGTTTCCGTTACTAAAGTAAAAATGCCGTTTACAAATGAAGAGGCATTTGATATGTTAGGTGTGTATTTTGAGTGCTTTCGAAATGCAGCCAGAGCTTCAAGGGAGTATGCTTTGCAGTACCCTAATCGGACGCATCATTCCAGGCACGTGTTTACTCGTTTGGCAAGACGACTCAGAGAAACTGGCAGAGTTCAACCAACTTCGACTCAAATAAGGCATCGCAGTCAGAAATGAGACGAATATCATAAACGTTTTAGCTTATATCAATGTTGATCCACATGCTAGTATTCGCGAAATTTCTAGGGACTTGGGACTTTCAGTTGGCTCCATTCATAAAATTTTGATGGATTTTAACATGCATCCATATCATATTGTTTTGCACCAGGCTTTACTAGACTTGGATTTCGACAATCGCTTAAATTATTGTCATTGGCTTCTCAACATGATAAGGGAAGATCGCCGTTTTTTGGATAAAGTACTATGGACAGATGAAGCCTCATTTACCAGCAATGGTAGAGTAAACTTGCACAACATGCATTACTGGTGTGATAATAATCCTCATTGGATGCGTGAAGTCGACCATCAACATCGTTGGACAGTGAATGTATGGTGCGGAATTGTTGAAGGAAAGATTATCGGGCCTTTTATCTTTGATAGGACTCTAAATGGTGAATTATACCTTCAATTTTTAATTAATGAGCTGCCACAGTTATTAGAAAACGTGACCCTCGCGACAAGAAGAAATTTGTGGTTTCAACACGATGGATGTCCTGCCCATTTTTCAAACCAAGTGCGTCACTACCTTGACCAGCAGTTCCCTTTCCGGTGGATTGGAAGAGGAAGTTTATTTCTTTGGCCAGCCAGGTCACCGGACTTAACTTGTCTCGATTTTTATTTATGGGGAAGAATAAAAGATCTCGTTTACAAAACTCGACCAACAACGCGAGAAAATATGATCGAGAGAATTAGAACGGCTATAAACAGCATATCCGTGGCGGAAATAAAAACTGCTGTCTCGTCAACACAACAAAGGCTGTACCGCTGTATTCAGAATGATGGAAAACATTTTGAACATATCCCATAAATGCCTAATTTTTCTGAAAATTTTGTTCTTGTTCTTGTTACTCGTTACCTGTTTCTTCGTATTTTTGCCACGAAGGTTTTTCATACGTTACTCGTTATGTTATTCTGCTTTGTTATGGCCCGTTGGCCTTTAAACACGCTCCAAATTTTAATAGTCTGCTAAAGTTTGGACCAGTCCAAAGCCTGGATAAAGTGTGATGGAAGGCAAATAAAAATATTACTACTTACAATTAGTTCAATTAAGATTTTTTAATCTGGTTATTAAGTAAACCTTTAACATGCTTTAATTAATTCCATAATATCATTTATTTGTCAGATACTAACTTCATAAAACTCGATTTTTTTGTTTTTGCTTCTTTTATCACCAGTTATTTAGCAACAACTCCGAAACGAATAAAGATTTCGATATGCGGTTTTCGCCAAAATGTAGATTTTATAATTCACTTTTATAATTTATAAGGTAAAGCATACCGATCCATTTGAAATTTTAGAAAAATTTCAAGAAAACTCTAACCACATTGGATAGCGCCATCTGACTTCTTTTTTTAAAACTAATTTATATCACTGCAGAAGTCCATTAAGAGATGTAAAAATTATCTTTCATATGACACCTTGTTCATTAAAATTGGTTAAGAAGTGTACAAGATATAGCGATTTAAATATGACAACACACATTTGTTTCCCCCACCCTTATTATTAACCCAATGAAAATTTGGCTTAAAGCGAATTCATAGAAAATTGACTCAGCTTTCCAATGACGTTATAAAACTTATATCTTAATTTAGTAATTTTGCTCAAATTTTAAATTTGTATTTTCATTTTGACAGTTGCGCCCCCTTACGGCCAATTTGCAAAGTTAAAAATATTTTTGGACGATTCCTCGTTGCCATTTTAGTCATGAATTTTTTTTTCCAATTGGCTGCAGTCAAGGGTTCTTGAGATATAGATAGTGTACGCCCTTAACTGAACACCCTGTATATATATACTTATATATACTTATATATATAATATATATATATATATATATATATATATATATATATATATATATATATATATATATATATATATATATATATATATATATATATATATATATATATATATTTATATATGTATATATATATATATATATATATATATATATATATATATATATATATATATATATATATATATATATATATATATATATATATATAATATATATATATATATATATATATATATATATATATATATATATATATATATATATATATATAATATATATATACATATATATATCATATATATATATATATATATTTATATATATATATATATAATATATATATATATATATATATATATATACATATATAAATAATATATATATAATATATATATATATATATATATATATATATAATATATATATATGAAAACACAGTGTAGCTCAAAAAGTAATTGTAGACATATAAACTTTTGGTGCTAGAATTGACCAAAAAAGTACATCTTCCAATTAGCCCTTAATTAAATAACATCCTGTATATATAAAATCTAAATTTGCATATAACATTGTTAGATCTACCAACATCTTAAAATTAATTATGATAGGTTAAAGAAAGTGTAATTATACTAACATGATTACTTTTTAATGGGTTGAAATTTTATTACGTAAGACCTTGAAACTTGAAAAACTTAAGTACTCAAGGTTCTATATGTCAAAATGGATTCACTTTCTGATTTTGAGGAAAGTGATTCAATTCGGGCACGGTCTAATCCCAAGAACCATGACATCTTGATTGATCATTTGTATTTATAGGTAAATTATGGAAAGAGGAATTTGTTACTTTTGCCAAATTTACCAGGAGGAAAATTACAAAGTGAATTTTATATATATATATATATATATATACATATATATATATATATATATATATATATATATATATATATATTGGGTTTTCGGGCAAAGAAAAATCATTTATTTCAGCCGATATTCTTTTATTACTCTCGTTACAAAATCTGTCTTATAACTAACTTCTAAAGAAGGCATTCATACGCCCAAGTCTAATCAATAGCTTTTCTTATATCAACAAAAAAATGTAAACAGTCTATTCTGCTTATTAAGGATGTTTTTAAAATTACGTAACAAACGATATTTATTTATTTTACTTATTGATATACAGAGTGTCCATATTCCAATACTCCCACTCAAAAATTAAATTAAATACATAATAAATTTATTTAAGAATTATCGGCAAAATTTCAAACCTGAGGCCATAACTGTGGTCCAACATTTGTTGCGAAGGATTGGGGAAAACCTCGATAAAAACCCAATCAGACCATAAACAATACATACTAGCTTAATGCTTAAACAGTTACAAATTAACATAAACTCAATTAACAAATAAACACAAATTAATATAATTTTAAACAACAGACGTTTTTATTTTAAAACATTATCAGTGAGTCCTAGTTTAACACGCAATTGCAGAAATTTTGGTTCTGGTAATGGTTTAGTTAAGACATCTGCCAGTTGGTCACCTGTGGATATATATTTCAACATTATTACTTTTCCTTCAACTTGCTCACGAGAAAAATGATATTTAATATCTATATGTTTTGTACGTTTATGCGCTGTAGGATTTTCTGCGATACTAATACATCCAGTATTGTCCTCATAAATAATTATAGGTTCTGTTACTTCTAAAATAAAACTATTTAACAATGACTTTAACCACAAGGCTTCTTTTACACCTTCATATAACGCCATATACTCAGCTTCTATTGAAGAAGCAGCTACAGAATTTTGGCGCTTTGTAGCCCAACATATTGAACATTTATTAAATAGCTTAAACACATATCCCGTAGTACTTTTCCTATCAGTTGTACTCCCACCCCAATCGGAGTCAACATAACCAACAAGTAATTTATTATAAACATTACGGGTATATATTAATTTAACATTAATGGTACCTTGAATATACCTTAAAACTCTTTTTAAGTTTTTCCAAAGTTCAATGTTATTTTTATTTTGATAGCGACTTAATAAATTAACAGCTATACTTAAATCTGGTCGTGTGCATAACATTGCATACATTAAACAACCTATTAACTGTCTAGAAGGAGCATCATATGTAATTTCTGAATTTAAAGCTTCGAAGTTAAGTGTAACAGGTAAAGGTGTACTAACAGGCTTACAATCACTCATTTTAAATTTAGCTAATACAGTTTTTAAATACTGACTTTGATCTAGGACAATACTGTTAGATGTTTTAGTAATATTAATACCAAGAAAACGACTAATTTCTCCTAAATCTACCATTTTAAATTTTTTACTTAAATATCGCTTAAAATTTAACATTGATTCTTTATTTTCGGTAGCTATACATATATCTTCCACATATAATACTACATAAATATTTTCATGTATATTTCCTTTATTTAAAATATAAAGACATTTATCAACCTCAGAATTTTTAAAATTAATTTCTTTCATTGTTTCATCAAACAATTCATACCAACACCTTGAGGCTTGTTTTAGACCATACAAGGATTTATTTAATTTACAAACCTCATTTTCTTGAGCAACAATTCCTTCTGGAATTTTCATATATATTTGCTCTTTTAAATTGCCATCCAAAAAGGCAGTTTTAACATCCATATGATGTACACACAAATTAAATTGATTTGCTATTGCCAAAAGTGTTCGAAAAGTCGCAATTCGTGCAACGGGAGAAAATATTTCATCATAATCAACTTTATACTGTTGAGTGAATCCCTTCGATACTAATCGTGCTTTATATTTAATAGGATTCCCTAATCCGTCTTGCTTTAATGTAAACACCCACTTCACCACAATCAACAACCTTTACATTTTCAGGCCTCTTTACTAAGGACCACGTTTTATTAATTGTCAATGATTTTAACTCATCTTTAATTGCCTCCTCCCACTGTTTCCTATCATCCCTATTATTTAGTTCAGAAAAACATTTAGGGATCTCACAAATAAAATAATTAAATGCTAATAAACAGTCTATATTACTGTCATTTTTATTTTCTTCATAGGAAACCGGCTGAAGAGCTTTCAATCTATCACTTCTGCGTAAGGAAACACTTTCTTGTGTACTCTGTTTTTGTTTAGAGTCACAAATTACAGGCTCATCTGTTTTATTTACAGATCTCCTTATCCCAGTTCCCATATTTTCATTATTTAAAGTCGCACCCTCAGTTATCTGTTCAACCTTTTCCCGAGTATCAATTTCAGGTATTTGTTTGTTTATATTTTCTTGCATCGACCCAACTGGCCGAGAAACCTTGAAATTGATCTCGTCAAAAATAACGTCACGAACAATCATGCACTGTTCTTTTTCGGGATTCCAAACTTTATAATCGTTTGGTTCATAACCCACTAATATACATTTAAATGACTTATCATCAAATTTATTTTTACTAGTTTTGTTATGAATATAAACTGTGGAGCCAAACACTCGTAAATGACTTATACCTGGCTTTTTACCGTGCCACATTTCATAAGGTGTTTTATTAACTTTAAGTGCTTTTGTCGGGGTTCTATTTATTAAATACGTTGCGGCTAATACCGCTTCGCCCCAAAAAGACTTATTTAAATCCGCTCCACTAATCATTGAACGTGCTTTTTCTGTAATAGTTCTTATCATACGTTCTGAAACAGAATTTTGCTGGGGTGTATATGGAACTGTTAAATGATAACTTATGCCTTCCTTTACACAGAAGTGTTTAAACTCATTTGACAAATATTCACGGCCATTATCACAATAAAAATTAACAATTTTAAGATTAAATTAATTAAAACTTTGAAAACCTCAGATTTTTGTGCAATTGAATATAAAACCGTGTAATGTGTATAGTCATCAATAAATATAACATAATAATTCATATTATTATAAGTAGTGGGTGAAATTGGGCCACACACATCTGAATGTATAATAAACAAAGGTCGCTTAACATAACTTTTATCTTTTGATTTTGAAAAAGGTAACCTAGATTGTTTTCCGTTAATACAAGACTCACAAATTTCATTATCTGGAAAAATATTTTTTACTAATTGAACATCTTTTGGCATAGCTTTATTTTTAAACTCAATAAATTTTTGTTTACCAATATGCCCTAATCTTTGATGCCACAATTTATACATATTTGGATCAGCACAACTATTATGTGCATATATTTTTCCATTATTAGGACTATTTTGAATTTTAAATTTCACTAATATTAAATTTTGACATTTCTCACCTTGTATAATTGTCTTGCCTTGTTTTGATATTTTTACCTCACCATTTTCTTGAAAAATAGTGGTCAACCCGGCATCTTGCATGCGCTTCACACTCAACAAATTGTGGGGTACATCAGGGCAATATAAAACTTCCTTCAATACACCTTGTTCTCCTGTGCCAGCTACCACATGGATTTGTGCTTTCTTTTTAGCCAAAATAAAAGTATTTTTAATTGCAACCGACACTTTCACAGGTTCAATCAGTTCAACAATTTCTGTAAAAACATCCTCCCGATTTACTATATGATCAGAAGCACCACTGTCTAATATGAAAGTTAAAATATTCGCACTTTCCTGTCTTTTAAAATTGCCCACCATAAAAGCAAAACTATTCGAATTTTCAGTTGTTGTTTGCACTGTCTGAACTGTTCTAGGGCGTTCTTCGTGTTTGTCTTGCAAAGTCTTTTTATAATGATAGCAATCCTTTTTAATATGATTTTTCTTGCCACAATAATGGCATCTCAAGATCCTTTTAATATGTCTTTTACCTTGAAATAAATTTGTTTTATTTTTATGAAAATTTCTGTTAACAAATTTATGGCTTTTATGAAACTTTTCATTCTTAAAAACTTTGGCTTCTAAAACTTTTGAACTCGTTGAGGCTTCATTTTTAATTTTTATTTCTTGGTCTAACAGCCTAGTTTTCACAAACGCTAGAGTTATTTTATCTTCCGATAATGTTTCTAACGCGGTCACTACCCTTGAATAACTAGACGGCAATGTTAACAATAAATGCGCCACTTTATCGGTTTCAGCCATCTGAGCTCCAGCAGCTATAAGCTCAATTATTAAATCATCAAATGTTGTAAAATGATTTAATAAACTTGTTTCACTCCCTAATTTGAGTTCTAATAACTGTTTTCTTACGGCTAGTTGAGATGGCAAACTTTTTCTTTCATAAATTGCATCCAGTTTATGAAAAATATTTTTAGCAGTATCTCTATCTTGTGCAAAAGTTAAAAATGAATCACTCAAATATTGAATAATTTCATTTCTTGCCACTTTTTCAGTTCGATTCCAGTCTGGAACTATTGGTCTAGGCGAATCCTGGTCAACTACTTTTAGCACATTAAGTTCATCTAAAAGCGAACGCATTCGTAATTTCCAAATGCTATAACGATGTCCGTTAAATGGCACTATATTCCTTTTTGTTTGCACCGATTCCATAATGCACAAATTTATCACAACTACAAGTTTATTAAACACTTTGTATATCACAAATTCACAAACAACTGTACTGTCTTTTAAAACGCGCGATCTGGGCCCATAACCTATTGGGTTTTCGGGCAAAGAAAAATCATTTATTTCAGCCGATATTCTTTTATTACTCTCGTTACAAAATCTGCCTTATAACTAACTTCTAAAAGAAGGCATTCATACGCCCAAGTCTAATCAATAGCTTTTCTTATATCAACAAAAAAATTTAAACAGTCTATTCTGCTTATTAAGGATGTTTTTAAAATTACGTAACAAACGATATTTATTTATTTTACTTTTTGATATACAGAGTGTCCATATTCTAATAATATATATATATATATATATATATATATATATATATATATATATATATATATATATATATATATATATATATATATATATATATATATATATATATATATATATATATATATATATATATATATATATATATATATATATATATATATATATATATATATATATATATATATATATATATATATATATATATATATATATATATATATATATATATACATATATGTATATATATATATATATATATATATATATATATAAAACGTGCTAAATCTAGTGGGGCTGTAGTCAAAGAGAGGGGACCTTAGATTAAAACACTTTGTTGCTTTGCCAAGCTTTCGGCAACTGTTTATTGCCTTCCTCAAGACAGCCTAAAAATTGTTATTATTTTGTATTAACATTTATTTTAAAAAAAGTTGTTGTGGACTTACTACTTGGTTTTACTCTTGAAGAAACAACACTGAAAAATTCTCAACATTGCTAAAGACCTATATACATATTATTTACACCTTTTTATCACTAGTTTTGACTTGGATGTTGTTATATTAACACATTTTAAAATTCTTAAAGATTTGGTTTATTCCAACGTGCAGACACTGTCGGCCATTTTACGTATTTTAAAGGCAAATTATTATTGTAAAAAGGAGATCGTGTTTTTTTTTTTATTTTTGCTCTCCTTCCCTTACTTCACACTAGTTGGTTTACGCGTTTTTTGTTTTTCAAATAATTGTCGACTGAGCACGAATCGGTAACGACGGTTTCCCAAATGTATAGTTGGAAAAGAAAAATGTAGATGGCGCATTAGTAAACAGTACTCTGCAAAGCTGGTAACCCAATCAGCACAAATCTTACAAGTTCTGTAATTGTTGGTTAAACGATGAAAACATTTTATATTCTGTAGTACACTGTGCAGCTGATAGAGGGACATGTTCCACCATCGTGTTGTGAAAAATTTTTATATTTATTTGCTATGATTAGAAAAAGGGGGAAAAAACAAATTACGTGAACAACACAACACCATGATTGAACTTTTCCTGAAACAAAAATGAAAAGGAAAGTGGAAAATCATATATAAATGCAAATAATCAATGTACAGTGCCCTACAGTATGAATATATTAGGACTAAGTTATTCAGAGATTTGGACAGCATTAGAGTCATTAATAGAAACAAAATTGTCGTTACTAATTCTTAACAGATATGAATACATTGTGCTTAGATTATTGATATCAGTTTTCTTATTCATTGTGTTTGTCCCTTGGTTGTGTATATGTATCATTTCAAGGAAATTTCTTTTATAATATCTTTTTTCTTTAGCAAGAATTTTTGCTTCGGTGAATCGAGTGCTGTGTCCTGTGTCTATGAAGTGTTCTGATAATGCACAAGATTTTACAAACCTGCGGCAGTCGCTTTTATGTGAAGTAATTCTGCCTGACAAATTTCTAGATGTCTGAACTACATATATTTGATTACAGTTGTTGCAATTTATGGCATATACAACGTTATTATTTTCAAACGTGGAAAGTGGAGTCTTAGTTTTTGCATAAAGTTGTGAGACAGTTTTTATTTGTTTTTTGGCAAACCTTAGGTTTGGACTATCTTTGAAAACGTCTATTAATTTATCAGTTAAATTTTGAATAAAAGGAAGTGGGTAATATTTTATTGTTTGTGTTGGCTGACAGGTGTTTTCCTCTGTCGTTATATTATGGATTGTATTTAGTTGTATTGGATTTTCATTTGTGTTGCATAAAAACTTATTTATGATATTCAGAGGATAAGAGTTTTCAAGGATTATATTTCTGAGCCTATCTAGGCTTTCCTGTTTGTAGTCTTTATGTGAGAGCTTAATAGCTCTATTTTTTAGAGCAGTTATTAAATTTATTTTCATTTTGGTAGAGTGGTAAGAATGATAACTTATGAATCTGTCAGAGCACATCGGTTTGCGATACCATTTTGTTTTTAAAACATTGGTTTCGCTTCTGATTACCTTCATGTCAAGAAAGGGAATACTGTTGTCTGATTCATATTCCACCGTAAATTTCAGATGTTGGTTGTATGAATTGAACATTTCTAGTGCTATTTCTGCTCTATTTTTAGGGAGAGCCAAAATAAGATCGTCCACATACCTCTTGACAAATGGGATATTAAAAGGTAGATTTTCTAAAGCATAGCTGACTAAGTCATCCAAAACAAAATTTACTAAAATAGGAGAGATTGTAGAGCCCATAGGTGTACCAAAAATTTGTTTATAAAAACTGTTGTTAAAATTAACATAGTTTGAATCAAAAATAAACTGCAACAATGCTGTAAAGGATTCAAATGATAATTTACAATGTTGGGAAATTTTGTCCCATTTTGCTGTTAAACATTCTTGTATGACTTCATATGGGAGATTCGTAAAAAGAGAGACAACATCGAAACTGACTACTTCGTAGTTATCGGGCAGTTGGTAGTCATTAATAAATGAACTAAAGATGAAAGAATCTCGCACATAAAATTCATTGTTAGTGTTGTACGCATCTGTCAAAATTTTAGTTAAGAAAGATGCGAGAGGGGCATTGGGTGCATCGATGGCAGAGGTGATAGGTCTCATGCTTAGGACTGGTTTATGAATTTTAGGTAATGTATAAAACCTCGGGGCTATTGAGTTATAAGTTGTTAAATTTTTAGCCTCCTTTTCATCTATACACCCTTCGCTCCTTAATTGTTTAACTAGTTTATTGGCTTTGAACTGTAACGTAGTTGTAGGATTGCTATTAAGTTTCTTGTAACTTTTTGAGTCATTAAGTAACTCTTGACTTTTTTCAAGATATTGATCTTTAAACATTGCTACAGTTACATTGCCCTTATCACTAAGCACAAAGTATACTTCTGGATGTTCCTTAAAAAATTTTTTACATTGTTGAAAAAGTTGAGAAAAGTAAGGTTCAATTTTATGATTTTTATGAATGAAATTTGTAATTATGTTTG
This sequence comes from Kuschelorhynchus macadamiae, assembly GCA_030620095.1. Taxonomy (NCBI): domain Eukaryota; kingdom Metazoa; phylum Arthropoda; class Insecta; order Coleoptera; family Curculionidae; genus Kuschelorhynchus; species Kuschelorhynchus macadamiae. Next base: position 521,829 of record JAUTXW010003575.1, read on the forward strand.
TACATTGTGCACGATAATCGTCCTGATATTGTTCGTCGAATGTGGAAACGATCATTTCGATGTCAGCCAACAATGACGGCACATTAATATCTTTCTTTACTGAGGGTCTTAAAGCAAATTTAGGTCCAAGAGAAATTATTTTTATGACATCTTGTGATATATTCATATTAGTTAGATTTTTAAACCACTTGGTTTGAGTTTTAATATTTAGTAATTGTTGTGCTTTTAATGAATTTAATTTAGTAATTTGCCTATACTTGATATTATTAAATAATTTTTTATAAGATGTTTCTTGTCTACGATCATATTCATTTATTATTTTGTCTTGATCGATTCCAGATCCCTCGAAACCCCATTTATATATGCAAATGTGACTTTGATTTCTAAATTTAGAATGATTTGTCCTAACCTGTGATTAAAGTGCTGTATCTTGTGTCCTGTGTTTCCCTGAGTATGGTGTAGAAGATTGGTTATGTTGGAAGAGCCATTGGTAATGTGGTTTGGTCTGATGTCCATTTCTCTGCATTTAATTAAAAATATTTTTCGATTTTCCAGTGAAGCTTTCTTGTTGTTAAGATTAGTCCATTTTTTAAGTAAAATTACCACAGCAGGTTCAAATTCATGGCTTATGTGACGGTAAAACCCCATTCCTGCAATAGCGAGAGGGTGGGTAGTTGTGACTAACTAGTTAGAACAAAACGTGCTAAATCTAGTGGGGCTGTAGTCAAAGAGAGGGGACCTTAGATTAAAACACTTTGTTGCTTTGCCAAGCTTTCGGCAACTGTTTATTGCCTTCCTCAAGACAGCCTAAAAATTGTTATTATTTTGTATTAACATTTATTTTAAAAAAAGTTGTTGTGGACTTACTACTTGGTTTTACTCTTGAAGAAACAACACTGAAAAATTCTCAACATTGCTAAAGACCTATATACATATTATTTACACCTTTTTATCACTAGTTTTGACTTGGATGTTGTTATATTAACACATTTTAAAATTCTTAAAGATTTGGTTTATTCCAACGTGCAGACACTGTCGGCCATTTTGCGTATTTTAAAGGCAAATTATTATTGTAAAATGGAGATCGTGTTTTTTATATATATATGGGGTTGCATCACAATACTACAAGCTGCAAATTCCATTATGACACTCTTAGTGTCACTTGTGATGTAACACATAGATATAAAATTCAGATATTAATTTCAGTAGCTAGATTAATTAAAAAAAATTTTACTTCTTGCTATGTCATTTTTATATGATTGTGCTGGCAATAAAGGACATTATTATTATTAACACAAATTTATTTGGTTTTCTATAAGGCCATCGTTAGTGAAAATATCTGAACTAGAAGAATCTATGACCGCAAAAGATAAGTTTTATGAAGTTTATTGACATGCAGGTAATTGCAAAAATACGTAAATTCAAAGTTTTTATCATTTCCTGATCCTAGTTAATGAAACATTTATTAAGTTAATGATCAAAAAGACCATTTATTAGTGGGTATACATACATACATACATATATATATATATATATATATATATATATATATATCTTACTATCAATAGAGCGTCAATATGTTATGAAATTACATTCATAAGAGCGTCATGGTGTTTACAGCGTCAGTATAGTGACGCTCTATGCACTTTCCTGTAATTTTTTTGCCTGTAGACCCCCCTATACTTACGCAACCTGTGCACAAAATTTTAGATGACGCTATAAACGCGACCAAATATTCGAAGCAATACGGCAAGCGCATATCGATAGTTCAGGCGATTTTCACGCTTGGCGCTAGTATCTCGGAGGAGAATATGTATATTCAGCATTAGATCGTATAGTTTGTCGCGTATCAAGCGTCACCCAATTTGGCAACATTTCTTCGGTAAAAGAAATATTGTTAGATTATATTTTTCATTCAGTTCATTTATGGGATGTATATAAAGTAGATCTATGCTTGCGAATAATCTGTATGTGGCGCCAAAATTTTGTGAGGTTATAGTGATTCTGTGTGAACTTACATGCGGTTTATGGCATCATGAAACGTTTATTTGGTGATGAATATGTAAGTTTAATATTGAAGTACATTAATCTAATCAATCAGACTTCAGTTATAACGAAATATCTGTTACTTTTTGGGTGGCATTTCCCAGAAAACTTTGTCCTTAATAAAAATTTGGGCTTGAGGCAAAATTAAGTTTGAACCATAGTGCTGAATATTGTTGTTTTTGTAGTTATTTTTTCATTTGTATAACTAAGTTTTGCCCAAATTATTCCTTATTATACAATATTTTTTATTAACCTTATTTGCCAACTAAAATACAACTTCGATAATGCGGACAGATATTGTTTATTTATTTATTTTTCAAGCAAAGATTAAACTCTATTACAAAATAATAATATATACATAGCTAAATAATAGTAAAATATATATATTTATATCTTTCTATCAATAGAGAGTCAAGTTATTATGAAATTTCAATCATTAGAGCGTCATAGGACCTATAGCGTCAGTATATACTACCCTTATTAGAGTTTTGTTTTTGGACGGTTCTGAAATCGTTCTGAATAGTCATCCAGGACTATGCCACATTTTGTAATACTTGACTTTGATAGCTCGTTTGTTTTAGAACCGTCAAAAAACGCAAACCGAAAATGCCACCTATACTCATGCAGCTTGTAGCTGTAAAAAAGTTATTATTTACTAATTGGAAAGTATGTTTAACTAAACTACTGGCCATAAAAATATTGCATCAATAATTTTTTTATCAAAGTTTAAAGATAGATATTTTAGTTTCAGAACCCAATATCGAGATGCGGTTATCGATCTGTTGGGTTTGCGCTTCTAATTGCACCTCAAATAATACATACAGGGCGTAAAATAAAACCCTTGCATTTTCCCAAAAGTTTGTTACCTCCTTTTTTTCAATTTTTTCAATTTTCAAAAAAGTTATAAAATTCTCTGATAAAATATAAAAAACAATTTTTGGTATTTTTTGATATTTTCGTTTCTCTGCAATATACAGGGTTTTTACGAAAATCTGGACATCTTCATATAAATGGAGTTTTATCTTAACAACCTGTACAAAAAACAAAATTTTATTACCTGAGTTATGATCAGTAGTTATACCGCTAACGTTACCAATAATAGGTTTAGATAAAGGGCGTATCAAAACTTAGCTAGAATTTACCTAACACTGATTTGATGTATTCTATAGATTTTTTTATTATTCGATTTTGACATTATGTCAGGCGTAAAACGATTACAATGTACCTGTTGAAGAAATTGAATTTTACTGACTTACAGGGTGTTACAAATTTGAATGTATGCAATGTGCATGAAGATCTGAAAAACCGTAAGAGATACAAAGTAGGTGAAAAGGTAAGCGAAGATGTGCAATATGGTGTTTAAAAGTGTTCCGTTTAAAAATTCATGAAATTCCCAACCACTTCGGAGATATTCGCATAAATACTATTTTTCCCGTTTTCGTATTTACTTTTTCCTGACTTTATTTCCATAGGCATTTAAAAATAAATTTTAGATTATTGTAGCCACTTTATGTTCTCACCAAAACGTCATTATCAATTTTTAAATGCGAAGTTTCTTTTTCGGACCACCATCATCAAATTGTTTGTTTTAAATACAGACCTGGATTTTTAACTTAATTTTGGAGAGTCTTTAAAGGGTTATTGAACAGGAGTGGGAAAACGTACTTTATTAACAATTTAGTAATAAACATGCCCAGAAGATGTCAAGGGGTGTCTAAGATGATGGGAGGACCTACCAGATACTAATTAAATAATATCCTATTGTTGGCTCAACCAATATGATTTTATATTACCCACTGTATGTGGTGCAACAAATTCGAGTAAATTCATATAAATTTATGAAAATTTGATTAGAGCAAAGTTGTTCAATTTGGTTCTTTTTAATATATCTTTTACAAAATGATATGATTTCAATCCACTTCGGATTTTACATAATTTTTACATTTATACGATTTTTCCCGAATTTACATAAATACGATTTTTTCCCGAATTGGTTTTTATATTTTACTGGCTATTTTAATACGTATTTAAAAATAAATTTTGCCAATTTACGGCAAATATTTACTCTACAAGGTGGAATTATAAAATTTTAAGAACGAAGTTTCGTATTCAGGTCACCCTCATAAACTTTTTTTTTTTAACAGATAAAAATTCAAAAAAGTCCGCAAATATTAATCTTTCTCAAACTCATTGCTTCTTATGAGAACTATTTTGATTACACATTCTTTATGCAAGTGTAATAGATCATTGTTATTAAAAAAATCAAGATCCGTATTAAAAAAAGAATAATTTGTTGACGCTGGCTCGAAAAAGAAACGTCTCATTTAAAATTTGATAATGCCGTCTTTTAGAGAAGATAAAGTGGCTACAATAATCTAAAATTTATTTTTAAATACCTAGTGAAACACAGCCAGGAAGAAAGAAATAGAAAATCGGGAAAAATTGTATGTACCCGATTATCTCGGAAGTGGTTGGGAATTTTATCAATTTGTAAACGGAATACTATTAAACAACATATTGCGCATATTCGCCTTCCTTTTAACCTACTTCGCATCTCTTACGGTTTTTTTCCAGATCTCCATGCATAGATATTGCATACACCCAAATTTGTAACACCCTGTATGGTCACTAAAATGCAATTTCTTTTAAAGTTTTTTTTGCATCAATTCCTGGTACAACCAATAAAAAAATTGTCTTTTCTTGTCTTTCTTAATTGAAATTTTCATTTTTGGGTTTTCAGGGTCCATTGATATATCCGTTTTTTCAACTACAACGAATATCCCTGTGTCTAGACTAATAAAATAGCTAGAGTAAACATGAAAAAACCGTTTCGGCAAAAAGGTCCATAGTTCGCAAAAGTTGTAGAACAACAGGTATATTGCAATCGTCTTATGTCTGACATAAATAATTTCAAAGTTGAATAATAAAAAAAATCTATAGAATACATCAAATCAGTGTTAGGTAAATTCTAGCTAAGTTTTTATATAAACTCATTATTGGTAACGTTAATGGTATAACTACTGATCATAAAACAGAAAATAAAATTTAGTTTTGTTTACAGGTTGTTAAGATAAAGCTCCATTTGTATGATGATGTCAAAATTTTCGTAAGAACCCTGTATATTGCAGAGAAACGAAAGTATCAAAAAATGCTTAAAACCGTTTCTTTGTATTTTATTAGAGATTATCTTTATCAGAAGCAAAACAAATTTGAAATTTTTTTGAGAATTTTTGGAGGTACCAAACTTTTGGGAAAATGCAAGGGTTTTATTTTACGCCCTGTATGCATTATTTGGGGTGCGCAAATGCGGTCGTGCAATTAGAAGCGCAGACCCAACAGATCGACCAAACGAACACTGAAAACCGCATCTCGATATTGCGTTTTGAAACTGAAATATCTATCTTTAAACTTTAATAAAAAAAATTCTTGATATTTATGGCCAGCAGTTTATTTGTTCTTGGCGTATTTTAATTTTTATAACCATACTTTTATTTTCTTCCGGCTACGCGCGCCGGCTGAATACAAAAAAAATCTGGACTTAAGTCGCTTACACATCCTATGTAAACGTTTATAAAGCATTACACTATGTTGCAAACCATGTCCGGATTATAGACGCAAAATTCATCGATAACTAAATTAGAGGTGTCCGAATTACAGTAGTGTTCGATATCTAACTGAGCTCAGATTCACGAATATCATGGAGCGGGATCCCACCTAAGTTTAAATAATTTCCCCTGCTTTTATCTCATTTTTTATATTAAACTCAGCATTTTTAAATTTTAGTAGTGCCAGTTGACAAGAGATCAACGACATATTACGATAACAACAGGATACATAATAAGAATTTTACTAACGTAATCGTTCCCGCTTCCTGTTCGAGAATCTGTGCCCTGGTGTACTATATATTGTTGTGGTATTTTTGGTAAATACAGGGTGTTTACAAAGTAAGTTAAAATATTTTAAGGGGTGATTCCTTAGTTAATTCTAAGAAAAAAAGTTCATATGAACACATGTCCAAAACGGCCTAGTTTTTAAGGGTGTTGAATATTTTTAAAAAAATCAGTTTTTTTTTAAAACTTTACAAAACGCATGCAGATGTTCTTTTGAAAGGTGTCACAAGTTATTAACTCCCAAGAAGGTACTTTTAGGTCCTGACAGATTTATTTTACTTTTATCAGTGGCTTGCGCGGGGGATACGCAACAATTGTAAAGAAAAATATTTAGGAAAATAGTCAGAAGATGCACGCCTTGATGCGCTTTTTATTATTTTTCTCGCAAACGGTGCATTGTAGCGAAAAAATATGAAAGGCAGTTTTTGTACATTTCTAATAGGGCAATCATAAAAACTAGTTAGATTTTTAAGAAATCAGTAGCGTACCATATTTTTCTTTATAAATATTAAAGACTTATCCCCCAAGTCTATCATAACTTAATAATACCTCTTTTTGTGATAGTGACCTGTGCCAATTTTTAGAAGAATATCTGGACGCGTTTTGGAAATATTTGGAAAAAAACTGATTTTTTTTTTTAAATATTCAACACCGTGTATCTTAAAAACTAGGCCGTTTAGGACATGTGTTCATATGAAGTTTTGATCTTAGAATTAACTAAGGAATCACCCCTTCAAATCTTTTACCTTACTTTCTGATTCTGAACCCCCTGTATATTAGGGTGCCTCACCGAAACTTAAAAAAAAATCTTACCGAACCCTTGAGCATTTGTTGGCAGTAAATTAATTGCTGCTTCAGGCTCAAACTTCTATCAAGAATAAAATTTTCCACGTTTCCTACTAGTCAAAAAATATCGAATAAGAACTATTTCATTTTAGAACAAATCTTGCTCCGCAAATTCCATAAAGCGGCAGAGTAGCTTTTTTTGTAATAGACCACTGTCGCCTTTTCCCCGAAATGACCGAACAGAGACTATCATTAAACTATGCCGAAATCATAATAATGAAACTATAGAAGGGCAAAAATATTTTACAAAACCAGTTCCGGTGTTTTTTAATGACCTAAATGGAAGCGCGCAGGTGACTTCGGGTGAACAGGTAGGTCGAGGTTCCAATAAGTTGACTTATTAAATTGTTTTGTTAGAACATTGTTGTTTTAGAAACAAAAAACGTTTTGATCTTTTATTACAGTACGACGTTTGTTCGGAAGATGCCAGATCAGATGAATGTGTTTCATTTAATAAGTCATTGTCGCCTGTCCAAAATGTGAACAGTGGAACTGGGGAAGCAGTACGCGATACAATCAAACCAGTGGGGTTGTTTAGTGACGATAATGCAACTTCGCAGATTTATTGTAGTACAGAACATGTAGAAGCACGGGTGAGTATGCTATTCATTAATTCTCATTAGCATAGATAAGGTGTTATCGAACAAGAGTGACTTTATTTTAGTACAAAGTTTGCTCCGCAAATTCCATAACCCAAGAGGGTAATTTTTTCCATAATATACCAGTGTCGCCTTTACAAAATCATAATAATCAAACTATGGCAGACCCAGGAAATAGCTCAAAACCGCTTTCTCATGATCAAAATGCAAATGTTCAGTTGACTTGCAGAACCAGAGCTCCATCTGAACAGGTAGGTTTTAACATGATAAGTACTATTTAGTTGATGTGTTAGAACTAGTTTGTTTTATTGTACTCAAATTGATCGAATAAAATGTAAAAAAATACTACTAAAAAGCTACTTAAACTACTTACCCCAAACTTTACACAAAAATTATTTGTGTTATAGAGATAAAGTGATAAAATTTTGGTAAAAATCCTAATAATGTTAAAAAAGTATTATTATTAAATCACAACAAAATGGCGACCTAATTAAATATTTAAAATATCAGTATAAAAAAAATTAACATTGATATTTATATGTGTTAATTTTTTACTGAATAACTATATAGATATATGTTTGTGATGGCATCGGATATGAGGAAAGTCCGAGTAAAGGCCAATTTACCGGTGTTTTTTGGAAAGCGTTTTTGTATTAATTCGAGAATAATTCAATAAACACTTTTTTATAGAATGAAGCACAAACGACAAATAAGTCCGAATCAGAGGGATCAATAATATCAGATAGTTTATGTGAATGCAGATCCTGATTTTTCAATGGGCTCAAATTCAGACCAATCGGAAGATGAAAATTATGAGTTACACCATGATGAGGTAGATAAAGATAATGTCTTTAAATGTCCCGACGATGATCTGACGAACTGTAATAAGTCCATAGATACGGTAAGATTTTCTTTAAATAATATTACTTTTGCTCATTATATGCCTACATTATCGTTAGGTAGTTCATATTTGTTTGCTAACGTGTTTTTCATCCTTTTAGGTTAATTAAAAGCGTTAAAAACGAGAACAAATTACTCCATGTTCACATAGATAACGGGGGAAGTAAAGGAATTTACCGATTGTTTTTATCTTTCAATTGTGATTTGTTTATTTATTCAGCCAATCCGGACAGTAAGGTGAAGACTCTGTTCAAAATATATACAAAAAGCTTGTATTATCTTAGGAATATAAAATTTAAGAAAATATAAAAATTTGGAAAATATACACAGCCTATGTTTGTTTAAATGGGACACCCTGTATATTATTATTCCATTAAAGCGGTCTCGTCTTACTGATTATAAATATATCGGTATCGTTGAAGACATTGACAAAAAAGCATTGTATTCCTATTAATTCCACATTTAGAAGGGAACAGTCTTTTTCCCTAAAACGCATTCCGTCATAATAAGGTATCAAATCTGGTATATTTATAATCTGTAAGATGAGACACATTTAATGAAATAATATACATAGTGACATTCGAAAATTAAGCATGTTAATAAGTTAACATAATTAGTAGACAATGTAGAATACAATTGAATGTTCTCAACATTTTAGTTTTGTATAGCCAAACCACAGACGTATTCTTAAAATAAAGTAATCGTTCAGAATGCTTGCCACAGCATATTCCTTTAATTTACCCGAACTAAATATTTTTTTCTTGCAGCGTGTTGGAGTGAACCCGGGTGCAGTTCAGAATCATAACGAAGAATCTGCAGATATTCTGGGTGAGACCAAACAGAGCGGCGGAAAAAAAAAGGAAATAAAAAGAAGTTTTGTTTGTTTTGTGAAACCTATGTACTGAACTTCAGTAGACATGTCTTGGCGGCTCACTCAATGGAAAAGGAAATTCAAAAGACTAATATTCTTCCTCAAAAAAATAAAACTAGAAAAAAACTGCTAAGTGAAGTTAGAAAAAGGGGCAATTTCATAAACAGCAGTTCAATATGCAAACCAGTTCGACGATCCCAGTTCAATCTTAAAATATTACCTTGTACTGATTGTATAGGTTTTTTCATCAAAGCAGCTTTGGCGCCATCGAAAAATTTTGTAAATCAGATAAATTGCACCAAGCCAAAGGACAAGATTTGCTTGTACGAAATTTACAGGTTGATAAACAGTTAAGAGAACAAGTTTTCCCAAGAATGAGACCTGACGATATTTCTTTGGTTGCAAAATCGGATACACGAATTTGTGCATTTGGAGCACGCTATTTCAAAAGTCATCGTGAAAAACATTTTGTAAACGTGACATCCCGTAAGATGAGAGAACTTGCGAGACTACTTATTGAAATAAAAAAAATAAGCCCAAAAATTAAAAACATTTTTGATGCACTAAAACCAGAATATTTTGAACTTCTTGTGAAGGCTACAAAAAACGTAGCCTGTTATAATAACGAAAAGGAATGTTTTGACTCAGCTTCAACAGCGCTAAACTTAGGAACGGCCATTAAACAGTGCTCACAACTAGCAATTGTGTTTGTGCTTAAAAGAAAAGAGGTTTATTCGACAATCGCTTCTGCTGAAGCTGAAGCTAACCTCAAGACGCTTATCCAATTAATTGATTGAGTGGCGCTTTGAAATATCAACACAATGGTGCCACTTGCCAGCGATTTAAAAATAATTAAAAATTATTTAATATCAAAAGCCGCTTGGACTATAGATCAGTTGAATTTAAATTGCAATGATAAAGAGGCTTACGTAATTTTAATAGAAATAGTATTTAGTAATGTTCTTCTATTAAATAGACGACGCCCAGGAGAACTGCAGCGGTTACCCCTTCATGTATATAAACCATCCAACGAGCATCCTCAGGCGTATGAAGAATTTGCCGATATAATCACAGTCAGAAAGAATTCTGCTTAGTAAATTTAAAAGAGTGGTTATACGTGGTAAAAGGGGAAGGGGCGTACCAGTCTTGTTTACCCCTGAGGTACAGGAATGCATTGACGTTCTCTTAAAACATAGGGATAAGTTTTTTAACAAAAAAAATTTATATTTGTTTGGAAATCCAAGTACCATTCAGCCCATATGCGGCTATAAAACAATAAAGAAACATGCAACTTTATCCGGGGCAAAAAATCCTGATGCAATCACGGCAACTAAACTTCGTAAGCATTTAGCTACCCTTACTCAGGTATTAAATAACTGAGAGTGATATAGAACAATTGTCAAGCTTCATGGGACATACTGTAAAGCTCATCGAGGGTTCTACAGACTGTCAGACGATGTATTTCAAACCGCAAAAATATCCAAGCTATTGTTACATATGGAAAAGGGACAAACAGCCCAGTACAAAGGAAAAAGCTTAGATGAAATAGACATAGACCTTGTTATAAATATTGATGAAAGTGAAAGTGATGATGAAGAACAGTCGGAAACTGCAGTTCATTACTCGATGCCAGGGACTAGCCAAGATTTTTTTAAACGAGACCCCAAAAAAATCATACGATGAACCGACAAAGCGTAATAAAACTAGAAGATCCTTGATAACCTGGACTGCTGAGCAGAAACCCGAAGCCTGATCATTTTTCGCAATGCATATTAAGAAAAGGAAAGCACCTAGGAAACATGAGTGTCTGGCTTTAAAGGAAAAGCATCCAGTTTTATTTGAAAACAAAGATTGGATGAAAATAAAAGTTTTTATCCAAAATGCCTACGTAAAACAAACTCGTTATAGTTTATAATTGATGGTTTGGTGAAACTAATAAATAATTTTATGTAGTATGTCGTTTTAATTGTATGAGCTGTGTTTGAATAAATACATTCTTTGCTTTTATCCTCATTCTACATATAATTTGAAAGATTATTTAATTTCTTAAAATTGCAACTGTCTGCTCTTTCTAACACGTGCGCTCCTTTTTGACACCTCTTAGGTTTTCAGATTTCTAGCAACATAAACAAAATTTTTAATTAACATTTATTAAACACCATCGCAATAAATTAGCGTTTACTATACTGCTAAAAATGAACCAGAACGCATCGAAACGGTTTTCCGGTTCCTGAAAAAGTTAAATTAATCCGTTCTGGTTCGTAAATGTTTATGTTTTTAGTCCTACTTTTAATTTTATTAGAATGATGAAGTCCTAAAACATGTTTAGCATTTCTGTTGGTAAAACATCCAATTTCCTGCACTGACTTATTCTCTACTTGCCACAATATAATATTAATCTATATTTTTAAAAACAAGCTTTATAAAAATTTACTTTCTGAAACGTTTATACTGTTCTTATTATTTGAGGATTCTGGACCTTCGCATTATCTTTTGGAAATCCGTACCTAAAAATTCAAACACAAAGCAAGTTCAACACATTAAGCTCAATAGTAAGGCAGCTCCAACAGGTTGCTAATTAAGTATGTTAAATAACTTAAAGGGATAACTCGGCTTGATGTGACAAAAAGTTCACATAAATGTGTTTCCATCATGGCTACAAGGTGTGACAAGATTTTAAAAAACTATAGATTTGTTTTTTTGTTGTTTCCAATATGGTAGAACTTATTTTATTGTGACTTAACACATTCCAATAGGTAGTTAAAGGTTAAATTTTGCAAATAATTCCTAATTTTTAACTTAACAAGACTACAGACTATTGGTTTTATAATAATTTATGGTGATAGTTTTCAATTGCACTAATAGTTTTCGGGAAAAAGTTTTTTATCTGCTTTAACTTTAGTCCAGTTTTAAATAGGAGTTAAAGTTGATCAAAAGTTTACAAACATTGGTAATAAAATATGTTTTGTAAAAAATATATATTCATGAATTTTGAATAGTTTAAAGAAGACGTTTCAGTAAACCTTTTATTTTTTTTAACCCTCTCTAGTGCCCAATTTTTGTCATTTTTGATAACTATAACTCCATATGTTTGGACCAAAATTGATTTTTTCTAAAAAAAAATTGAGAAGGTTGCCTCTGTTTACATCTATGATTAAGTTAAATAGTAGCTTATACTTTCAAAATGTAACTGCTAGAAAATGTAATTTCTTAAACAAATAGCTTTTACCATTTTGGAAATACAAAAAAATCTATAATTTTTTTAATGTTTAAAACCTTGCCGTTGGACACCCATGTTAAATGCACTTTGTCCCAAAATCAAAAGCTATCCCATAAAATGTTTCCACATACTAAATTAACCTGCGGATACAGATTTATTTACTTGTTTAATTACACATTTCATTTTCGATATATTCAATGTACCATAATAATAAACTTACCTTGTATTCTTCAGTGCTTCTCATGCAGTGGTTCGGTTTTTCTTTTTGTGCTTACACCGTTTTTATTTTAATTTTTTAGTTAAAGACACCGAAAAATTCATGCAAGTAAAATCTTGTTTGTCAATAATATTGTTGCACAGTATCCATCTAACACAAAAAAATTGTTCTGTCATATGAGGGATAGAGGATCTCATTAGCAGTATTGTGAAAAACACCATATAGCACCCAAAAAAACCGCTGCAAATTGGATCAGTACTTCCACATAATGTTTTACTCACAATAAATAATAAAAAATAAGTGAAATATATACCCTCGAAAACCCATAGAACCACGTATTACCTAAGTTTTTAGTAAAAGGTAAATTTCACCCCTCCCCCTATTCCGCCCCTCAACATTATTAAAGGTACTATAAATATCAAATACGTTCTTAATCTGGGATCGGTTTATCAGGGAACCCCAAAACGACATACTAATAATTACATATTATGTTATTTAATTATTATTTTTGACCAATTAAACCCCCGTTTTTGCAACTCTTCCCCTCTTAGTCGAACAATCCGAATCGTTCTCCTATGTACCACTCCCTGTATACATTTCAACTCCATAACTAGCTCAAGTACCTTGAAAGTTATCGGGAAAACTAACAAACAGAAAAATTTATTTTAAAATTAAAAGAAGAACAGAAGTATTTTATCAGTTTTTTTAAATTGTGAAATATATATAGAAATATTACACTGAAAGTTATAAGAAGACGGAAATCACAGAGAATTATTCGATATTGGCAACATCACCTATACATTAGTGACGCTTTAAATGCTATTGATTGAACGCCCTTTCGTATATGTACGACGCTCTATAGGCAAATGCCTGAACAGACGCTTCAATGACTAAGCATTATATAAAAAAAATATAAATGGAGAAAATTTTAGCATAATATAGTCATGTGTGGCTAGGTCATAAAGAATTAATAAAATATTCGTGGGAGAGCAGTAATTACACGAATTTGGCGCTAGTGACGCCGTAAACAGGTAATTTTATTTACATACTGTTTCTGGTAATCAATAATGTATTCTAAACATTTCGTTTTTTGATTTATACCGTTACCTCATTTCTGCTTCGAGCTGCAGATTTTTTATTAAAACAATGTTATTTTTAGAAAGTGCATGTCAAGCTTTCGGTTAAAAATTATCTACGTTGGCTAAGTAGGTGACAGAATGTTTGACAGTGACAATATTATAATTTGTTGTATGTTGTATGTTAATATGGTATTAACTCCAGCAGTCGTGGGTAAAATTGTTGCGTTAATAGAGGATGGCCGTAGCAAAAGTTATGTCGATCGTACTCTGAGAATTCCGAGGTCTACAGTTCGAGATGCCTGGAATAGGTACTTACAGACGGGAACTTTTACAAGGCGGCAAGGCTCTGGCAGAAAAAGAAAAACCACTGCAGTTGATGATCACTTTGTCGTCGTTAGTTCTTTAAGAGATCGAAGATCTACTGCTGTGTGTCTAAAAAATGACTTGCAAATGACTAGTGGAGTAAATGTAAGTTAAAAAACGATACGTAGAAGATTGGCAGAAGCTGGTCTTCATTCACGAAGGCCAGCAGTATGTCCACAACTCCTTCCTCGTCATCGGCAACAGCGACTAAGGTTTGCAAGATTGCATTCTGACTGGACTCTAGAACAGTGGGGAAACGTACTATTCACAGATGAATCCAGGGTTTGTTTGAGGTCGCCAGATGGTCGTGAGCGGGTATACAGACGTAGGAATGAAAGACATGCTGACTGCACCATATCAGAACGAATCTCATATCATGGCGGTTCAGTTATGATTTGGGCGGGTATTTCTACCGAAGCACGAACCGATCTTGTATTTGTTGAAAATGGAACCCTAACCGCACAGCGTTACATTGAGGAAATAATCCAGGAAGTGGTTGTTCCATTTGCTCCTTTCATTGGGAACCAATTTACATTAATGCATGATAATGCTAGACCTCACGTTGCACGTATAGTGAGCGAATATCTGGATGAAGTTGGACTTCCAAGATTGGAATGGCCCGCATGTAGCCCGGATTTAAACCCAATCGAACATCTCTGGGATCAACTTAAAAGGGCCGTACGGCGTCGTCCTGTGCAACCACAAACTTTGCAAGACTTACGACTGGCGCTGGCCGAAGAATATCAGGCTATTCCTCAGGAAAGAATAAGTAACCTTATTCAATCGATGCCACGAAGACTGCAAGCTGTAATTGCCGCGAGAGGAGGAAATACACGTTATTGAATTTTTATTGTTAATTATCTTGTGTTTTTCTTAATAAAAATAGGCTTCAAATCAGCGTTCCTTTTAAAATTTTGCAGCTCGAAGCAGAAATGAGGTAACGGTATAAATCAAAAACGAAATGTTTAGAATACATTATTGATTACCAGAAACAGTATGTAAATAAAATTATCTACCTCAATTTTTCTACAGGGTGTTTTGAAGTGACGACAAAATAACAACAGTTTGATCTACTCCTGTATAATATAGTCTAATCGAAAAATGCTACTTTACAAAATAAATGAAGAAAAACACATTAAATGGATCTACAAAACTGATAACAAAATCATGAAAATCGGATAAAAAATAAAAAATTATAAAACATTGAACTTAGTCAAAATTTTAGAGTGGCGGAATTTTGTGCCGGTGAGTGTATATATATATATATATATATATATATATATATATATATATATATATAAAGTTATGGGACACCTTATCCGTGTTATTATAATAACCTTTATCGTTCTCGCGTAGGCAAGACAACCTTGAACTAGGGAACAAGCAACATCAGCGTTTTCCGTCGCCGAGGTGCCTTTTGCGTGTGAACCAAGTAGTTAGTTTAGAATCAGATCTTGAACTGTTAAGATTAATTTTTGAAATAAAAATTGTTTTTTAAAAACGGGTGTTACAGAGTTTAACTTAAGTGGCGCAGTCGGTAGGATTGGTCAAAGTGGCATTAAGGGACATAGTACCGGTTTGTTTAACAATTAAAAGACCAATTGAAAATTCGGACATTTTTTGAATGCTATCGCGGTGTATAAAAAACTCTCTAAGTCGTGATATAAGTGTCCAGCTAGGCGAATATGATAAGTAAAATATAGTTAGTTAAATAGTTAGAGAGTTAAAAGAGTTCCTGACGGAAAGTCAGTGCTCTTGGATTATTTCATGGAGATTTTGATGCTAACACTGTAAGTGCTCTTTATGTCTTATAGAGGCCCCGTAGTAAATCTAGTAGTACATCTAATTCTGATTCTGACTCACCCCTCTTGAATCGTTCAAGTAGTATGGCATTCGATATCTCCAATTACAAAAAATTTTGAAGAAAATAAATTTCATAAAGAATTAAATTTTATTGAAACTTTTTTAAGCGAAATTAAAATAAAAATGGCACCCCCAACATTAAAATCTGAATATTTAAATATGATCCCAGATTTTAGTGGTGAAGCGGAGCTTCTCCCTTGATTTTTTGAGATTTGTCAAAAATTAGTAACGAAATTTTACGATACTGAGAATGAGGATAATTTTCAAAATGAATATCTTATGTCTAGTATAATTTCAAAAATTAAAGGCGAAACTGCCATTAATATTTCCTCTTCTGTCATATGAAAATTCGATGACCTAAAAACATCTCTTATTCACGCATATGCGGATAAAAGAGATTGATTCACATTAGCTCTTGAATTGGCAGACTATAAGCAACAACAAAACGAATCTAGTTTCGAGTTTTATTCAAGAATTCAACAAATACTTCATTTGATTTAATCTTATATTACACACCACAGCATATTTGATACTTAAAGAATACCACAATGCGTTAGCTTTAAGAGTATTACTTAAAGGCCTCAAAGATCCCATTGGCTCCTTAATGAGAACTAAAAATACGCATAATCTGAATGAAGCTCTTATCATGTTAACGAACGATTTTCAATTAGAATTATGTCAAAATAAAAACAAAAATAAACCATCTACAAGTTTTTAAAATAAGAATAATAATAATTCCCAAACACAAATTGTGCGAAGGAATTATCCGTTTCAATTAGTTTATTTTAGCAATCAAGGCAATGTTGCTCATTTCAATCGCAATATCCAAAACTTGTTTACAAGTCAAAATAATTTTACCCCTAGACCAGGTCCAAGTATGCCTGTTAAAAATCAAAATGTTTTGGGTGGAAACCGAAATAAAAATTTACCTAAACCAACACCCATGAGTATTTCAATAGTAAATACTTTCAGGCCAAATCAAGGCAATCAAAATTTTAGACAACCCAATCATAACTTTAAGACAAATTCCCAAAATTTTAGGCAATCAAATTCAAGGCCTAATTACGTGATCGAAGAATTGTATAATATCGAAGACCAACCAGCGGAATATTCAGAAGAGTAATTATAGGATGAAAATACTGAACTAATTGATCAGTTTTTTCACCCATCAGCCTCGGAAACAAATATACCGGAAATAACGGAAATTGTGGAGAACCACAACCCCCAAAATTCGAACTAATGAACCTGTATCTAAACGAGAGCAAACTACCGTTTATTATTTTCCCAGAAAACAACTTAAAAGTTTTAATCGATACGGGAAGTACAAAATCTTTTATATGACCTGAAATTGCTCAAAAATATTATAAAAATTCAATAAAAAAGGATCCATTTAAAATTTTTACAGCACACGGTACATCTATAGAAAACCTTAGTGCTGTTATACCTTGTTCAAAAATATTCGGGTAAAATAAAAAGTGTTTAAAATTTTATCTGTTTAATTTTCATAGCCAATTCGATTGTCTATTAGATTAGATTAGATAATTTATAATTATTAAATGCTAATATTATTCTGGATGAAAATATACTAATTACCCCTGAAGTTCTGGCAAATATATTGTATCACGAAATTAGGAAAATTTTCTCTAATAACCTCATATTACAACCTCGCTGTGAGCAAGTAGTTAAGATAAGAGTAAATAACATTGAAAACGGTGACGTTATTATACCATATATGAAAACATGTGGAGTAGAAACACCGGAATACGTGATGCGTGTAAATAAATACGAGGTAATATGTACTATTTTAAATCCCTCGGCAAATTAAAAAAAACTTGAAGTTTTAGAACCAATCGATGTTATTGATTTTAATCAATTTGAATGTAGGGACCAGATTACTTTTATTTTAAATTAATATTACACGGACAAATTTAGGTTCGATATTTCAAAAGTTAGGACTGAACACGTGAATCCTGAAGAGCGTTCAGCTATCTTAAACCTAGTTAAAGAATATTCTGACATCTTTCATATCGAAGGAAACTAATTGACCTTTACTAACGAAGTCAAACATTCTATTAGCACTAAAGACGAAATACCGGTGTATACGAAATCGTACAGATACCCACAAAAAAGAAGTGCATAAACCGATTCAGGATGTCAGGCCAAAATATCATAAGACTTTCTAATTTACCCTGGTCTTCACCGATTTGGGTAGTTCCCAAAAGATGGATGCATCAGGAAATCGAAAATGGCGAATAGTGGTTGATTATCGTAAATTGAACGATAAAACGATAGAAGATCCATATCCGCTACCAAATATTGCCGATTTACTCGATAAATCAGGCAGATGCCAATATTTTTCAACCTTGGACCTAGCGTCGGGATTCCACCAAATAGAAATGGCCGAAGAAGACATACAAAAGACAGCGTTCAATTCTGAGCAGCTGAATATCAGCGTATGCCTTTTGCCTTGAGAAATGCACCAGCACCTTTCCAAAGGGTAATGGACAACATCTTGAGAGGTATTCAAAATGTAAGATATTTAGTATATCTCGATGATATTATAATATTCTCTATAAGCTTAAAAGAACACATACTAAGGCTTAGAGAGGTATTTGAATGCCTAAGAACTGCTAACTTTTGAACGCCTAAGAACTGCAAACTTTAAAATACAGCTAGACAAGTTAGAATTTCTTAGGAAGGAAGTGGCATATTTGGGACACATCGTAACACCCGAAGGAATAAAACCAAACCCCGATAAAATATGCGCTATACAAAAATACCCAATAGCCAAAAATCCTAAAGAGTTAGAAGGCTTTCTCGGTCTATTAGGCTACTACAGAAAATTCGTTAGAGATTTCGCAAAACTCACTAAACCATTAACAAAACGGTTAAAGAAGGACGCTATTACACGCTAAGACATTTTTTACTTGCAAAGAACTTGTTTAACCAGCTAAACATCCTGTATAACACAATATTTTACACACTCCAAGATATCGAAAATTCAATAACATTTTCTAAATTAAATACCTCACATCCTAGTATAATAAACTCTCAAGAACTTTTCCATGAAATCGCAAGAATCGCATTTCACTACAAACATTCTTTACCTTATGACCTAAGATACGAAAACATCTTAAATTTCGAATTCCTTCTAAAAATCAATTGCAAAATAGACTTTAATCAAATTACTTATTTCTTGTCCATTCCTATTGATTTTCATAATGAATTTAACTTATTCTAAGACATTTTCGGATATATGGAGAATTTTCATAGAAAATTGGAAAATGAAAATGCTGAGTCAGTAACTGCAGAAGCGGGAGACTTAGACAATCAATTGAACGCCGTAGAAGACGACGCCACGGTATACTCTAGTCACGAAAACCCACCAATCGTGGATTGCTCAGTAAATGACGGAAAAAATCAAATCATAATTTCTCTGGTAAACTTTAACCCCGCAGAAAGGTCCGTAATAAAACTATTTAAAATAAAACAACCCACTCTCATTCAACTTTTCCAAAATAATTTAGAACAAGATATTGTTAAATTTTTAAAAGAACGCATAGTTCCTCATACTAAATGTTATGTATATTTTAAAGACCCTACATACGAAAAATTTAGCAATGTTCTTCAACAATACTTTAAAAATTCGCAAATAAAACTAATAAAGTGTACGAAGAAATTGATTGACGTCACAACCAAAGAGGAAATAGATCAAATTATACGAAACCATCATGAAGGAAAGACTAACCACAGAGGAATAGAAGAAACTAAAAAAGAATAAAATCAACTTACTACTGGCCAAACAAGCAAAGAACTATCCAAAATTTCATAAATAATTGCGAAATTTATTTAATTAGAAAATACGACCACAGACCCGTAAGAGTCGAATACAACATTACGCCTACAGCCACTAGACCGTTCCAAATAATACATGTAGACACTATTTCTCTTAAAAATTGCAAATTTCTTACAATTATTGATTCCTTTTCAAAATATGCACAAGCATATAATCTTGACTCTGCGCGAGGCATAGAGGTGTCTAATAAGCTCGTTAAATATTTCACACACCACTGTATACCCGAACAAATCATTTCAAATAACGGGAATATATTTAAAAATACTGTAGTTCAAGAACTACTTAAAACATATAAAATATAAGTTCATTTTATCAGTAGTCAACATCCCGAATCTAACGGAGTAATCGAACGTTTCCATTCAACCTTGATCGAACACGTGAGATTACTAAATAATCAGAGCGAATACAAATCGGAACCTATCGAAATAAAAGTAAATTATGCCCTTTTGGCATATAATAACACTATTCATTCTGTTACGAACTTGAAACCATATGAAATTATAACTGGGCATTTAAACACCGAATTCGTCCCGAAAATCAGCTAGTTAATAACTATGTCGAAAATCATAAAAAAAAGTCTGACTATTATTCCAAAAAATGAACGAGGACATTCAAAACAAAAAAATTAGCTCGATAAACAAAGTTAACGAAAATCGCGAGAAACTTCCACAAATCCCCGAAAAAGTATTTATTAAAAATACCCAAAAAGAAAGCACAACAAAGGACAAATACAAACCCGAAAATATTATTTCAGTAGATCGAAATACTAAAACTGCCAAAATTTCACCTACTCACGGTAATAAAACAATAAAAATTCACACTATAAATATCAAAAGACCAAAAAAGAAGAAAGCTTATTCTTCCCAAATTATTTCAGGTTCCCCGCCCTCGGACAAGAGACAGAAATCCGAAACGTAACCGAAAACCTAGGCGTACTTCCCATAGAGTTGAACCCTGCACCTCTTCAGAGAACCGAACACACTTTTGTACATTAGTATAATCTCCAACCATCATACGAGGAGTATGATAAGTTAAATATGCAGTATGGTAATCTTAGATTTAGTTATATTAATGATAGCATGTTAAGTAAAGAATTAGAAAACTACGATAAGATAATTAGGTATAGTAAAATATTAATTTTAGAAAAACTAAATAACATTAGAATTCACGGAAAAAATAAGATCTCGAAAAGAGGTTTAATCGATGGATTTGGTTCTATATTTAAGAGCATTACAGGGAATCTAGACGCCTCTGACGGTGAAAAAATATAAAAAATTTTAAATCATCTCCAGAAGAACGAAAATAATTTACAAAGTCAATTAAAATATCAATACTCTGTAAACAAACAAATAATTGATAATTTTAATTCGACAGTACAAAATATCCAACATAACGAAATACTTCTTAAATCACGAATAATGCAACTTCACCAAATTGTTAAGGAGAATTCTAAAAATAATAATGTTTTACTTGCAAAGAACTTGTTTAACCAGCTAAACATCCTGTATAACACAATATTTAACACACTCCAAGATATTGAAAATTCAATAACATTTTCTAAATTAAATACCTTACATCCTAGTATAATAAACTCTCAAGAACTTTTCCATGAAATCGCATTTCACTACAAAAATTCTTTACCTTATGACCTAAGATACGAAAACATCTTAAGGGAGAACTGCACGCAAAAAGTGAAAAACTAGCGACAAGGTCTAGTCAAGTTCAAAGTAAGAAGTAAAAGGTACCTACTTATTAGAAAAAACTTCCTGCACGTCCGACCTCAAAAAAATGTGTTATGTATAGGCAATTTAAATTACATTTCGTTTAAAAATGGGTTCGAAAGGGTTCAGGCGCTGCAGAAATACAAAGACATGAGTACGATTTACCATTTCAAATTTTGCAGTTATGTAGACAAAGGATCAATGCAAGGCGGTAAAGAGCCTAAAGAGCCGTTTTGTAGAAAAAAAAATTATATGCGACCCCATTTGCGTCAAAAAGTGTTTGAAAAATAATCGAAAATGGACAAATCTACTTCTATTTTATAATTCTGGATTAGATTTTTTCATAAAAAATCGCGTTTAGCGCCCAGCTATAATATTTCCCTATTGAAATCACATTGAAGCTAATACATATCTCTTATAGTTTTAACATAATATTGCAGCGGCGGAAGGCTTGCAAATGATCCATAATACTGCGTGTAGTTATTGCAAAATAGACTTTAATCAAATTACTTATTTCTTGTCCATTCCTATTGATTTTCATAATGAATCTAACTTATTCTATATACTGCCTATTCCTTCAAAACATGACCCAGGATTTTTTACAATAATCCAAGTACTAATTATATACTCAAAAACAAAAACGACGGTTCAATAAAGCCTCTATTCGACAAGTGCACTAAAGGTAAATGGTATCATTGTCCGAAAAACAACCTGGCTAATTACAGAGCATTTTGCGAAGAAAATATTCTAGTCAATCGAAATTCAAGTAATTGAGGAGGAGGAAATTAATTTAGAAAATCAAAAGTTTGCAATGTTAGTCAATGATGTTTATTCGAGCCAGGGAGTCGAGGGGAAAAAGGGTGAAAATTAATTTCAGGGAGTTGAGGGTGAAAATGAATTTCAGGTAGAGCAAAATGTCTACTCACCAATTTCTGTTTCGTCGTCAGAAGATTCAACAGAGACGTTATTGAGGTTAAAAAAATCAGGGAGGAATACCAACCAGCTCCTAAATTACATTTCCACCAAAAATCAATAGCGGTGTTCGACCAAACCTGTAACGAAATTGTAGGTGATGTTGAGGTGTACAATGTTGTTCAAAATTGCAACCATAGTCCACCGAAACCTCACCTCAATTCGTGTGAAATTGTCGAATATAAAGAAGTTCAGAACAAACGAAAACGTTCTGCTTCTGAATCTTCTGACGACGAAACAAATGTAATGAAAAAAATCAAAACCGATGATATCGAAAAATCAGGGGCCGTTGTTACAACCCAACCCAGCAATTCATTAAAAACTCCCTACAGAAGTGAATTAAACAAATTTTTAGATTCAAAACGAAAGCAAAATGTATCAAAGTCAGATCAAAGACGTGGTTGGGCGACGTTCAAATCAATGGTAAACAAATCTTAGTGGTAAATATATGTAAAAATGTTTTAAAAATTAAAAAAAAAACAAGACACGTAAGCGCAAACTTTTAAATTTAAATCCACTATTCCTTATTTAAAGAGAAACTAAACCTATAAATATCCAGTTCAAAATGACCCTTCTCTGCACACTCTGTCTAAAAGAATTTACACAGAGATGAAATGCCATAAGACACATTAAAGAATCATGTTTAGAAAGAGACACAAATCATAATCCGGATGAGTATTTAATCGATAGTAAGTATATTTACTAAGAATTAGGATATATTAAAATATAAGAAAAACAATAAAATTTGTTCTGTGTTATTTCAATGATCTTTTTTGCTTGACTCAGTAAGCGTCCAGGGGCAGGGCAGGTGGTCAGTCCCCTCCCCCACCTTGCTACGCCGCTCATTATGTTATATTGCATATAAATTATTATAGTGAATTAAAAAATTTTTATTTTTTGTTTCAGTTGATGCAAAATTCTTCAGGAATAATGCAACTCGCCATTGCGAAGACTGCTTGGAACTCTCATCTAAGAACAAATGTTCACAAAAGCACGAGTACTAATAAATATGGAAATGGAATAGACCTTATTAGAAGTGCTTTTAAGTGTCGAATTGCTGCATACAAGGTTTACAAAGAAATTTCCGAGAAAGTCGTAACATTAATTCGCCAGCAACAGCAATTATATAGATGCGTTAAGATAAATGCAGAATTATTTGGTATCTACTACTCGCCAGTTTTGAAGTCTACATCCGTTAAATCATTCAACACAGCCTTCTATAACGTGACTGAGACGACTGATTTAAATAATCTCCATGACGAACAATTCAAAATTCTAACAACCAAGGCAGATGAACTACCTGAACGAGATTCTGGTAAGTTCATAATTACTTGCAAACATTTTAACATTTCAAACGCTATTGCTTCAATGTATGTTTATTTACAACAGTCTCTCTTAATAAATACTAATTATTTCTTCTTTAAATTGCAGGTTGGATTTTACAACAAATTCTCCATTTAGAAGTAAACATCAACAAGTACAATCCTTTATGTGGCTACTCTTATATTCCAATTCCAGAGTTCCGAGGTAGTTTGGTAAACATTTTGAATGAAGATGATTTCTGTTTTGCATATGCCGTTGTATCAGCAATATGTAGACCTTCAGGTGACCCTAGGAAAACTTCCTCGTACCCGGACTTCAGAACTATCTTTGATTTTACAGGTATTAATTTAGTTAAATTAGAGCAGATAAGTAGTTTTGTCAATGGGGTTGAGAAATTTTTTAGAAATGGAGTATATGTAAATGAGATTGTAGGGCCATTACACTATAATAGACATAAAAAGAATTTATATATCAATCTACTTTTAAATACTTCTGATGACGGTAATAGTCATTATTGTTGGATAAAAGATTTATCTAAATTACTTTTTAAACAACTGTCAAAAAAGAAATGTAGAAAAAAATTTGTGTGAAGGATGTTTACAATATTTTGGTACCTATGCAAAATTACAAAGACACTTAGAATATGATTGCACATCTGTTCGAATTGAATATCCTTCAGATGAACTTATTTTAGATAAGTTTGGAAATCAAATTCCAGAAAACATATTAAAGTTTCAAAATATTTAAAAGCAGTATAAAGCACCTTTTGTAATTTGTGCTGATTTCGAGTGCTATTTAAAAAACGTTGAAAACGAAAAGCTTGATCCTACAACTTCCTATAGAGTTAAAACTGCTGAACATGTGTCATATTCGTTCGCTTATTATATTAAATCATCATTTGATAAAAATCTCACATCTTTAAAACTTTATCGTGGAACTGATTGTGCTGAAAAGTTTATTGAATATATTGAACTTGATGTGAAAAACCTTTATAACTATTATTTTAGAAATCAAAAGTCTATGAATAAGTTAACTAGTTTGCAACAAAAAGAATTTGAAAATGCATTTGTGTTATATATGTGAAAAACCTTTTTCAGACGGAAATTTCAAAAAATGTAAGAACCACTGTCTATTTATTAAGTCATTATGTAACAATAAAGAATCAATTAGCGGTATTGCTCAAAACAAAGAAAAATATGTTTCTTTTAGTACAAAAATCATGATAAACACGTATGACTCTAAAAATAAAAAGATAGTTTACTTAAATTTACGATTTATAGACTCATTTCAGTTTTTACCAGAATTTCTTAAATCACTATCTAATATTTTAGATAATTCTCAATGTCTTGAAATTAGGAAACATTTTTCAGATACAGAGCAATTTAAATGTTAGGCAAAAAGGAGTTTTTGCTTATTCACATATTGACTCTTACGAAAAATTGGATGATAAATTTTTGCCCGCTATTGATAAATTTTATAATGACTTAATTGATGAAAATATTAGTAATGAAGATTACATTAGAGCTAAAGAGGTATGGAATGTATTCAATTGCTCCCCGATAGGTGAATATTCAAATATATATTTGAAATCTGACATTCTTCTTTTAGCCGATGTTTTTGAAAATTATAGAAATACTTGTTATAAAACTTATAAATTAGATCCTGTGAACTATGTAACATGTTCAATGTGTTGGGATGCTATCATGAAATTTACAAATGTAGAATTGGAATTATTGACTGATCCAGATATGCTTCATTTCTTCAAAAAAGGGTTTCGCTGTGGAGTTGATACTTGTTACTAAGTACAATTATGTTCTTCATTATCGTGCTTTGAAACAAAGCTTAAAATTTGGACTTAAACTTCTCAAAATACACAGGGGAATTAAATTTACACAATCGCCATAGTTAGCTAAATATATTGATTTGAATACTAATTTACGAAATGCTTCAAAAAACAAATTTGAAAAAAATTCGTACAAATTGGCAAATAACAGTATTTTTGGTAAAACTATGGAGAATGTCGATAACCGAGTAGATATTAAGCTAGTAACTCAATGGGAGAGAGAGCGAAACAAATTAAGTGCTGAGAAATTAATTGCAAAACCTCAATTTAAAGATTTAAAATTTTTTTCAGAAAATCTAGTAGCTATTCAACTTCAAAAGATATGTATCGAATATAATAAGCCCATTTATGTTGGAATGAGTATATTGGATATTGCAAAAACTGTAATGTATGATTTTTATTACGGATATTTAAAATTAAAATATGGAGATAATGTAAGTTTATTGTACAGTGATACTGATTCTTTAATACTAGAAATTGAAAAGGAAAATTTTTATGAAGATATGAAGCAAAATCTGGATCAATTTGACACCTCTAACTATCCTGAACCAAATATTCATAATATGCCGATATCCACATCAGTGGTTGGTAAATTTAAGGATGAATATAAAGGTGTACCTCTAGAAAGTTTTTTTGGTACCGGTGCTAAGGCATATTGTGTAAATACCAAATATAGTTTAGGTAAAAAGGCGAAAGGTATTCGTAAATCGGCCATCTAAAAACAATTAAACTTATCAGATTATAAAGATGTTGTGCAAAAAGGTGAAAAATATACTGCACAATGTATGTTTTTAAGTCACATCTACACAATATTTATACGAATTTGATTAACAAACTAGCCTTGACAAGTCATGACAATAAAAGATATCGTCTTTCAAATACCACAAAAACTTTAGCATGAGGTCACAAAGATATTGTCCATATAGAATCAATGATTAAAAATGTATCTATTTTACAATCTGAACAAGAACCCAAATCTAAAAGACGATGTTTAGAAGAGACTCGCAATAAAAGTGGTTTTGATACACAATTGTTATCCGGTTTTGAAATTGGAAAAGGAACTTAAAGTTGTCAAGTTTTATAAAATTTGTTTCATTGATGATCTGTTTCACTTATTTGTGTGAATATATAAAAGGTATATATAAACAAACAGTATTATTTAGTTGCTTTAGAACAATGACTGCTACTTCATTAGTCGTGTTAGTCTCCCTTGTTGGCAGAATACTATATGTTAATCATATTCCTAACACAATTAGAGCCGACGTGTGCATCAATAAGAATAAAAATGAAACTGATATAAGCAAATGAGAATGATTTACACAGATGGAAACTTACATTTGTTTACTTATAATATTTCAGAAAATGATTTAAGTGTTAATAATTATATGAAGATTAAATATTTTTTTGATAAAAAAAGCCTGTCATTTAATCAGAATGGATAGAATTGGTTCATGAAAAACAATTGTAATTATGTATATTTTTATATAATATTATTGTTTCTGACTTTAATAATCAATTATTTAATCTTACGTTGCTTTTGTAATGTATTTGAAAACCTGAATTAAAAGTTTTAGTATTTGATTTTTTGTAGTTTAATTTTTATCTCCTCCAACGTTAAGTAATCTCTCCCTCCATTTAAGTGGAGGGGACAGTAGACTATAAAAATGTGCCGCAAATCATTATTTAGTTAACAAACTAAAATCTTTTTTGGCTTTTTCGCAACTGAATAAAAATATTTAACTTTAAAGTAATTGAAGCAAATATTTAATATAATTACATACCTCAACATGTAGACTAGTCTGTCTGCGGAATGTTTCGATACATAATATAAACAATATTATACTATACGCAACAAATAATCTGAACACATTTAAAAATTATTTAGTTAGTTTCTATATTCTACGGTCTCATAATGTTCAGCCCTCAGAGAGTAACGTCCAATGTGTTTAAAACATCTTTACATTTTATCGAAAAACAAACCATAGTAAATTCTAAACAGTACCCTTTAAATAAATCCAAATCAAAGTTTGTGAATATTGGTTTGTGTTTAGAAAGTGATTTTACGCCATGTGTTGAATTTGGTGGAAACAAGAACCAATCTATTGTTCTAAGTAAGGATGATTGGAAAGACCTACTAAAATATCAGGGTATTAGAACAAATTACTTTTTCTCATCAAACGCCTTTCAAGAAACTATATTTTTGAAAAATATGTCCATTCTTTTTGAGAAATTTGGTGGAATGCCAATAGTGAGGATTACAAAACCTGATGATTACGTCTCTTTTGGAAATGAAACTGTGTGCAGATTATGGGAACAAATACCTTTGATCGAGTACAGATTAAATATTTTACAAAACAGCAATTATTATTATTACTTCGACATTTTTAAGAACAGTCTGTTTTCCGAAACCAATTGTCTTCAAAAAGTATATGATACTCTGTCGCCAATTGAAAACTCCTATAGTAAGAATGTTTGTACTATGCTGGAATTATTACTAATGCATCCAATCCAGCTCGAACAAAAATTAAGAGAAAGAAAATATTATGAAGAAATCAGTAAGTTTTGATGGAACTAAAAATTAACTTCATACGATGCATGCATGGATGTTTGCATATAGAAAATCCCGTATGTCGCCTCGAGTTTGTAGACCAACAACATTTTAAAAGAGGAATTGAATTATGTGAAATTATTTTAAAACATGTTTTAAATAATATGTTAAATAGGATTATAAAATAAAACAATATTAATATAAAAAAATGTGTTTTATTGACGAATATTTTACAAAATATCCTTTTTTTAATATCTATGAGTTGTGTTTTGTCTAATTCCAACCATTTAACTAACACCTTATTTCCTTTTCTTCTTATTACTTTTTCCATTAAGTATATGTCTGAATTTCTGACTTTTTGTAATTCTTTTCCGTAAAAGCCTCCTTGAATTTCTGATTTGTTTTCATCTTCAAGTAAATGGGTTGCAGTATTTGTAAGTTGTAACTTTTTTATTCTAAAAATTTCATTTGACCAGTTGGGTGTGTACCCTTTAGAAAAAAATTCTATGTGTTTGCTTATACGAACAAAGTCACCAACTTTAAATTTTTTTAAATCGTGATCAACTGTTTTCATATGAGTAAATGATGATTTCAATATATTTTTTTCATTTCCCTTATTAACAGCATTAGGTTTTTTACCAATTGTAGAGTGTACTGTATTATTGTACACACTAACAATATCAGGCAATATATCTAACCATTTATAATTTCCTTGAAGACTAAACTTTTTCCACATTTTATTCTTTAATGTTCGGTTCACTTGCTCAACGATACTTGCTTTCAAATTAGAAAAAGTACTATAGTGATTGATTTTAAACTGTTCCATTAGCTTCTGAAAATCTTTGGAATAAAATTCTGTTCCTTTATCTGTTTGTATATTTTTTGGAACGCCTTGCATGTGTTTAGGGGCTTCTTTTAAGCCTTTGAGAATTTTTTTCATTGCTGCAGCCACCTCTTTACCAGTTTTTATTTTAATAGGCAGTACCCAAACGAATTTAGAAAAAGTATTGATTACCACTAATATATATCTATATCCTCTATTAAATTTTGAGTATGTTTACATTTCAATTAAATCTGCTTAAAACAAATCATTAAGCCCTTTTACGATCACTCGTCTTCTTTTAAATTTTCTTCTAGCGGGTCTATGTAATTCATTAACGACATCCTTCTTAATTTTATTCATTTTCAATCTTACACTTTAAAACCAATCCTGCGTATAACACTCCAGGTGATGCAGAATATTTAAGAGATCTTACAACAGAAATATTATCACCATTACCGAGTTTATGACCTAATAGTTCAACCGAACTAAATATATTGTTATTTATGATAAAATCTATGCCTTTACTTCAGTGAACTTTTATCTTCTGGAAATGGAAACGCTAAAGTAGTTTCATCGCCGCTAATAGTAAAACAACGTCTTGTTTCACCATTCGGTAGTTTAATTGATTTTGTCGAATGTTCAAGAACCATGGGAAGGATGCAATAAGTCTTCATTGCCATTTAGTATATGAGTTCCAAATTTAATTATCGACATACTTAATATATGATATGCAACTGTTGCCTTTTACTTCAAAAACTTTTATTTATAGAATTACTTTGGTTTCTCGTAGTTCTTCAATAATTGAGGTTATTTCATTATTATGTCGAGTATGCCCGGCAACCCGAGAAGCCATTAAAAGTCTAAGTCTATCAACAAGTTCGTTGATGTTGTTCCAATATACATAGTCCGTATCTGTTTTGTTAAGTTTCAATATCCCCATTCCCAGTTTCTGTCTTGTTTGCCTATATGGAGCCTTAGGTCTACTAAATGCTTCTATGAGATTTTTTGCAGGTGTTTTAATATTTTTTGTTTTCGTTACCCCTTTGGTTTGTAAGTACGGTCCTATAATAGTTACATATTTGACTGAACCGTTATCTTAAACTTGCTCATTACGGTCGTGATTTATGCGATATGCATTAGTTCTTGATAGAATGTCCATATACTGATCTAAGTCTTCTTTCTTGTAACCAATAGGTTCTTTTTTAAAAAGTAGTTCATATAAACCTGGAGTGCCTTTGTAGGTTACCCCCTCAACTTTTATATTTTCATTAATAATTTCAACTGGTTTCATTGTTGTCCCTAAAAGAAATTTGTTTGTTTCCACATCATGATAAATACCATAATTGTGATCAAATATATGTCTTGTATCCCTAACTCCTTCATCGATATATTTTCTTGGCAATTCATCAAAATCTTCCAACCAATCTTTATAACCCGGAGTGTCAACGTATTGTTGAATTGTTTCTCTAGTTTGCTCTAAAATATCAGAGATATTTAAATTCTCTACAGTACTATCACCCGATGGGGGTGTAGTTTCAGCTACTGTGCTTGTTTCTTGAATGGTAGGGAAATTACTAGTCGATGCAATACTCCTATCAAAAAATGATGGTAACTCAGTACACTCATATCCATCATGCAATGGTCATTATATATGTGTTTTAAACTAGTTAGGTCGTGTTTAAATAAAATTAAGAGATTTGCATTTTCACGTATAAGCCTCTTGAGAATTGATGAATAACCTTGAAAAATGAAAAAGCAATCCGTATTTTTATGTCTCCCAAATGTAAAATAGTCCCTTATAACAGTTTGATTCTGACATGGAATGTCATTAAATATGATAACTAAATTGGTTTAATATCGTGAGGGGATATAATATTTTCATCATTGTCATATTCAAAATAACCAATCTCTTTACTAGGTTTTAGCAAATTTCTTAAATACTCATACTTGGGTTGATGTAAAGATTTTGAGTATAAATAAATATTTTCGAATCTTATTCCGTTTGGATGTTCAAGTAATGTGAGAATGGAGTTCGTTTTGCCAACCCCTGATGCTCCTAGAACAAGACATCTCTTTGATTCTCCACCAAAGAAATCGCCATGTTTTCTAAATGGTTTGTTTAAGATTTTTTCATCATGGTTTTTAAAAGGTAAAGAAAAAGCTTGCTTTTCAATCCACATCGTCAATAATAACTGACATAACATTCTAAATAATAAGTATTTATAAAAAAAAACAGCCAAGTCTATCGACTCAGTTTAGAAAAACTATAAAATGATCATACACAACCCTTACTCGATTACATTCAGTAAGAAGAGCAAGAAGAAAGGTACGGGCTTAGTAAATAAACTTAGTAATAGTCTACCTGTTGAACTACACATTCCTGGTTATAACTATTGCGGTCCGGGAACAAAGTTGGAAAAAAGATTAAGTAGGGGGGATAGTGGTCTAAATCCTTTAGACGATGCTTGTAAAGATTATGACATAGCGTACTCGCAATCTAACGATTTATCAAACAGACACGAAGCGGATAAGATTCTAGCAGATAAGGCTTGGCAAAGAGTAAAAGCTACGGATTCATCGCTGGGTGAAAAAACTGCAGCTTTGATGGTTACAGGTATTATGAAAGGAAAAAAAAGTTTGGTATGGGTGTTAAAACATCCAAACGAAAACTCAGGATAAAAAAAAGCGTTTTAAAAACTCCAAAAAAAAATTGGTGGATTTTTACCTTTTTTGCTTCCTATTTTGGGTGCCCTCGGTGCATTGGGAGGTGGTGCAGCCGGAATTGCTAAAGCTGTTAATGATGTAAAAGCATCAAGACAATTGCTTGAAGAAACTCAACGTCATAACAAAGCTATGGAAAACGTTGCAGCCGGAAAAGCTCTACTTATAAAGCCATATAGAAAAGGAAAAGGATTGTTCATTAAGCCCTATAAAGGAGGCTCTGTAAAAAAACATTAAAAAAAAGCTTAAATAAATTTTCCGCAAAGAGCTTTAACCCACATTGATATAATGAAATATGCAAACATTTTAGAGATTCCTAACTTTAGAGGTGTTTTATGCGTGATAATCTCCCGCGAAAAATTAGACAAAAAGAAACTGGTATTGTTAGTTTGGACAGTGAAAAAAATGATGGTTCTCATTGGGTAGCTTACATAAAAAAGCAAAAAGATGTCGTGTATTTTGATAGTTATGGTAATCTCAAACCACCTCTTGAGTTGATCCAATATAATACAAGTAAGGATGTAAATATCTATTACACCTATGAGGTCAAACAAAAATTTAATAACTATAATTATGGACAGCTAGCTTTTAGTTTTCTATATAAGCACATGAAATAAATTATTACGGCATTTCTTAAAAATTAACAGAATGTCTACAACATTTACGCTTACAGGGAATTCTTCTATTTTATCATCTGATTTTAATCCTTCCATCTATTTGGATGACGAAAAGCAATATGTATTAGGTTTAGCTGATTTTGAGTCATTTATGAGTATCCCTAATATAGAGGATGGAAACAATAAAATTTACGTAGATGGTAAAGTGATTGTCATTCCGGATGGAACTTATGACATAAAATACTTAAGTACATTGATAAATAACAAACTGCATGAAATTTTTATTATAGAACCCTCTTCGTTTAGATTAACGACAAATCTCAATACCCTAAAATGCAGTAAAGAAATTGATTTCACAAAAGATGATTCAATAGGAAACCCTTTAGGTTTTAATAAACGGAAAATTAAGCCTCATGAATGGAGTGAATCTGACAATGTTGTAAATATTTCCAGGGTTAATGCTATTTGTATTGATTGTAACATTTAACAATGGCAAACCAGTTCACATAATTCACCAATTTTTTCCGACTGTACCACCAGAGTATAAAATAGTGGAATCACCATTACCCATATTATACTTTCCAATTAGCGTTCAAACAATCAACAACATTACTGTAAAAATAATTGATCAAGACGGTCACCTTATAAATTTCAGAAACGAAATCATTACCGTAAGATTACATTTAAAAACTCACAACAATGGTTATTAATATAATAGACCATTTGTATCTAAATTTCAAACTATTACCGTAAGTAAATCTTATAAAAAAGAAAAACCTAACCACAAAGTTAGTAGTTCCAAAAACATCAAACGATTAACAACAAAAAACCAACAGTTTCTGAAATAGTTGGGTTTTAAAGTTTTATATAATGGATATTTTAAACGTTAATGAAAGTCTATATGTTGACAGCTCTGTAATTTGCTCCGAATTACATACCTATCAACCATTCATTTCTTCAAAATTTGATTATAATGTTGAAATACGTATTCCAATCCAAGAATTAGACACCTACACATTACCTTCAGAAAGTATTCTATATATAGAAGGAAATCTCGCTGATCAAGAAGGAAAATATACAGAAACATTAAGATCTGTCAACAATGGTATTGCGTTTTTGTTTCGGGAAATACGTTATGAATTAAATGGAGTAACTGTAGACTCTGTAAGAAATGTTGGTTTAACATCAACACTCAAAGGATATTTATTTTTCAATAACGATGAAAGCGTAAAGCTTCACAATGCTGGGTGGTTTCCAAACAGAAATGAAGCAGACAGAATTTTGGTAGATGATAAAGGTAAGTTTAATGTATCGATACCCCTAAAGATGCTACTTGGATTTTTCGAGGATTATAAAAAATTATTTTAAATATGAAGCAAGAATTAGTACTCATCA
This sequence comes from Kuschelorhynchus macadamiae, assembly GCA_030620095.1. Lineage (NCBI taxonomy): Eukaryota > Metazoa > Arthropoda > Insecta > Coleoptera > Curculionidae > Kuschelorhynchus > Kuschelorhynchus macadamiae. The sequence continues at coordinate 555,542 of JAUTXW010003575.1, forward strand.
GAGCAAGTAATTATTTAGATGCTGTGCTCTTTATAGATGATACGGATCCCAAAACATTAGAATTTCCTACTCCAAAAGTCACGATTGAAAAATTGTATCGGAAAGTGCCACATATCGAGGTAGATATTCCTCAACAACTTGCTTTAACGAAAATATTAGAAACAAACAAGGAAATATTGTTAGGATTTCGAAGCTGGGAATATGTTGAATATTCCGAATTACCTGAAGCAGCGCGTCATACATGGCGGGTAATTGCTTTCCAAGTAGATCAAAAAGGAAAATTAAAAAAGGACATGAGTCAATTTGATAACGTTGACCTAACAAACGTAAGAATTTTTTTAAATTCTGAGAGATATCCATATCACGATTTATATTTAAATTTTAAAGACAACAAATTTTCTGCTCTATATGAAATGTTTGCTAATTTTAGAAATTCTTACTATGGATTGACAAGTGAACCAATTTTTGCGCCTGAAAAATTTAAGACAACTTCCCCTATTTCACACATTGATTGCTCTCATCAGAAGGAATCGCTTCAAAGTGGTTCTGTAGTTATAAGAGTTGAATTTGAAACAAATGAAAATATTCAAAAAAATACCTCTGTTTATTGTCTCATCCTCCACGATAAAATATTTATAGCATGACACAAAGAAATTTCTTTCATTATGGATTATATGCATCGGCTAATCATTTTTCAACACAAATTACAAGAGTTAAAGAAACTTCAATTTTCAATATTTAAAGATATGAAAGTAATTGTAGATATACAAGGATTTAAAGTGGAGAACAATAAGTTAAGTGTTAAAGAATTGGCAGCATACGATCGGTTTAAAATCAGCCACCATATATTTAAAGCGCCCTTTCCTATGAATCATCTACCATCAAAACTATACATCAACGCTATTTGGCTAATGAACAATCATCATTGTATCGATTGGGATGAAGCATTTACTCCTTATCATAGATGTCGAGATGTTATTAGAAATTTAACCGAAAAAGTCGACTTTATCTATGTTAAGGGTGAAGAAAAGGCGGAGTTTGTCAGAAAATATTCTCAAAAACCAGTTATTGAATTTGATGAACAGCCAGCTTTACAGAAATTGGAATCATGCTGCTTTTATCATCAGAAAAATTCATGTTTTTGTGCATTAGCAAATGTTTTTCATTTGTATAACTATTTTTTTATGAAATAAAACGATTAGTTTTAAAATATATTTGTTTTATTGGTTAAATATTTCCTTATACATAATATATGTTCGCTTAACTCTAATTGTATTAAATCATGTATAAATTTTCTTTCATTTTTACTTTTAAGAAAATCTATACATGCCTTAGCAGCTAATTAATTAATAACATGCAGCACATAATTCTGCATGTTCCATATAGTGCAAATAAACAGTAATGTTTTGAGTTTCACTGCTTTGTCCGTCAAACGCATAAAACTCAGAGCAAGCTTTAGACATTATGAATTCTTCATACATTTCTCTAACAACTTCGTCCATAATTACACTAAAAGTTCTTCCTCTTTTGTCTTTCACTAGAACGGGATTTTCAATATATTTTTTCAATTTAAGAAGATGATAACCAAATCCCAATCCCCTTATGTCATGAATAAGTTGTATTAAATGTAATGTTTCACAATATTTGTCAAATGCAGATGCAGCACTCGCATATTCATTCGATAGTTTCTCGTAATAATGACACCATTGTGGTCTGCTTTGCATAGAATCCTGACAATAAGAAAATGATAGCAAGTAGAATTCTTTACTTAACTTTTTAACAGCACCTTTCACTAACTTGCACATGACCACAACACCTTTTTATAGATCGCGGTGGTCCATCTATACAGTCACCCTCTTGGTTGTGATGAGTATAACACGGTAAGTTTAACTGTAATTTCTTGTCACGTCTATAGCGTTCTGGTAGCTTTTCCCAAATTTGTAACAACTCCACTGACTCTACAAATCTTCTTAAGTAATTACGAGGAATATATTTTAGATCACCCCCCGGAATGTCCCTCAATGGCGCCGTTAGCGCTAAACAAATAACTTCACCAACACGTTCAATAATATCTTCGGTAGGTACTGTATTCAACGAACCCATCTGACTAAATTTAAGGGATGAAAATGAATTGATCTGTTGGGTTGGCTGCTAGCACTTAAATAAAACATCTCCCTCCGGATGCACACGTAAGAGTGGGGAAGACCAGTCAGAATCAAGCAGAGTCAAGTAGGCGTGGCAGGGACAGGTGCGGGAAGTGGGAGACCAACGAAAAAAGTGGTGGGGTGAGCGAGACTAACCCCCCAATCCCCTCTACTAGATAATGGATATTCGGCCAAATAACCATCTTCTAGACTATCAAAACTCCAGGTCAATACAAGATCTGAACGTACAACAAAGTAGTTTTATGTAAATATATAATCCAATCAGGAAGCACCATGCCAAGCTTCGGTAGACCTGTAAGTAAGAAAGAAAGAAAAGTAAGGTTTAATATATTTTAAGTCCTGATAACGTTAAAAAGCAGTTATTCTAAATTTAAACTAGGTAAACAAAACATTTTTAAATACTACATACTCTTGTAGCAGTTACTAGATGGAAAAGTAAGCGTTTATACCTTTACCGTGCGGCGACAATAGGGAGCGTATGCGGTCATCTGATCAGATAAATCTATAAATGTCTTTCTTTTGTTGTAGTCTAATAGGACTGCTATTTTCGTACATTCTTTTCCCTTCTTCATAATTGTTGTAACCGAATCGTCGTGTTTTGTGCTGAGCATTAACATGTCGCGTTTGTCCTACCATTTCAAAACTATTGTTTTATTTTTATTCTGTCGGTCTACTACATCTCCTTTTCGCAATTTTGCTTTTGTAACTTCTGGAGGATTGCCTTTTCGATTAACCCTTAAAGTGCCAACGAAATGGGTCTTCTTTTCAATCATTTTATCTGCTAACGAAACACTCGTATACCAATTGTCAGTGAAAAGAGTTCTCCCTGAATTAAAGAGACCATCCATTAATTCGGTTACAACTTTCTCTGAAACAGATGTATTATCTGTTTTTTCTTTGCCTGTGTAGACTTTGAATGCCCAAGTGTACCCTCCTGTTACACAAAGCTTAAAGACTTTAATACCATACCTATGACGTTTGATAGGTATATATTGCCTGAAATGTATTCTTCCACGAAATGGGATATTGCTTTCGTCAATACATACATCTTCGGGAGTGTACGCTTCTTGAAACTAGGACTGGATCGTATTCAGGACGTCAGATACTTTATAAAGACGATCATCAACATCTCTTTGTCTTTCGTTATCTGTAGTATGAAACATACCCAATATGTTTTCAAATCTATTTCATTACTGTTAGAATTTTATTTTGATATACAACACTCTTGGACCAATAATCCCTTAGTTGTGGTACTTGAAGAAGGCCCATCCAAATAACTATGCCCATGAATTTACGCATTTCCGGCGGATCATTGTCAACCCATTTTGCAAGTCTTGCTTGCGGAGTACCCGAGTTTGCGGCTGCCCTGATATTTTGCACAGCAAACCTGTTAGTTTCTGTAACGAACAGATTTATTATATCTTCGTTGATGAAATAGTTGAAAAAATCGACAAGATCTTTTCCAGCTAAAGCGGCATCAACGTCGGGGTTCACGCCTGTATTGATCGGAAACTCGGCAAATGTTAATCGGTTTCCATCAAGAGGTTCCCATGTTCGATTATTTATCAAGTTTGCAAGAGGTACAAGGTCATCTGGGTCTTCATCCGAGTCATTGCCTGTATCTTCTACCTCAAAGTCCGTGTCTTCAGATTCTGAATCAGAACTACTTTCCATGCTGGTTCAAAGTCCCTACCAGTAATTGAATCATCAGAGAATCCCGTTGCTTCTTCTTCACTTAGATTTTCAAGCTCGGCATCCGGCAAATATTTTCTAGCCATCTTTAAACCTGTAACAAAAGAAACATGCTATGAAGGAAGGGAAAGGAAATTAAAGGCAAGAAAACAAAAAAGATGCAAATTTGGATTATTACCACTGGTGGACACTTGGGCCCAAAATGTGATATTACATTCTGAGACCAAGTAATTAAGGATTCCGGATTAAGGAAACCGTTTTTAAAAAGAAATAAATTTTACTGAACACGAAGCTTTCTGTATTGATACTGACTATTACACATTAAGGGTCTTATATTTATAAGGCTTATCCTAATCAGCTTAACAATAACATTAGAAAGTATACATAAACTAAATATCTCCCTAATGGGTTCGAAAGTGTGTGACGACATGGGCGACGTCTGGTATGCAGGGAAAGAATGGTTCCTTAATTCCTCCCTTCTTAGGCTTGGAACTCCCGAGACAAGCTAGGAACGACTTGGATTGCATTGAGAGGTTTTAATTGGTCATTATTTGCATCTTCGGTCCCATTTTCTTTTGTAAGTTTCCTGCAATTTCTAATTTTCGACCTATACTTATATGCTAAATACATTGTACATAGAAAAATTAAGACGATATATATACTAAGAGAAACAGAGTGGTTTTGCCATTCTAAATTGTCTAAAACTACATTATGTTGTAAATATTCAATTTTTTTCTTAATACTATCATACGTGTCTAAAGGCTGAAATGATATTTTGTGTGCTGTAAAATCATACATATCTATGCTAGGTTCTTTAATATTATTGTTCATTGTTTCTTTATAAATGTAAGTGTTTTTAAGAATTGATATTTTACGATATTTATGAACTAAAGTCGGATTAGTTATTACGATTTGTGTTTTATTACAATGTTCAAATAATAACGTTTTCTGATTAGTATTTATTAATAATTGATTATTTTTCATAATACTAACTTTCGAATAATTACTACTATGAACAATTAGACATTTTGACAATTTTCTTAAATTACATTCATTATACAAAATTTTATAACACAAAACTCGATTAATACTTAATTTTATGCAGGGTTTTTCCAAAAAGTTTATGTTTTCATCTTCTAATACATAAGGCGTTGGTGTGACAAGTAAATTAGTTTGATTAAATAATACAGGATATAATTTTTAGTAGTTATAAGTAATACTATATATAATAGGAATTTTTAGTACAAAGATTATCTCGTGATCGGAAACTATAACGTTCAATTTGCAGAGATTCATGAACTCGAAATAATATAATTTAGAAAAAGGTATAAGTTCATTACGAGAAAATATGGTATTTAAGAATTGTTCGATTTCGATTATATCTAAAGTATTTATTAGTAAGAGATTTATTTCCTCATTAACACTAAGGGCGATAATATTTAATAGCTTATCTAAATAAGCTTCCAAAATTTGCACATCAAAGATTTCGCTAAGAATAGCTTCTTGTAATTTTATTTCTTCGTTAATGTTATTGAGACTTTTTGTTACTTGCTGAAATTGAGAATTTATTTTATTAGTGGCATTTTCGAATTTACTTTGTAAAGAATACAATACATTATTTCGTAGAATTTGCATATTTGCCATGATTTCTTCTAAATCATTCTGATCTAGATTACTAGTAATATATCTAACAGCAGTACCTAAGCCATTAAATAAACTACGTTTATTTCTTTGATGTGTTAATAATTTATATTTTTCACGAATGTGAATGTGTTTCTTCTAAACGAATAAATAGTATATTATTTTTATTGTTAATTTTTAATTCTAATAGAAAGGCATTGGTTGCGCAGCGTTGTATATTCTTATTAATAAAAGTTAAATTAATATGAAAATATGTCTTATGATAATAATTTACAAGAAATGCTAAATCTAAATTTTCTTGGATATATGGTACATTCTTAATCTTTAGAACTTCCTGACTGTTGACCATCCCTGGGATTAGGAGGATTGTCGTCTTTGAGGCTTGACATTTCTCAAATGGAAACTTAAGTGGGGTTCATTTGAAATTTTAATTTTTTTCTTTATCTTGTTGAATTTTATCTATCTTACGGTATAACGGACGAGTTTTATTACCTCTTTGAGTAGAAGTTTTTAAATATATTGATTTACTAAGTTCAACATTATTTTCAGGGGTATTTTTATTTCTTTTCTCTAGCGTTTTGCTAGCCTTGTCTTTCATGTGGTGAGAAAGTTTTTCGTAAAAGGGGAAGTATTTCTTTTCGACGTTTTTCGTTATAATGTTCGTATATATTTTCACTGATTTCTATTAAATGTTTATTTAAATTTTCATAGGGGCCGTACAATAGCGAAAAAGGTGTAAAATTAGTGGACGAATGTACACTTTGATTATAAATTAAAATTGCGGTGATCATTAGATCTTTAATGTGGTCATCTTTATTTTGTTGGCGTAAAATGCGTAATTTCTCCTTTATCGTGCTATGAAATCTTTCTAAAGGTGATAATGAACTGGGATTCATGGAAGAAGTGACGTGATAGTCAACGTTGTGTAACTTGAGATATTCTTTAATTGTATGATTGTTAAATTCACCAGCAGAGTCAGAAGTTATTTGATCCGGAAAATTATGATGTGTCATAAAATGGCGTAATTTAGTTAAAATATTGGTTGCCGTTTTAGAGACAACGTGGTATGCTTGTGCATATTTACTAAAAAGATCAATAATAGTTAGGAAATGTTCATTTTCAATGCTAAAAGTATCTATAAACAAGTGTTGAAAAGGTTTTTCAGCGATAAGGGGACCCTTAAACGGTGTTTTATAGGGGGTGTCTTTCATATTTAGACATTAGACAAATTTGACATTTATTTATATAATTCGTAATATTTTTTTTTATATTTGGAGTATATACGAGTTTTTGAAAGTGATTATAAGTTTCGTTAATACCGTTGTGGGTTTGACTATGATAAAGAGATAATTCTTCGTTAAACCTATTTTGATCTAAGAGGATTGGTTTAAAACCAGCTTTGACAAATTTTAATTTTTCAAAATGTTCCTTAAGGAGTTTAATTATTATACTTTCGAGTAGCTGTTCCTCATAATAAATACCGTAGGTTAAATTTGGATTTATATATTCTTTGATAAATGTTAGTATATTATTTTCCTCATTACCATGTCTTAAGGTAACTTGGAAAGAGTTTTTTTTTTAAATTTTTACGGAGTAAGAATCTTCTAATTTCAATATTATGTAATTGTTAAAAGTGTATAAATTTTTATCTGAATATGTGAGACCACATATAGGGTTTTCCTCAGACGTATGCACAGTGATGTCATCCTCATTATCGTCATTTGAGAGACGTAATCGGTCTGCTAAAGGTAAATCATCGAGTAAGTCTGAATCTGAATTTTCAAGATTACTATTCAGTATTTTGTCGATATCAGCAGGACTTAGCTCAATATCAGACTGGACGTTGGGTAATACGGACAGCAAATCGTCATCTTCATATAATAGATTATCTTGTGTTTGTTTTCTTGTTAAGGCATTAATTTCTATCCTACTTAGAGCATCGGCTACTTTATTTTCTTTGCCTTTTTTGTATTTAATTTTAAAATTATATTCTTCTAACTTTAGTTTCCACCGAATTAATCTTTGATTAGGTTCTTTGAGCGAAAATAACCAAGTGAGAGGTTTATGATCGGTTTCAATTGTAAATTTCTGACCAAACAGATAAGGACGAAAATGTTTGTAAGAATCTACAATCGCGAGTAATTCTTTTTCTATTGTGGCATAATTTCTTTCTGCCGTATTTAATGTACGTGAATAAAATGAGATTGGTCTACCATTTTGTGATAGAACTGAACCTATAGCTATATTGCTAGCGTCGGTTGTCAAGAAAAATTCTTTTTTAAAATCAGGATACGCAAGTACAGGGGCATTACAAATAGTTTCTTTGCATATGTTAAAGGCTTCTATGTATTTTGGATCATTAATATTAATTTTTTCATTTTTTCTTAAACATCTTGTAAAAGATTTTGTTAGGTGGGCAAAATTTTTTATAAATTCGCGGTAATACCCTATGAGACCTAAAAACGCTTGTATTTCTTTCTAATTTTTTGGTAAAGGAAATTTGACAATACTTTTAATTTTTTCTTCGTTTGGTCTAATACCTTCGGGGTTAATAACATGTCCAAGAAATGGAACTTCCTTACGGAGAAATTCTGACTTATCTAATTGAATTTTTAAATTGAAGTGATTGAGTTTTTCAAAAATACGCTTTAAATGTAAAATATGTTCGTCGAGAGATTTGGAGTAAACAACAATATCGTTCATATAAACAAAACAAAATTTGTGAAGATATTCTAATAAAACATGGTCCATCATTCTTTGAAATGTGGCCGGGGCATTTTTTAAACCAAAGGGCATTCTTACATATTCAAAATGACCATTTTCCACAGTGAATGCAGTTTTTTCTATAGAATTGTTGTCGAGGGGTATTTGGTGAAAGCCTTGGGCTAAATCAAGTGTGCTGAAATATTGGCATTTTCCTAAATTTTCTAGTATTTCCTCAATTCTAGGTAATGGATATTTATCTTCAATCGTTTTTTCGTTGATTTTACGAAAATCTATGACCATACGCCATTTTTTCTCGCCTGAGGCGTCTAGTTTTTTGGCACAATCCATACGGGAATAGCGTAAAGAGATATAGACGGGCGTATTATTTCATTCTCTAAAAGTTTAGTTATCTGTTTTTGAATTTCTTGTTTCAAATGGTAAGGATATCTAAAATTTTTTACATAAATAGGATCATCATTTTTTGTTCTGATAAAATGAGAGACAGCGTTACAAGCAGTGAGTTTTTCCTCTGGGTTATAGAATACATTTTTATGCCCATAGCATAGCTTAATTATTTTTGCTTTTTCTTCGCTATTCATGTGATTAGTTCTGATGACTTTCTCTACTTTTAAGTAATTACTTTCCTTAACTTGATTGTTTATATTTTCAATTTCAAAATTATCCAGAGGTTCAGTCTGAATATTATCGATATTTAAATTGTTCAAATCGTGGCCTGCGTGAATTTTTAGGCCGCAATATTGGAAAACGTGATGTCACGATCGGAGGGTCACATTCGATACTCGCGACATGTTATTGTAAGGAAATAATGCACAAAAGCGACATTTTATAGAGGTCATTTATTGACAAAAAAAAAGACTTTAAACTGTACAAATCATACACACATATTGCTGGAGCTTATAAGAGCATTTTTAGAACATTTTAACCATAATGAAGTGTTTGAGTTACATAATATTTTAGGTTACTAAAGGTCTTCAACCCAATTGCGCTAATACATTTTCCTAAGGATTTATCTTTGATTTCTAATGAAGGACTACAATATTATGTTTTACAAATGTATGATTATTACAAAAAAACTTGTTTACAACAGACATTGAACTTTGATATACATTGATAGGAAATGTTATAAAAAAAATACTTCAGAGCTACAAAATACAAATAAGTAAATAAAAGTTTTTATCAAGTTAAGTATTTAATGATTAATTTTTTATGATTTTGTAAATGTAAGTAGTTTTCTTTTTTTTCTAGAGGAATTGTCAGTGCTGTTTGATATCGCTGCCTGATCAGAAAGATTTTTAGAATAGTTGTTCAACAAAATATTACTTAAAACATGTGCGATTTTTATAATAATGTTTTTAAATGGCATACTACACGCATTACAGATTTCTGGATAATTTTCCATAAAATCTTCCGCTTTCACTAAAGCTAATTTTTTTAAAATTTTTTGCTGGTAAGATGCGATTACAAATTCATGTTCATATTCTAAAGATATGAGCATACAAAATATTTTAAATATGTGTGATAACAAATTGAAATACTAACTCTGATGGAGTTTTCAATGCACCACGCGTAATGTTAAGTAAATATTCACTAACATTATTCGATATTTTGTCTTCCAAGTGCATAGTAAATTCTTCATTTGATGTTATAATAGTTTTACATATGTCACAGCCGCTAGTATATTTTATTACTGAATGAGAGCAATACCCAGCTATAAAAAATAATGAAGAATATTGTTCATTATTTATGTCAACATTTTCTGAAGAAGTAATAATATCAAAATAAAAAGAAATATCAGTAGACATAAATGAATCATTGTGTACAACTTCTTCAGTGAAAGAAAACTGTTTTATTGAGAAATTACCAAATTTAGCCGACCGTAGTTATAGTAAACTCAAAATTTTTAGTTTTTTCTCGGATTCAAGAACTTGTGTGACTGAGATATTATAGTTGGAGCCACTTAAAAACCTATACCTTCCAAATCTTCCCTCCATTTTGTCAGTTTGGAACTTTCCGAGAAGCACATATTTCAGTTCAAATTTTAGATCAAGTTTTGGAGAGAAAAGGTAACCTATCAAGTCAATGAGAGCAGCAGTCGTATGCTTTAATGATGTAAAAGTGTCTTTTGTTAGTTTGCCAGTATGCCATGGCTGGTAATTTGGCAAATTTACATTTTCCCACGCCTCCAAAAAATTTAAAAATTTCTTAAGAAATTTGATGTTATCATGGTCTGGAGAAGTAATAGGTTGTCTAAGTGGGTCCCTTAAACGAATCCCTCGAACTGTGCAAGTTTATTATTTTCCACCATGACAAAATTATGCTTATGAACTCGGCTGTACCAACATTATTTTTTTCAGTTATTTGAAGTGCTGCGATATTTTTTTTCATCAAACAAACGGACTGCTAACAATACATTCTGTCTTTCCAAAGTTGAAGGATAAAGAACTTTTTGAGACAATGCAGGGGCTAATTTAACTGTGCTATTACATTCATTTGCATAAATTTGTTTTAGGTCAGCAACATTTGCTGACAAGATTAAATTTGGTTCATCCATATGGGGAAATATGAATGATTGTTGATCATTTTTTTGATTGAGCCAATTATTTCTAATAGACTTGAAAAGATGAACGGTGTCAAAGAGAAGAAAAATTTTTTGAACAGGATTGAAAGGGTTTTTTATGCAATACTTATCAACTTCATTTCCAACACACATAGGTAAGTTAGCTTGAAACAAAAGTTCATACATGCCTCGGTTCATCCGATGATTATCACATATCAATGAAACCACATTGTAACCGGCATCGGTAAATACTTTTATAACGTTTAAAACCATTCCCTTTAGTATTGCTGAAGAGTTTTTTCTCACAGGATACAAAGCAATGATATCTTCGTTTTAGAAAATATTGAAGAAAGCATAAATGCTTGAATTTTATTGGCAACTTCTTTTTTTTCTGTCAGCCCTCTTAAAACCCCACCCCTGTATTCAACTTTTGGAGTAATGTGAATTTCGTCAAAAAGAATATTTACAATTTTCTCATGTGGTGCCAAATTATCTGCCTTTCTTTTTAGATACTGAATTTGAGATGGTTTATTACCCACATCAGCTTTTACATCTGCCGTTATCTGACTGAGGTAAGTTGGATGGGGTAATATTAAACAACCAGTATCCCTAAGCATTTTGTACGAACCTGGGAACTGAAAATACAATGTACTTGCCCATAAAAGCATATTTGGAGAATATCTTGGCTTTGACATCAACATCAATTCAAGTTGTTCTTTCAGGAAGTCAGTTTTTTTTATAAAAGATGAATGATCATGTTCGTTTTCTACCTCTAATGCAATATCTAAAGATTTTTTAAGAAATTCGCAAGCAAATTTAAGGGCATCTTCTTTCGTACTATTTACAGAACTCTCATTAAAACCCTTTAAATGACTAAGCAAACTTTCAAAGGTTGACCAGTTGGTACACGTGGATTGTTTAGTTAGAATCCATTCAAATTTGGAAGAGGGCAATTTAACATTTTTATAATAAACTTCTACTTCTAAGTTTTCTTTCACTTTAAAGCTGCACGAAATATGTGGAATTTCATTGACATCCAATAAAAAAAAAGAACACAATTGTTATATATTTTAAAGCTAAAATCACAAAGATTTTTTGTTTGGAAATTTGACAAAAACTCATTAAATGTATTTATTTTATCGGAATCTACCCAAATTTCAAAGTTATGTGTGTCCCTATCTAACAGATTCTGACTTCTCTCTTCGGGATTTTTTCTTTTTTGAGGCAGTTTTTTAGTCATATAAGACGGCTGGTTCGGAAAAATGGTGGGAATGGCAGTGGGATCTAGTTTTGGGATTTTTTTTGGACAGGTAAGGACAGAACCATCTGTTCTAACAATTTTATCGACAGCAATTATTTCAGACTCTAAAAAATGTTTGGAACATACCACTGTATTTGGTGTGGGACTGAAAGAATCTTCCCGATGTATGGCTGCAATCCATTTTCTTCGTAACTCCTCATCTTTGGGGAATGCGAAAGAGGAGATGTATGCTTTACCCTCTTTCAAGTCCTTTTTATAATTGCTACTACACTTTGGTACACAGCAAGTACGAGGCATTGTGCAAAAAAGTTTTAAAACAGAAAAACGCAAATCACAACAAACAAGTTGTAGAGGTTAGGTTTAAAAAACCCATCCAAAACTGCGGATAACCAATAAAACACGCAGGTTTTTACTAGCCACTATCAATAGACAACACTATTTTCACACCGCAAATAGTTTGAACTCAATTTTCAAGTAAAAAACGTATTTTTCTCGATCAAAAACAAAGCAAAACCCCGACCGGCACACTGTGGTCAAAAATTAACATCTAGGGTTCCAAAAAATAGGAGGACTTTGATTCTATTTTCTAATAGTCCTTTTGCCGAAATTAAAGCCTTGTATTACTTTATTATGATGTTTTATTACACTATACACTACCACATAAGACATACAGTGTGTCTCCTAATATGGAGTACCTACCCAAGAGAAAAAAACTTTTTTAATTTTTATTTTTTGACCAAAAGTCATTATTTTTTTAAAAAAGTCTTGCTTGATAAAGAAACCTATTATATTATAAGTATACAGTGCGGGTTCAAAAATTGAAAAAAATTAAAAAGTATTAACCCTAATTTTTTTTAACTTTGCGAAAATTCGTGTTTTGCATTGATAATCGTATGGATTTTACTTTCGAGTACTCTACTCATACAAGGTTTTTTTGTATAGAAAGGCCAATTTTTGTGATCTGAACGGATGAAAAAAAATCAAATTTTCAAAATGATTATTTTTAAAAAAATTGCAATAATTTTATAGGTTTTAATATGAATTGGAATTACATTATTAATACTTAATATTTTAGGGCCTATATTTCAGTGTCACCTTAAGGTATAGAATAGCGTAAGTCTTACTTAAGACTTAAAAACGTATGTCAAAGTAGGACAGACATTATGTTCAAGTGAAACTTAATTTTAAGGGAACATAAATATCGGCCCTTACAACTATAAAAAAACATATATAAAATACTAAAGCTAAACATATAGAAATAATAAGTTTTAATCAGAATCTACATCAGATGGTATTTCTGGGGATTCTAACAGTAAAATTACATCTTTGTTGATTGAACCGCTTTGCCTAGGTGCTAAAATTCGCATACTAGAAATTAATGGATCCGATGAAATAAGCAAAATATTAAATAAATCTTCATTGGTTATCTTTCGAGACATCTTTCGTGTATTATGTTCTCTATAATATTTGACTTCTTTGTGTCTTGATTCTTGTGCATCTTCCCCTAACTGTCCAATTGGCACTAAAAAATGATCGATAATATCTTTTCCGTGTAAAAGTATTTTGTGCACAGTGGCAGGCATTGGATACCACTCATACAACTGCACGTACCACTTTGCGGTTTCATAAGCATAATCTCCAAAAGTGGACGAATTTATTTTAAAGTTGGAGCTTAAGGCTTTTAAAATTACACCAAATCTATGAATTAATTGTTGGTCAATACCCGTAATACGAGACGATAATGCTGGATAAGAGAAAAACTTTCGCGCAGTGTTGCCATTATTTGTTGTACCAAAACCATGTTTTACGGAATCTACTAAAAGATCCATGTCAGTTCGGAATGATGTTATGATTTGTTGTTTTTTAGCGGAATATAATTTCTTATATTCATGTCCACGAACCTGCCACTTTCTAAAATCTTGTCGATAAGAAATGTGCAAAAAACATTCAAAGCATCTAATATAAGCATGTAAGGATGATATACCAAAATCAAGACACAAAGGATCATATGGACGAGATATTACCTTATCTAACTTATTAAATTCGGTTGGACCAGCTTTACAAATGTAGCATTTTTGGGTAGAAGAATTGGAAGTCAAGGCATTACACACTTTTCCATCTACCATTGTTTTAAAAAGCTGATGATTAACAAAAAATTCCGTATTTTCAATGAATAGCCTGGTAGGATTAAGATTTTCAATTTGATTTTGTATATAGCAAAATTCCGATTTTATAACATCATTAGTTTCTTTTACAAACTGAATCCGTATTTTACGTGAATTTTGCCATAAAATCAATTTGGAATTTTGTTGTTGGTGATATAACTGTAAAGGAGCTATGGATGTTGTTAACAGACTTGAGTCATCAACGCGATTTTCATTTGATTGAAAATGTTGGTTATAATTGCTTTGACTTCCACTTCCATCTGCCCCCCATTTATAAAGCATGTGTAAATTAATACTGGATTCACTATTAATAATGGAGGAAAGTACTTCATTTTGTGTTTCAGCAATTCTTGATACAGTGTGATTTAACAAAGACTGTAATGGAACTTAGCAGATGTTTCGGTAACAATAATTTTAGAAGAAGGGTAACATTTTTTTTTAGCTTCCAGAAGTTTATAATAAGGAGGATACAAATGTTTTAAATTTTTGTGTTTAGCAGATTCTCTTAAGTTAATGTACTGACAGCGAGTCAACTTTAGGCCTATAAATAACGCTAAGGCTTCGTCTGCAGAATACACTAATGTTTTTGAGTCTTTCTTTAATCCTAACTTTTTTATTCGTGTTGCGCTTTTAGGAGAATAAGAAATCTTACCAACCAGAGTAGCGGCATCCCTATTACCACATGAGAAGAGTTTCATTTGTGTAGCCAGGCAGAGTTCTTCCTTACTTGTTGAGGCAAGAATTTTTGAGACTCTTCTGCGTTTAGTCTGTTGGCTCGCGTTCTCAAATAAAACTTTTGGGCGGCCACGTCCTGCTTCTGTTGACCCATTAGGTGTAGTTTCAACATTACCTGATGTTAACACAACTGTATTAAGCCACTCTTCATTTTTTTGCATAAATCTATTTTTAATGCCGTGATTTTCTTTCCATTTTCTCCAAAGAGCGACGCAAAATACATGTACAACTCTTTTAACTTCTTTCTGATCTTCTATTTTCATATTTTCACTCCCAATTTTATCACGTATATATTCAAAAAGAAAATTTTTTGATTTCACCTCGAGGGGACGAAATGGGGATTTACTTTGCAAAAGATCAAATAGGCACATTCTGGAAAAGCTCTCACGGGTACCTAAAAAAATCGTTAAATTTACCTATTGTCGGCGTTTGTGGATAACGTAATTTGTACGTATAAATCAAAACATAATGCAGAATCATATTATGTTAAAATATTTATATTCTAACTTGTTCTAAAAAAGTAAACTCACTATAACCATAGAATTATTATATTTTTTAAAAATCTGACACCTTATATTGTTTTTTTAAATTTTATAAGTATAAAAAAATTAAAAGAAATTCTAACAATGTGTGATGATAATACATACCTCTGGGAATATAAGCCATTTTAGAATCACGCGTAAACACTACTTATACTGTCACCAACGCTTTGCAAACTAATCAAAATTTGACAAGTCACAACGCGATAAACAGAGCTCAAGGATGACGCGATGTTTGCGGCGTGGTAAAATGTAAAAATAAGCCAATAATATTTTAAAATTGTTAAATATATATTCAAACATTATCTATTAGTATAGTGTATCAAGGAAAAGAAAGTTGGGTTAAGTAGTTATTTTTATTTTTGGAAAGCTAGACACTAATTTTTGATCACAGTGCGGCACCCGGCATTTACATACTAACGTGCAGGCCACGATACTAATTTATGCAAACAGCTGATCGCCATGAAAGATTGTGACGTCACGGACACGGTGCGAACGGTATCTTGCGGCCTAAAAATTACGCAGGCCACGTTCAAATCATAAGGATAATTTACTATAAAATTGTTAACGTTGCATATACTTTCAGGTAGAACTACTTCTTTATTTATTTTAATTCCTGGCACTAAAACTTGGCCATCTTTTATTTTACTTATTAATTTTTCACTTTTATTAATATCTTCTTGTCTCGGGGCTTCTTCTTGAAAATTTTGGCCTTGAGGTTCTTCCTCAGTATTATGTATTTCTTCAATAATAATTCCGGGATGTGAATTAACTTGTCTAGCGAAATGGTTATAATTATTATTGTGAGGCGGACGATTATTCTGGGAATTTGAACGCACAGTATTGCGTAATTCACATAGGCGTCGGTTTGGGGAATTGTTGCGCATTATTTTGTGGCGCGAATACGTTTTGTATGTTTGTTTGAAAAGTTGGGGAATTTGAAGAAAAATTTCTTTGCGGAGGTCCGAATACGGGACCTCTAGGGAATAGATTATTAGAAGGTTGATTATTTGAGAATATATTGGGGCATGAAGCATTTTGGTTTGACAAAAATTGATTATTAAACGAAATATTGTTTGGAGATACATGACATGGGGTATTTTGATTTGGTAAAGGATTTTTAAATTAATTTCTTTTTGACATGTTTTGTCGCAAAAAGTTTTTGTAATTAATTTGAGCTTGAATATTATCATAATCCCTGCAAATATTTACACATGCATTAAGGCTAACAGGGTTTTGTTGCCTAACGAATGAACAATATGGTTCCTTTAAACCTGATATAAACGCGTATAAGGCTTGTTTTTCGTAATCTTTATATTTTAGTTGCAAAAAGGTAGGTTCATTAGAATATTCTATTTGAGCGTTTTCTTTTAGTTTGTGTAGTTTTTTGCTAAGGTCTAATGCAAATTCTTTAAAATTTTGATTATGATTTTGGAAACTGGTAGTTAAAATAGTTAAGAGATTTTCTTCACTACGTGGATCTTTATACTTATTTAATAATAATGATTTTAATTCGTCAAATGTTTTGGGGTTATATAAAGTTATTATATCTCTCCCTCTCCTTAATGTGAAATAACGTATCGGAAGAAATAATTCGAAAGCACTTCGTCAGTAAACGTAAATTTTTCTAAAAATTCTTTGGCATTATTTAAGAAATAATTTAATTCTTTTGAGCCTCCGAAATATTCTGGGACCATGCATTTAGCAAAATTAAACTTAACTTGAATGTCACTGTAAGATACTGTGTTATTTCCTTGCATTTTGTTTTCTGTAGAATTAACTTCAATCTTAATTTCCCTACTGAAAGGTGATCTATCGCGAAGCATTAAATATTGATAATCTTTGTATAAAAAATGTATCACTAAAATATACTACAAGTGAGACGTTAATTTATAAAGATTTACAAATAGGCAAAAATAGATATTAATTGTTTTAAATATTACTTACAAAACTAATTCTAAGAACATCGGTGCAGGAAGATCGGGGACGTCGCAAATATGACCAATTCTTCTCTCCCTTTTCGCCGTGTCTAGTGGTGAGTACAATACGTGCCTCTAAGTGACCCAAGATTTCAATGAAGGAACTCTTCTAGGTTTACTGTTGAAGGCTTCTTGTAGTAGCTTCGAGTATTTTCTTTGGTTTCTTCTTATTTAAAAAGGTGAATTACTTCTAAAGAGTTGAAACTCTCTTGACCACAACGAACAATACGATAAAAGGCCAATGAAGTAATCCTGTTCGCAGCGTCAATTAAGGATTCCGGATTAAGGAAACCGTTTTTAAAAACAAATTTGAACACGAAGCTTTCTGTATTGATACTGACTATTACACATTAAGGGTCTTATATTTATAAGGTTTATCCTAATCAGCTTAACTATAACATTAGAAAGTATACATAAACTAAATATCTCCCTAATGAGTTCGAAAGTGTGTGACGACATGGGCGACGTCTGGTATGCAGGGAAAGCTTCCTTAATTAAGTGACCACCGGTGGACAAAAAAAATAGAAGGTAAAATTAGGGAAATAAAGCTTTATTCATCAAAGATAAATAGTACAAAGTCATGCCAGCTGCAAACAATTAATATAAACGAAAAAAAAAATCTTAGTCTCAATAAGTAACCAAGGGGATGCCCACCCGTGAGCACGTTGTCTACCGATTCATTTCAAGAATGACCACCGGTGGTCACGTGGCGCTCAACGTGCTCATAATTTTGGCTTTGATTTGCTCATACAAATTTGGTGTTTTAAAACTTGATTTTACTGCTAATTAACTATTAATAATTTTGATTTTTTGTGATTTAACATTTACTGATTTTGACTGTAAAATTTTTGCAACTTGTTAGTGACATTTTACTCTATATTTTTGTGATCTACCCTTGGTTGGGCGAAATACATTTTTTACTGATGTTTACTGATCAAAAATTAATTGGATTTTCTCTAATTGCGTTATTTGAAAAAAAAAACTTGTTTAAATATTTATTTGCTTTTAAAAAAATTGAATTTTGTACTAGTAAAATAGGGTTTAGTTTTAAGTACGCTTGTTGAATCCGTTCTTTTAAACTTAAACTCTCCCTCCAGAGATCTTAGTACGTGAGCTTCCAAAGTTCTCAATCTTCTCTGAGTGAAGAGGATTGTTAATTCTAGGGGCAATTAGAATTACCGTGCTATCTTATTTTTGCATAATATACTGTTTTGTTTAATATATATTTTTGCGCACTTTTTTATATTCATAACATTATCATACTTATAATATTTTTGCAAATTTTTTAACTTCAATATTTTTATATTTTAACTATTTTCGCGTTACAAAAATCCCAATGCAGCGGGTGGATTTTTAGATAGGAAAGACAAGCTTGATTTTTAATAACATATTTTTTAGTTAAATTTTGGATTTTCAATTACTTACTTATTTTTCTGAGTATTAATATTTCTACTTATTATTTATTTTTGTATATTCTACTAGTTATTCTATTTTTATCCGTATTTACGTATTTTTAAATATTAGGAAAAAGATATTCATTTTTAGTTAGTTCATTTTTAGAGTTATATATTTTTTGTAAATTTGATTCTAAGTTGTTTTACGTAAAAAAAGGAATTAACTGTCTACAGTCACAAAGTGACCTAACAAATACGTGTGATTTGTTAATTTTCTGAGTAAAAAACTATTTTTAACAAAGCAAAAGACAGTTCGCTAGTGTATTCTACGGAATCAATTGTTTTAGTGGAAAAACTGTTGAGCAAAAACTCTAAAACTCAAAGTACTACATTATACGTTTGCTGAACACTAAAAGTGACAGTGCAAAAAGTGATTTCTTGAACGTTTACGACTCGAAATCAAAAGGTGAAATACCTAACGTTGTATGGACTTAGTAAAGCCTAAGTTGTAAAAACCATATTAGCAAGCAGGGCATTTTATAAGTAAATAAATCTTTAAGATCTTTGGACTATTGTATCTTAGGCTAAGAGATAGGTATCCACCTGGTAGCGTTTCTTAGTTTTAAGAACTGACTTTATCCCCGACTGACAGCCCGTTGCTACCTAAATTTTTTGTTCAGTTTATCTGGACTTTGACGATTCACAATAAATTTTTTCTACACTGTCTACCATGGCCACTCCAACTTCTGAAGTGGTTTCCATAGAAGCTATGGCAGTTAATCCAATGCTCAGACCCCCCTTTCTGAGCAAAGCCTCTCACTTTTGTTTGACGAGGGGAACAAACATCCTGAAGTTCCTCGAGTGAGTAGTGGGTGCCCGACTTGTCGTATTAACCCCTGAAACATTACCATAGACATGACTTAACTTATAGAAAATATAAACATGACACCTTTTCTGGAGCCACCTACGTGGACACCGAGTCCATGGAGGTACCTGGGGCTAGAGAATGTCCAAATACTGATCATTCCCTGAGTAATAAAATTAAATACAAATATCTAAATGTTACTTTTGCGAACCGTGACAAAACTATTAAATAGAGGGAAAGTATGTTGCTCGACAACGTTCGTCTACAGCGCGATTCTCTGTATATAGTTTTTAATGATAGTTCATTAGAATTTCGCAAAACCAAAAAAAGACCTTTAGTCTGCTGTATATTTGCTTGATTTTGATTTTTCTTTCCCAGATAGTACTTAGAATTCGGAAAGGGAAATTGACCTTGCCTCCATATGCCATGGAGACTTGGACATAGAAATGGACCGTAGGTCCGGACTCACAAATTTTATGAATAAAAAACCGGCTACAGGACATGATTTAAAAAAATTTTCCCAATGAAATCAACCTTTATCAGAACATGGCATCCCTGGTGGGGAAACTACCAGAAAGTTGACCGTGTTCGACGACCAAAATAAATTTTTTTTTTAAATCAAAACCACCCCATTTATCAGAACACAATCTCTTTATCCATATTCAAATCTATTTCATCTACAGTCTTTCCTTTATATTTGCCAGCATTTCCTTTCTCCATCAACAATAATAATTTAGCAATTTTTGCAGTTTGAAAAATATCACCAGTAACCGATAAACCTTGTTTGTACAGGGTGGTCCACATAACGTAACCTATCCCCTTATCTCAAAAATTAAAAGAGATACCGAAAAAAACTGTTTATGAAAGTTGCTTGATATTTCAAGGACTGCTTAAATATTTACGATCTATGTATACAGGGTGCTTCAAAAATTAGATATGATATTAAACTTCATTATTTTTCATTAAACACCCTATATATTTTTATATATTTTGATTGCTCTCCGAAAAACAAGTTAAGTTTGTATATACATGTATGTTCGAATTCGGCGCCGTTTAGCCTGAAAATAAAAAAAAAGATGAAAATTTAAAAAATTGTGTCTTCAAAAAAAAATAATTAATAATACTAGTCAATTTTTTGTTGGTATATTTGAAATAATAAATCAATTAAGTAGGATCCAATTCATGTTAATTTTGTACCCTGGTTGCTTTTTTATATACAGGGTGGTCCACATAATGGGTTAAATTAGTGATAATTCAATCCCAGAAAAGACAGTTTTTTTAAATGGAACACCCTATATATTATACATTTTATTGAATAACCTTTTAGTTACCTTTCATTTGGTAGGTATATGTCCTATACCTAAAACTAATATTAAAGGCGCTGTTGCGTTTTATTTTCGGCCATGTCATTTTTTATAATAATCTCGTAAGCATAACTTCCGTTTTATGCAAAAAATAAATCACTCTCTAATTTTTACTCTGAATATTATTTATTTTAAATTAAAAAAAAAATTTGAAATATCATTACAATAAAATAATTAAAAAACACAAAAGTTCGAAACTAATTACATTTTTAAATAGTTTTCTATATAACCTCCATTATTTGCAATACACGTCGTATAAATTATTTGAAGTTTGTCGATTGCCTTTTGGACTGAACCATTTTCATTAAGATGGGTAATCTCGGCTCTTATTCTGTTTTTCAATTCGTCTATGCTATAGGTCCTTTCTTTATACACTTTATCTTTTAGAGTCCCCCATAAAAAATTATCTAGGGGGCTTAAGTCGGGACTTCTTGGTGGCCAAGGAATGTGTCCGTTTTTCCCTATTAACATCTCATAATTTTCCCCTATGTAATTTGTGACTATTGGTATTGTGTGGTAGGGAGCACTTTCCTGTTGAAAAGCTACAATACCATGTCTCACATTCTCTGGCAGTGCTGTAATCAAATTTAATATGTCGTTTTGAAGCATATGTAGGTAGCGCTGTCTAGTCAACGTTCGTTCAAAAAAGATTGGTCCGATAATCCTATCATCAAGTATTCCACACCAAACGTTTATAGAGCGGTGACCCTGCTTTTCTATGGCCTTTACACGATGTTCGTTGTTGTGGGAATAATAGTGAGTGTTCCTACGGTTAAAAATCCCAGCTGTACTAAATGTAGCTTCGTCGGTCCATAATATATGCTTAAAAATGTCTCTCTCAAAATACTGATCCATTATAACGGTGCAAAAATTTAGCCTGTTTTCAAAATCTATTTCAGACAATTTTTGAACAGGAAGGAATTTGTATGGTTTAATTTTATCAAGTTTTAGTGATCTCATGATGGTCGTCTTACTAATATCTAAATCTCGTTGGCCATCCCTTAAAGAATTTTCCGTGTTATCTTGATAGTATAATCTTACTTCAATCCTCTTATCGTCAGTTAAAATTATGTTTTTCTTGTTCTTCTTTTTATTTACAACAACACCAGTCTCTAAGTCTTTTAAAATTCTCTTGAATATTTGCCTTGTAGGTATTCGTCTTCCAGGATATGTCTGCTGGTATTCTCTTAAAGCTAAAGCAGCACTTTTCCCATTACTGATATAAAATTCATGTAATTTAAGTCGTTCTTCAATGCTATACGTAGACATAATTATTTTTTTAATATTTGACAAAAACTCAATGTCATCTGCGTTACAGGTTATAACTACTTGGTTTCCATGGAAATTATAAAAATTATATAAATGCAACAACCTTTGGTTGCTTGATATAAAAAATGACAAAGGCAATCGACAAACTTCAAATAATTTATACGACGTGTATTGCAAATAATGGAGGTTATATAGAAAACTATTTAAAAATGTAATTAGTTTGGAACTTTTGTGTTTTTTAATTATTTTATTGTAATGATATTTCAAATTTTTTTTTTAATTTAAAATAAATAATATTCAGAGTAAAAATTAGAGAGTGATTTATTTTTTGCATAAAACGGAAGTTATGCTTACGAGATTATTATAAAAAATGACATGGCCGAAAATAAAACGCAACAGCGCCTTTAATATTAGTTTTAGGTATAGGACATATACATACCAAATGAAAGGTAACTAAAAGGTTATTCAATAAAATGTATTATATATAGGGTGTTCCATTTAAAAAAACTGTTTTTTCTGGGATTGAATTATCACTAATTTAACCCATTATGTGGACCACCCTGTATATAAAAAAGCAACCAGGGTACAAAATTAACATGAATTGGATCCTACTTAATTGATTTATTATTTCAAATATACCAACAAAAAATTGACTAGTATTATTAATTATTTTTTTTAGAGACACAATTTTTTAAATTTTCATCATATTTTTTCAAACGGCGCCGAATTCGAACATACATGTATATACAAACTTAACTTGTTTTTCGGAGAGCAATCAAAATATATAAAAATATATAGGGTGTTTAATGAAAAATAATGAAGTTTAATATCATATCTAATTTTTGAAGCACCCTGTATACATAGATCGTAAATATTTAAGCAGTCCTTGAAATATCAAGCAACTTTCATAAACAGTTTTTTTCGGTATCTCTTTTAATTTTTGAGATAAGGGGATAGGTTACGTTATGTGGACCACCCTGTACGTCCAGAGTGTGGCCCATAAAAGTGGCTAATTGCTCAATGCCGGTTGGGGTCATATTAAATACTAATTGTTTGCGTAACCGTAAACGTTGAAGTTAATGCTTTTGGATTTTGAGCTCCACACAGTTGTCTGCTGTTATTGTAAAATCTTGTACCCAACAATGGGTTCTTTAGATTTTTTGTTGGGGAATAAAAATACATTGTTATTTTCAAGAAAATTAGATCTGGCTTCAATAAGAAGATTCATGTGGTCCTGCACGTCTTTGTTAAACAGAACTGGTACATTTCTCCTCTTTTGCCCTAATTACTACCCTTTCAAAAGTTTTCAGTAGTATTGTTTAAGATGTTGTAACGGTGTCGGAATTAGGAACGGTGTCGGCAAACTCTTCGTAGGTAGTTAGACACTTTTCTTCTACTGAAAAATATGTGGTCAATTTCATGCGTTGCAGTTCACCCACTCTTTATCTCTTAAGAAGTAACCGACAAAAAACTGTTTCCATCAACACATTGAAATTTTTAAAATCAGTCATATTTTCTTTTAACTTCTTTTCAGCTTCGTTTCCTTTTTCAATGAGATAAGACCTAAATAATTTTAAATCGGCTGCCAGAGGTACCATTGCAATTTTATTCGATGTTTTGTCGTTGATAGGTACTCCTTCGGAGTAAACCTTGCCATTTGGAAGTTCTGGCTTTACGTTCAGTTTAACAAGTCTAAATGTGTAGAAAATCGCAACGCCTATGAACACAGAAACTTTTACATATCCTGGAGTTGTCGAATTATAAACGAATTCCCCATATTTTGAAACTGTAAAGACTTGTTTGTTTTAAGCTTCGACTGGCTTGAAGATTTTTTTATAATACTGTAGCCACCAGTTTTTGTAATCAGTAATATCCCGATAAGAGACCTTTTTAAACTGAAATGGGTTGGCGATCCTACTTCTCAAAATCATGTCTTCATATTGTTCTGGGACATAAACTCTGTCATACTTTTTGATTACCTTTTTTAATGTTCCGAAGTCGCGATCATACGGCAGAAACGAGTGCCCTCGGATAGGGAAGTAACGATAAATCTTTGAAAAACATCCGGTTTCCTGAAGAGCTAACAAAAATCGAACCATAGTATGGTTTCGGTTCTGCCCAGGGCAACCGTCTGAAAAAATATGCAATTTTCGAACTTCAGCTGTAATGTGATTTTAAATGTAGTCATATAGAAAAGTACACACTTCATTTGGCGTCTTTTTAGCCTCTCCTTTGTGATAGGTATAAAAATGTCCACTCGAGTCCCTTAGATTGTGAATCTCAAATAAGTATACCTGTAGCTGTATGTAATAGAATATTTCCTGTACGGGAATATTGGGAAGGGGTAGGTTCTGCATGTAATCAAATGAAATTCCAGCCACATGTGGGTCATCTTTACGTAACTTTTGAACTTCTTCTAATTTATTACAAAATTTTTGGGCACGTCTTTTATGAACCATCATTTCAGCTGCCACTACCCGCTTAGCGGTGTCATTGAGGTTAGGATCTTTTAGTTTAGTTCCTAGTTCTTCGCAAATAAAACAAACATCCACTTGGGGTCGCCAAAATCGAAGTTGAAATTTTTCATTAAAATATTTTAAGTAATATTCATATTTTACTTTATTTGTTAATTTGGGATACTTTTTAAGAAACAGGGAATACATTGCCTTTACGTTTAGTGTTAAGTAATAGATTATGTTTGAACTATAATGTGTCTGTTTTTTTGGGAAAGATTCGATGTCTTCTTTAATCTTGGCTAATATATTCGGCGATAAAACATGAGGTCTTGTATTATGTTTTCCTCTCATGTCATGAGGCTTTTCCTACTGTGACTAAGGTGATTAAACGTTAAACCAGGCTATGAGATGCATAAAGACTCATAAATGCTTGTTTGCAAATAACTTTGCGTTGACTCATTATTTATTACAAAAAAAGAGAATGAATTATTTTTCTTAAAGGTATTATCTTCGGTATTACCTTCATTGGGCTTAGGTCTTTTACATGGTTTTACTTCTATGCAACCCATTAAAAATTTATCTTGTTCATTCTTTGATTAACCAGGGTACAATTTGGCAATAATATCGCTTTTAACTTCTTCGGAAAAAAGTCCTGTGCATTTCCGCTTACATCTGGAACGAAACGTTTTTTTTTTTAAATGGATATTCTCATGCTGTGAAAATATTCGCGGTATTGATAGGAACTAAACAGCGATGTCGATATGGAAATTTTGAGGTAAACCTAACAACTTTATGCAATACCAACCGAAGGAGCAAATTTTTCTATATTTAAGTACTTTTTACTTAAATCGTTTTTTATAATACCCTGTATGCATTGTAAAAAATATGTAAAAAAAATAAACTAAAAAAATTTATTTTGTTTAGGCTTTTTTTCGAAATAACTAATCGTTTTGTAAATGAAAAAGGTTGTAATAGTCATGGGGCGGATTCAACCCCTTGATATTCAAGTTTCATAAAATTCCTTTTTATTAAACCTTTACACCGCACAATCAAACTCTATACCAAAATTCAGCTTTTTATATCAAGATATTTGAGCAAGATTGTGATTAATCAGTGACCCAGTTTTTTTGAAACCTTCTGTGTATTATATTTTTAAATCTTGAAATATGTAGAAAATAAAAAAATTACGCATATTCAGGACTTTTTTTAAAACCTGATCGTTTTTTAAATAAAGATATTTTAATATTTAAGATGCGGTTTCATTTTCCTTAAACTTGAATTTTGAAAATTCCCATCTTATCATACTGTACATCTTAGAGTCAAACCGTATACAAAAATTCAGCTTTCGCGTCAAGGGGTTTGAGGAGGATGGTAACTAATCAGTGACGCGAGTTTTTGAAACATACAGTATACATTTTTTTAAAATCTTAAAGTACGTAATTTCTGTGTACCAAAATTCAACTTTTTATGTCTAGCGTAGGGAGTAAGCATTATTACAATTTTGCAGTTAATGTATTTTAAAACGGTATAAATTCAAGTGAAAATAAAACAAAGTATGGTACTTACTGACAGGGCGGACCAGTTTTCTTTTCGCTTATAGTATTTCCAGAAGTACTGCTTGATGTATGATTCTCCTGCCAGACGAGCATGTTTATGTTTTTTCATTCCTAGCCCTCTCTGTCTCTCTGTTTATCATCATGAGTATTTCCACCTTCATTATCTGTATTTTGCATTTTAATTATTTAAACAAATTATATAAGTATTCTTTTTCTAGATTTTTGCACTCACCAACAGTCCGAACCCGCTCGAAAAACTTATACTAAATAACCTGGTGGTGGTGCCTGCAACATCTGCCTCCAAAAAATTGTATTTCAATAATTGAAGAGTAGTACCAAAGACACTAAAAGCCATATTTTTGCATTTGAAATAATTGATAAAAACAGTTTTCCTGGACTTTTTTTTATTACATTACATACAGTTGGGCAAAACTAACTTTAAAAAATAATAAAATATTTTAAATGAAAACACGTTTTTGAAAATACGTTTGCTTTATCAAAACTGAAAAGAAGTGCTAACGTATTTAACTTTCAAAGGTTATACATAAAAAAAAGGGGTTAGGCTTAAGTGTCAAATGATTTAAAGGTTTTATCTACCAGTTAAGGGTGAGTTGAACTATTGGCTCTGGTCCCAGAGTATTCTTCATCCAGGCCAAGAAAATTTAGCAAGGTTTAATTTTTTGTGGTCGGCTCTTTCTAGGTACGGAATCATGGAAGTTAAAGACTTTTTTTTTGTTTGCGGATATCTTATTTTTAAGAGGCAAAATATGTATTGTTGCACTTTTTAAATCTTCAATGGTTTTGTTTTTTTTTAATCATTGAATTGTTTCCATATCTCGATATCACTGAAGGATTTTTTCATAAAAATAACCGATGGATTCTGGCAGCCCATCCTGATCCTTAGCGCCTTACTAATGTTTAAGTTTTTGAGTACTGCTGATATGTACAAACATATCAGCAGTTTCTTTTATGTCCCAAAACCCGCAAGAAGACATTCATATGTCCTTCGAAAGGAGGGCCGTATTTTGCGCAACTTACTACTTTTTTAAATCATTTGGTACCATTGATTTCATAACACGCTTTCTTCTTTCAATGAGAGCAGTCTCTGTCACAAGGCATGAAACTGTGGCCACTAATAAGGAAGTTATACTCTACTGTATCAAAAACTCCGTGGAGAACAAGGAATATCAAAACAAATATAACCATCCGGTTTTTATTCTGCCCCGCACAGCTGTCGCTCCATAGCTGCAAATTTCTTTTTTCTGCAATACCAGAATTTAATATTTTTAGCAGAATAGATGCCACCTCATTACCTTCACGCCCACCAACACCTTCGTGCCACAAACACATAAAAGCACGATTAGAATCGGATATGCTTAGAATATAACAGGATAATTGGGACAAACAAAACATGTCTGAATGAGTCACAGTGGGCACAAATAAGACTTGTAAATCAAACGAAATGCAGTATGTCGCTACCAGGAAGCTGCGAATCAGTGATTTCTTTTTTCATACAGTCTCATGATTGTGCGACTTTCTGATGATGAAGTTCTAACATAGTTTTGGCTTTGAGTCCTTCCCTGTTGTTTTGATTCGCAGTTTAACTTATTACATGTATCGAGCCGAGAACGATGAAATCTTAGGTTTGGGAAGTCTTTTTTAACAACTTTTCGATAAAACTTGTAACTTATTGAAGATTGCTTGTGTTTCTCTAAAAATCCTTTATAAAGTCGATGAATATTTAAATCAGGACTTTAATATTCTTTGAGGGATTTCGAGCGACTGTAATGGGATATATCTCTAGGAATCGAATTTATGTGTTGGTGAATCAGCTGACGCTCTTCTTCAGTAAATTTTCTCGGTTTATTGTTGAAACGTCTGTCGTTAAATGTGGTGTACCCCATTTTTTTCCTGTTTGTTAGACCGACTAAACGTTTCTCGATTTGTTGTTGAAGCGTCTGTCGTTAAATGTGGTGTACCCCATTTTTTTCCTGTTTGTTAGAGCGACTAAACGTTTCTGCGAAATATCAAAAACATGCTGTTGCAATGTTTGAACCGTGTACGATATGGATGTTTGTCTTTTGTTATCAACAAAATTTTCGAACGTTCCATGCCTACGTCTTTTGATTTGTATTAAATTTATAAGCCCCATGAGATATGTACCCTTTCTGCATAAAATCTTTCAAAAAAGCTGAAGTTTTTTTTTCATAACTTATTTCTTTGCATTTAAAATAGCATTTGCACGGCACCTAAAACAAAAATAGTACGTGTGCTGTATAAATCAAAAAGATGTTTAAAGCCTTCTGAATATGGTATGAAAATTCCTGTCAAAACCCAAAAGTTTAATTTTGTTTATTTATTCACTGCTTAATATTCTTGCTCAAAATACAGAAATAAGTAAAATGACAATGAGGGGTTTCTGTAACAGTTTTTAGATCCACAAACCCTGAAAACCCCTCATTGTCATTTTAATTATATCTATATTGTAACCAAGAATATTAAGGAGTAAATAACAAAACAAAATAAAACTTTTGGGTTTCAACAGGAATTTTTACACCACATGCAGAAGGCTTTATACAAGTCATAGAAAGTATATTATGAATATATCCAATAGCGGATTTAGAGGCCAAGGGCGATCGCCCTCCCCCCTGAGCATAGTCACTGGTTACAATTTCATGTATAAAATAGGCACTGCATCAAAAAACTTAATATTTTTCAATTCATTCCTGTGTTACCTGAGAGATTACTACGGGTGCCGTTTCAGAAAATTGTTGTCTGAAAATAATAAACTGAAATATTTTATGAAGATAGGTCTGGATATGTATTAACTACATTATAATGGGTTGTGGCCAGTGCGCGAATTACATCACACTATCGCCACAAACCTATTCGAAATCTAAGATTTGCTAAAAAAGCAATTTATCGATTATAAAATAATGTCCCCTTAAGAGTGGCCGGATGACACTGCTGTCTCCTATAAAAATATTTTAAAGTTAAAACGCTGCCGGACCCATCTTTAGTAAACGCAATGCTTTATAGAATGCGTGGATTTTTTTTAAAGTTTGCGTTTCCAGTGATGAGTCTGATTAAGTAAAATCGAATTTCCTAAATACCTTTTCAGAATCATAACATTGAAAGGCTAATATAATAAACTGCTATTTGTTAAATTTTTTAGCTTAAATACTACATGTTAGCTCATTTTTATTGTAAATTGACTTCTTGTCTAAACTGGACAACAATTTTTTTAAATTAATAGTTATGCAGTTCGCATAACATATACTAGTAATAACTAGGTACAGAAAAATTACAGGTAGGTTAAAAAAATTTGACATAAGTTTTATATTATAATGATTACTCACTGTAAGTAGTGAACTCTCCACTGAAGTGTCTATAGGAACGATTGTTTCTGGTGGCCTATCAACATTTCGGCCAATATATCATTTAGTTACTTTAAGTTAGTTACTGTTGTTACTAAAAATATTAACAAACCAAACTAACCAAAAATATTTTACGATTATTTAATCCTATTCATCTGTCTATTAACGTTGTACAACAACTGAAATATACAAATTATTTAACTATTACTTCGCGACGGTTTTTTGATAAACGTGGTAATTGTTCCACAGTTGTTATTGTGAACTTGTACTCCGAAATTCTAGTCCGACCGCACAAATGTTTAAACGACCAACTACAGACGGGTTGCTGCCAGTCCCATCGTTACTTAACTTCATAGGTCATTGAGCGAGTCTCTGCGGGGATAAGCCACGATAAAACTAGTTTCTTCTACCTTGGGAAACTGGATTCAACGGCACAACGGTGAAAGGTAAAACCAAAAGTCCACTTTATGCTACCTAATCCAAAGTAATCGTATCTGACTGGTCAATACCGGTCTACATAAGAGTAAAAAGTACATTTTTGTCTCCTTGATCCTAATTTGTAATAAAATGTTAACATGAAATTGAGGCGTTGATATGAAAAACAGCATATTTTCAAAAAGTTACTTCTGAGATAATCGATAAAAACTTAATAGCTCACGAGATTCAAGTTAGGATACCAATTTTATTTATATGACTTACTGATATCCTTTAAACAAAAATTCAGATAATAAGACATCAAAAACTTTAAGAGAAAAAACATTAATTTAAAAAAACTCTTGTACTTGAATATTTAAAAATGCGGTTTTACATACCTGGGTTTCCTGGCCTGTAAGTAAAATAACTGCTATGCGGCTTTGAGGTTTCAATATTTCCTTGAATACGGGCTCGTCGCTTAGTAATACTATTAATTTTTACAAGCCCACACAAATTAGCATCTTGCTGATTTTTGTCAGTCATCTGGCAAAATGCTTCTTAAACTTCTTATACCTGAAACAAATAAGAAATAAATAGTATAGTTTTTAATCGGCTAGGAAACGTTACAAATAAACATTATTCTCTTAAATAAAAATACGTACCTGCAATTTTCTCCTATTTGCTTCTTAGGAACTAGCTATCCTTTATGATGTATGTGCTCTTCATCCTTTATTTTTGCTTCCTTGATTTTGTCTGACTTGGCAATTTTTTTCTTCTCTCTTGTTTTCCAAATGCTTGTTGCAGTATTTAGAGGATTTACCAATATTATTTTGCATATTAAACACTTAAAAACGACTTAAAACTCGTAATAGACTTCAAATAAAACACACATTTTTTTAGAGGTTATGTAAACAAAATCCTCTTGTCGCGTTTTCCCGAAAAACAGCATTAGTCCAAGACTTAAGTGGTTTTAAGAGAAACGGCTGGATATTGTTTTTACGGAATCAGTAAATTTTCTACCGGTTATATCTTGAATCCCATGTTGTTTTTGACGGAAACGACTATCGTATGCGATGTGGTATCCCTAATACTATACAGAAGCAACAAAAATTCATTTTATGAAATTTTGGACATATGCTGTTTTTATATCAACTCCTCAATTATAAATACTACGTTAAATATTAGTAGGGACTGTTGGTCCACAATTCTACAAATATTCCGTTAAATATTAGTTAGGGAATTTGTATGTTTTGGTGGCTGCATAACGTTGAGGAAAGAAGAGGCGAGCGGGGCGGGATAAGGTACCTACGGTACAATGCTACTTAGTAAACGTGTGCTTGCATGGGGTGCCATATATATTTAAAAAAAATAAAACTATGGTTATCAAGCTCTTTGTCAATGTAATTAGAAAATACATATTTTAGATTCCAAATGTTTTTCACATGTTCATGAGAAAATCGTTATCTGAAGGATATAATGTGGGATCTTGCAAGCTATCGGATATTATGCTACTTCTACCATCATATGAATTGGATATAAATTATAAACAAATAATTTTTTTTTGGTTTTTAGTATACCCAGACTTTTTTAAGTGTATGTATTTATGACTTGAATGGTAGGTCTATAATCTCTATAAATAATCATGCAGGGCCTTAAAAAGAACGTATGGGGGTGATTTTTAGGTCATTTCAGAATTTCCTTTTCGTCGATTTAAAAAATGTTTTGATGAATAATAATTTTCCTCTTTTCTTTTGCTCCTTCGTTAAAAATAATTGATTTTGACGATACATTGTGATGGGTTTATTAAAATGAACATGAGAATATTTAAAAAAAATTAGTTACAGCAACATTGAGCTTTTACAAAAAGTGTGCAGACATAACAAAACCAGTTATTGAATCTAAGCTAATCGCTTTTTTTGTTATTACTTTTTGAAATTATCACAAAATATATAATTGGATAATAATGTAATAAGGTTACCTGGTAGTTTTCGATTACTTTGATCGAGATTTCCAACCATATCAACTAACTCGCGACTTCTCGACGACTTAACTACTATAATTAAGTAGATAAAGTTATGTCCTCTGATAGAAGAAAGTTTACCTATCTATAGAGTTGCTAAAAGATAAGTACATATAAGTTCTGCAAAATTCACTTAAATAGAATCAAATAGACCTATACGAGGGATGCCTCACTCGCGAAATCGCTGTACCTTTTCCTCAAAATCACTCCGAAGTCATGACCCAAACCAGAAAAGCAAATTGAAAATACGAAAATCGCATAAGCAATCTCCGAAATCAGGAAATCGCATTTAAAATCAATTCCCATTTGTTTAACTTTACTTAAATTTAAAGAAATAATCGTTTGGCAACTGTGAACGTAACGCATGCCAGACGATTTTCTCCCCCACTTCACTATCTAAATTTAAAGGGTTTTACCAAATGTGGAAACTTACACTCTTAAGGCAATGCTTGCTGCGGCTTTGATTAATTTATTACTTTTAATAGTAATACATTAGATTAAATTGTTTTATTGCGCTTTTATTGGCTTCACTACTTATCCGAATCTATTTGGTTCAAATCTATCTTACCTGAACCTTAGACAAGGCCTTGTCTAAGGTTCAAATCTTGTAATGTAATTGTTATAACTTCGACACAACCGATAAATTTGAAATTTGGCATGCATACAGAGTTTTTAACAATTAATTTGACGTATATTAAAAGTCTGATTTCTAAAATCAATATTTAGAAATCCAAACGGCCGATAATTTTGGTTATTCGTGTATTATTGTCTAGGGGTGATTCGACTAAAAATCTCTATCTACAAGAATTTAAGAGAAAAGTTAATCAATATTAGAGAAATAGCGGCGCCAATATGGCGAATTAATTTCGTCATTTATATGGATTAATTAACTATGTCATTTATGCAGATTTCACAGAAAATCGGTAATTGGGGATATTTAAGCGTGCATATAATAAATACTTAACATTTAAAATTTCGAAATTCGTCAGCATACATTTTCAGTTATTATAGAAATTAAAATATCGATACAAACATGGCGGGCAACTTTTAACATTTGTGGATTTGAGTAAAAAATCGGCATTTGGGGATATTTAAAGTGTACATCGTACATTTTCAAGAAATTTAAAAAATCAAAATGCCGGTGCCAACATGGCTGACGAACTTGTTTTGAGGATTTAACTAAAAATCGGTATCTGGGTTATTTAAGAGCCCACATCACAAATTTTTAATTAATATTTAAAAATTTAAAATGGCGATGTCAACATGACGGGCGAATTTTAACCTTTGTACAAATCTGACTGAACTCGACAGCTGGGTATATTTAAGACTGCCTTGTGAATTTTTAGGAATGGAAAAACATGCATATTTCTGTGATGTTTCTACGACTACTGAAGCTCGACATTAGAGCTGTGTCATTCGTGAATGATTCGATCTTACTGATTCGGTCACTAAAAAGTATTGAATGATCGAATCCTGCTTTACCGGCCGACTCGATCATTCACCCAAATTTAGCCAATTGTTCCGCTGCGTGCTGCGATCGAGCGACCGACTGGAGTTGTAGGAATTATGTTATTCTAAAAGAGTAGTGAGGCGATCGACGTCGGCCACCGACAGTCCTTTTTTTGGTTGAGTGATAATACGTTTTTGTGTTTAATCTGGTTTAAGCAAATGACCAAGTGTAGAAAAAAAATGTAAAATTATATCAGTAGTTCAACAACAGTCCGTTTTTTAATTATAGTAATGGCATGGCATAAATATTATCATGTAGTACAGATAAGGATATATTTTAGTTTTTAGATTAAGATAAATATAATTAGGATTTTAGAAAGGGTAGTTTTGGTCTTAGGCTTAGGAAATAAATAACTCGGGTATTTGGATTTGCCTATATTAACAATATATTTCAAAAAATAAATATTAGAGGTTATGGTTTAGAAACAAAACCTGCGAAGCTTTATCTGGTTTAAGCCGACTGCGTTTTTCTGTAATAACTTCACCAGCATGGGAAAAAATGCGTTCGCACGGAACTGATGTTGCCACTATGCACAGTCTTCGACGCATTAGGTTATAAAGTCGAGGATATAAGAGTTTTCTCTCTTCCCACCAACGTAGTGGATCTTCGGTCCGTCTGATGAGAGGTTCGTTAAGGTATTTATCTACCTCGATTATGCTTGCTGCAACGGGATTTTGCACAGTTAAAACATTTTTAACAGTATCGTCAAACTCGTCCCAAATAGAAGTTTTTTTATTTTCACTAGGGGTGCAAACACTGCTAACAGAGGGCATAGTTTCTAATGGAACAGTCTCATTAGTCAAATTAAAATATGCAATTTTTGATTTAATTCCTTTTAATGTAGATTCATATTTAGTGGTAGAAGAGAAGCCATATTTTTTAAACCTGGGATCAAGAAAAGTTGATTGAGTGGTTAATTCCATCGTTTCTGCATCTTTAAATCTCTCTTTTATCCCTTCTTGTAGTTTTTTAAGTAAAGCTGTGATTTTAGGTGAATTTTCTCGATTTAACATTTTATTTAAATGGATGGTCATAGAATTAACAAATAAAATTATTTTAGAAACTGTGACTGATTTCTCGGCACTGATTTCTTCAGTAATTTCGTAAAATAATTTTAATATTTCAAGAGATTCTTCCAAAATAGTCCAATCGGAAGGTAACAGAGTATTTAGTTGTGGTTCATCAATTGCTAATAAACCAACAATAGCATTTTTGATAACTATAAATCTTGATATCATATCATAGGTGGAGTTCCACCTAGTTACTACATCCTGTTTTAATTTTAATTCTGGTAACCCCATCCGTACTTGCATGCTTCTCAATTTTGCTAAAGCGCTTGAGCTCCGTTTAAAAAATTGCACAATAGCCTTCACCTTATCAACTTGTTCTTTAATTTCTACTAATCCACATTGTAAAACTAAATTTAGGGAATGTGCGAAGCATGGGAGAAATCTCCAGGTGGTCGATCTTATAGCTGCAGTTATGTTAGCAGCGTTGTCAGATACCACACATGCTATTTTATTTGAGATTCCCCATTCCTGAGCTTGCGTTTGAAGTAGTTCGGCTAAATTTTTTGACGTATGCCGCTCATCAAATGGAATACAACCCAATAAAAAAGAATTAAGAAATTGTTTTTTTGTATCATTATAATTAATAAAATGAGCTGTGATGGAAATAAAACTTTGATTGTTATTGGAAGTCCATCCATCCGTTGTTAGACAAAGAGCGTCAACTACTGATAGTTGTTTAAATATTGTTTCTTTCATGCTATTGTACATTTTTGGAATTAAACTGTTTGAAATGGTTTTTCTATCAGGCATCTGATAACTAGGACATAACATAGTCACAAATTTTTTAAACTCGGGGTCTTCAACTACTTTAAACGGCTGGTATTCTTTTACGATGACCCTAAGTAGCTGTTCATCTAACTGTTTAGATTTGGCAAGAGATATTGGTCGGCGAATGAAATTTGTGATCATTTCCTGACTTTTCGAACATCCGGCGCGTGGAGCTGAGATTTTAGGAACATCGACGACCGCATTTTGAGGTACTGTGGACATGGAAGCGAATGATGTGCTTGGACCCGGATTTGTATCCATTTGAACAACTTCAGGTTGATCATCTTCTTTTTCTTCTGTAGATATTTTGTATCGCCCACAATTTCCATAACGTACTTTTTGAATGCTAACGGCTTTATGCACAGACTTTATATGCCTACCAAGATTACCTGTTGCACCTGAGCCAAAACTTAATATTTCATTACAATAGCTACACTTAGCTTTTCCAGTTCCTACAATAGTGAAATGTTTCCAAATTTCACTTCGTTTACCTTTTAACTCAGACATAGTCCAAAATATGTTCAATATGTATATACAGTTCAAGTTACGAAAAATGTCCAGTTACCTATAAAACCGTCACCAATACAGTTTACACATAATGCTAGGAATATACGCAAGGGCATTCCTATTCTTTAAAAAGCTGAATAAATTAAATGTTAATTTCAAGTTAATAAATCACAAGATGAATTTTAGCAGCATAACAGCTGTGCCCTTGATAATATCCCTAACGAAAATTGTTCATACTATGCTACCTCCTTCCTCCATATGAAAAAAACCAACACCAACCACAACATTCACAAAAAGAATTCATAAAAGAAGAAACTGTTAAACGAGTAGGTATTAAAAATATTAGT
Source organism: Kuschelorhynchus macadamiae (assembly GCA_030620095.1). Classification (NCBI taxonomy): domain Eukaryota; kingdom Metazoa; phylum Arthropoda; class Insecta; order Coleoptera; family Curculionidae; genus Kuschelorhynchus; species Kuschelorhynchus macadamiae. Next base: position 591,920 of record JAUTXW010003575.1, read on the forward strand.
TCAAAAGTTGAAACCCATACTAAAGCATTTAATAAGAGCAACCCGAAAATGCAGTGACACAAGTATTTAAATTCGCACAACTAAAATATAAACCAATTTCGATCAATACTGTCCGATATCGATATCACAGCTATGTAGGTTAGAATCCTAACTATCATTAATTCAAAATTCAATTACAATCATTTTACTTAAAGAAAAAGAACAAATTATAATGTGTAAAGTCATTAGAACAGAGACAGAAAGTCTATACAATAATCGTTACCAATCGTTACAAACTAATGTTTTTAGATTGCATAATATAAATATATCTGAACGGAGAACGGACACGCAACGGCATTCAATTGACTGAAAGAGAAAATAGTGAGTAAATAGTGTTTGTCCCGGTTGGAATCTATCTGTGACCGAAAGAATGAATGATTGATTGAAAAGATTCGGTCACTTGGGAGATCATTCGCCGACCGACCGAATCGCCAAAAAATGAACGAATGACACATCTCTACTCGACATGTCGTCTAGACAAATTCAAAGGAATGTTTATGCTAATTCAATGGTTTAGCTTTTTACCAGGGGCGTGTACGTGTTTTTTATTATTTGTTCGAAAATTGTGGCAATTTTGTAAGAACCCTTCTATAAATTTCTTTTGTTAAAGAATTAATTATATATTTTGAAAATTTAGAGCTTGTTTAATTTCTGTTGTCACAGCACCTGGATCATCCATTAAAACAGCCTTTAAATTATATCTAGTATAAAAAAAGTTTAGTTAAATACGTGTTTACGAACATATGTGTCTTAAAAAAATCATAGTTCTGAGTTCTACACTTTTACTTGTTATTAACTAAAACATACAAACAAAAATTGGACCCACTGAAGGTAATATAAAAAAAATTCTAAAGGGTTTATGATCAGTTTTGAGCCATTCTGACTAAACCACGACATAGAAATACCACTAGCAGTGGTATTTATGCGTATCAACCTATTGTCATTAAATAACTCTAATTGCCTTAATTAGTTCATTCATTTTAAAAAGACGACACAGACATTTATGAAAACAAGAGTATATAGTCATAGTATGACCAAACTTAACTAAAACCAAAGTTTCAAATATGTGCCTTTTGAGAGGTCAATGAAATATTGGTGAAACTTTTAAAATGTATTAAAAATTATTATATAAGATTCAAAAAATACATTTTTTTAAATATTTATGTGAGTCATTAAATCAGGAATTGTCTTACAATATTTTGTTATCATAACAAAGAAGAATTTAAAGTTGTGAAGTTGTCAAAACCACACAAGATTATTCACATTATTGCCGGTTTTCAAAACAGGCAGCTTACAATAGTTTGTTATCACAACAAGCTATAATTCAAAGCAAAATAATACCTTCCCTGAACGTTCGATTCTACTCGTTTAGGTGCCACAGAGCCGTTATCAAAACAGACCCTTTTTGACGTCTCGTCTATCTCACTTTCAAATCAAGGAAAGTGATCTGCTGCTGTTGTTCTAACCAAGGAATTCGCCGATATCGATCGGCGCCGCCTCCGTGACTCATGACCTTGATGTAAATCAACACTTTCGTCATCCGAACTTTGACTAAATTCTTTACGTTTAACGAGTTTTGATAATCTGTGTTGTAAGTAGTAGAGCAGGGGCGGTACTGTGACACTCGATGGCATATTCCATCCACTTCTCGCTTCTTCAGCACTCTTCGGCATTGACCTTGGAAGAAGTAATGGGCGTGTCCTTTTTCCATCCACTTCTTTGCTTCTTCAGCAGTCTTCGGCGTTGACCTTGGTCAACTATACTGGTTAGACGTAATTTTGGTTTCTTTGAAATGGGTGATTCATAATTTTCGCTGAAGAGTTAAAATTTCACAAGAAATGTTTGAAGAAGTGACGCAATAAGCTTGGCTTAGATGTTATTTCTACTTTATTTTGAGATTGGTGCCATCTGTTGACAGCAAGTTAAAATCAATGCTTTTACTTTGTTTTTATTATAGAAATCTATTTTTTTTTAAATTACTGTGTAGATGGTGCTATATGTAGAGGTTATAAATAAAACGATAAAATTATTTAGTATTACTCTTTATTTAATATTGTCAGATGATCCAAATCCCTTGTTTCCCCTTAATGTTTTAGTTAAATTTTCATCTAATATGAAAGTGCAATTTACATTTTTTTTAATGATAAGTTGTGCTATTTTATTTCCTTTTGAAATAATAAATGGTATATTTGAATGATTAAATAATATATTGCCTAATATATTGCCTCTATAATCTTGATCAATAATACCGGTTCCGACTTCGATTCCAAACTTATAGCTTAGTCCCGATCTGGAATGTATTTCAGCGTAGTATCCTTGTGGTAATTCGATTTGAATTCCTGTATTAACTTTAGCTCTTGATGATGGTTCAATAACACAATCTTCTACGCTGAATATGTCAAATCCAGCTGCTTCAGGAGTATATTTTTTAGGTTCCTGAGCTTCTGCGTGAGATTTTTTTAATTTAATCTAAAAAAAAGACATAAGAATTTAATTATGTTATATATTTATAATAATTATAATAAGTATAATATTTATAGATTTATTTAAACAAATGTATTTTTAAATTACATATATATATATATATATATATATATATATATATATATGTTGCCTTTGGTGGATTTGCTGGTTCCATTAAAGTTGAGGATTTGGTTATGGTAGTTTTGTAACTTCTTTCTTGAGAAAATTTTCCGTGTCTTAACCTTTCTTCTTCCCGAAATTTTCTTTTGACGCTTTTTGGTGCATTTATTGGTCCCATTCTCAAAACTTCGTGGGTTGAAGCATATAGTTCAGGATTATAGGTGTCGGTTGGTTCATCTGTATCCCAACTTTCGTCTACTGGTGTTTGTGTTTGTGGTTGCTGTTGTGGGGTAGACATTTCAAGAAAATTAATCTGAAAACACAAGAAAACAAAAAAAATTTAGTAATTTTATATGTAAAGTTTTAAATCAGGAATTAGTTACCTTTTTTCTTTCCAATATTATTCCAATTTTTAAGGGTGCTTTGAAACAGGCTTTCAACAAATTAATTAAAAAAAAAACGAAAAGATGAATATTTTTAAGAAAATCCCCATGGTAAAGTGTCTGTAAGTTTATAATTAACGATTCTTTTATCATCGTAAGGGTTTAAAGCAGTTTTTTTCTGATTAATTGTATAAACTTTATGTAATTTTGATACAATTGTTTTTTGATTTACTTCATTACTAATATTGTTAAAAATACATTGATAATAGTCATCAAAAGTAATTCTTTTAAGCGCTGTTCTATTAATTCCTTTTGCTTTTTTAATAATATTATAATTTTGAATAAATGTATTGATTTCTTTTGAATCTACTCCCTGATTTTTTAATTTTTTAATATCGTTTTCTAATTCTGTTTGTGTTTTATATACTTTGATGGAATACATTTTAGATTTGATACCTATAAATTCTAACATAATTGTTCCATTGAGCTCATCTTTCATTAATCCTAAAACCTTTTTATTTTTTAATGGTATGTTATATATATTATTATAAGAATAATTTGATGTATCAAATAAATTAATAGATAGATAGTAGATATCATTAACAAAGAAGTGATATATTAAAGAATCAGTATCTGTATATAAAAGTTTTGCTTTAGATCCAAATTTATTTTTTATATAATTATAATGGAAGTCATAAAGAAAAGTCTTTGAAAGATCTAAAATGGTAAAACCTACAAATATTGGCTTATTTATTTTTACTTCTAATCGTGACATTTCGATAAGAATTAAGTCCTTAGAAATACGAGTACAACTATGAAAATTTGGTTGTGAAATATAAAAATTTGCTCCGTATCTACCATTCCATCTTGATACTAATTTAATATCTTTATGTTTGCGTACATTTTCTATGGTTTTTCCAAAAAATGCATTATTTAATAATTTAAAAAAATTTTTTTCAAATTCATTTTTACTTTCCTTTCTTAAACTTGTATTCAAATCAATATATTTTTTTAACCAGCATGACTGATTAAATTTTAATACTTTATGAATTTTTATAATTTTTAATCCTAATTGTAGAGCTTGTTTTAAATTTCGATAATGAATTACATAGTTTTCTTTTTTAAAAAATGTAGTTAGCAGTTTTGGAAGATTTGATTTTGAATTTGGTGGACGTAAATGTTCGGGACAAAGTGGTAGATCCTTATGTAATTCAAACAGTTCTTTAGGATATTCTATATCTATTTCAAATATATATCCAATGTCACTATCATCAGAAATTTTTAAAATATTCTCAGGCGTAAAAATATTTGGAGTACTCCATTGAAAATTTTTTTGAGGTAATGGTAAACTCATTGCTGCACCATATAAGTTATTAACATCAAAATACATTAGATACGATGTTGGTAATTGTGGATTAAAAGATGTTTCCATATATTTATTATTAGCTTTACCATATCTATTACAACATTGAGAAATACCTCCTCTAATGCCTCTTTCGATAAATAAAAGCATATCAATATCAGTTAGTAGTTCTAGTTCAATACCTTGTGATAAAACAATTTGATAGGTTAAACCCGGAGTTGTATAAGCCCACAATGCATCTAATTCATATGTTGACAGACACATGTCTCTAAAATTTTCAAAAATATCAGCTAAAAGCAAAACGTCGGTTTTTAAATATAATTCAGCATATTCCTGTAAATTTTTTATATTAAACGTGTTCCAAATTGTTTGAGCAAAATCATAGTCATTTTGTGAAATATTTTTTTCATTAATGGAACTATAAAAAGATTCTCTTTTAGGTAATGCTGTGTCTTGTAATTTTTCCCAACAGTCTAAATATTCATAAGGAAAAACTCCTTTACGAGATAATAATTCAAATTCTTTATCTATAGTGTAAAAACTTTTAAGAATTTTTTTTTTATCATTAGGTAAATAGGAGGATAATTTATCAATACTCAAAGGCATAAATCTGTAAGAATCTAAAAATCTAAAAGAAATAATAGTATTTTCTATGTATTTTGTAAAGGAGATATATCTTTCTTTATTGATGGGTAATAGATTTATTTTACCTTTTATATTAAGACTGAGGGCTTTAATTATGAAGTGACTATCGTAGCCGGAGAGGTTGTGGAATAATACAGGTATCATGGGATCAACTTTAAAGTTAAGATTACATGATGAATGAGCAGTACCACGAAACTGACCGGTAAAATGATTATGGTCTTTAACTTTCATTTCATTAAATTCAAAGGGTTTCTTACAAATAAAACAATGAGATGTTGAATAAAATTTATGCCATTCTTCTTTAGTTAAAGGTTTCATTGGAATTATATTTTTAAAAATTTTATCAACATGATATGCAATATTTTCAAGTTCTTTTACAAACAATTCAATACAATCTTTTCCTGTAAATAGTTTAAAATACGACAAAGAATCATCATAAGAACATTTAAGATAATATCCGATGCTAAAAGCTTTATGTTCTTGATATGTTGTAGTAGCAGATTTCAAGCTAAATGTGTTATGATTTACTTTTTCTAAAATACTTTCTAAGTCAGCATAAATAACAAAGGGAACTCTTTGTTTAAATTTAAAATTTGTAAATTTTAATATATTGTTACCTTCAGTTGGTAAAGTAATTTTTGTTTTATTCATACTTTTACAACAAACAAAATGTTTTTGAAGATTTCCTTCGGTTTTAAAGTGATTTAAACACCTTTCACAAAACCATTTTTTATGACTTACGTTTCCCATTTGTTTATTTAATACACGTGATAGATCTTTAATTAAAGCAAAATGATAAATATTTTTATAGTCATTTTCATCATTATAATAATTTGATTTATTATTAGTACAATGAATCATCAATAAATTTATTCTTGGAGAATAGTCTTGCTGACTTAAACACAGTAGAACAATTTGTGATTTTTGTGTAGAGAAAATGTTAATTGATAATTTATTTAAAATTTCAAACTTTACTATATCCTTAACAGATATGGGAAATTCAATATTATCATATTTTAATACCTCACTAAAATGTGGATAAGATGATGTTCTGTTTATATTTTTATTTCTATTATTTACTGGATATAAAGCACCAACAATTGACCATAAAAAACAATATGGATCATTATTTTTAATATTAATTATTCCTTTTGTATTTTTCAGAAATGATGGCATATCTATGTAAGTTGAAAGGCCTATATTAATAGGAGTAAAATTGTTAATATTCACTTTTAAATGTAAAATTTCATATAATGCAAAACCAGAATCTTTCTCTTGAAATTCCTCTAATTTTTTGAGAATTTTATTTTTTACATATTCAATATACCAGTCTTTTAGATTAGTATTTTTATCAATAATTTCATTTTTTGTAGTAAAATGTTTTATATCTGTTTCCAAATTATTAGGTTTAATAAATATCGCAGAAAATATAATATTAACTTTTATTATGTTTTTTTTTAATTCCTTTTTAATTTGAATAGAAAAACTTTTATATGCTTTATTTAAAAAAATGTTTGGATCTTTAATGCTTAAATTTATAATAGCACCAGTTCGTATTCTACCCTGAAAACATGATTCAATATCTTGCCATAATAAATTTTTTTTAGTATTTTTTAAAAGGGCAGACTGACTAAATTTTATTCTTTTTTGATTTTTAAAATTTTGCTTATAATTTTTTAAATGAGTTAAACTTGATTCAATTTTTGAAAAATTTGTTATACATTTTGATTTATTTTTTTGACAATTGTTAATTAATTTTATTATTTTATTTAAATATTTTATCCAAAATAAATATTCATCTTTTTTTTTAATTAATCTGCTTACCTGCTCGATTTTATGTAACACCTCAGTCACTAACTGGTCAAGCGTTTGTGAACTTATTTCAGAGTTAGCGTTCATTTTTATAAGTCTGTTAGGATTGCTTTATAGGGAATGATTACTTATATCAAAGTACTTGGATAATATATATATGTATCTTAACTAATTAAAAATTAAAATTAAGCTTTGTGCGTAATGCTTTGTTTGCTTGTACCTTTCCGTACCACTCCATTAAAAATTCATCGCGATGCAATTTCTTGTTCAAGATTAACAAACATTGTGTAGAAAAATAAAAGAGTTTTTGCACAAACGTATTTATAATAGAAATAAAACAGCGAATAACAAGTTAATAACTTTATTCTTTAAAAAACTATATGTTTTATACATTTGATATATTTACAAAATTACACCAATCTGGACTGCAGTAGTAGCAGTAGAGAAGGCCTTCCGTACTGATAGTATTCCCATACATATATTTTTGAGGGCTTTGACATTTTGAACAAAAACTGTGATAAAAGCACACGTTTTTAGTGTTTCCATTTTTATAACAGCATATGAATTCGGCAGTATAATGACAACCCCGTATTTTACATTCTTGAAGTTTCTTTTTTTCTGTTGGATTCATTTTAATTCACTTAATTTTTCCCTATTTCTTTTACTGTTGTCTTGAGGCAGTTGGTTAAAACTGATTTTAAAAATATATATTTATTTAGATTCTTAACAAGGACTTTTATTTAAAAAGGTGGGGAGTTTAAAGTAATGTCAATATTTTTAATGAATTAATATATAGAAGTTAAGATATTTAAATACATATCTATATTATATTTAATATATATTTTTTTTATTTTTAAGAATATCAGATAATATTTCACAATGTAAACGCAAAAATTGTAGGCACGTGTTAGATTCTAATAAGATTACTAATAATTGGAACACGTAAGTTAAGTTGCATTGGATGATGCAATATTATAATTTATTTCAGTGACTAACAAATGCATTAGCTTGCATACATAATTAGTCAGGTATTTAATTTTAAACAGTAATTAAAAAATGCAACAAAACAAAGCAATTAGCTTAAATAAATAGATAATTTGCATAATTAGTCAGGTGCTGATTTTTAAACAGTTATTAGCATCTAATAGGATAAAGCGATTAGATTAAATAAATAAAATAATTTGCCTAAGGTATTGCAAATTGTAACAGGATGTTAAGTGATCGTTTGGGTTTTTGCAGTAGTTGATATGCATTTTTGAAGTAAATAAAGCGAGGTTTGTATTTAATTATATTTAGTTTTGTACGCCTTGTATGAACACATATTTTACTGCGTTCTATTTTATGTAAATGTAAATAATAGTTTTGTTTAAAACTAGGAGAGACTTGGTGTTTTTCATTATTCAGATCTAACCTTTAGAAAATCTTATTTATTTTTAAAGTTGTTTAAAAGAAAAATGTCTAACAGTGAATTTCCAAATCTAATCTTTAACTCACCGCTTCAACCAAAAAAAGCAAAAATTTTTAAAATAAATGTATATGATGAGGATGAATTGGAAATAGCACAAAATCAAATTTTAATAAGCCAGCCAAATATTAAAACGAATTATATAGATTGGTCGGATGATAACAATGATGACAAGAAGATTTTTTTTTTTGGTAAGTAAAAAAATATTTATTCACTTTCTTTTTACTGTGTTCCCCTATAAAACATTTACTATTCTGTATAAATATAACGAGCTACTGCACGCTATGGTTATTTCACATTAATATTTGTTCTGTTCTAAAAAAAAAAGACAATGTCGACAACACCTTCAACAATTGTTGTGTTAGTGAAAGATAAAATCAATTTTCCTTTAAAAATGGCACTTGTTGTAATGAATCAACTTTTCCAGTAAGTTTTTTTGATTATTTTATATTATTTTTTGAAAAAAAAAAAGGATTTAGCTATTTAATGTTTTTTTACCTAGTTCAAAAACCAAAAGAAACCAACATTTTTTTTTTCAGTTATTTAGTATATTTATCCTTTCATTATATATTTTATTTCTGTGTTCTTCGGTGAGAATTTTTTCTAAAACACTTTCACATTCTTTAATTTTTCTTTCAAAACGAAGCCTATCAAGATAATATTTCTGATAGTCACTTTTTCGAGCTTCTCTATACGCAAATTCCCATTTAATTATGTAATAGTGTTTATTTTGATTTTCTGCAAAAGTTACTGACTTTTTTCCTCTCATAGTATATTAATATTTACATAAAAAATACTGTAGTAGTGGTAGTTAGAATACTTGTGTCACTTGTAACCACTGCTTTTATACTGTGTGTTAATTTGTTGACGGTTTAGACGCTTTCTTAACGACTAAGAAAAAAATATAATGTTTGCGAATTTAAATACGACAACAAAAATTATTTTTTAACATACAGGGAATCAATACTAACATTGTATAAAAGAATAAACACACACATAGTGTATATATATTTTTAATTATTTTTTCTTATTGTTTCAGATTTGGAGTTAAAGATATTTCACTAAAGGGGGACAAAATTTTCATAAAATTATCATATTCCCCAAAAACATCTACATTATTAAGAAAATTTGGAAATCTACCAATTCACTATATCAGAGCAAAATTGGAGAGTGAGGAACAATTTTTATTATTTGAAAAAGCTGTGAAGAGATATTCTTTTAATTTGGAGGAAGAAATGGATCCCCTCAGCATAGAACCGCCAAGTAAGAAGAAAAAAGTTCAAATAAGTTCAGTTGTAAGTTCACGATCGTTATTACCACCACCAGCATCAACAGCACTACCCCCTCCTTCTTCACCTTCTACTTCTTCTGAGTTTGAACGTCAACAGCGACAAGAACAACAAGAAAAAGAACGAGAAGAACAAGAAGATGATGCTTTTTTGAATTCTCAAAGATTTTTTGATATTTAATTATATATAGTATTCATAAGGTTCATATATATTTGTTATTAATGTTCACTAATTATTATTATATTACTAGCTTATTATATTTAATTTTTTCTAATAGGTTAATTTGTTATATTATGTAATAAAAACAAAAAATGTTTAATTTTCAAAAATTGTTTTATTTTTTAAGAAACCAATCCCTTAACAGAAATACATTTGCTTTAGTACAACGTAAATTATCACTATTACAAGTAACATGATTTTTACACTTAACATTTGTTAAATTTAACTTATTTATATTAATACATCCAAAATCTAATAAATCAACAATTTGGTTAGAAATAATTTTAGATAACCATTGTTTTTTTGACAAACCTTTAACAAAAACTATATCATTTTTTTTCTTAATAATGTTTTTTATAAATAACGAAATACGTGCATAAGGTAAATAAAAATCTTTAGAGTCATCCCAATGGAGTCCATGTAGATTTTGAGTTGTCCAAATTATGTACTTTTGAATATCTTGACGCAACGAACTTAATGGTGTAGGTAAATTTATATGGCGGTGAAATATTTTTCCATTTTTGATATTTATTATAGCAATTTCTTTACATATAAATTCACTGTCTTTGTACTGAAATCCCTGAATATCCAAAATAAACATTTTTTTTCTTTCTTCAGATTACTTTTACTGTACTTGTCAATGGATTATATTTGACTAATCGATCATGTAAAATTAAACAATATGCAGTAGTATTTTCTGGAACTGAAGAGCTTGTTTCGAATTCTATACGAATGTCGACAGCACCACCCTTTAGAATATCTTCGCTTTGTCGTGAACAATCGACAACTACAAGCGGTGTATAGTTTTTAAATCTTATTGGATGGATACATGGATTGCCCTTCTCTTTATAATAATAAGATTTTTGAAATTGAACAAACATTTCGTAGAGTATTGAAAATTTGTTATTGTTAAAATCAACATTTAAATTATCATATGGGAATACTTCAGAATTTAAATAAACCTTGAGATTTGTTAAATTACAGTGTTGGAAATGACTCATATTTTTGTCTATATTATTTTTAAAATTTGTTTGAAAACCTATAATTACAAAGCGTGGTTTTTCAAGTTGATTTGATGACTTGACGGCCCAAGTATGATTTTTGGTTTGTTGCAGTTGTGGATATTCATGAAGTTCCCATTCTCTAAATGCAATAGTTAAATCTCTATTACTTTCAAATTGTTTAAGAAGACGCAATTTTTGTGCATCATTAACAGTTACATGTGGCATTTTCCATTGTACTTTTTCTAAATGTATTTGATAAGTTTCATTTTTGTTTTCTTTTTGCATAATTGCATTCAAATCGGAATTACTTCTTATTAAAATTAATTCCTGTCGTATATTCATGATTATTTTATGAAAATCTTCTGCAAATCCCATCAACATTTTTAATGGTATACACGCACTAAAATTACCATTGCCGTCTAAGAGTGCTGGACTAGATTCTGCTAACCAACCAGCATTTTGTAAGCTTTCAGTTTCGTGTGAAGTAAATGACACATATCCCTTCATTGTTGTAGTTATTCCAGGGTTTCTGATACGATCGATAACCACTCCTCCTAATTCATATCGAATTTCATCGAAGAGGAAAGTAAGTCCATTGTTTATAAATTGTACATTTGGTGAAAAATTATTGTCATCTTTCAATAATTTTCCTTCAATATATAAAAAGCTCTCGCTTGGAAGCGTGTACAGATCCTGTGTTTGTATCGGTATTCTAATTTCATCGTTGTTATTTAAAGTTGTTGACGAGTAGGGTTGATGTGTATGGTACTGATAACCAATTATTGAATCGTCACTTATAACATTATCACCAACTTTTAATACATTATAGCTCATTTTTTTTTTCTTTTTGTAATCACGTTCAGTTTACATTTACATCTAATTAAAAAATTATGTATAGTTGTACTTATACGTAGTTTAAATTTACACCAAAAACTGTTGTTTTTAATTTTTATTATTTTTCTTTTTTAATTTGAATCCTAATGATATTAATAGCTTTTTGTTTGTAGATGTTAATTGTTTTAGTTTAGTGTTTGAACTGATGAAATCTTTATTAAACGAATACATTTTATAGTGTTGACGATGCCGATTATCAGAAGTAGGTAACTTAAAATCATTATATAAAAATACCATACTTAATGAGTTAAGCTAGTTTCTTTAAATGTAAACGTATCGTTATGAGCTCTTTTCTAAAATTGATTACATTTCCATGTTGATCTGTTATTTTAAGAATAATTTCATCGATATACCGTGTGCTTATTGGCAGATAAATTACGTTTGTTGGCTTTTCAATTATTTTAAAACCAGGTGGAGCTGTAGGATAAAACATATGAATGATATGAACTGGATTCCCATTATTATAAGAATTAGTTACCAAATTACATTCAATACATATAGAATTAATTTTTAAAATATCTACAGGATGTTCAGATACATGCAGTTTATTTGCTTCAAGAACTTTGTTACTAAATCCTAATAAACTACCAATCGAATTTTCTTTTTCAAAATCAATTTTTTCATTACATTTAATTTCTGATTTTAAAGTATTATGATTTACACCTAAATAAAGAACTATAAGAGCTTCTTCTTCATCTCCTCTTGTTTTTTGAAGATTATATTTTAAATTAACATTTAGTTGATTTTCCGATTCAATCAACGAATGAATTTCAGGTTCTTGTTGTTTTTTTATTTTATTTTTTTGTGAATAATATTTAGAGTTAAAATAATTATTTAAATAAGTGTATATATCTTTAATTTCATAGGATCCCTCAGGTATGGCTACTTTTTGTCCATCACCATAATAAAACATATTGTTTGACTTATCAATATTTGGAATGGAATTATAACTTTCAAAATTAATTAATCCTAAAACGTATTCTTCATTTTCGTTCAGTAAAATTGGAGGGTAAATTTTTGTAGAAAGTTTTGAATCTTTTCCTGACAAGGTAAAAGTATAAGACATTATTATTTTTAAGATATGTAAACTATAGGATATTTACAAAATAACTAAACACAAATTATAAAGAACATCATATTTATTGATATAATACAGGGTGATATAGGAATTTTAAACATAAATGACCACAATTTACAGAATTATATGACTGATAGGAATTATAATTATAAAAAATGTTACAAGAGCCGTTAGAGATAAAATATCTTTTAGTTTCTAATGGTGGTCTTAAATTTCCAAAACTATCAAAATAATAAATATTTGTATTATATTTTTTATAAGCGGTCCAATGTGTTCCAGGTCCTGAATTATTGTCCAAGTTTATAATGCCTGATTCTAAATTTCTAATTTTCGTTGGCAAACGATCCTTCATAAAAACACCTCGAAAATAAGGTATTTGTAATTCTTTAGCATACATATCTAGTTCAAAGTTATTTAATGCATATTTAGGTAGTGCTATGGGTAATTTTTTAGTTTGGTATGTGGGTTTAAAAAAAGACCCAGACCAGTTTTAAATGGTTTTAAATATAATCCTTTTCCCAATGCTATAGATTCCATAGTTTGATTATGACGTTGATTTTCCTTTAATTGCTCTTTAGCTGCACGGGCTCCATTAACAGCCTTGGCAATGGCTGCCGCCCCTCCACTTAAAGCTCCTAAGGCACTTAGACCAGCAAATATCGGTAAAAGAGGTAATATTCCACCAGTTTTTGGGATTTTAATCACTCTCGGTACTGATTTTATTTTTCCTTTTTCTTTTTGAACAGTTTTAAGAGCTACTTTAAGTACGCTGTTAAGTTCCCTGTTTTATTTTTTTAGTTACATTTTTGTTAATTTTTTTTTAATGTTCCCTTTTTTTCTTTGTTTTGCTTTGCCATTATGTCTTCCTTTTTTTTAATTTCATTTTATTTTTTTTAATTAATAATGTTGTTGCTGCCATTATGTCTTTTTTAAAAAATATTTTATACTAAATTATATAACGTGTAACACTCACTTATATACTATTAGGACATCTTAATTTTCTTGGATGTATTATTTTCCATCTCATTAAAATAATCACTGTCACCGTTTTCACTAAACTTTCGTTTCAACGAGTTCAAATGATTTTGTTCAATTTTAATTTTTCTAATATTATTTTCATCATCATCATGTGTATTAGAAAAAGGTTCAGATTGCAATTTACGTTTTTGTGCTTTATTTAGTTGTGTTGACAAATCCTGTTCGATTTCTCTTTCAAGTAACTTTCTTTTTTTAGTGCTTGATACTGCTTCAGAAGAAATAGGATTTATTTTAAGTTTTTGTTTAATTTTTTTTCATGATAATTTTCAAAATTCTTAGATTTTGTATGGTCTTTTTCAGGATACTTTTTTAAATTTTGATTTCTTAATTTAATATTTTTCTTTACTTTTAAAGTGTCCATATCATTTAATTGATTTAATAAAGACTTTATTTTTTCCAAATAGGATCCATAGATTTAATACTTCGACGCATTATATTTAAACTTTGACGAACAACAACAATATTGTTACGCTTTTTCATTACATTTAAATACTTCATTGTTTTTTAATCTGCGATTAAATTTATCATTTTTAATTTGTAAATCCCCTCCCATACCTAATTTGATTTTACTATGCATGGCAGTAGGACGCCTAAGGCAGCTAATTTTTCCTTCCAATCACGATTTGATGTTCGTAATCGACCTAAAGCTTTTTTAATCAACACATTATCAGCCATATGACGATCTGCTATTTCTTTTTGTTTTGAATAGGCTACATCGTGTTCTTTGCAAGCCTCATCCAATGGATTAATTCCAATATCTCCACGTTTTAAACGTTTCTCTAATTTTGTTCCAGGACCACAAAAATTGTACCCAGGCAAATGTAATTCAAAGGGTAATTTATTAATAATAGAATTTAAAAATCCTTGTCCTTTATGTGTTATATAATATTTCATTTTTTTTTTCTCTAATTAACATTTTATCGTTATTACTTAAATGTATTAACTGACTATATATTATAAAATCACTTTTTTATATACTCATTCTTATACTTTCCTCAAACTTGTACATAAGTGAAAAATAATGTGAAAAAAATTGTAAAACAAAAAACAACATTAGAAGTGGAAAATCATGATGTAATAAGTGCAGAACATAATATTAACATAGTAAATTATTTCCTACAACGATACGATGCATTTTAACAGGACCATCTAATTGTTGGAAAGACATCGGTAATGTTAAGTTTACTTGAGCATCCGAATGGTTTAAAATTTGAAAATTTATACAT